>OY755039.1:33330020-34530020 GCA_963576565.1 Aspidapion aeneum
TGTATGTTTGTATGTTTGTATGTTTGTATGTTTGTATGTTTGTATGTTTGTATGTTTGTATGTTTGTATGTTTGTATGTTTGTATGTTTGTATGTTTGCATGTTTGCATGTTTGCATGTTTGCATGTTTGCATGTTTGCATGTTTGCATGTTTGCATGTTTGCATGTTTGCATGTTTGCATGTTTGCATGTTTGCATGTTTGCATGTTTGCATGTTTGCATGTTTGCATGTTTGTACGTTTGTACGTTTGTACGTTTGTACGTTTGTACGTTTGTACGTTTGTACGTTTGTACGTTTGTACGTTTGTACGTTTGTACGTTTGTACGTTTGTACGTTTGTACGTTTGTACGTTTGTACGTTTGTACGTTTGTACGTTTGTACGTTTGTACGTTTGTACGTTTGTATGTTTGTATGTTTGTATGTTTGTATGTTTGTATGTTTGTATGTTTGTATGTTTGTATGTTTGTATGTTTGTATGTTTGTATGTTTGTATGTTTGTATGTTTGTATGTTTGTATGTTTGTATGTTTGTATGTTTGTATGTTTGTATGTTTGTATGTTTGTATGTTTGTATGTTTGTATGTTTGTATGTTTGTATGTTTGTATGTTTGTATGTTTGTATGTTTGTATGTTTGTATGTTTGTATGTTTGTATGTTTGTATGTTTGTATGTTTGTATGTTTGCATGTTTGCATGTTTGCATGTTTGCATGTTTGCATGTTTGCATGTTTGCATGTTTGCATGTTTGCATGTTTGCATGTTTGCATGTTTGCATGTTTGCATGTTTGCATGTTTGCATGTTTGCATGTTTGCATGTTTGCATGTGTGCATGTTTGCATGTTTGTATGTTTGTATGTTTGTATGTTTGTATGTTTGTATGTTTGTATGTTTGTATGTTTGTATGTTTGTATGTTTGTATGTTTGTATGTTTGTATGTTTGTATGTTTGTATGTTTGTATGTTTGTATGTTTGTATGTTTGTATGTTTGTATGTTTGTATGTTTGTATGTTTGTATGTTTGTATGTTTGTATGTTTGTATGTTTGTATGTTTGTATGTTTGTATGTTTGTATGTTTGTATGTTTGTATGTTTGTATGTTTGTATGTTTGTATGTTTGTATGTTTGTATGTTTGTATGTTTGTATGTTTGTATGTTTGTATGTTTGTATGTTTGTATGTTTGTATGTTTGTATGTTTGTATGTATGTATGTTTGTATGTTTGTATGTTTGTATGTTTGTATGTTTGTATGTTTGTATGTTTGTATGTTTGTATGTTTGTATGTTTGTATGTTTGTATGTTTGTATGTTTGTATGTTTGTATGTTTGTATGTTTGTATGTTTGTATGTTTGTATGTTTGTATGTTTGTATGTTTGTATGTTTGTATGTTTGTATGTTTGTATGTTTGTATGTTTGTATGTTTGTATGTTTGTATGTTTGTATGTTTGTATGTTTGTATGTTTGTATGTTTGTATGTTTGTATGTTTGTATGTTTGTATGTTTGTATGTTTGTATGTTTGTATGTTTGTATGTTTGTATGTTTGTATGTTTGTATGTTTGTATGTTTGTATGTTTGTATGTTTGTATGTTTGTATGTTTGTATGTTTGTATGTTTGTATGTTTGTATGTTTGTATGTTTGCATGTTTGCATGTTTGCATGTTTGCATGTTTGCATGTTTGCATGTTTGCATGTTTGCATGTTTGCATGTTTGCATGTTTGCATGTTTGCATGTTTGCATGTTTGCATGTTTGCATGTTGTACGTTTGTACGTTTGTACGTTTGTACGTTTGTACGTTTGTACGTTTGTACGTTTGTACGTTTGTACGTTTGTACGTTTGTACGTTTGTACGTTTGTACGTTTGTACGTTTGTACGTTTGTACGTTTGTACGTTTGTACGTTTGTACGTTTGTACGTTTGTACGTTTGTACGTTTGTACGTTTGTACGTTTGTACGTTTGTACGTTTGTACGTTTGTACGTTTGTACGTTTGTACGTTTGTATGTTTGTATGTTTGTATGTTTGTATGTTTGTATGTTTGTATGTTTGTATGTTTGTATGTTTGTATGTTTGTATGTTTGTATGTTTGTATGTTTGTATGTTTGTATGTTTGTATGTTTGTATGTTTGTATGTTTGTATGTTTGTATGTTTGTATGTTTGTATGTTTGTATGTTTGTATGTTTGTATGTTTGTATGTTTGTATGTTTGTATGTTTGTATGTTTGTATGTTTGTATGTTTGTATGTTTGTATGTTTGTATGTTTGTATGTTTGTATGTTTGTATGTTTGTATGTTTGTATGTTTGCATGTTTGCATGTTTGCATGTTTGCATGTTTGCATGTTTGCATGTTTGCATGTTTGCATGTTTGCATGTTTGCATGTTTGCATGTTTGCATGTTTGCATGTTTGCATGTTTGCATGTTTGCATGTTTGCATGTTTGCATGTTTGCATGTTTGCATGTTTGCATGTTTGCATGTTTGCATGTTTGCATGTGTGCATGTTTGCATGTTTGTATGTTTGTATGTTTGTATGTTTGTATGTTTGTATGTTTGTATGTTTGTATGTTTGTATGTTTGTATGTTTGTATGTTTGTATGTTTGTATGTTTGTATGTTTGTATGTTTGTATGTTTGTATGTTTGTATGTTTGTATGTTTGTATGTTTGTATGTTTGTATGTTTGTATGTTTGTATGTTTGTATGTTTGTATGTTTGTATGTTTGTATGTTTGTATGTTTGTATGTTTGTATGTTTGTATGTTTGTATGTTTGTATGTTTGTATGTTTGTATGTTTGTATGTTTGTATGTTTGTATGTTTGTATGTTTGTATGTTTGTATGTTTGTATGTTTGTATGTTTGTATGTTTGTATGTTTGTATGTTTGTATGTTTGTATGTTTGTATGTTTGTATGTTTGTATGTTTGTATGTTTGTATGTTTGTATGTTTGTATGTTTGTATGTTTGTATGTTTGTATGTTTGTATGTTTGTATGTTTGTATGTTTGTATGTTTGTATGTTTGTATGTTTGTATGTTTGTATGTTTGTATGTTTGTATGTTTGTATGTTTGTATGTTTGTATGTTTGTATGTTTGTATGTTTGTATGTTTGTATGTTTGTATGTTTGTATGTTTGTATGTTTGTATGTTTGTATGTTTGTATGTTTGTATGTTTGTATGTTTGTATGTTTGTATGTTTGTATGTTTGTATGTTTGTATGTTTGTATGTTTGTATGTTTGTATGTTTGTATGTTTGTATGTTTGTATGTTTGTATGTTTGTATGTTTGTATGTTTGTATGTTTGTATGTTTGTATGTTTGTATGTTTGTATGTTTGTATGTTTGTATGTTTGTATGTTTGTATGTTTGTATGTTTGTATGTTTGTATGTTTGTATGTTTGTATGTTTGTATGTTTGTATGTTTGTATGTTTGTATGTTTGTATGTTTGTATGTTTGTATGTTTGTATGTTTGTATGTTTGTATGTTTGTATGTTTGTATGTTTGTATGTTTGTATGTTTGTATGTTTGTATGTTTGTATGTTTGTATGTTTGTATGTTTGTATGTTTGTATGTTTGTATGTTTGTATGTTTGTATGTTTGTATGTTTGTATGTTTGTATGTTTGTATGTTTGTATGTTTGTATGTTTGTATGTTTGTATGTTTGTATGTTTGTATGTTTGTATGTTTGTATGTTTGTATGTTTGTATGTTTGTATGTTTGTATGTTTGTATGTTTGTATGTTTGTATGTTTGTATGTTTGTATGTTTGTATGTTTGTATGTTTGTATGTTTGTATGTTTGTATGTTTGTATGTTTGTATGTTTGTATGTTTGTATGTTTGTATGTTTGTATGTTTGTATGTTTGTATGTTTGTATGTTTGTATGTTTGTATGTTTGTATGTTTGTATGTTTGTATGTTTGTATGTTTGTATGTTTGTATGTTTGTATGTTTGTATGTTTGTATGTTTGTATGTTTGTATGTTTGTATGTTTGTATGTTTGTATGTTTGTATGTTTGTATGTTTGTATGTTTGTATGTTTGTATGTTTGTATGTTTGTATGTTTGTATGTTTGTATGTTTGTATGTTTGTATGTTTGTATGTTTGTATGTTTGTATGTTTGTATGTTTGTATGTTTGTATGTTTGTATGTTTGTATGTTTGTATGTTTGTATGTTTGTATGTTTGTATGTTTGTATGTTTGTATGTTTGTATGTTTGTATGTTTGTATGTTTGTATGTTTGTATGTTTGTATGTTTGTATGTTTGTATGTTTGTATGTTTGTATGTTTGCATGTTTGCATGTTTGCATGTTTGCATGTTTGCATGTTTGCATGTTTGCATGTTTGCATGTTTGCATGTTTGCATGTTTGCATGTTTGCATGTTTGCATGTTTGCATGTTTGCATGTTTGCATGTTTGCATGTTTGCATGTTTGCATGTTTGCATGTTTGCATGTTTGCATGTTTGCATGTTTGCATGTTTGCATGTTTGCATGTTTGCATGTTTGCATGTTTGCATGTTTGCATGTTTGCATGTTTGCATGTTTGCATGTTTGCATGTTTGCATGTTTGCATGTTTGCATGTTTGCATGTTTGCATGTTTGCATGTTTGCATGTTTGCATGTTTGCATGTTTGCATGTTTGCATGTTTGCATGTTTGCATGTTTGTATGTTTGTATGTTTGTATGTTTGTATGTTTGTATTTTTGTATGTTTGTATGTTTGTATGTTTGTATGTTTGTATGTTTGTATGTTTGTATGTTTGTATGTTTGTATGTTTGTATGTTTGTATGTTTGTATGTTTGTATGTTTGTATGTTTGTATGTTTGTATGTTTGTATGTTTGTATGTTTGTATGTTTGTATGTTTGTATGTTTGTATGTTTGTATGTTTGTATGTTTGTATGTTTGTATGTTTGTATGTTTGTATGTTTGTATGTTTGTATGTTTGTATGTTTGTATGTTTGTATGTTTGTATGTTTGTATGTTTGTATGTTTGTATGTTTGTATGTTTGTATGTTTGTATGTTTGTATGTTTGTATGTTTGTATGTTTGTATGTTTGTATGTTTGTATGTTTGTATGTTTGTATGTTTGTATGTTTGTATGTTTGTATGTTTGTATGTTTGTATGTTTGTATGTTTGTATGTTTGTATGTTTGTATGTTTGTATGTTTGTAAGTTTGTATGTTTGTATGTTTGTATGTTTGTATGTTTGTATGTTTGTATGTTTGTATGTTTGTATGTTTGTATGTTTGTATGTTTGTATGTTTGTATGTTTGTATGTTTGTATGTTTGTATGTTTGTATGTTTGTATGTTTGTATGTTTGTATGTTTGTATGTTTGTATGTTTGTATGTTTGTATGTTTGTATGTTTGTATGTTTGTATGTTTGTATGTTTGTATGTTTGTATGTTTGTATGTTTGTATGTTTGTATGTTTGTATGTTTGTATGTTTGTATGTTTGTATGTTTGTATGTTTGTATGTTTGTATGTTTGTATGTTTGTATGTTTGTATGTTTGTATGTTTGTATGTTTGTATGTTTGTATGTTTGTATGTTTGTATGTTTGTATGTTTGTATGTTTGTATGTTTGTATGTTTGTATGTTTGTATGTTTGTATGTTTGTATGTTTGTATGTTTGTATGTTTGTATGTTTGTATGTTTGTATGTTTGTATGTTTGTATGTTTGTATGTTTGTATGTTTGTATGTTTGTATGTTTGTATGTTTGTATGTTTGTATGTTTGTATGTTTGTATGTTTGTATGTTTGTATGTTTGTATGTTTGTATGTTTGTATGTTTGTATGTTTGTATGTTTGTATGTTTGTATGTTTGTATGTTTGTATGTTTGTATGTTTGTATGTTTGTATGTTTGTATGTTTGTATGTTTGTATGTTTGTATGTTTGTATGTTTGTATGTTTGTATGTTTGTATGTTTGTATGTTTGTATGTTTGTATGTTTGTATGTTTGTATGTTTGTATGTTTGTATGTTTGCATGTTTGCATGTTTGCATGTTTGCATGTTTGCATGTTTGCATGTTTGCATGTTTGCATGTTTGCATGTTTGCATGTTTGCATGTTTGCATGTTTGCATGTTTGCATGTTTGCATGTTTGCATGTTTGCATGTTTGCATGTTTGCATGTTTGCATGTTTGCATGTTTGCATGTTTGCATGTTTGCATGTTTGCATGTTTGTATGTTTGTATGTTTGTATGTTTGTATGTTTGTATGTTTGTATGTTTGTATGTTTGTATGTTTGTATGTTTGTATGTTTGTATGTTTGTATGTTTGTATGTTTGTATGTTTGTATGTTTGTATGTTTGTATGTTTGTATGTTTGTATGTTTGTATGTTTGTATGTTTGTATGTTTGTATGTTTGTATGTTTGTATGTTTGTATGTTTGTATGTTTGTATGTTTGTATGTTTGTATGTTTGTATGTTTGTATGTTTGTATGTTTGTATGTTTGTATGTTTGTATGTTTGTATGTTTGTATGTTTGTATGTTTGTATGTTTGTATGTTTGTATGTTTGTATGTTTGTATGTTTGTATGTTTGTATGTTTGTATGTTTGTATGTTTGTATGTTTGTATGTTTGTATGTTTGTATGTTTGTATGTTTGTATGTTTGTATGTTTGTATGTTTGTATGTTTGTATGTTTGTATGTTTGTATGTTTGTATGTTTGTATGTTTGTATGTTTGTATGTTTGTATGTTTGTATGTTTGTATGTTTGTATGTTTGTATGTTTGTATGTTTGTATGTTTGTATGTTTGTATGTTTGTATGTTTGTATGTTTGTATGTTTGTATGTTTGTATGTTTGTATGTTTGTATGTTTGTATGTTTGTATGTTTGTATGTTTGTATGTTTGTATGTTTGTATGTTTGCATGTTTGCATGTTTGCATGTTTGCATGTTTGCATGTTTGCATGTTTGCATGTTTGCATGTTTGCATGTTTGCATGTTTGCATGTTTGCATGTTTGCATGTTTGCATGTTTGTACGTTTGTACGTTTGTACGTTTGTACGTTTGTACGTTTGTACGTTTGTACGTTTGTACGTTTGTACGTTTGTACGTTTGTACGTTTGTACGTTTGTACGTTTGTACGTTTGTACGTTTGTACGTTTGTACGTTTGTACGTTTGTACGTTTGTACGTTTGTACGTTTGTACGTTTGTACGTTTGTACGTTTGTACGTTTGTACGTTTGTATGTTTGTATGTTTGTATGTTTGTATGTTTGTATGTTTGTATGTTTGTATGTTTGTATGTTTGTATGTTTGTATGTTTGTATGTTTGTATGTTTGTATGTTTGTATGTTTGTATGTTTGTATGTTTGTATGTTTGTATGTTTGTATGTTTGTATGTTTGTATGTTTGTATGTTTGTATGTTTGTATGTTTGTATGTTTGTATGTTTGTATGTTTGTATGTTTGTATGTTTGTATGTTTGTATGTTTGTATGTTTGTATGTTTGTATGTTTGTATGTTTGTATGTTTGTATGTTTGTATGTTTGTATGTTGGTATGTTGGTATGTTGGTATGTTGGTATGTTTGTATGTTTGTATGTTTGTATGTTTGTATGTTTGTATGTTTGTATGTTTGTTTGTTTGTTTGTTTGTATGTTTGTATGTTTGTATGTTTGTATGTTTGTATGTTTGTATGTTTGTATGTTTGTATGTTTGTATGTTTGTATGTTTGTATGTTTGTATGTTTGTATGTTTGTATGTTTGTATGTTTGTATGTTTGTATGTTTGTATGTTTGTATGTTTGTATGTTTGTATGTTTGTATGTTTGTATGTTTGTATGTTTGTATGTTTGTATGTTTGTATGTTTGTATGTTTGTATGTTTGTATGTTTGTATGTTTGTATGTTTGTATGTTTGTATGTTTGTATGTTTGTATGTTTGTATGTTTGTATGTTTGTATGTTTGTATGTTTGTATGTTTGTATGTTTGTATGTTTGTATGTTTGTATGTTTGTATGTTTGTATGTTTGTATGTTTGTATGTTTGTATGTTTGTATGTTTGTATGTTTGTATGTTTGTATGTTTGTATGTTTGTATGTTTGTATGTTTGTATGTTTGTATGTTTGTATGTTTGTATGTTTGTATGTTTGTATGTTTGTATGTTTGTATGTTTGTATGTTTGCATGTTTGCATGTTTGCATGTTTGCATGTTTGCATGTTTGCATGTTTGCATGTTTGCATGTTTGCATGTTTGCATGTTTGCATGTTTGCATGTTTGCATGTTTGCATGTTTGCATGTTTGGATGTTTGTACGTTTGTACGTTTGTACGTTTGTACGTTTGTACGTTTGTACGTTTGTACGTTTGTACGTTTGTACGTTTGTACGTTTGTACGTTTGTACGTTTGTACGTTTGTACGTTTGTACGTTTGTACGTTTGTACGTTTGTACGTTTGTACGTTTGTACGTTTGTACGTTTGTACGTTTGTACGTTTGTACGTTTGTACGTTTGTATGTTTGTATGTTTGTATGTTTGTATGTTTGTATGTTTGTATGTTTGTATGTTTGTATGTTTGTATGTTTGTATGTTTGTATGTTTGTATGTTTGTATGTTTGTATGTTTGTATGTTTGTATGTTTGTATGTTTGTATGTTTGTATGTTTGTATGTTTGTATGTTTGTATGTTTGTATGTTTGTATGTTTGTATGTTTGTATGTTTGTATGTTTGTATGTTTGTATGTTTGTATGTTTGTATGTTTGTATGTTTGTATGTTTGTATGTTTGTATGTTTGTATGTTTGTATGTTTGTATGTTTGTATGTTTGTATGTTTGTATGTTTGTATGTTTGTATGTTTGCATGTTTGCATGTTTGCATGTTTGCATGTTTGCATGTTTGCATGTTTGCATGTTTGCATGTTTGCATGTTTGCATGTTTGCATGTTTGCATGTTTGCATGTTTGCATGTTTGCATGTTTGCATGTTTGCATGTTTGCATGTTTGCATGTTTGCATGTTTGCATGTTTGCATGTTTGCATGTGTGCATGTTTGTATGTTTGTATGTTTGTATGTTTGTATGTTTGTATGTTTGTATGTTTGTATGTTTGTATGTTTGTATGTTTGTATGTTTGTATGTTTGTATGTTTGTATGTTTGTATGTTTGTATGTTTGTATGTTTGTATGTTTGTATGTTTGTATGTTTGTATGTTTGTATGTTTGTATGTTTGTATGTTTGTATGTTTGTATGTTTGTATGTTTGTATGTTTGTATGTTTGTATGTTTGTATGTTTGTATGTTTGTATGTTTGTATGTTTGTATGTTTGTATGTTTGTATGTTTGTATGTTTGTATGTTTGTATGTTTGTATGTTTGTATGTTTGTATGTTTGTATGTTTGTATGTTTGTATGTTTGTATGTTTGTATGTTTGTATGTTTGTATGTTTGTATGTTTGTATGTTTGTATGTTTGTATGTTTGTATGTTTGTATGTTTGTATGTTTGTATGTTTGTATGTTTGTATGTTTGTATGTTTGTATGTTTGTATGTTTGTATGTTTGTATGTTTGTATGTTTGTATGTTTGTATGTTTGTATGTTTGTATGTTTGTATGTTTGTATGTTTGTATGTTTGTATGTTTGTATGTTTGTATGTTTGTATGTTTGTATGTTTGTATGTTTGTATGTTTGTATGTTTGTATGTTTGTATGTTTGTATGTTTGTATGTTTGTATGTTTGTATGTTTGTATGTTTGTATGTTTGTATGTTTGTATGTTTGTATGTTTGTATGTTTGTATGTTTGTATGTTTGTATGTTTGTATGTTTGTATGTTTGTATGTTTGTATGTTTGTATGTTTGTATGTTTGTATGTTTGTATGTTTGTATGTTTGTATGTTTGTATGTTTGTATGTTTGTATGTTTGTATGTTTGTATGTTTGTATGTTTGTATGTTTGTATGTTTGTATGTTTGTATGTTTGTATGTTTGTATGTTTGTATGTTTGTATGTTTGTATGTTTGTATGTTTGTATGTTTGTATGTTTGTATGTTTGTATGTTTGTATGTTTGTATGTTTGTATGTTTGTATGTTTGTATGTTTGTATGTTTGTATGTTTGTATGTTTGTATGTTTGTATGTTTGTATGTTTGTATGTTTGTATGTTTGTATGTTTGTATGTTTGTATGTTTGTATGTTTGTATGTTTGTATGTTTGTATGTTTGTATGTTTGAATGTTTGAATGTTTGTATGTTTGTATGTTTGTATGTTTGTATGTTTGTATGTTTGTATGTTTGTATGTTTGTATGTTTGTATGTTTGTATGTTTGTATGTTTGTATGTTTGTATGTTTGTATGTTTGTATGTTTGTATGTTTGTATGTTTGTATGTTTGTATGTTTGTATGTTTGTATGTTTGTATGTTTGTATGTTTGTATGTTTGTATGTTTGTATGTTTGTATGTTTGTATGTTTGTATGTTTGTATGTTTGTATGTTTGTATGTTTGTATGTTTGTATGTTTGTATGTTTGTATGTTTGTATGTTTGTATGTTTGAATGTTTGAATGTTTGTATGTTTGTATGTTTGTATGTTTGTATGTTTGTATGTTTGTATGTTTGTATGTTTGTATGTTTGTATGTTTGTATGTTTGTATGTTTGTATGTTTGTATGTTTGTATGTTTGTATGTTTGTATGTTTGTATGTTTGTATGTCTGTATGTCTGTATGTTTGTATGTTTGTATGTTTGTATGTTTGTATGTTTGTATGTTTGTATGTTTGTATGTTTGTATGTTTGTATGTTTGTATGTTTGTATGTTTGTATGTTTGTATGTTTGTATGTTTGTATGTTTGTATGTTTGTATGTTTGTATGTTTGTATGTTTGTATGTTTGTATGTTTGTATGTTTGTATGTTTGTATGTTTGTATGTTTGTATGTTTGTATGTTTGTATGTTTGTATGTTTGTATGTTTGTATGTTTGTATGTTTGTATGTTTGTATGTTTGTATGTTTGTATGTTTGTATGTTTGTATGTTTGTATGTTTGTATGTTTGTATGTTTGTATGTTTGTATGTTTGTATGTTTGTATGTTTGTATGTTTGTATGTTTGTATGTTTGTATGTTTGTATGTTTGTATGTTTGTATGTTTGTATGTTTGTATGTTTGTATGTTTGTATGTTTGTATGTTTGTATGTTTGTATGTTTGTATGTTTGTATGTTTGCATGTTTGCATGTTTGCATGTTTGCATGTTTGCATGTTTGCATGTTTGCATGTTTGCATGTTTGCATGTTTGCATGTTTGCATGTTTGCATGTTTGCATGTTTGCATGTTTGCATGTTTGCATGTTTGCATGTTTGCATGTTTGCATGTTTGCATGTTTGCATGTTTGCATGTTTGCATGTTTGCATGTTTGCATGTTTGTATGTTTGTATGTTTGTATGTTTGTATGTTTGTATGTTTGTATGTTTGTATGTTTGTATGTTTGTATGTTTGTATGTTTGTATGTTTGTATGTTTGTATGTTTGTATGTTTGTATGTTTGTATGTTTGTATGTTTGTATGTTTGTATGTTTGTATGTTTGTATGTTTGTATGTTTGTATGTTTGTATGTTTGTATGTTTGTATGTTTGTATGTTTGTATGTTTGTATGTTTGTATGTTTGTATGTTTGTATGTTTGTATGTTTGTATGTTTGTATGTTTGTATGTTTGTATGTTTGTATGTTTGTATGTTTGTATGTTTGTATGTTTGTATGTTTGTATGTTTGTATGTTTGTATGTTTGTATGTTTGTATGTTTGTATGTTTGTATGTTTGTATGTTTGTATGTTTGTATGTTTGTATGTTTGTATGTTTGTATGTTTGTATGTTTGTATGTTTGTATGTTTGTATGTTTGTATGTTTGTATGTTTGTATGTTTGTATGTTTGTATGTTTGTATGTTTGTATGTTTGTATGTTTGTATGTTTGTATGTTTGTATGTTTGTATGTTTGTATGTTTGTATGTTTGTATGTTTGTATGTTTGTATGTTTGTATGTTTGTATGTTTGTATGTTTGTATGTTTGTATGTTTGTATGTTTGTATGTTTGTATGTTTGCATGTTTGCATGTTTGCATGTTTGCATGTTTGCATGTTTGCATGTTTGCATGTTTGCATGTTTGCATGTTTGGATGTTTGTACGTTTGTACGTTTGTACGTTTGTACGTTTGTACGTTTGTACGTTTGTACGTTTGTACGTTTGTACGTTTGTACGTTTGTACGTTTGTACGTTTGTACGTTTGTACGTTTGTACGTTTGTACGTTTGTACGTTTGTACGTTTGTACGTTTGTACGTTTGTACGTTTGTACGTTTGTACGTTTGTACGTTTGTACGTTTGTACGTTTGTACGTTTGTACGTTTGTACGTTTGTACGTTTGTACGTTTGTACGTTTGTACGTTTGTACGTTTGTACGTTTGTACGTTTGTACGTTTGTACGTTTGTACGTTTGTACGTTTGTACGTTTGTACGTTTGTACGTTTGTACGTTTGTACGTTTGTATGTTTGTATGTTTGTATGTTTGTATGTTTGTATGTTTGTATGTTTGTATGTTTGTATGTTTGTATGTTTGTATGTTTGTATGTTTGTATGTTTGTATGTTTGTATGTTTGTATGTTTGTATGTTTGTATGTTTGTATGTTTGTATGTTTGTATGTTTGTATGTTTGTATGTTTGTATGTTTGTATGTTGGTATGTTGGTATGTTTGTATGTTTGTATGTTTGTATGTTTGTATGTTGGTATGTTTGTATGTTTGTATGTTTGTATGTTTGTATGTTTGTATGTTTGTATGTTTGTATGTTTGTATGTTTGTATGTTTGTATGTTTGTATGTTTGTATGTTTGTATGTTTGTATGTTTGTATGTTTGTATGTTTGTATGTTTGTATGTTTGTATGTTTGTATGTTTGTATGTTTGTATGTTTGTATGTTTGTATGTTTGTATGTTTGTATGTTTGTATGTTTGTATGTTTGTATGTTTGTATGTTTGTATGTTTGTATGTTTGTATGTTTGTATGTTTGTATGTTTGTATGTTTGTATGTTTGTATGTTTGTATGTTTGTATGTTTGTATGTTTGTATGTTTGTATGTTTGTATGTTTGTATGTTTGTATGTTTGTATGTTTGTATGTTTGTATGTTTGTATGTTTGTATGTTTGTATGTTTGTATGTTTGTATGTTTGTATGTTTGTATGTTTGTATGTTTGTATGTTTGTATGTTTGTATGTTTGTATGTTTGTATGTTTGTATGTTTGTATGTTTGTATGTTTGTATGTTTGTATGTTTGTATGTTTGTATGTTTGTATGTTTGTATGTTTGTATGTTTGTATGTTTGTATGTTTGTATGTTTGTATGTTTGTATGTTTGTATGTTTGTATGTTTGTATGTTTGTATGTTTGTATGTTTGTATGTTTGTATGTTTGTATGTTTGTATGTTTGTATGTTTGTATGTTTGTATGTTTGTATGTTTGCATGTTTGCATGTTTGCATGTTTGCATGTTTGCATGTTTGCATGTTTGCATGTTTGCATGTTTGCATGTTTGCATGTTTGCATGTTTGCATGTTTGCATGTTTGCATGTTTGCATGTTTGTATGTTTGTATGTTTGTATGTTTGTATGTTTGTATGTTTGTATGTTTGTATGTTTGTATGTTTGTATGTTTGTATGTTTGTATGTTTGTATGTTTGTATGTTTGTATGTTTGTATGTTTGTATGTTTGTATGTTTGTATGTTTGTATGTTTGTATGTTTGTATGTTTGTATGTTTGTATGTTTGTATGTTTGTATGTTTGTATGTTTGTATGTTTGTATGTTTGTATGTTTGTATGTTTGTATGTTTGTATGTTTGTATGTTTGTATGTTTGTATGTTTGTATGTTTGTATGTTTGTATGTTTGTATGTTTGTATGTTTGTATGTTTGTATGTTTGTATGTTTGTATGTTTGTATGTTTGTATGTTTGTATGTTTGTATGTTTGTATGTTTGTATGTTTGTATGTTTGTATGTTTGTATGTTTGTATGTTTGTATGTTTGTATGTTTGTATGTTTGTATGTTTGTATGTTTGTATGTTTGTATGTTTGTATGTTTGTATGTTTGTATGTTTGTATGTTTGTATGTTTGTATGTTTATATGTTTGTATGTTTGTATGTTTGTATGTTTGTATGTTTGTATGTTTGTATGTTTGTATGTTTGTATGTTTGTATGTTTGTATGTTTGTATGTTTGTATGTTTGTATGTTTGTATGTTTGTATGTTTGTATGTTTGTATGTTTGTATGTTTGTATGTTTGTATGTTTGTATGTTTGTATGTTTGTATGTTTGTATGTTTGTATGTTTGTATGTTTGTATGTTTGTATGTTTGCATGTTTGCATGTTTGCATGTTTGCATGTTTGCATGTTTGCATGTTTGGACGTTTGTACGTTTGGACGTTTGGACGTTTGTACGTTTGGACGTTTGGACGTTTGTACGTTTGTACGTTTGTACGTTTGTACGTTTGTACGTTTGTACGTTTGTACGTTTGTACGTTTGTACGTTTGTACGTTTGTACGTTTGTACGTTTGTACGTTTGTACGTTTGTACGTTTGTACGTTTGTACGTTTGTACGTTTGTACGTTTGTACGTTTGTACGTTTGTACGTTTGTACGTTTGTACGTTTGTACGTTTGTACGTTTGTACGTTTGTAGGTTTGTATGTTTGTATGTTTGTATGTTTGCATGTTTGCATGTTTGCATGTTTGTATGTTTGTACGTTTGTACGTTTGTACGTGTTTGCATGTTTGCATGTTTGCATGTTTGTATGTTTGTATGTTTGTATGTTTGTATGTTTGTATGTTTGTATGTTTGTATGTTTGTATGTTTGTATGTTTGTATGTTTGTATGTTTGTATGTTTGTATGTTTGTATGTTTGTATGTTTGTATGTTTGTATGTTTGCATGTTTGCATGTTTGCATGTTTGCATGTTTGCATGTTTGCATGTTTGCATGTTTGCATGTTTGCATGTTTGCATGTTTGCATGTTTGCATGTTTGCATGTTTGCATGTTTGCATGTTTGCATGTTTGCATGTTTGCATGTTTGCATGTTTGTATGTTTGTATGTTTGTATGTTTGTATGTTTGTATGTTTGTATGTTTGTATGTTTGTATGTTTGTATGTTTGTATGTTTGTATGTTTGTATGTTTGTATGTTTGTATGTTTGTATGTTTGTATGTTTGTATGTTTGTATGTTTGTATGTTTGTATGTTTGTATGTTTGTATGTTTGTATGTTTGTATGTTTGTATGTTTGTATGTTTGTATGTTTGTATGTTTGTATGTTTGTATGTTTGTATGTTTGTATGTTTGTATGTTTGTATGTTTGTATGTTTGTATGTTTGTATGTTTGTATGTTTGTATGTTTGTATGTTTGTATGTTTGTATGTTTGTATGTTTGTATGTTTGTATGTTTGTATGTTTGTATGTTTGTATGTTTGTATGTTTGTATGTTTGTATGTTTGTATGTTTGTATGTTTGTATGTTTGTATGTTTGTATGTTTGTATGTTTGTATGTTTGTATGTTTGTATGTTTGTATGTTTGCATGTTTGCATGTTTGTATGTTTGTATGTTTGTATGTTTGTATGTTTGTATGTTTGTATGTTTGTATGTTTGTATGTTTGTATGTTTGTATGTTTGTATGTTTGTATGTTTGTATGTTTGTATGTTTGTATGTTTGTATGTTTGTATGTTTGCATGTTTGCATGTTTGCATGTTTGCATGTTTGCATGTTTGCATGTTTGCATGTTTGCATGTTTGCATGTTTGCATGTTTGCATGTTTGCATGTTTGCATGTTTGCATGTTTGCATGTTTGCATGTTTGCATGTTTGCATGTTTGCATGTTTGTATGTTTGTATGTTTGTATGTTTGTATGTTTGTATGTTTGTATGTTTGTATGTTTGTATGTTTGTATGTTTGTATGTTTGTATGTTTGTATGTTTGTATGTTTGTATGTTTGTATGTTTGTATGTTTGTATGTTTGTATGTTTGTATGTTTGTATGTTTGTATGTTTGTATGTTTGTATGTTTGTATGTTTGTATGTTTGTATGTTTGTATGTTTGTATGTTTGTATGTTTGTATGTTTGTATGTTTGTATGTTTGTATGTTTGTATGTTTGTATGTTTGTATGTTTGTATGTTTGTATGTTTGTATGTTTGTATGTTTGTATGTTTGTATGTTTGTATGTTTGTATGTTTGTATGTTTGTATGTTTGTATGTTTGTATGTTTGTATGTTTGTATGTTTGTATGTTTGTATGTTTGTATGTTTGTATGTTTGTATGTTTGTATGTTTGTATGTTTGTATGTTTGTATGTTTGTATGTTTGTATGTTTGTATGTTTGTATGTTTGTATGTTTGTATGTTTGTATGTTTGTATGTTTGTATGTTTGTATGTTTGTATGTTTGTATGTTTGTATGTTTGTATGTTTGTATGTTTGTATGTTTGTATGTTTGTATGTTTGTATGTTTGTATGTTTGTATGTTTGTATGTTTGTATGTTTGTATGTTTGTATGTTTGTATGTTTGTATGTTTGTATGTTTGTATGTTTGCATGTTTGTATGTTTGCATGTTTGCATGTTTGCATGTTTGGACGTTTGTACGTTTGGACGTTTGTACGTTTGGACGTTTGTACGTTTGGACGTTTGGACGTTTGTACGTTTGTACGTTTGTACGTTTGTACGTTTGTAAGTTTGTACGTTTGTACGTTTGTACGTTTGTACGTTTGTACGTTTGTACGTTTGTACGTTTGTACGTTTGTACGTTTGTACGTTTGTACGTTTGTACGTTTGTACGTTTGTACGTTTGTACGTTTGTACGTTTGTACGTTTGTACGTTTGTACGTTTGTACGTTTGTACGTTTGTAGGTTTGTATGTTTGTATGTTTGTATGTTTGTATGTTTGTATGTTTGTATGTTTGTATGTTTGTATGTTTGTATGTTTGTATGTTTGTATGTTTGTATGTTTGTATGTTTGTATGTTTGTATGTTTGTATGTTTGTATGTTTGTATGTTTGTATGTTTGTATGTTTGTATGTTTGTATGTTTGTATGTTTGTATGTTTGTATGTTTGTATGTTTGTATGTTTGTATGTTTGTATGTTTGTATGTTTGTATGTTTGTATGTTTGTATGTTTGTATGTTTGTATGTTTGTATGTTTGTATGTTTGTATGTTTGTATGTTTGTATGTTTGTATGTTTGTATGTTTGTATGTTTGTATGTTTGTATGTTTGTATGTTTGTATGTTTGTATGTTTGTATGTTTGTATGTTTGTATGTTTGTATGTTTGTATGTTTGTATGTTTGTATGTTTGTATGTTTGTATGTTTGTATGTTTGTATGTTTGTATGTTTGTATGTTTGTATGTTTGTATGTTTGTATGTTTGTATGTTTGTATGTTTGTATGTTTGTATGTTTGTATGTTTGTATGTTTGTATGTTTGTATGTTTGTATGTTTGTATGTTTGTATGTTTGTATGTTTGTATGTTTGTATGTTTGTATGTTTGTATGTTTGTATGTTTGTATGTTTGTATGTTTGTATGTTTGTATGTTTGTATGTTTGTATGTTTGTATGTTTGTATGTTTGTATGTTTGTATGTTTGTATGTTTGTATGTTTGTATGTTTGTATGTTTGTATGTTTGTATGTTTGTATGTTTGTATGTTTGTATGTTTGTATGTTTGTATGTTTGTATGTTTGTATGTTTGTATGTTTGTATGTTTGTATGTTTGTATGTTTGTATGTTTGTATGTTTGTATGTTTGTATGTTTGTATGTTTGTATGTTTGTATGTTTGTATGTTTGTATGTTTGTATGTTTGTATGTTTGTATGTTTGTATGTTTGTATGTTTGTATGTTTGTATGTTTGTATGTTTGTATGTTTGTATGTTTGTATGTTTGTATGTTTGTATGTTTGTATGTTTGTATGTTTGTATGTTTGTATGTTTGTATGTTTGTATGTTTGTATGTTTGTATGTTTGTATGTTTGTATGTTTGTATGTTTGTATGTTTGTATGTTTGTATGTTTGTATGTTTGTATGTTTGTATGTTTGTATGTTTGTATGTTTGTATGTTTGTATGTTTGTATGTTTGTATGTTTGTATGTTTGTATGTTTGTATGTTTGTATGTTTGTATGTTTGTATGTTTGTATGTTTGTATGTTTGTATGTTTGTATGTTTGTATGTTTGTATGTTTGTATGTTTGTATGTTTGTATGTTTGTATGTTTGTATGTTTGTATGTTTGTATGTTTGTATGTTTGTATGTTTGTATGTTTGTATGTTTGTATGTTTGTATGTTTGTATGTTTGTATGTTTGTATGTTTGTATGTTTGTATGTTTGTATGTTTGTATGTTTGTATGTTTGTATGTTTGTATGTTTGTATGTTTGTATGTTTGTATGTTTGTATGTTTGTATGTTTGTATGTTTGTATGTTTGTATGTTTGTATGTTTGTATGTTTGTATGTTTGTATGTTTGTATGTTTGTATGTTTGTATGTTTGTATGTTTGTATGTTTGTATGTTTGTATGTTTGTATGTTTGTATGTTTGTATGTTTGTATGTTTGTATGTTTGTATGTTTGTATGTTTGTATGTTTGTATGTTTGTATGTTTGTATGTTTGTATGTTTGTATGTTTGTATGTTTGTATGTTTGTATGTTTGTATGTTTGTATGTTTGTATGTTTGTATGTTTGTATGTTTGTATGTTTGTATGTTTGTATGTTTGTATGTTTGTATGTTTGTATGTTTGTATGTTTGTATGTTTGTATGTTTGTATGTTTGTATGTTTGTATGTTTGTATGTTTGTATGTTTGTATGTTTGTATGTTTGTATGTTTGTATGTTTGTATGTTTGTATGTTTGTATGTTTGTATGTTTGTATGTTTGTATGTTTGTATGTTTGTATGTTTGTATGTTTGTATGTTTGCATGTTTGCATGTTTGCATGTTTGCATGTTTGCATGTTTGCATGTTTGCATGTTTGCATGTTTGCATGTTTGCATGTTTGCATGTTTGCATGTTTGCATGTTTGCATGTTTGCATGTTTGCATGTTTGCATGTTTGCATGTTTGCATGTTTGCATGTTTGCATGTTTGCATGTTTGCATGTTTGCATGTTTGCATGTTTGCATGTTTGCATGTTTGCATGTTTGCATGTTTGCATGTTTGCATGTTTGCATGTTTGCATGTTTGCATGTTTGCATGTTTGCATGTTTGCATGTTTGCATGTTTGCATGTTTGCATGTTTGCATGTTTGCATGTTTGCATGTTTGCATGTTTGCATGTTTGCATGTTTGCATGTTTGCATGTTTGCATGTTTGCATGTTTGCATGTTTGCATGTTTGCATGTTTGCATGTTTGCATGTTTGCATGTTTGCATGTTTGCATGTTTGCATGTTTGCATGTTTGCATGTTTGTATGTTTGTATGTTTGTATGTTTGTATGTTTGTATGTTTGTATGTTTGTATGTTTGTATGTTTGTATGTTTGTATGTTTGTATGTTTGTATGTTTGTATGTTTGTATGTTTGTATGTTTGTATGTTTGTATGTTTGTATGTTTGTATGTTTGTATGTTTGTATGTTTGTATGTTTGTATGTTTGTATGTTTGTATGTTTGTATGTTTGTATGTTTGTATGTTTGTATGTTTGTATGTTTGTATGTTTGTATGTTTGTATGTTTGTATGTTTGTATGTTTGTATGTTTGTATGTTTGTATGTTTGTATGTTTGTATGTTTGTATGTTTGTATGTTTGTATGTTTGTATGTTTGTATGTTTGTATGTTTGTATGTTTGTATGTTTGTATGTTTGTATGTTTGTATGTTTGTATGTTTGTATGTTTGTATGTTTGTATGTTTGTATGTTTGTATGTTTGTATGTTTGTATGTTTGTATGTTTGTATGTTTGTATGTTTGTATGTTTGTATGTTTTATGTTTGTATGTTTGTATGTTTGTATGTTTGTATGTTTGTATGTTTGTATGTTTGTATGTTTGTATGTTTGTATGTTTGTATGTTTGTATGTTTGTATGTTTGTATGTTTGTATGTTTGTATGTTTGTATGTTTGTATGTTTGTATGTTTGTATGTTTGTATGTTTGTATGTTTGTATGTTTGTATGTTTGTATGTTTGTATGTTTGTATGTTTGTATGTTTGTATGTTTGTATGTTTGTATGTTTGTATGTTTGTATGTTTGTATGTTTGTATGTTTGTATGTTTGTATGTTTGTATGTTTGTATGTTTGTATGTTTGTATGTTTGTATGTTTGTATGTTTGTATGTTTGTATGTTTGTATGTTTGTATGTTTGTATGTTTGTATGTTTGTATGTTTGTATGTTTGTATGTTTGTATGTTTGTATGTTTGTATGTTTGTATGTTTGTATGTTTGTATGTTTGTATGTTTGTATGTTTGTATGTTTGTATGTTTGTATGTTTGTATGTTTGTATGTTTGTATGTTTGTATGTTTGTATGTTTGTATGTTTGTATGTTTGTATGTTTGTATGTTTGTATGTTTGTATGTTTGTATGTTTGTATGTTTGTATGTTTGTATGTTTGTATGTTTGTATGTTTGTATGTTTGTATGTTTGTATGTTTGTATGTTTGTATGTTTGTATGTTTGTATGTTTGTATGTTTGTATGTTTGTATGTTTGTATGTTTGTATGTTTGTATGTTTGTATGTTTGTATGTTTGTATGTTTGTATGTTTGTATGTTTGCATGTTTGCATGTTTGCATGTTTGCATGTTTGCATGTTTGCATGTTTGCATGTTTGCATGTTTGCATGTTTGCATGTTTGCATGTTTGCATGTTTGCATGTTTGCATGTTTGCATGTTTGCATGTTTGCATGTTTGCATGTTTGCATGTTTGCATGTTTGCATGTTTGCATGTTTGCATGTTTGCATGTTTGCATGTTTGCATGTTTGCATGTTTGCATGTTTGCATGTTTGCATGTTTGCATGTTTGCATGTTTGCATGTTTGCATGTTTGCATGTTTGCATGTTTGCATGTTTGCATGTTTGCATGTTTGCATGTTTGCATGTTTGCATGTTTGCATGTTTGCATGTTTGCATGTTTGCATGTTTGCATGTTTGCATGTTTGCATGTTTGCATGTTTGTATGTTTGTATGTTTGTATGTTTGTATGTTTGTATGTTTGTATGTTTGTATGTTTGTATGTTTGTATGTTTGTATGTTTGTATGTTTGTATGTTTGTATGTTTGTATGTTTGTATGTTTGTATGTTTGTATGTTTGTATGTTTGTATGTTTGTATGTTTGTATGTTTGTATGTTTGTATGTTTGTATGTTTGTATGTTTGTATGTTTGTATGTTTGTATGTTTGTATGTTTGTATGTTTGTATGTTTGTATGTTTGTATGTTTGTATGTTTGTATGTTTGTATGTTTGTATGTTTGTATGTTTGTATGTTTGTATGTTTGTATGTTTGTATGTTTGTATGTTTGTATGTTTGTATGTTTGTATGTTTGTATGTTTGTATGTTTGTATGTTTGTATGTTTGTATGTTTGTATGTTTGTATGTTTGTATGTTTGTATGTTTGTATGTTTGTATGTTTGTATGTTTGTATGTTTGTATGTTTGTATGTTTGTATGTTTGTATGTTTGTATGTTTGTATGTTTGTATGTTTGTATGTTTGTATGTTTGTATGTTTGTATGTTTGTATGTTTGTATGTTTGTATGTTTGTATGTTTGTATGTTTGTATGTTTGTATGTTTGTATGTTTGTATGTTTGTATGTTTGTATGTTTGTATGTTTGTATGTTTGTATGTTTGTATGTTTGTATGTTTGTATGTTTGTATGTTTGTATGTTTGTATGTTTGTATGTTTGTATGTTTGTATGTTTGTATGTTTGTATGTTTGTATGTTTGTATGTTTGTATGTTTGTATGTTTGTATGTTTGTATGTTTGCATGTTTGCATGTTTGCATGTTTGCATGTTTGCATGTTTGCATGTTTGCATGTTTGCATGTTTGCATGTTTGCATGTTTGCATGTTTGGATGTTTGGATGTTTGTACGTTTGTACGTTTGTACGTTTGTACGTTTGTACGTTTGTACGTTTGTACGTTTGTACGTTTGTACGTTTGTACGTTTGTACGTTTGTACGTTTGTACGTTTGTACGTTTGTACGTTTGTACGTTTGTACGTTTGTACGTTTGTACGTTTGTACGTTTGTACGTTTGTACGTTTGTACGTTTGTACGTTTGTACGTTTGTACGTTTGTACGTTTGTACGTTTGTACGTTTGTACGTTTGTACGTTTGTACGTTTGTACGTTTGTACGTTTGTACGTTTGTACGTTTGTACGTTTGTACGTTTGTACGTTTGTATGTTTGTATGTTTGTATGTTTGTATGTTTGTATGTTTGTATGTTTGTATGTTTGTATGTTTGTATGTTTGTATGTTTGTATGTTTGTATGTTTGTATGTTTGTATGTTTGTATGTTTGTATGTTTGTATGTTTGTATGTTTGTATGTTTGTATGTTTGTATGTTTGTATGTTTGTATGTTTGTATGTTTGTATGTTTGTATGTTTGTATGTTTGTATGTTTGTATGTTTGTATGTTTGTATGTTTGTATGTTTGTATGTTTGTATGTTTGTATGTTTGTATGTTTGTATGTTTGTATGTTTGTATGTTTGTATGTTTGTATGTTTGTATGTTTGTATGTTTGTATGTTTGTATGTTTGTATGTTTGTATGTTTGTATGTTTGTATGTTTGTATGTTTGTATGTTTGTATGTTTGTATGTTTGTATGTTTGTATGTTTGTATGTTTGTATGTTTGTATGTTTGTATGTTTGTATGTTTGTATGTTTGTATGTTTGTATGTTTGTATGTTTGTATGTTTGTATGTTTGTATGTTTGTATGTTTGTATGTTTGTATGTTTGTATGTTTGTATGTTTGTATGTTTGTATGTTTGTATGTTTGTATGTTTGTATGTTTGTATGTTTGTATGTTTGTATGTTTGTATGTTTGTATGTTTGTATGTTTGTATGTTTGTATGTTTGTATGTTTGTATGTTTGTATGTTTGTATGTTTGTATGTTTGTATGTTTGTATGTTTGTATGTTTGTATGTTTGTATGTTTGTATGTTTGTATGTTTGTATGTTTGTATGTTTGTATGTTTGTATGTTTGTATGTTTGTATGTTTGTATGTTTGTATGTTTGTATGTTTGTATGTTTGTATGTTTGTATGTTTGTATGTTTGTATGTTTGTATGTTTGTATGTTTGTATGTTTGTATGTTTGTATGTTTGTATGTTTGTATGTTTGTATGTTTGTATGTTTGTATGTTTGTATGTTTGTATGTTTGTATGTTTGTATGTTTGTATGTTTGTATGTTTGTATGTTTGTATGTTTGTATGTTTGTATGTTTGTATGTTTGTATGTTTGTATGTTTGTATGTTTGTATGTTTGTATGTTTGTATGTTTGTATGTTTGTATGTTTGTATGTTTGTATGTTTGTATGTTTGTATGTTTGTATGTTTGTATGTTTGTATGTTTGTATGTTTGTATGTTTGTATGTTTGTATGTTTGTATGTTTGTATGTTTGTATGTTTGTATGTTTGTATGTTTGTATGTTTGTATGTTTGTATGTTTGTATGTTTGTATGTTTGTATGTTTGTATGTTTGTATGTTTGTATGTTTGTATGTTTGTATGTTTGTATGTTTGTATGTTTGTATGTTTGTATGTTTGTATGTTTGTATGTTTGTATGTTTGTATGTTTGTATGTTTGTATGTTTGTATGTTTGTATGTTTGTATGTTTGTATGTTTGTATGTTTGTATGTTTGTATGTTTGTATGTTTGTATGTTTGTATGTTTGTATGTTTGTATGTTTGTATGTTTGTATGTTTGTATGTTTGTATGTTTGTATGTTTGTATGTTTGTATGTTTGTATGTTTGTATGTTTGTATGTTTGTATGTTTGTATGTTTGTATGTTTGTATGTTTGTATGTTTGTATGTTTGTATGTTTGTATGTTTGTATGTTTGTATGTTTGTATGTTGTTGTATGTTTGTATGTTTGTATGTTTGTATGTTTGTATGTTTGTATGTTTGTATGTTTGTATGTTTGTATGTTTGTATGTTTGTATGTTTGTATGTTTGTATGTTTGTATGTTTGTATGTTTGTATGTTTGTATGTTTGTATGTTTGTATGTTTGTATGTTTGTATGTTTGTATGTTTGTATGTTTGTATGTTTGTATGTTTGTATGTTTGTATGTTTGTATGTTTGTATGTTTGTATGTTTGTATGTTTGTATGTTTGTATGTTTGTATGTTTGTATGTTTGTATGTTTGTATGTTTGTATGTTTGTATGTTTGTATGTTTGTATGTTTGTATGTTTGTATGTTTGTATGTTTGTATGTTTGTATGTTTGTATGTTTGTATGTTTGTATGTTTGTATGTTTGTATGTTTGTATGTTTGTATGTTTGTATGTTTGTATGTTTGTATGTTTGTATGTTTGTATGTTTGTATGTTTGTATGTTTGTATGTTTGTATGTTTGTATGTTTGTATGTTTGTATGTTTGTATGTTTGTATGTTTGTATGTTTGTATGTTTGTATGTTTGTATGTTTGTATGTTTGTATGTTTGTATGTTTGTATGTTTGTATGTTTGTATGTTTGTATGTTTGTATGTTTGTATGTTTGTATGTTTGTATGTTTGTATGTTTGTATGTTTGTATGTTTGTATGTTTGTATGTTTGTATGTTTGTATGTTTGTATGTTTGTATGTTTGTATGTTTGTATGTTTGTATGTTTGTATGTTTGTATGTTTGTATGTTTGTATGTTTGTATGTTTGTATGTTTGTATGTTTGTATGTTTGTATGTTTGTATGTTTGTATGTTTGTATGTTTGTATGTTTGTATGTTTGTATGTTTGTATGTTTGTATGTTTGTATGTTTGTATGTTTGTATGTTTGTATGTTTGTATGTTTGTATGTTTGTATGTTTGTATGTTTGTATGTTTGTATGTTTGTATGTTTGTATGTTTGTATGTTTGTATGTTTGTATGTTTGTATGTTTGTATGTTTGTATGTTTGTATGTTTGTATGTTTGTATGTTTGTATGTTTGTATGTTTGTATGTTTGTATGTTTGTATGTTTGTATGTTTGTATGTTTGTATGTTTGTATGTTTGTATGTTTGTATGTTTGTATGTTTGTATGTTTGTATGTTTGTATGTTTGTATGTTTGTATGTTTGTATGTTTGTATGTTTGTATGTTTTGTATGTTTGTATGTTTGTATGTTTGTATGTTTGTATGTTTGTATGTTTGTATGTTTGATGTTTGTATGTTTGTATGTTTGTATGTTTGTATGTTTGTATGTTTGTATGTTTGTATGTTTGTATGTTTGTATGTTTGTATGTTTGTATGTTTGTATGTTTGTATGTTTGTATGTTTGTATGTTTGTATGTTTGTATGTTTGTATGTTTGTATGTTTGTATGTTTGTATGTTTGTATGTTTGTATGTTTGTATGTTTGTATGTTTGTATGTTTGTATGTTTGTATGTTTGTATGTTTGTATGTTTGTATGTTTGTATGTTTGTATGTTTGTATGTTTGTATGTTTGTATGTTTGTATGTTTGTATGTTTGTATGTTTGTATGTTTGTATGTTTGTATGTTTGTATGTTTGTATGTTTGTATGTTTGTATGTTTGTATGTTTGTATGTTTGTATGTTTGTATGTTTGTATGTTTGTATGTTTGTATGTTTGTATGTTTGTATGTTTTGTATGTTTGTATGTTTGTATGTTTGTATGTTTGTATGTTTGTATGTTTGTATGTTTGTATGTTTGTATGTTTGTATGTTTGTATGTTTGTATGTTTGTATGTTTGTATGTTTGTATGTTTGTATGTTTGTATGTTTGTATGTTTGTATGTTTGTATGTTTGTATGTTTGTATGTTTGTATGTTTGTATGTTTGTATGTTTGTATGTTTGTATGTTTGTATGTTTGTATGTTTGTATGTTTGTATGTTTGTATGTTTGTATGTTTGTATGTTTGTATGTTTATGTTTGTATGTTTTTATGTTCATAGGTTTAAACAACATCTGTGGGTAGAAAGCAAAACAAATATTATATTCTAAATATTTTCGTAAACGATTTTGCCTGAGAAGAGCCACTGGTTCTTTTCGGATTTCGCCTTGTATAAAATAAATCGAGAACAGGTAGTCCATTATATTCGGGAATCATAATCTCCTTGTGATTGCCATTTTAACAAGATGTTTCAAAACAATAAATCATCATCATCAATACTTTGCTTGCATAATATGAACATGAGAACATAATACACCAACATCACTGCTATAAAATATTTTTTATTTATTTATTTGCGTAGTGTTTATCTCGGGAACTACAAGTACTAACGCTAGAGCTTCGGCAAAAAAAATAGAATAAAACTTTGATTTAATACAAAATAAATTTTTTTGAAAAGTCGTTGCCTTAATGCAGAACTATGTCAAGTCACAAAATTAAGTCTTACCAAGAGAACGTTTTTTTAGTTGTACTTAGCGCGGGTCAAGGTATTACCCGAGAACAGTAGTGTTTGCGAAAACAAAACGAAAAATGGGAAAACTGGACATAGAATAATTGTTCTGCATTAAGGCGACGAAGTAATTTCTTAATCATCTATAAATACATTAATTTGAATTAATAAAAAACTATAAATACTCTTTAATTATTTTAAAGCTTGAACGAAGCTATAGAAATACTGGAATGAGTCTCGTTACAAGCAATCATATGTAAATAACGATATTCTTACGAGAAAATAAAGTAATCTATCAAAGATCAATTCAAATCGCCCAAAAAATTATGAAGTTGATTCCTTGAATATTAACTCCTATGCAGCGAGAAAAGATATGAGCATAAGTTATGAGGCAAAATTACTCTAAAGTATATTTAAGAATACTAACAAGCCAGAAATGTAATCTTTTGATAGATGCCTAAGAAAAATCACCCAATCTTGGATGAATATTAAGTGGTTAGCGAGCATCAATCTGTGACTCTTCATATGATTACGTAAGAGCTTAAATTGGAAAATTATGTATGAGGGTGTAATGTATGATAGGATCGATCATCTCTTTTAAAACGATTTTCTTTCCGAAAGAACATATCGAAATAAAAATCTAAAATTTCTCTTAAGGAATTTACCACCTTATAAAGGTATTTTTGCCTTTCTAGCCCGCGCAGAAATGACTAGAGAAGGTATTGTTTTCGACGAATGTTTTTTTTAAATAACGCCGAAAATGTGTTACTTACTTGGGTGTATTTTGACCCATCCTAGCAATATCGTCTCGATGTCTGTCTGTGTGTGTGTGTATTTTTTTTCTGTCCGTAACACGAAAGCTCCTATGGCGCTGAACCGATTTTTATAAAATTTTCAGATAAAATAGTGTTCGACACTTTCACAAGCTGATAAGATTTTGGTCAAAATCCATGACTGCTACTGACAGGTTTTTGACAATAATTTTTTTTTTAAATGCTAACTTTTTACCGGAGCATCGCATCAATATTTTGGAATATAGTAGACTATATTTGGCTCAATAATTCAATGTTATAACCAAAAACTTCGTAAGAGCTTTAGTGTCTGAGATATTTACAAAAAACTGTTTTCAAGGCTGATTACACTGGTCTGCAAAAAGAAAAGAATTCTTGAGCCCTGTCATTATTTGCTCTGATTCTTATGTAAAGTGACGCTTTGAATCCAAATATAGCTTGCGTTTTCTTCTACCACCCAGCAGCCTTTTTATCTATTTTAATCAACCTTCGATAATAATAACAATAATCTTATCGACATAAATTTAAATTTTTAGGAGAAGAGAATTATTTTAGCTGTAAGCAATAACAAATAAAAAGATCTGTACCTTCACTTAGTGCTTGCTTTCCTTTTATACCATGAGGTACAACCCTCTCGTTTCAAAAACCAGCAGTACTCCACAGATTCCACTTCCCTGAAAATCTATTTTCCAACTTAGCGATGTCTTAATGAAACCGTTCCCCGTGTTCATCCGAGACTGCTCCTAAATTTTCAGGAAAGAAGTCCAGATGCGAGTAAAGGAAATGCACTTTAAGACACATGTTACATCCCATGGCCTTGTACAGGGTGTCCCAAATTGGGCACTTTTAGGGGATTTAAGGTACTTCTAGGGTAGACAGAGAAAAATTGACCACGCATTGCGAGGCTCAAATTTCAAGGGAAGACTTATAGTGGAAACCGCATTTTGAAATATCGTCTCGTCTTTGAGCTACGGGGGCTTTTTGAAAAGTCTGCATTTTGGAAGGGGTTCTATAACTTCGTTATTAGTGGAAATTTTGATTTAGAGTAAATTGCAATTTTATAGACTATGTCACAAGGAATTCACCCGCTAAATTAAATTTTAACTGTCACTTTTAGTTTTTGAGATATGACATAAAGTTGCATTTTTTCTTATGGAATGGCGTATATTTTAATTAATTTTCGAATTCGTCATTGAATTCTTTTCAAAATGATGTATCATATGTCATAGTTTTATTCAGCGGTTTCGAAGATAATTAAAGTTTTTTATTTTTGTCTAGTATGCGTTGAATGACGTCATGCGCCATTCTAACTCGTACTTCAATGCTCCTATAGTTTTGTTGTCTGATACTATGCAAATCAAGTTGGCCTTGCGTCTTGGCGTTTTGTCATTGTTTTCGATTGTTTAAACAATTTGACATTACGCTTTGATATGAAATTATTTTGCACAAAACCGTTTTTAATTTTATTTTAAAATATGTATCAATGTTAAAATGTTACTGGGAAAGTAATGATAATCGAAAGGGCGCTGGAAACTTATATCTTCAAAGGTATCCCGAACGAAGACAACCGTATATGGATATATTTCCAAAGTTGAAAAGGAACCTTGTTTAGTATGGCTTTTTGAAAACGGCGGGGTAAAATATATGACGTTAGGAGGGACTGTGAGTTAGAGGAGATAGGCATTATTGGTGAGTTAGAACAAAATAATTCGCGATCATTGAGACAATTAGAAGCTGCCACAGGCATACCGAGAACTTCAATCCACCGAACACTTAAACGGAATAATTATAAGCTTTGAGGGCCGTCAGCTGAATTATAATTTTTCCAAACCAGGCTTACTATATTTTTGACTGTTTAAAATAATAAAAATACTGGAGTGCCTTGACCTGCCTCAGCAGGAAATCATAGCGCACTAGAAATAAGTGAAAAAGCTGAATATCTCCTAAACCGCTCAATCAAACTATGACATATGATACATCATTTTGAAAAGAATTCAATGGCGAATTCGAAAATTAAATAAAATATAGGCCATTCCATAAGAAAAAATGCAACTTTATGTCATATCTCAAAACTAAAAGTGACAGTTAAAATTTAGTTTAGCGGGTGAATTCCTCATGACATAATCTATAAAATTGCAATTTACTCTAAATCAAAATTTCCACTAATAACATAGTTATAGACCCCCTTCCAAAATGCAGACTTTTCAAAAAGTCCCCGTAGCTCAAAGACGAGACAATATTTCAAATGCGGATTTTACTATAAGTCTTCTCTTGAAATTTGAGCCTCGCAATGCGTGGTCAGTTTTTCCTTGTCTACCTTAGAAGTACCTAAAACCCCCTAAAAGTGCCCAATTTGGGACACCCTGTACGCTAAGAGCAATAAGCGACATAATCATCACTTTTATGATTACCCGAAAAGTTTTTACACACGTTTTGACAGCAAACCAAGCTCGTTTTTCTTTTTGATTCAGGTGTTCAATAAACGTCGAATCTTGAAAAAGTTGCCTAATTTGGGGCCCCACAAAAACACCTTCCTTGATTTTAGCCTCACTCAGACGAGGAGATTTAGTTTTCAAAAATATGAATGCGTCACCTGTTTTGTTCTGTGCTTTTACAAACTGTTTGATCAATCCGAGTTTGACGCGCAAAGGCGGCAAGTAAATATTATCTTTCAGAGGAAGGATCGTTACAACGTTTATTACCTACTGGAAGTTAAAATTAAAAAAAAATAACTAAAAAAATGGATATAAAACGGAAAATCGCTAAAAGGCTAGCTAGAAGGGAATCAGATCTCATTGATCCATTTATTTTTAATGTAAGAATCTTTTTTGGGCAGTTGTCGTACGTTTTTCGGCATACTGTTGAACACGTCGTTTGACTACCCCCTGTATATTATCTAATGAATTGACAAGAATTACATTATAAGTGGCTTTGTCTTTAGGCCTTTACTGAGTCATGTTTATGACTTAATTGTTTTTGTTTTACTCAAAAACGACCATTTAACGAACATTGAGCGTTTCTCAAAAACTGTACATAGAAAAACTTAACAAGCCCAAGATTTTTTTAGATATTTTCCACATATTTCATGAATAAAAAGATAAAATAGTATAAAATACGACATGAGGAGGTCTCGCACCCCCCCCCCCCCAAGAGGCCCCGGGCCCCCCCAAGGCATATTCCTGGGTGCGCCACTGCTTTAGTTACTATACCATGCTCAAATTATAGCCTATTCCACCGAGACGAAAATTCCCATATAAACCTCTGTAAATGGGTGCGGTGTGGAAAATCGGCTTTAACTAGCAAAGGGTTAGTTTTTCCAGAAAGCAGTAAATGTTTTGTCGAATATTTTTTAAATATAGTAAATAAGGTTAGGTGGGGTAAGTGGGTTTTTGGGGTAAGTGGATTTATGTGATATGTGAAACTTTACAAAATGTTTTTCAGACCTTCCGTGATGCACCGAATATGTTTCTTATTAGTTGAATTTTTTTTACAGATGTATTCGTTAATTTTAAAACACGCTTTATTTTATCTCATATTCGAAGTTTGGTCTAAAATTGAAAAAAATATATATCTTTTTATTCATAATTTTAGCGCGGTAGTAATTACATACCAGATTTTTAGATTGGAAGGTGTCAATTTTTAAGGTACAGTACCCACTTGCCCCGTTTTTTCGGTCAGTGGGGTAAGTGGGTATTACCCCTTAGGGAGATCTGGGACATAGTCCAAGCTTGCCTAAATAACACATTTTTTTTGTTACAGATGCAGTTTTCCTTTGGACTAAATTAAATTTAGTGTTTTGGTTGTTGTGTTTAAGTTTTCTGATTTAATTTTCCATGTGTAATAATATACAACTTTTTTTCAACTCAATTGAGTTTTCTTTGTAAAATTCAGAATTTTTTAGAGCTGCAAAAACTGTTGTAGCTTAAACTGCATATTACAAACTCACTTGCCCCAGGAAAATGCAATGCTATGTATATGCGGTTTACACATGGCCGGAGCAAGTGGGTTGGAGAGACCGCATTTATTTTTTTTATATTGAATTAATAATAGATACAATACCAGGGTATATTAATGGCATAACAAAGTATTTCCTGTCTAAAAATAAAGTATGTATTTTTTTTTGTAAAAGTTACATGATCTTAAAATCATCGTTTTACATTTTTAGCACCCACTTACACCACTTGACCTTACTTCTTCTTTTGGTTGAATTTGGTCGCAAAACATAAAATAATTTAAGATATGCTAATATATTTTCCAAAGGCATGGAAAACTTCCAATATAATACCGCTTCCCAAGAAGCAGACTCTTGACTCTTTAAATGATTTACGACCGATAAGTATATTGCCTGCACTCTCTAAAATTCTTGAGAAGCTAGTTTATAAGCAGGTTTATGATTACGTAACAAAAAATAATATTCTTTCGGAATATCAGTCAGGCTTTCGACAGGGTCATGATGTTGCTACTGCACTAACCAGAGTGGTTGATGAAATTTTTACTAGTATAGATAATAAAAAGGTTATGGCAGTGGTACTGCTCGATTTTTCGAAGGCATTTGACACGATTGACCATCAACTAATGTTGCAGAAACTAAAATACTACGGTTTCGATCATAAATCTTGTTTATTTTTTAACGAATATTTAACTAGCAGGCTTCAGCAGGTAATATTTAATGATGATATCTCTGAAAAAGAGGAAGTACTATCAGGTGTACCCCAGAGGTCAATACTCGGGCCTCTACTTTTTAACATATACCTTGCAGACATAATTCGTTCCATAAAACACTGTCAGGCTCAATCATTTGCTGATGACACGGAGATCCATATAGAAGTTGACCCCAAAAATCCTAATCACCTACTTAATTTAGACCTTGATCATATTTCAAACTTATCGGAGAAAAACTCCCTAAAGCTTAATTCAGAAAAATGCAAGCAATGTTTGGATCCAAAAATAACATTAGGCAAGTTGAACAAAATTTTACTGTTCGTATTCAGAACAATATTCTTAAACAAGAGAAAGAAAATGCAAGACATCTTGGTCTGCATATGGACCCACATTTAAAGTTTAACACACATGTTTCTTTCATGTTAAAACGAGCATACGCTTCTCTTAAACTGATATATGCAAATAAACAATTCTTATCAAACAAAAACAAAAAAGAGCTGTGTGATGCTTTGGTTTTGTCACATTTTAATTTTTGTGATGTTGTTTACGGAAATTGTCTAACTGAAAATGAAAAAAGACGCATTCAAAAAGTTCAAAACACTTGCTCTCGATTAATAGTTGGATTACGTAAATATGATCATATTTCGCATACGTTTCAGGAACTGAATTGGCTAAAAATGGAAGAAAGGCGTAAACACCATTTTCTGGTGTTTACACATAAAATACTCAAGACACAAACTCCTTCATACCTGGCAAAAAAATTAAAATTTAGGTCACAGTGTCATAATAGACATCTGAGACTTTCGCAGTTACTTCACTTGCCAAAACATAAAACTTCATCTTTTAAATCAAGCTTTTCTTATAATGCGCCACATATTTATAATAAATTATCGAATAATCTGGCAGCACTGCCTATTGAAAAGTTTAAAACAAAAACTAAATTGTTGCTTTTGAATGGTGAACTAATATAACTTTGATAACCAGTATAATATCTCGGCAAATAAATTTCCTTTGTCTTCGTCTGTAGGTTTAGTAATTTTGCTTACATATATAAGAGCATATTTCTTATTTAAATTTAAGTTAAAAATAATTAAATATCTATTAATTATAGTATAAATTATTTATTAAGTTGTTATATAAAAATAGTCTACTTAAAAGGTTAGATGTAAGAGTAGCAATTGTTCTCCACCGAGAAAAAAAGCTAAATCTCGCCTTGTTGATGTATATTTTTTTTTATATCAATAAAAGACGTTTCATTCATTCATTCATTCATTCATTCATTCATTCATTCATTCATATATGTTTGTATATAATATATAAAAAAATCTTAGTTTCGGGGGAGCCCGGGCCCCCCTTATATACACTACTGAGAGGCCATATATTAAGCTTGCTAATTTCAACAATCGTGTTAATAATTTCCTGCAAGATCCATACTAAACATGTAAAATATATTGCAATTTATCTTGCGAGTCCAAGGATTACTGTCATTGTGCCAAGTGAGTTATCTGAGGCGCAAATTTGTATGCACAAGTTCACTTTAAATCGCTCCTGCACAATAAAGTATCCTTAATGTCGGTGTCATCCTGCTCAATTCTTGTGTATTATTGCACACTACTAACAGCAATTATTTAAGAACTTAAGAGTCTTCTTCTCCGTTCCCCTGCATATCAAGAGACGATGACAATCCATACCAAAACTCAACTTCAAACTACAGCGCTAAAAGTATCTACAGGCAAGGAACAATAATAATAGGACTAACCGAAACAAATTTAAAATAAATGGATCCATGACGGATCTGAGACCTTCCTAGCTAGCCTATTAGGACACTTCCAGTGAAGCCATGATAATATATCACCCTTGAAAATAGTTTTTTGCAAATATCTCAGAAACTAAAGCTCTTACGAAGTTTTTGGTTGTAACTTAAATTATTGAGCAAAATGTAGTCTACTATTGATGCGATGCTCCGTTAAAAAGTTTGCATTTTTGCATACATTTGTTGTATGTATGTAAATATGTATGTTTGTGTCACGCTAAAGGCTGAACGGCTGAACCGATTTTGACAGAAAAGGTGTCGTTGAATTGCTACTGATCCCAAAGGTGCCATAGGGTATTTTTTTTAAACATGAATCAACATGGAGGTCTTCAGATGCCATTTTGTCACATCATGTAGGCTTTAAGGCATACAAATTATCTAAATTTTAGGCCATTTTATCTAAATTTGATTTCTTATTGCAAATGTTCTCTAATTTGCTGTAATTACTTTGTAGCCCTCCCTGCTCCCACCCATCTATGCTCCTGTCATTTCCCCCACCCTATTTAAAAACCATATTCGCATAATTTTATCAAATATAGAGCGATTTCAAAAAATTTTTCTGCATCCGCTTTCAGCTGTTTTTCCAACACCATTTTACTAGTTTTTTTAGTAAATTTCATTATTATAAATGCATTTTTATTGCATCTTTTTATTTTTTAAACAAGCTTCTTAAACTTGGTTAGTGTTTTAATAAATAAAACTTGTCTTAAAAAAATATTGATTCTAAATTAGACAACTGCCCCGCCCGTTTTGCCACAGATAGGTATCCTATTTTACCCCGCATTCGGAGCAAAATGGGGCAAAGTCAACTTTTTACAAAAATAAAAGCATAACAAAGTTCTAAAAGCCCATCGCACCGACTTTTTTTTTCGTCACTTAGCCTAAAGTGTTCCTTATTACGTCATATTATGATTATATTAAGAAACGCTTAAGCTACGGAACCAAAAAAAAAGTCGGTGAGATGGACCCTAAATCACTTAAACTGAAAATTAAAACATAAAGATAACTTATCTAGCCAACTTAATTCCAAATGACGAACGCAATGGTGTTATCAGAGATGTTTGCACAGACATAGATTTAATTTAAAGCCGGGTACTCATTAACGAACCACGAGCATCGAACAACGAACGCGATCTATTCGCTAATGTGGACGGCATTGTTCGGGGCTCGCAGCGCGATATCGAAACTTTAAATTAAAAGAAAGTACCCAGTAAATTTGAGACATAAATACACATCTCTTGAAAAAGTTTACCTATATAAATACATTGTATAAATAAAAAAAAACATTAAAAAAAAAAATTGCCAAATCTATTTGTAATAGTTTACTTGTAAGAAAATAGTAAGCTGTCAGTCTTACTTTTTTACTTAAATTGCGAATATCTCAAAAACTAATCTATTAATTTTTGAAATAATATCAATGCTGTAAAGGAATAGAAAAAACTCTTTTAAACCAGGTATCACTTGACCCACTTTCCCTCTCTAAAGTCAAGAGGTCAAAGCTACCCTAACTAGGAGTCGATAGATATAAATATTTTAAGAATATAAAAATAATGTGTCCAAGGATTTTTTCCAAAAATTACTTTAAATACTCATAATGGCATCCCGTATACGTTTTCTGTGAGCATATTACTTTAAATTAAAATTGATAATGATGATGATAACGAAAATGATTATACGTATGTTTTATTGCTCCGCTTGTTTTGTAAAACGAGTTTTTGCTTTTTTCTTTCTGGGTAAATATATTTTGTTTACCTTACTTTACTGATAACAGTAATTACCACTTATGATTGGACAAGCTGACCTATGCACGTATTAATGCTAAAAACTGCACAGAACAGATGTGGCTTTACTCAGGCGTTGCAATCTGTATTGAGAGATGTTGAAGGAATAAGAACAATTCACGCGCGCTCGCTTAAAGCGCCTCTAGTGGTAGATATTTAGGAATTACAAAAATGATAGCGGTAATGACACTCTACCAGGGTACGCGTATAAAATGTTATTTTCTAAAAAAAAATTAAGAATAATATTTGCTTTTAACAAACGGCGAAATATATTTATATATATATATATATATATATATATATATATATATATATATATATATATATATATATATATAATTAAACTAGACTTTTAGGGCAATATAATATTGAATTCGTATGATACATTAGGTTATTTTGTTTTAGTGGATGCAAACTTCTGATAACGGAGCATGAGGTTTAGGCCAGTCTTCCACAAATATTAGCAATAAATAGCAACTTTAGCATTAAACTAAATGTAGTGCTTTAGAGCAATATTGGAAGTAATTTTATACATAAAATATATATAAAATCAAAAATAAATATATTTTATTTACCTCACTATACTAACAACGGTATTTACAACTTATGATCGGATAAGCTTAACCAATGCACGTGTTAACGCTAAAAACTGCATATAACACATGTGGCTTTACTCGGGCGTTGCGATCTCTGTTTTGAGAGATGTTGAAGGAATACGAACAATTCGCACGCGCTCGCTTAAGACGCCTCTAGCGGTAGCTATTTAGGAATTACAAACTGATAACGGTAATGACGTTCTTCCAGGGTACGCGTTTAAAATGTTATTTTATAAAAAAAATTAGGAAATAATATTTGTTTTTAACAGACGGCGATACTTATATACATAAACATTAAACTAGACTTATAGAGCAATATAATGTTGAAATTCGTATGATATATTAGGTTTTTTTATTTTAGTGATTGCAAACCTCTATCCGGTTATAGTAACGGAGTATGACGTTTGGGCCAGTCTTACACAAATGTTAACAACAAATAGCAACTTCAGCATCAAACTAAATGTAGTGCTTTAGACTAATATTGGAGGCAATTTTATTTGTACATACAAGAAAAATAACTAATATGCTAAACACTAATTTAATTTTGGATGGTAACATGAAAGGGGTATGTATTCGAAAGTGGTGGCAGGCCCTACTGGACCTCCATGCACTGCGACCACAAATGGATCTATTGTGCCCACATGAAAGGGGTACCCTTTTTTAATAATGACCTAATACTTATACATGTTCTCTGGGTTATTTTGTCTGGTTCAGGCAATTTTTTTTACGCTGCTGCTTGTGCGAGTCGGGGGGGCCTGGCCCTCCCCCTCCCTTGACAAAACTTATAATTTTTAATTCCAGAAAAAAAATAACCAATGCATAAGCCGCAATTTTTTTAATTAAATTTAACTGATTTTACTTAAATTTTCGCCTGGGGCACATTTTTTTTGCACATAGTGGCAAACTTTAAAGCTAATTCTTATTAAATCTCGCAAAAAAAATTATTTTGCGTTTTTTTCCCTCCTTGTCCCTCCCCTCCGGACATCCTGGATCCGCCACTGGTCGGGCTTACTGGCAAAGCCATTTTGTTTTAGGCTAGTAACATATAAACCACGCATCTTCTTTTAAATGTTTTTTAACTAGTCTTTGTTTTTTGGATCCCATATAACAGGTCTATTCCTGTAATTTTCAAATAGACAATACTTTTTCATCATTCATGGTATTTTTTTTTATTTGAAGCGCATTGAACGACGACCGCCTATTGGCTCGTCGCGAATGGCTTGTTGCGCGCTGCGATCATACCTTTTTCACGTCTAGGTACATTAGCGAATTGTTCGAGGCTCGAGGCTCGTGGCTCGGTAATAAGTACCCGGCTTAATATTTGTCATATACTCCATTTCATAATTTTTAAGAAATTTTTTCAAGAAATAGCATAGACCAACGAAAAAAAGTTTTCTCAAAAATAATGATATGAACTGTACAGCCAGTTTTCTCCGAGTCAGCTGAGAAGAATGGTCTCCCTCACCAATAATAGGTCTTCGCATCGACAGTGTTGGTTTCAGTGGCGCACCCAGGAATATGTCTTGGGGGGCCGAGACTTCTTGGGGGGGGGGTTCCGAGCCCTCATGATGCCGTATTTTATTCATGAAATATGTGAAAAATATCTAAACAAATGTTAGGCTTGGGAATGGGCCGGGCCCCAACCCCCCCCCCCCCCCCGGAGTGCGCCTATGATTGGTTTCATAATTACGGCATTCAACGTTTAAGAAAAAAGACTGGTTACCAATATTATTAAAATACCGCAAACACCTGTACCGTCTATTCCTTACCTGGGGCAAATATATCAAGTGTAAGAGGGTGGTACCCCTTTTATACGCATTGTGCCTTACAAATTATATTTTCTCTAAACACCACATTACGAGGGATGATATTTTGTAACGACTACCTGTTATAATGTTCAGTCGGGTCGACTTGGGACCATTGACTACAAGCTGAAGATCACACCCAATTAAATTTGACTTTTGACAGCCTGACCATAGAGTTCCTAGTAGGAAAGCTGCTGTCCAAAATACTGCTCTATGGTGCTGCTGTTTGCTGTTCATAGTCAAGAGATTTCAAAAAAAGTAAATCACAGCCCAAATTGCAGTTTTTAGTTGTAGGTGAAAACATTCAAATAAAGGTTGTCTCGACTTTACCATAACTACCTCCTTTAATTTTATGGGACAGTTTGTAGTTGTGAAGACATCGACTACAAAACGTTGCTCCCAACCAGGAACCGTGCGCCACTTGCCCGGTTCGATCTTAACGTTGACTGGTCAGTTCGATGTCGTAAGCGCAACTTTGCCAATATAAGTCCGTGCCATCTTGTTTTGATGTATGAATGTTTTATAGCGAATTCTTTTTGGAAAAAAATGCAGCACAACTTTTATATTCTTTTGGAAAAACTAGTGCAACTTATTGTATTCTTTTAAATGACTAACTCACTGTTGCACTTAGTGCACTTTTTTTGGTACGAGCTTGACGAGCTCGTGTTGCACTAGTGCACCTTCGTATTCTTTTCAATTTGCACTGGTGTAATATTTTGACAGGACAGCGGGCTACGAGTGGCGCATTAAGCTTTTCAAAAGAATTCGCTGTTACAAAAATGACGCCATTGCATGTCTATTGTAGCAAATTTTTAAATACTCAGAATATATATCATATACTGCCTGTTGGCTGTTCGTAGTCAAAAGATTTCAAAAAACTAAACCACAGCTTTAATAGCAGTTTTTAGATGTAGGTGAAAACCTAAATCGAACCACATTCAAATAAACGATTTCTCGACGTTACTACAACTACAGTTAGTATGGCAAATATTTTGCGACCATATATTTTACCTTTAATTTTATGGGACAATTTTTAGTTGTCAAGTCATCGACTACAAAACTTTGCTCCCAACCAGTAACCGTTTGCCACTTACTTGGTTCGATCTTAACGTTGTAAGGCCAGTTCGATGTTGTCGGGAGCGCAACCTTTCGCTGTTTTAAATGTGGCCGTTTTAAATATCGCTCTTTTGAACAGGTGTTCTTTATTTAATGACGTATAAATCCAATACCTATGGCGGCCAGAAATAATAAATGGATCCATGACGGATCTGATGCCTTTATACGCTTTTGCGTGAACATCTTCGCAACGTTGACTCAACCAAAAAATCATCCATCAAATTGGTAAAACGGGTTGCGTTAGAAGCAAACTCGGTGTTGTGACGCAACGACGGCACGCGATACACAACGTTGACTGGTCGACTAAAATATCTGCGCGCCAAGTTTAGGTTAGGTTGGGTTGACGCGGTTTTTGTTTTCTATGTTTTAATTAAAACTCTATGCCTTTACCCTTGTTTAAGGCGGAGATGATCTCTTTTGTTTACCGAAGATAAAAACCTTTTGTGGTAAATATTTTTTGATCTGCTCGTGTTTTTTAATTTTTCTGCGCGGTCTACTAGATATTAGGAATTTTTGATGTGTCACTACCGAACCATATTTTCTTGTCAGTTTTTGATAATTGGAACGAGCAGTTTGGGTTGTGAAACGCTTTTGTTTCCGATAGACTCAGGGGTGTTTTGTTGTAACCATTTACCAATTTTAACACTTTTGATTGTGTTTTGAACACACTGATCAAAAGATAATTTTTGGTGTGCATTGTAGTTTAAAAGCACCTGCACAAAATTTTGATATGATTTTTTGGAGAAGAATAAAATAATTATTATTCACATTTTTTGTAGATGTAGACAATGGTAAGATTTTATAAAGAGGTACTCATTTTTTTTAAATTTCAGAACCATTACTTATGCATTCTTTGATAAAGACAGTTCAACTTGAATATTAACAAGTACAGTGAATACTAGAGGCCCTCGATACATTTGACAATTATTTGTAAAACAATTGTCAAATGTATCGAGGGCCTCTAGTGAATACGACGGAGTTCCCATTTTGTTACCTTTTTCCCTATAAGGACGCTCGGTTATAACGGCCGAAATTAAGCGGTCCGTTCAATGTCGTTATAACCGATATTCACTGTATTTAGAAAAAGATGTACTTACCTAATCTGGAGTTTTTAAACAAAAATGAAATTGCTAATGGCTTGGTCAAAAATTATTGTTTAGGTCATAGACAGACAGACAAACAGACACAAAACCAAACTTTAAAACGAAATCGTTCCTTTACATCAAGAAATAAACAAATAATATGTTTTTTTTTCAATTTTTTATCCAAAATGAAACATTTTTTAACTGCAGACTCGAGAGCTAGGAAGTTTAAAATTTTTTTAAAATAATTGAGGAATAAATAATATACTCATTGTGCGTGTGATGAACCGATTTAACGCCATTTTAAACGCATTTAATTAATTTTAACACTAAATGATTTTGGCACAAAATTTAGCTAGGAATACCTTCAGTTAAATCAGACACCGATTTTGTATCAAAACTGGTTAAAAATTAAATTTGTCTCTCTCTTCGAGTCTCCCCTGATTGAAGGAGCAAATGCACCTAAACCAGATTTTGTAGGCATTGTTTAATACAGTGGCGTAGGAGGGGGCTTAGGGACTCAAGCCACTGATGCCACCCCAGGAGGATTAAAATTTGTCAATCCGTGCTCAAGCCACCCAGGAATAACTTCTACGTACGCCACTGTTCAATAGAGTTTTGACACGATCTTAAACAATAATTAACCAAAATAAACAATTTAAATCTGCTGCAGAGGGATGCGTACCACTGTCCGCTGCGTATCTTTGCCCTCCCCACCCCTATGTGAAATTTAGCGGCTAAACGACTAATACCCTGTTTCCACCATGCCCACCCCGATTCAAAAAACGCATCAGGTGACACTGCATTTAAAACCGGTGCAAATCCATGGGCCATCACGTGATGCGTTTTTTGAATTGGGGTGGCCATGCATTGGTGGAAACAGGGTATAAGCTTATAGTGTCAAAATTTTGGAGCCGATAAGCTCCTACCGCGCCCGCCGGCCGTTCGTTGTCCGTACGGCCTTACTAGTTCAGGCCCTACATACCAGATTCAAGCGATATGCTGCGTTTACGAAAGGGAACCACCCCTCCAACTCTAGCAGGGCCCCTTAAACGTGCTTTTTGATAGTTTTTTGCTAATAAGTCGAAAACAGTCAACTTTACCAAAAATCTTCTGGAGATCATTTTTCAAGCGGATGAGATTACCTTTTTGACGATGTACCTTAGTAACCTCTGACGGCAGTGGTGGACATATCGTCTAACGGCAGTGGTGCACATTCCATTAGTGTATCAAAAAACGAGAAATTTTTATTTTTTATTTTTTTTGCGGTATTTTTTATCCTTAACACTATTTTTTTCTAAAAAAAACATTTTTGGGTAAAAGCCCGTTGTATACAGTTAAACACTTATTAAGCTAAACATATTTTTTTAAATAGCCCCCTTGAATTAAAAATAAATGTGTTTGTAGGAATCCTTAAATCAAACAAAAATGTTGAACATTAATTTTTGTTACTGAGTAAATAAAAAAGAGAGTGAGTAAAAAATTATTTTTGGTTAGTAATATCTTAAAACAGACTTTTTCTAGTTAACGTTCTTTAAAGTGGTGGTGGGGGGCATCCCCCCTCTCACCCTCCAATTTGAATGAATTCAACTTAAAAAATTAGGTTTTAAGTTATTACTAATCAAAAATATTTTTTTACTCATCTTGAGTATTATTTACTGAGTTACAAAAAAAAATGTTCCAAATTTTTGTTTGATTTGAGGATTTCTTCACACATGTATTTTTATTTCAAGGCGGCTACTTTTAAAAGTTATGTTTAACTTATTAAATATTTAGCTATATACAATGGATTTTTGAATAAAAATACTTTTTTGAAAAATAATGTGTTAAGGATACAAAATGCCACAAGAAAAATAAAAAAACATATTTTAAAAATTTTCCCCTTTTTTCGTAGACCTATGGAACGTGCACCACTGCCTTTAGAAGGTACTAAAGTACATCGTTATAAAGGAAATTTTATCCGCTTACAAAACGATCTTTCGAATATTTTTAGAAAAGTTGACCGTTTTCGAGTTTAACTGTCAAAAGGCACGTTTAAGGGAGGGGGGACCACCTCTCCCGTCAGAGTTGGTCTATCCATACCAAGTGTGTTGCTTTTATCATTAAACGCAGTATCGGAGCCCGTAGGGCCTGAACTATACAGACAATCAACAATGTGTAAAAAAAATCCAGGTGCCAACGATGATATTAAATATTAATTTATTTATTTTTTTACCAACAGGAAGTGTAATATAAAAACAGTTTAAAACAATTTTCTGTATATTACTTATCTCTAGATACAAAAGATGTTAAGTTATTACATACGTTCTTGGTATACAGGTGGTTATGGTTTATTACTTATGCATAAAGGAGGAATCAAGACCCCACTTATAAGCTCTTCAACATTAACACTTCATTTAAATATGGTTTTTAATGAAGTTATAAAAAAATTAATTAGTTGCGTGTGGCTCAAGCGTAAAATATATTAAATATATTTACTTACATACAGTTCTGGTCAAAAGTAGATTAACTCTTAGTAGGGTCTTGGAGTGATACGCTGACATGAGCTGTGACCAAAGTAGGAAAAGATATCGCACAAAAAGACAAAAATAGAGAAAATTGTATATCAGAAGAAATAAAGAGACTGATGGAAAAAAGGCGGACCCTCGAGAGAGAAGGAAAAGGAACCTATAGAATACACAGAAATAAATAAAACTATAAGAAAAATGATAAAAGAAAATAAAAGAAAGAGCCAAGAAATTAAAGTTGAGGGAGTTATAGAAAATAACAGAAATATAAAATGTCTAAGGCCGACTCTAGGTAGATATGAAATAATTAAAATAAAGGATATTAACGGGATAGAAACTAACGTTAAAGAGGATATCATAAATATTATATCACACAACTATTCTATACAATACAACTATTTCATAAGCAAAGCGGAAATAAAGAGAGCATTAAAGAAAATTAAAAATAACAAATCACCTGGAAAAGATAAAGTAACTGCAGAAATGGTGAAAAGTACGGTGGTAAAGCTGTAGTTAGTACTTTCCATATTCTCCTGAATAAAATACTAAAAGAAAAAATCATCCCAAACAAGAGCAGACCTAAAAACTATCGACCTATAACACTCCTCAATGTAATTCATAAGCTTTTTACGAAAATATTAACAAATAGACTAACAACAAAATTTGACGGATATCAATCAAAGGAACAAGCAGGCTTTAGAAAAGGTTTTAGTATAGTTGATCACTTATTAACCATAAAGATCCTAATAGAATGAGCCAACGAATATAACATTCCATTATATCAAAACGAATTTTATACTTCACACAAAGGTATGTGTGCCTAACTTTCGAGTGTCAGAAGGAGAGGGAAGAGTTGATTTTGGTTGTTTTCCTACTTACACAAGGTTGCATCTCTAGACGTACGTTTCTGTGTGTTTCACGTCATCAGTAGAGAACAGCAAACCCAGGTAAGCCAATTTTAACCAAAATCAATTCCTATATATGAATTACTCGCGACAGTGCAATGCGAGTGAATTACAAGTTGTTGCGCCATCCAGCGGACTGGCTCGAGCACTCGAAAGTTTAGACACCTTGGCATCGTCTTGTCTGAGACGCCGAAGCGCCATCTATGACAAGTTTCGTCCATTAATGTGGTATTAAAACCACGTAATCACGTAGCAACTAAAAGGCCGTACTGCCCGAAGCATATGCAAAGAAGAAAGATGGAAAACGTGCTGTGTGTGGATCGATAAAAATCAAAACGAATTTTATACTTCACACAAAGGTATGTGTGCCTAACTTTCGAGTGTCAGAAGGAGAGGGAAGAGTTGATTTTGGTTGTTTTCCTACTTACACAAGGTTGCATCTCTAGACGTACGTTTCTGTGTGTTTCACGTCATCAGTAGAGAACAGCAAACCCAGGTAAGCCAATTTTAACCAAAATCAATTCCTATATATGAATTACTCGCGACAGTGCAATGCGAGTGAATTACAAGTTGTTGCGCCATCCAGCGGACTGGCTCGAGCACTCGAAAGTTTAGACACCTTGGCATCGTCTTGTCTGAGACGCCGAAGCGCCATCTATGACAAGTTTCGTCCATTAATGTGGTATTAAAACCACGTAATCACGTAGCAACTAAAAGGCCGTACTGCCCGAAGCATATGCAAAGAAGAAAGATGGAAAACGTGCTGTGTGTGGATCGATAAAAATCAAAACGAATTTTATACTTCACACAAAGGTATGTGTGCCTAACTTTCGAGTGTCAGAAGGAGAGAGAAGAGTTGATTTTGGTTGTTTTCCTACTTACACAAGGTTGCATCTCTAGACGTACGTTTCTGTGTGTTTCACGTCATCAGTAGAGAACAGCAAACCCAGGTAAGCCAATTTTAACCAAAATCAATTCCTATATATGAATTACTCGCGACAGTGCAATGCGAGTGAATTACAAGTTGTTGCGCCATCCAGCGGACTGGCTCGAGCACTCGAAAGTTTAGACACCTTGGCATCGTCTTGTCTGAGACGCCGAAGCGCCATCTATGACAAGTTTCGTCCATTAATGTGGTATTAAAACCACGTAATCACGTAGCAACTAAAAGGCCGTACTGCCCGAAGCATATGCAAAGAAGAAAGATGGAAAACGTGCTGTGTGTGGATCGATAAAAATCAAAACGAATTTTATACTTCACACAAAGGTATGTGTGCCTAACTTTCGAGTGTCAGAAGGAGAGGGAAGAGTTGATTTTGGTTGTTTTCCTACTTACATAAGGTTGCATCTCTAGACGTACGTTTCTGTGTGTTTCACGTCATCAGTAGAGAACAGCAAACCCAGGTAAGCCAATTTTAACCAAAATCAATTCCTATATATGAATTACTCGCGACAGTGCAATGCGAGTGAATTACAAGTTGTTGCGCCATCCAGCGGACTGGCTAGAGCACTCGAAAGTTTAGACACCTTGGCATCGTCTTGTCTGAGACGCCGAAGCGCCATCTATGACAAGTTTCGTCCATTAATGTGGTATTAAAACCACGTAATCACGTAGCAACTAAAAGGCCGTACTGCCCGAAGCATATGCAAAGAAGAAAGATGGAAAACGTGCTGTGTGTGGATCGATAAAAATCAAAACGAATTTTATACTTCACACAAAGGTATGTGTGCCTAACTTTCGAGTGTCAGAAGGAGAGGGAAGAGTTGATTTTGGTTGTTTTCCTACTTACACAAGGTTGCATCTCTAGACGTACGTTTCTGTGTGTTTCACGTCATCAGTAGAGAACAGCAAACCCAGGTAAGCCAATTTTAACCAAAATCAATTCCTATATATGAATTACTCGCGACAGTGCAATGCGAGTGAATTACAAGTTGTTGCGCCATCCAGCGGACTGGCTCGAGCACTCGAAAGTTTAGACACCTTGGCATCGTCTTGTCTGAGACGCCGAAGCGCCATCTATGACAAGTTTCGTCCATTAATGTGGTATTAAAACCACGTAATCACGTAGCAACTAAAAGGCCGTACTGCCCGAAGCATATGCAAAGAAGAAAGATGGAAAACGTGCTGTGTGTGGATCGATAAAAATCAAAACGAATTTTATACTTCACACAAAGGTATGTGTGCCTAACTTTCGAGTGTCAGAAGGAGAGGGAAGAGTTGATTTTGGTTGTTTTCCTACTTACACAAGGTTGCATCTCTAGACGTACGTTTCTGTGTGTTTCACGTCATCAGTAGAGAACAGCAAACCCAGGTAAGCCAATTTTAACCAAAATCAATTCCTATATATGAATTACTCGCGACAGTGCAATGCGAGTGAATTACAAGTTGTTGCGCCATCCAGCGGACTGGCTCGAGCACTCGAAAGTTTAGACACCTTGGCATCGTCTTGTCTGAGACGCCGAAGCGCCATCTATGACAAGTTTCGTCCATTAATGTGGTATTAAAACCACGTAATCACGTAGCAACTAAAAGGCCGTACTGCCCGAAGCATATGCAAAGAAGAAAGATGGAAAACGTGCTGTGTGTGGATCGATAAAAATCAAAACGAATTTTATACTTCACACAAAGGTATGTGTGCCTAACTTTCGAGTGTCAGAAGGAGAGGGAAGAGTTGATTTTGGTTGTTTTCCTACTTACACAAGGTTGCATCTCTAGACGTACGTTTCTGTGTGTTTCACGTCATCAGTAGAGAACAGCAAACCCAGGTAAGCCAATTTTAACCAAAATCAATTCCTATATATGAATTACTCGCGACAGTGCAATGCGAGTGAATTACAAGTTGTTGCGCCATCCAGCGGACTGGCTCGAGCACTCGAAAGTTTAGACACCTTGGCATCGTCTTGTCTGAGACGCCGAAGCGCCATCTATGACAAGTTTCGTCCATTAATGTGGTATTAAAACCACGTAATCACGTAGCAACTAAAAGGCCGTACTGCCCGAAGCATATGCAAAGAAGAAAGATGGAAAACGTGCTGTGTGTGGATCGATAAAAATCAAAACGAATTTTATACTTCACACAAAGGTATGTGTGCCTAACTTTCGAGTGTCAGAAGGAGAGGGAAGAGTTGATTTTGGTTGTTTTCCTACTTACACAAGGTTGCATCTCTAGACGTACGTTTCTGTGTGTTTCACGTCATCAGTAGAGAACAGCAAACCCAGGTAAGCCAATTTTAACCAAAATCAATTCCTATATATGAATTACTCGCGACAGTGCAATGCGAGTGAATTACAAGTTGTTGCGCCATCCAGCGGACTGGCTCGAGCACTCGAAAGTTTAGACACCTTGGCATCGTCTTGTCTGAGACGCCGAAGCGCCATCTATGACAAGTTTCGTCCATTAATGTGGTATTAAAACCACGTAATCACGTAGCAACTAAAAGGCCGTACTGCCCGAAGCATATGCAAAGAAGAAAGATGGAAAACGTGCTGTGTGTGGATCGATAAAAATCAAAACGAATTTTATACTTCACACAAAGGTATGTGTGCCTAACTTTCGAGTGTCAGAAGGAGAGGGAAGAGTTGATTTTGGTTGTTTTCCTACTTACACAAGGTTGCATCTCTAGACGTACGTTTCTGTGTGTTTCACGTCATCAGTAGAGAACAGCAAACCCAGGTAAGCCAATTTTAACCAAAATCAATTCCTATATATGAATTACTCGCGACAGTGCAATGCGAGTGAATTACAAGTTGTTGCGTTGTAATTCACTCGCATTGCACTGTCGCGAGTAATTCATATATAGGAATTGATTTTGGTTAAAATTGGCTTACCTGGGTTTGCTGTTCTCTACTGATGACGTGAAACACACAGAAACGTACGTCTAGAGATGCAACCTTGTGTAAGTAGGAAAACAACCAAAATCAACTCTTCCCTCTCCTTCTGACACTCGAAAGTTAGGCACACATACCTTTGTGTGAAGTATAAAATTCGTTTTGATTTTTATCGATCCACACACAGCACGTTTTCCATCTTTCTTCTTTGCATATGCTTCGGGCAGTACGGCCTTTTAGTTGCTACGTGATTACGTGGTTTTAATACCACATTAATGGACGAAACTTGTCATAGATGGCGCTTCGGCGTCTCAGACAAGACGATGCCAAGGTGTCTAAACTTTCGAGTGCTCGAGCCAGTCCGCTGGATGGCGCAACAACTTGTAATTCACTCGCATTGCACTGTCGCGAGTAATTCATATATAGGAATTGATTTTGGTTAAAATTGGCTTACCTGGGTTTGCTGTTCTCTACTGATGACGTGAAACACACAGAAACGTACGTCTAGAGAGGCAACCTTGTGTAAGTAGGAAAACAACCAAAATCAACTCTTCCCTCTCCTTCTGACACTCGAAAGTTAGGCACACATACCTTTGTGTGAAGTATAAAATTCGTTTTGATTTTTATCGATCCACACACAGCACGTTTTCCATCTTTCTTCTTTGCATATGCTTCGGGCAGTACGGCCTTTTAGTTGCTACGTGATTACGTGGTTTTAATACCACATTAATGGACGAAACTTGTCATAGATGGCGCTTCGGCGTCTCAGACAAGACGATGCCAAGGTGTCTAAACTTTCGAGTGCTCGAGCCAGTCCGCTGGATGGCGCAACAACTTGTAATTCACTCGCATTGCACTGTCGCGAGTAATTCATATATAGGAATTGATTTTGGTTAAAATTGGCTTACCTGGGTTTGCTGTTCTCTACTGATGACGTGAAACACACAGAAACGTACGTCTAGAGATGCAACCTTGTGTAAGTAGGAAAACAACCAAAATCAACTCTTCCCTCTCCTTCTGACACTCGAAAGTTAGGCACACATACCTTTGTGTGAAGTATAAAATTCGTTTTGATTTTTATCGATCCACACACAGCACGTTTTCCATATTTCTTCTTTGCATATGCTTCGGGCAGTACGGCCTTTTAGTTGCTACGTGATTACGTGGTTTTAATACCACATTAATGGACGAAACTTGTCATAGATGGCGCTTCGGCGTCTCAGACAAGACGATGCCAAGGTGTCTAAACTTTCGAGTGCTCGAGCCAGTCCGCTGGATGGCGCAACAACTTGTAATTCACTCGCATTGCACTGTCGCGAGTAATTCATATATAGGAATTGATTTTGGTTAAAATTGGCTTACCTGGGTTTGCTGTTCTCTACTGATGACGTGAAACACACAGAAACGTACGTCTAGAGATGCAACCTTGTGTAAGTAGGAAAACAACCAAAATCAACTCTTCCCTCTCCTTCTGACACTCGAAAGTTAGGCACACATACCTTTGTGTGAAGTATAAAATTCGTTTTGATTTTTATCGATCCACACACAGCACGTTTTCCATCTTTCTTCTTTGCATATGCTTCGGGCAGTACGGCCTTTTAGTTGCTACGTGATTACGTGGTTTTAATACCACATTAATGGACGAAACTTGTCATAGATGGCGCTTCGGCGTCTCAGACAAGACGATGCCAAGGTGTCTAAACTTTCGAGTGCTCGAGCCAGTCCGCTGGATGGCGCAACAACTTGTAATTCACTCGCATTGCACTGTCGCGAGTAATTCATATATAGGAATTGATTTTGGTTAAAATTGGCTTACCTGGGTTTGCTGTTCTCTACTGATGACGTGAAACACACAGAAACGTACGTCTAGAGATGCAACCTTGTGTAAGTAGGAAAACAACCAAAATCAACTCTTCCCTCTCCTTCTGACACTCGAAAGTTAGGCACACATACCTTTGTGTGAAGTATAAAATTCGTTTTGATTTTTATCGATCCACACACAGCACGTTTTCCATCTTTCTTCTTTGCATATGCTTCGGGCAGTACGGCCTTTTAGTTGCTACGTGATTACGTGGTTTTAATACCACATTAATGGACGAAACTTGTCATAGATGGCGCTTCGGCGTCTCAGACAAGACGATGCCAAGGTGTCTAAACTTTCGAGTGCTCGAGCCAGTCCGCTGGATGGCGCAACAACTTGTAATTCACTCGCATTGCACTGTCGCGAGTAATTCATATATAGGAATTGATTTTGGTTAAAATTGGCTTACCTGGGTTTGCTGTTCTCTACTGATGACGTGAAACACACAGAAACGTACGTCTAGAGATGCAACCTTGTGTAAGTAGGAAAACAACCAAAATCAACTCTTCCCTCTCCTTCTGACACTCGAAAGTTAGGCACACATACCTTTGTGTGAAGTATAAAATTCGTTTTGATTTTTATCGATCCACACACAGCACGTTTTCCATCTTTCTTCTTTGCATATGCTTCGGGCAGTACGGCCTTTTAGTTGCTACGTGATTACGTGGTTTTAATACCACATTAATGGACGAAACTTGTCATAGATGGCGCTTCGGCGTCTCAGACAAGACGATGCCAAGGTGTCTAAACTTTCGAGTGCTCGAGCCAGTCCGCTGGATGGCGCAACAACTTGTAATTCACTCGCATTGCACTGTCGCGAGTAATTCATATATAGGAATTGATTTTGGTTAAAATTGGCTTACCTGGGTTTGCTGTTCTCTACTGATGACGTGAAACACACAGAAACGTACGTCTAGAGATGCAACCTTGTGTAAGTAGGAAAACAACCATAATCAACTCTTCCCTCTCCTTCTGACACTCGAAAGTTAGGCACACATACCTTTGTGTGAAGTATAAAATTCGTTTTGATTTTTATCGATCCACACACAGCACGTTTTCCATCTTTCTTCTTTGCATATGCTTCGGGCAGTACGGCCTTTTAGTTGCTACGTGATTACGTGGTTTTAATACCACATTAATGGACGAAACTTGTCATAGATGGCGCTTCGGCGTCTCAGACAAGACGATGCCAAGGTGTCTAAACTTTCGAGTGCTCGAGCCAGTCCGCTGGATGGCGCAACAACTTGTAATTCACTCGCATTGCACTGTCGCGAGTAATTCATATATAGGAATTGATTTTGGTTAAAATTGGCTTACCTGGGTTTGCTGTTCTCTACTGATGACGTGAAACACACAGAAACGTACGTCTAGAGATGCAACCTTGTGTAAGTAGGAAAACAACCAAAATCAACTCTTCCCTCTCCTTCTGACACTCGAAAGTTAGGCACACATACCTTTGTGTGAAGTATAAAATTCGTTTTGATTTTTATCGATCCACACACAGCACGTTTTCCATCTTTCTTCTTTGCATATGCTTCGGGCAGTACGGCCTTTTAGTTGCTACGTGATTACGTGGTTTTAATACCACATTAATGGACGAAACTTGTCATAGATGGCGCTTCGGCGTCTCAGACAAGACGATGCCAAGGTGTCTAAACTTTCGAGTGCTCGAGCCAGTCCGCTGGATGGCGCAACAACTTGTAATTCACTCGCATTGCACTGTCGCGAGTAATTCATATATAGGAATTGATTTTGGTTAAAATTGGCTTACCTGGGTTTGCTGTTCTCTACTGATGACGTGAAACACACAGAAACGTACGTCTAGAGATGCAACCTTGTGTAAGTAGGAAAACAACCAAAATCAACTCTTCCCTCTCCTTCTGACACTCGAAAGTTAGGCACACATACCTTTGTGTGAAGTATAAAATTCGTTTTGATTTTTATCGATCCACACACAGCACGTTTTCCATCTTTCTTCTTTGCATATGCTTCGGGCAGTACGGCCTTTTAGTTGCTACGTGATTACGTGGTTTTAATACCACATTAATGGACGAAACTTGTCATAGATGGCGCTTCGGCGTCTCAGACAAGACGATGCCAAGGTGTCTAAACTTTCGAGTGCTCGAGCCAGTCCGCTGGATGGCGCAACAACTTGTAATTCACTCGCATTGCACTGTCGCGAGTAATTCATATATAGGAATTGATTTTGGTTAAAATTGGCTTACCTGGGTTTGCTGTTCTCTACTGATGACGTGAAACACACAGAAACGTACGTCTAGAGATGCAACCTTGTGTAAGTAGGAAAACAACCAAAATCAACTCTTCCCTCTCCTTCTGACACTCGAAAGTTAGGCACACATACCTTTGTGTGAAGTATAAAATTCGTTTTGATTTTTATCGATCCACACACAGCACGTTTTCCATCTTTCTTCTTTGCATATGCTTCGGGCAGTACGGCCTTTTAGTTGCTACGTGATTACGTGGTTTTAATACCACATTAATGGACGAAAATTGTCATAGATGGCGCTTCGGCGTCTCAGACAAGACGATGCCAAGGTGTCTAAACTTTCGAGTGCTCGAGCCAGTCCGCTGGATGGCGCAACAACTTGTAATTCACTCGCATTGCACTGTCGCGAGTAATTCATATATAGGAATTGATTTTGGTTAAAATTGGCTTACCTGGGTTTGCTGTTCTCTACTGATGACGTGAAACACACAGAAACGTACGTCTAGAGATGCAACCTTGTGTAAGTAGGAAAACAACCAAAATCAACTCTTCCCTCTCCTTCTGACACTCGAAAGTTAGGCACACATACCTTTGTGTGAAGTATAAAATTCGTTTTGATTTTTATCGATCCACACACAGCACGTTTTCCATCTTTCTTCTTTGCATTCCATTATATATTGCGTTTATAGACTTCGAAAGAGCTTTTGATAGCATTGAACACTGGGCAGTAAAAGCATCTTTAATTAATAGCCGAATACATAGATCGCAGATATACAGACTTAATAGCCAATATATTTAGCGAAGCAACAACATAAATCAAAATCCACGAAGGAACCAAACCAATCCTCATAAAAAGAGGTTACAGCCAGGGTGACACAATTTCCCCTAAATTATTTAACCAAGCCCTAGAAGATGTTTTTAAAAGCTTAGATTGTGAAGAAATAGGCATCAAAGTAAGCGGACAATTCTTGAACCACCTAAGATAGGCTGATAATATCGGCTTATATTAATAACAGACAGAAAAGAAGAACTGATAAAAATGCTGGAAGAACTGGATACAGCAGCTAAAAATAACAGCTGAAATCAAAAGACGAGTAAGATTGGCCTGGTCAGCATTCGGTAAATTAGGCTACATATTAGGAAATAAAAAATATCCTCACTACCTTAAAACGAAATTGTATAACCAATGTATCTTTCCTGTACTTACCTATAGATCCCAGACCTGGACACTTACTTAACAAAAGCCCAAAAATCAATGGAAAGAGAAATGTTACATGTAAAGCTGACAGATAGAAAAAGGAATGAACGGGTAAGAAATAGAACAAAAGTAAGGGATGTCAGAGGAGAAGTAGCAAAATTAAAATGGAAATTTGCCGGTCATAATATCAGACAGACAGAAGATGGATGAAACAAATTTATTGTAAACTGGAGACCTTGGGAAAATAAAAGAAGTAGGGGAAGACCCCAAATGAGATGCGCAGACGATTTGTAGAAACTCGCGGGAACTAGATGGATGAACACGGCGACAGACAGAGAAGAGTGAAATATATTGGGAGAGTCACTTTGGTAATACATATGTACAGTATGATTAACTGCTATAGGATTCATCGGAAATTATTACTGTATAAAAGATAAGAACAACTGCATATGCATAAAATATCTAGTATGTAAGAAAAAACGATAGAAGTTTACAAGTAGTTACACCCATTGTTTCAGGATACCCAGACCCGCAGCCAATACCTATTCTCTGTGCGCCCCGGTAAAGTAGAGCGAGGAAATTTTTGACACCGTTTGTTTCCTCTAGCGCGGCGATATTTTCTTTCGACAGTTCGTAAAGAAAACGATGGAAGGTACATAAAATATCGGAAATTTAGACGATAACTATGTAACGTATAATTTTTTTTTCAAGCTTGTTCTTTTTTATAATATTTGCCACGAAAACTTGTTTGAGTTTTAAATTTACGGGTACTAAAATTTACGATTGTTACTATTATTTGGCTTAAAAATTCCACTGATTGATGCTCACGTCTGAAGTTGGATAAAAATGCTAATCAGCGTTGATCTGGCCTGAAAGATAGAAGGGCTGTCGTAGGTCACGGATGGTTTCTTTTTCTTTGTAATTCGATTTTTTCATCGATCGATATATATATATAGAAGTTTATACTCGCCTGCTCTTGCTCTAGTTTCTCTCGTATCTCGGTAGATGGCGCTTATTGCGAGGGTTTTCTTACTATAGAGGTAGGATAAGAGACAAAACCCTCTGATTAACTTCGCAAGGGTGCCACACTGACCAAGCAGTGTTCTGAGGAGTCCAATAAGGACGAAACAGTTAACTTTCAATACTTATTAGGTGTCTATTAGATCTTGGACTCCCGTGAGGTTAAGCTTTCGAGCTACCCACGGAGAAATATAAGAGAAACAAAAACTTCTTTTTACCCGATTGGCCACGAAAAATTTGTAAATATAAATTGATAAGATGAAAATGTCTGTAAACTAACATTTTCATTTTCTGTATAGGTATTAATGAATAATATAAATACAGTGAAACCTCTCCTTGCGGACAACTCTATTAAGCGGACACTCCCTGTAGGCGGACAAATTTGTTGGAACCAGGCTTTTGCCTATTTCTCTACATTCAAAATTCACTGCTATAGCCGGACACTAATAACCGGACGCGAACAATTTTTTTTGGTTAAAAAATTCTGAAACCTCCTTTAACCGGACGCGAACCTCTGACAACGGGACGGAGCGCTGCACGACATGGGCATTAATATTATGTAGTATGTTGGAAATAACGCACTCTGCAGTCGGGGAATCACCTCTTTCCGCTTCAATGCGGAGACTAAATATTAATGTCTTATTTACAATATATTTTATTCGGTGAGACAGCTGCTTTTTATTTTTATTGTTCAGTTGGGTAGTAAAAGATCTCTTTGAAATTGCGCCTAGTAAAAAACCCCTTAGTTTACATGAAAAATAATAATAATAATAATAAATTGTCTTTATTGAAAATAATGCCATGTACAATATTGCTGGAAATTAAATAATTACTTAGTAAATAAAAAAAAGCACTTTTCAAAGGGCGAAGTCTAGCTGACAGGCCAGCTACTCAACATTAACCCTTATTTTAAATGGAAGTTGTTAACGTTTCGGAGAAGAAACATCTATCAGCACGAAAGATCGCTGAAAAATTTAATATCGGACAAACTCAAGCAGCGAAAATTGTTAACAAATATATATTAAAATTTAGCAGTTCTCTCTCTTAAGCGGACACCTCCAATAAGCGGACAAAATCCACGAAGCCGTGAGTGTCCGCTTATAGGAAATTTCACTGTATTATGGGGATAAATCCTGAAAACTGAACGCTAGTCAAGAAGAATGCAGAACACATCGAAACGTCAGTTAAAACTTAATCACTGTTTAAATAAAGAATTGTTTCATTGTGGTCTCAAAAAATTTGTGACTACTCATCGTCATCTACCGTGTTAACTTCACTCTTAGCCCATAATCTGTAATTATAGGAGCCTAAACTCCTCTTTTAAATCGTCTGAAAGATATTGGTTTTAATTTGACACTTAATTGATTATTTGATTGTTGTAGTTGTACGCCTTTACATAACTACACATCAGTGTCCATTCATTTTCATCTTCTCTCCTTCCTCTTGGAATTTTTTACTTTTTTCTTTTTTGATATGCCTATATAAGCTGCGTTCGGTATTTGCATCTCAGACGTGACGGATTTTTGGTCACGTGATAACAGATTAGTCTGAGCAAATTGAAATTAACGAACGATCCAGATCAAATCGATCAAATTTTTATAAATGGTTATAACCTTAAATATAACCAAAAATATTATGTATATATTGCAACTCACACCCAGCTTTAATTTTGACAAAATTTTCCTGTGATGTCGGAAATTTATATAATCTGTTGTCTTCAACATCAAATAATTCGATTTTAATCTTTTTACATAAAAAAATTATTTTTGTAAACAAAACAAATACAGAGCATACGTCACAAGCTCAGATTAATCTGTTTCGTCCATCAAAATGTACGGAGCAACCAGATTTACGTCCGACTAGTCTGAGCAGAATTACGGAACGATTCAGATCTACCTCCCCTAGATCTAGAAGGAATTAACGAACGATTTCGATCAAAAAGATTAATCCGACGTAAATACCGAACGCAGTTATAGTTCAGTTAAAACTTTGGAAATAATTAGGAAATACTGTAAGAAAGCATTTTTGAGGGGGGTAAGAGGGCGGGTGTCCCCCACTTTAAAGAAGGTCAACTGGGAAAAGTCAGTTCTAAGCTATTACTAAAAAAAAATTATTAATACTTATTAATACTCACTCTCATTTTTATTTACTGAGTTACAAAATTGAATGTTAAACATTTTTGTTTGATTTAAGGATTTCTACAAACACATTTATTTTTATTTCAAGGCGGCTATTTAAAAAATTTTATGTCTAGCTTAATAAGTATTTAACTGTATATAATGGGCTTTAACTAAACATATTTTTTAGGTAGAAAAATAGGATTTTTTAGGATAAAAAATACCACAAAAAAAATATATATTTTTTTAATTTTCCCTTTTTTCGTAAGGTAATGAAACATGCACCACTGCTGTCAGAGAGTACCAAGGTACATTGTTGAAAAGGAAATTGTATCCGCTTGAAAAATGATCTCTAAAAGATTTTATTAATTATAAATTAAAAATTAATAATTAAAAAGCACGTTTAAGGGGGGGAACCACCCCCATGCCAGGGTTAGGGGGGGGGGGGGTTGGATCTCTTTTGTAAAATGTTCGAGCGAGTGTCATGTCTATCCATACCATGTGTATTGTGCTTCTATCATCAACGCAGTATCGGACCCCGTAGGGCCTGAACTATTATGAGATCATAAAAAGTAAAATTATTTAGAATAAGTGCGTCTATTCTACAATATTAATTATTTAATTATTTTCGACATCTAAGGGAGGGGGGGCAAATGCTCCTTGCCCTTCTTTGCTTACGCACATGGACATGGACAATTAAAAAGAAGAAATTAATAAAATTGAAGCTTTTAAACGATAACGCTATCGTCCAAGCTAAGATTCTGACAGTTCACCAATCAAAGAAATAATTCATTCAAAAGGAATATAAATTATTTGGACTCTCATCATCATAATATGATAGGATAAAACGTTTCGTCAATTCTCTTGGCAGGGATTTGTGTACCTACTTAAGCCAGGTATTATCATTATCTTTCACAAATATCAAAAAATTTAGACTTTCGGCACATGCCATCAGAAAAAAAATGATAAAAACTCGCGTGGGGCGGAATATAAAATATAGAATAATAACAGACAGGTGATTTTCAGGACGCACAGATAGAAGAGTTATAGACCCCGCATTTAATATCATGAAGCAGGGCTATCAAAACGGACGGGCCACGATCCTCCACTTTGTTGACGTCACATCGGGGGATGATTTTTTTTTATGGTCACGTCACGACATAGCTGATTGTCCTTAAAATATTGAAGTTGGAGTGACGGTTCATGAATATTTGATTTTTTAAAAAATAAAGCCGGTTTTGAGATTGTTTTTACTATGTTCTTGCAGAACAATTTTTTTTAAATGTATAACAATCCCTAATTTTTCAGGGCCGCTTCATTAGCTTACACAAAAATTAAATTTAAATGAGAAGCCAATGTGTTCGTTTATACGTGGAAAGTAATCGGATTACCTACATCCATTTGTTTATATTCGGCACTTGACAGACTTTTAAAACTTAATATAGTTATTTACATGTGTTTGCAAAAATTACAACATACAAAAATGATTTTTTGTAGTGTAAATTCGTTTTAAAAAGATGAACTCTGGCATTTCTGGATTCTAAATGATCTTTATTGTAAAAAATCATTAAAAAATTTAAAAAGTTTTACAATACAAACAAATAAACAAATGCCATGACAAACACAAGCTGCGTTCGGTATCTACGTCAGATTAATCTTTTTGATCGAAATCGTTCGTTAATTCCATCTAGATCTAGGGGAGGTAGATCTGAATCGTTCGATAATTCTGCTCAGACTAGTCGGACGCAAATCTGGTTGCTCTGTACATTTTGATCGACGAAACAGATTAATCCGAGATTGTGACGTTATGTTGTGTATTTGTTTTGTTTACAAAAATAATTTTATGTAAAAAGATTGAAATTGAATTATTTGATGTTGAAGACAATGAATTATATAAATTTCCGACATCACAGGAAAATTTTGTCAAAATTATAGCTAGGCGTTATATTTAAGGTCATAACCATTTATAAAAATTTGATCGATTTGATCCGGATCGTTCGTTAATTCCAATTTGCTCAGACTAATCTGTAATCACGTGACCAAAAATCCGTTGCGTCTGAGATGCAAATACCGAGCGCTGCTACAGATGACAAAGTCAAATACATGTCAAATATAACAGTTAACATGCGGTACATGGCGGGTAGGTAATTTGAATTCAAAATAAGGAATGCTCAATCTTGAAGATTTTAATCATCTTGCATCCGTACAAAAGTTTCGAGGAATATCCGGATGGTGTCTGGAGAATATTATATATACCCATGTAAAAGTCAGCACCCAGAGAACAGCTGATTTTTTCAGGGTCGTGGCCTGTTTTTTTGTTGGCCTTGCATGAAGAAACAAAAAATCTTTCACCTGTAGTAGTCAGTTATAATGTCAAAAATCGGGGAGACATCAGCATAGAAAAGAAACACGAAGATGATGAATGTTCCTAGAGGGACGAGGATGACATCTAAATATTTTTTGTATATGCGGCTGTCATTTCATTTGAAAAAGAAGCCGGCCAACCCTATTTGAATTAAAGAAAATGATCCAATTATAGGGTTGATTTTATACCTCACACAGTGAAATTATCAGATGGTAATGAACGTTAAATAACCAAGCTTGTTTAAAGGTGGTAAAGGTAATAAAGAGCTTAAATCCAATTCACTTTTTACCTTCCTAACCCGCGCAGCAATGGCTAGAGAAGGTATTATTTTCGACGAATTTTTTTTTTTGAGATAACGCCAAAAATGTGTTAATTGGGTGTATTTTGACTTATCGTAGGAATATCGTCGTGATGTCTGTCTGTGTGTGTGTGTGTAGGTCTGTCCGTTACACATTAGCTCCTAAACCGCTGAACCGATTTTCATAAAATTCCCAAATAAAATAGTGTTCGACACTGTTAATCCATTGATCTATCCAAAATCTGTTTAACGGAGTATTGCATCAATAATGGGTTTTCATAATTGACACATTTTTCTCCTTCGTAGGAGCTTTAGTTAGAGATATTTACAAAAACTGTTGTTGAGGCTGATATATTATGAAGTTCACTTGAATTGTGCTAGGAAGGTATCAGATCCGTCATAGATCCATTTATTTTTACTTCAATCGTCTTCATTTGTTTTAAATACACAAATTTTGAGTATGATCTTTGATCGAGATCGACATTTTAAGGTTGATCCGAGGGTTGTTTTTTAAGTTTTGCATATACAGCTGAAAACAGTAGATAACTTTTTAAATACTTTCCACGAAAATTAGTGCACTTTTGTATGCGCTCAAACCAGTTGTCAAGGCTGTAATTTCAATCGTTTGTTGGTACTGTCAAAATCATGATACAACAAGACAAGATATGATCTCTAGCCGTTCCAAATAGCGTTTGCCGCGCGCACGACGTCATGCCGAGAGTGAAGTTTAAAAATATGAGGGCGCGCTAATACATTTGATGTAATAGAGCTTGGGTTTCTTGCGTCGCGAATGCGTTTTCAATGAAAATTAGGGTAGTTCAGAATAAATGAGATATTATTAGTATTATAAATGCAAAGACAATAATAATGTAAAAGTTTTATTTGGAGTCGGAGAGCCGACCAGAGCAAAACAATAATTCTAAAATCTGATTAAAATCTGTTTGATCACTTCGTAAATGATACAAAAATCATGTATTATTTTACCTTTTGGATTTTTTTTTAACATGGCTTTAGTTTCTAACTAAATATAAAGAGTAAAACAAAAAGCCAATTTTTAATAGGTTGTTTATTTTCAAAATAAATATACTACAGTTAAAACTCAGGTTCTGTGGAGCAGTTTTTAAAATAATTATAATAATCAAACAAGTTTCATGGCTAATCGGGTAAAAAGGAGTTTTTAAATTCACAGGTACTAAATTTCACGTTTGTTAATTATAATAATAATAGTATAATTTATTATTATTATTATTTTTAAATTGGTAATAACAAAATACAAAATTAAAATTTAAAATGTTTTGAGCAAATCCTTGCGTTCACATTAAATTTTATCTTCACGTCTAGACAAACGGATCCGCCCCTGTGCCATTTTTTTGTCTTTTGGAAAGGTAAAAAAGCTCACATCGTGTTCAAAGCCTTTCATCTGATTGTCCGAATCACAACTATACACTGCACATCTCATTTTCACCAATTTTAAATAATCAAAACATAAAACTAATCGACAGAAACGTATTCAACAATGCAAACTGCAACCTAAATCAAGGGAGTTGACTCTCGGCGTGACGTCACCCCAGCTGATCGCGAAGCGCAATGCATGCGCGAAATCATATCTTGTCTTCTTATACCATGCTGTCAAAATTGCATTCTTAAAGGCGTCGACTGCTTCCTCTGGCGACTGAAATCTTTGACAACGCAGTCCATTCTTGATTTTCAGAAAGGTATATAAATCGTTGGGACTTGGGTCGGCACTATATGGAGGATGGTGAAATAATTAGACGTCTTGTTGGGTTAAAAATTCAATGGTTTTTTATGATTTGTGCGAACTTGCATGGTCTTGGTGGAGGATAATTCGTCGCTCGGGTACAGCGAATGCATCCGGCAAACAAATGGTGTGTACCAATGGCGTATATAGAAAAAGTTTCGGGGGGGGGGCGCGGGCGGTCAGTTTGGGGGGGGGGGTGCAAGACCCCATGAGGCCGTATTTTATGCTACTTTATGTTTGTATTAATGAAATCTGTGGAAAATATCTAATCTACCCCCCCGGGCCGCCCCGTTGTATACGCCACTGGTGTGTACCTATCGACACTGACAGTCCTTTGATCTTCCAGAAGAATTGTTGCTACATGACCTGCTTTTGAGACAAATGTCGAGACCATGTTTTTGGATAAACTTCGAGAACGGATGGCTTTTGTAGGTTTTTCTTCATCGTGGAACACCGAACCAGACGACTGACGATTTTCACATCATCACTGACAATCCTATACACGTTTTTCGAGTTTCCTGCCTCGAAGTGGTCTAGAGTTTTCTGACACCAATTGACCCTAGCTTCTTTCTGTTCTTCAGTTAACAGATGCGGTACCCAGCGGGAAAGTAGTTCTCTTACCCCCATTCTTTATGCAAAATTTTGAGGTCTTTAAAATCCCCAATGAAGGCATCCTTGGAAAGTTGTCAAAAAAAATAGCCCAAAAATGTTCTCGGTTTAATTCCATTTTTCGACTGATTTGTTAACTTAAAAAATTCACTGTAGCTATAAAACTATATGTACACTGATATTTTCAATTTAGGTTAGGTAAATATTGAGGTTGAGTTTTAGTCAAGGTGTGTAGAGGATAGGTTGCCTGGTAACACCATGGTGGAAGCGGCGTGAGAGGTGACAGCGCGTCATTTGGAGTGCCACTATTTGATTAGAGCCCATTGTTTACATGTGTTTTTAAGTATTTTTATTCTTCAATGGTATATTTTTTACATTTGTGGTGTTTTTTTCGGACTATATTTATTTAAAAACCCTAAATAATTGATCTAATTTACTCACACTTTCTACTTGTAGTTATTTTAACGGGCTAAAAGCTTCTCAAGACCTTTTGCCTTTGGGATATTTGGTATCAGGTAAGTTTTATATTTGAGTTAGTTGATACATTTTATGAATATTGTTATTAGAGACACTAGGAAAAACAGTCCTCTATTATCTCCAAGTCGTTATTTATCTGTGATATTTCTGTTAGTCTAAGGTAATGGAATTCACGTGCGGAGAGACATGTGGGTGGTATGACTGAGGAGACTACATTGCCATCATCTGCAAAGCAATAAAGTGGATTTACTGTTTTATCAATGAGGTCATTTATGTAAATCAGAAAAAGTGTTGGCGAAAGGATTGCTCCCTGTGGCACGCCAGCATTTATTTGGTAAGAGTTGGAGTTCCGGCCATCCAGTGCAACATAAATGGATCTATCCTTAAGGTAACTTTCAAACCAAGTGCAAAGTCTCGGTGACAATCCCGTTGCTTTGAGCTTGTTGAGCAGATTTTCATGCCAGACTTTATCGAATGCTTTGGATATATCTAAGGCAATTGTTCTTGTTTCACCTCGCAACTCAATCGCTTTTTGCCATAAGTGAGTGACGTATATAAGTAAATCGCCAGTTGACCTATATTTTCGAAATCCGTATTGCTTGTCGTTGATAATTTTGTACTTTTCCAAGTACTTAGTTAGGTGATTGTTCATAACTCTTTCCATTACTTTTGAAATCACCGGAAGTAGAGCAATTCGTCTATAGTTTAACGGATCTGTCTTTTTTCTTTTCTTTGGAATGGGTTGTACTGCGGCAGACTTCCATGATGATGGATATACTCCTTGCCTATAAGATAAATTGAATAACTTTGCGAAAGTTGGGTGAGTTCGCTAGCACAATTTTTGAGTACTATCGCGGGAATGCCATCTGGACCCATTGCTTTGTTTGTATCCAACTTTTTAAGGGATTTTCATATTTGTCTGTGACAAAAGGGTACCTCTGGCATACTGTAGGAAACCCTTTCAATGAACGGTGGAGTTTTTCCATTTGGCACTGTTAGGTTTGAGTTGGAGGAAAACGTTTTGGCCAGCATATTGGCTTTTTCCTCTGATGTTGTGGCTAAGTGAGTATTTTTATCTGTAAGTGGTGGTATGGATGACTTGGTGAAGTTTGATCCAACGGCTTTTGCAAGAGACCAAGAGGACCTAGAACTACTTGGAGAATTCAGCAACCTGTTTTTTATTCTTTGATTGTATGATTGTTTGGCGGAGTTATTTCTGGCTTCTATAAATTCTGTGTGGTTTTGAGCGGTTTGTTGTCGTTTCCAAAGCTTATATGCTCTGTGTTTTTTTTTGTACAGCTGTTTGACACTGGCTGTTGAACCAAGGTTTTGCATTAGCTCTGCGTTTTATTGTATGTGGGATATATGCATCCATTCCAGATAAGATTACTTTTGTTATTTCATTACAGCAAATAGTGGGATCCGCTGTTTTAAAGCAAACCTCTTGCCATGAAAAATCCAGGTAAAACTGTTTAAGGTCATTCCATTTTGCCGATTTATAGTGCCACATTTTACGAGGAAGTGATTGTTGGCTTGGCGGTATGAACATTTCGCACTTTGTTCTTATAAGTTTGTGATCGGATGAACCAAGTGGGGGATCTACTTGAATTGTGTACAAGTCAGGATTTGTAGTTAGGAACAAGTCTAAAAGCGCTGCAAATTCACCCCTTTCTGAGATACGGGTAGGTTCATCGACAAGCTGCGTTAGACCACAACTTATGGCAAAAGCTTCTGCTTCCCTGCCTTCATTATCTGTTTTGTTGTGGCGTTTTAGCCAGGGTATATTGTGGACGTTGAAATCGCCTAAAAAAACAATTTCCGCATGTGGATAGTTAGACTGTATACTATCACAGTTTTCGGATAATGTCGCAAAAAAGTTTTGATACTCGGTGTTACTTGGCGGTCGGTAGAGGCAGCAAATGAACTTGGTCGATGACTTTTTATAACATTTGTATTCAAGGTATTCATGAACAATTTATATAAATATTAGAAACTATTGCATTCACGGGAAAAATAAGTTAAACCTTCAACCAAAATGTAGACTTTTAAACCTAGAATTGTAGCACTGTAGATCCTTTAGTAAATACTGGTGTAAAGGAGACGCGTCACTTTTTACTAAATAAGATGGTAACATCGTTATTTTAAGTTTGGTAACGTTTCGTTACATTATCTTTCAATAACGTTATTCAAATAACGTGCTACGGATACTTACCTTGTTGATTGTTTTAGTTTATAATGTTTAGGGATTGTTCACAGAAAGCTAAGGTTATCTAAAGTAAATGCTCTTTATGGATGACTAAAAAAGTTAAACAATTTGTAATGTAATTTTAGCTTGAATAGCAGGTATTTCAAGAAGTAACTACTTTCAAGAATGATTTATAGAAAAGATGGATGCAGAAATGCACACTCGGTAATTAAAGACAATCTCTCAGAAGGTAAGAGTAATGCCAGTAGTTTTGCCTTTGGATGATTTAAATCGGGCGTTGTTTTGCTGTTATTTTAACGATTTGCTACCGATGCTACTGTTAAGAAAATGGCGGATGGATTAATCAAAACAACGTTGCTATTTCCTTTCCTTGCAATCAGGGACGTCGCTAGACTAGGGGCCTCCTAGAGCAAGACGGGGAATATGCCGCCCAACTCCGCTTTTTTCCTCCTATTGCAAGTTTTTGTGTTACTTCCTTAAATAAATGGTTCCACCGAGTGAGCCCAAAAAAGTGATTTACACCAAAATAATGTACTTAATTTGTAAAAAGAGTGATGTCAGCATAAAAACGTCAACTATTTTTTTTAAATCGAGTTTGTAGGCAACCTCCTTCCTTTTCACCTACCTTGTTTTTAAAACAAGGCAGTTCTTGTTTTATATATCTCGAAATCATAACAAATTCGGTAATATTTAACTAATTCGGTAAACCTTATCAAGCTACCAAATAAAAAAGAAAGAATTAAAACCGTTTCTTTATTTTTTAAGTGTTTGAGAAAAAACCTCGGAAAAAAACCATCAAAAATCAAAAAAGTGGTGCTAATTTAAAAAGTTACATTTTACGAAGTTGTAATGGTGTTAGATGCTTGACACTCAAACAGATGTTCCAACTTGGCTTACAAATTGTATGAAAACTTTTTAAGTCTCTTGTAACTTGCGTCTTTAAATAGCTAGCACAGAAAACTAACCACAATAGGTTTTGTTCGTGCCAAAAACGGCTGACAACTAACGCAATCTGACACTGTTGACGTTTAAACGTCACATGTTATTAACGGCTCCTGTGGAACGCCGCAAACTCAGGGACGGTTAACATAAGACTTTTGACGTACGTAGAACTTGCGCGATTGTGATTTGGCGAACTTCTATTACATTCCGCGCCATTTGGCTGGCGCTGGCTGCACAGGTCACAGCAGTGTTGAGCGGAACTATCAAACATATAACATCCATTAAATGTTCGAAGGCTGCACCAAGGCGGAACCCATTTATTTGACATAGGGGAAGATAGGGAAATAAGAAACAGGGGTAATAAGAAATATTTTTTGCAACTCTTGCATTTTATCTTTTGTCCTTTGAGATATCTGAAAAAAACCTTTGATTCTTCTACTTCAATATTAATATTTTTTAAACATATTAGCTCACACATATACTATACTATAGTAGTGTGAGCTATGGTGATCCTAATTTTTTCGAGAAAAAAAAAGTTGCTCCGATTTCAAAATTTTTTATATATCTTTGCGTTTCAGATGATTTTGAAACTTTTTTGTTGCGCCGTCTGTCTGTCTGTCTGTCTGTCTGTCTGTATGTCTGTCTGTCTGTCTGTCTGTCTGTCTGTCTGTGTGTCTGTATGTCTGTCTGTAACGACCAACGCGCATAACTCAAAAACCGCTTGCCCGATTTTAATGAAATTTGGTACCCAGGCTGGGTTTTGGGTCGAGATGGTCCCATTTAAAAATGAACAAAATCCACCGAACACAAGCCAAATAAAAGGGTGGGGGTAGATTTCAAAAATTAGAGTTTATGAAAAAATATGGCGTGTGTGATATCAAACGAAAGGTAATTGAGTCTGGAGTTAAACAAAATACATTTTAGTTTATTTAAAAAAAAAGGGGGGGGGTAAATTTCAAAAATTAGTGTTTAAGTGGAAATATGGCGTGTGTGATATCAAACGAAAGGTAATTGAGTCTGGAGTGAAACAAAATACATTTTAGTTTTTAAAAAAAGGGTGGGGGTAGATTTGAAAAAGTAGAGTTTAAGTCAAAACATGGCTTGTGTGGTATCAAACGAAAGGTAATTGAGTCTGGAGTTCAATAAAACAAACTTCAGTTTTTAGTTATATTAGCTTTCACGTAGATACACTATAACTATAGTACCCAGTGTGAGCTTAGGTGCCCATAGATTGGCAGAGTATTTTTCACAAGCAAACCATTTCAAATAATATTATTTTTTGTCTGAAGGAAACACTTTATTTTCAGTTTTAATACTTAAGTTTGTTGTCAAATGCAAGACTTTCTAAATTTTGCTTGTCATAAACAAGTAATTCAGAAAGGAAATGTTTCTTATTACCTTGTCATGTGAGGTAATAAAAACATCGTAATAGGGCAATAAGAAATATATTCTTTTTGTTGCAGTTTGATTTGAGTACTTAGTGAAGTTGCCCTCAAATTTGACAAAAGTGACCTATGTAAAGCTTTAGAAATGGCAAGTTGCGAAAATAATAAATGGCATCTAGCGCAAATAGTCCACAGTACACCGGTCTACTTTTAAGGTGATTACTAACTGGCTAAATATTCGCACATAGCTTTATTTGGCCGACTTTATCCCCAGCAAATAGAAGATTACTTTGCTTAAGTCAGAAAATGGGTTATTAAGCTTATTGTGCACTGTACATATTACAAAACTAACGTTGTATTTTAAATCCTAGGGTAGGAAGGCATCAGTCAAATTTATCTAGGACCTCGTATTAAAACCAAACCAAACAAAATCTTGTAACACCCTGTTTTAAAACTTGGAATAAAAAAGTGCAAAAATCTTAAAATTACGGGCATGGCAATAAAGCAAATCTCGATAATAACAAATGTGTTTAAAACGCGGGTATATCTGTAGCATTTCGAAAAGTCGCGTTTCGTGACACTTGCAAAATGCTCCCGAACGCCCAACATAAAGAACGGCATTAAATCAAGGAACGGTTACAAAAGCCATAGGCATCGAATAAATAACTTACAAATATAAGCTACCTATATCTGGACTTGTGCAAAATGCAGCCACGATTCATAACATTCTTTCCACTGATATAGAGAGCCATATACTAGCAAGCGCGAATTTGAGGGGGTGAGGGGGGTAACGTAGTAATTACCCTCAACCCCTAGAAAAAAATATAGGTTCAGAGACACTTTTTAAAACTTTTATATTATTAAGATTTTAGACTCCTTTGTAGGACTCGAATTTTTTTTAGGATATAAGCCAAAATCAGAAAAATTATGCAAACGTAAAAACACAGAAATTTGACAGAGAATTTGACCTATAATATGAGAAAAAAAATAAATGGATCCATGACAGATCTGACATACCTTCCTGGCTAGCCTATTATCACACTTCAAGTGAAGCCATGATAATATATTAGCCTTGAAAACAGTTTTTTGTTAATATCTCAGAAACTAAAGCTCCTACGAAGTTTTTGGTTATAAGACGAATTATTGAGCAAAATATAATCTACTATATTCCGAAAACAGTGTATTGATACGATGCTCCGTTAAAAATTTTAGCATTTTTTTAAGTTTTAAATTGTCAAAAAACTGTTATTAACATTAATGGATTTTGACCAAAATCTAATTAGCTCGTAAGAGTTTCGAATACTATTTTACCTACAAATTTTATGAAATCGGTTTAGCGGTTTAGGAGCTATCGTCTTACAGACAGAAATAATATCTATACACACATCACAGAAAGACATCACGACGATATTGCTAGGATAGGTCAAAATACATCCAAATAACACATTTTTGGCGTTATCTGAAAAATTTTCGTCGAAAATAATACCTTCTCTAGCCATTGCTACGCGGGCTAGAAAGGTAATAAAATTGTGTCTCATATTTTACCTTGAAAAGGTTAAAAAATAAGAGAGTTCAGGCGAAATATGAGACAGTGATAAAATTCACGTATAAACAGTCGGAGCGCTGTCTAAAGTAAAAAAAGATACATAAATAGTGTTTCCATCGATCATTACCGCCCCCCCCCCCCCTAGATTTTGACCACTAATATTTTATCAAAAATATTTTATTTAATATGACTCTTGTAAAAAAAGAACTGCTCTACAGTTTTTGTTTTTGTTCTACAGTTTTTTGCTGACGGTAGGCTAATTTTTTATTAACATTGAAAACTATGAAAATTTTCATTCATGCCATTTATGACCGTTGGGTGGAAGATATGCAAAAAAATTGTAAAACAATTTTTGTGAAAAATTCAATGGAAAATCTAAAAAGTTGTATAACTTTCTCTTGTCAGATTTAAAGTTTTGGTACGTGCAAAAAGCAAAAACCCGTCATGGTCACTTGAGGTGTGGTTTTTTGGGCAAAAGGGACGAGGGTTCCCCCGTAGGGGGGGGGGGTCGGGGGGGGGTCGGTTCGGTTCGGCGGGGGGGGGGGGTGGAAACTCTTAGGATCTGTATTCGGGTCTCTACTGAGAGTTTTTTCTTGTAAAAAGTCTAATTTGCCTATATATTGTGAAGCGGACACTCACGGTTTCGTCGAGGTGTCCAGAGTTTTTTCTTCTAAAAAGTCTAATTTGCCTATATATTGTGAAGCGGACACTCACGGTTTCGTCGAGGTGTCCGCTTAAGAGAGAGATATTACATTTGTCAGCGATCTTTGGTGTTGATAGATGTTCCTTTTCCGAAACGTTAATAACTTCCATTTTTTCACGTATATTAAGAAGTTTTTTACTAGGCGCCATTTCAAAGAGATCTATTACTACCCAACTGAACAATAAAAATAAACACAGCAGTCCCGCCGAATAAAATATGTTGTAAATACGATAGAAGTATTTGCCTCATTGCCAACATACTACATAATATTTATGCCCATATCGTGCAGCGCTCCACCCCGTTGTTAGAGGTTCGCGTCCGGTTAAGGAAGGTTTCAGAAGCCTAAGAAGAAGATTGAAGTCATAAAGATTAGTGGAAGATATCATAAACGAAATAAATTCAGATCTGGTTGTTTAGAAAATGACCGGTTATTTAATTCTCGGGTAAAGCAAAGTATTTGTTATAGCTGTGAAAAATTTTATTCACCCAACGCTACGCAACGCCACAATTTACTGCACAGAAGTTCCTGGGATTCGATTAGCTCCAATAAATCTGCTCGAAATGCAAAACCAGCAATTTTCTGTGGGAATGCTGCGTCTATTTTGAAATTTAGAGATTTATCTTACTTCATAACTCATAAATTGACATTGGAGTTGAATCGAAGATGCCGCGAGTTTTTATAGTGAAATAATTATTATAAAAGGATGAAAAAGTGGCGTTTCTGAAATTTCAAGGGGTCTAGGTATAGTTTTTGCAAAGTCAGTTGTACAAAGATAAAAGCTGACCATCGGCATATCCTCTATACAAAGTGACATGGGCGGCGGTAGATACTCATGAAAATTATTTCATTTAATTATGGCGTAAACTAAAGAAATAAAAATAGATAATAAAACTTTCTATTCCTACACCTACAGGAGCGACACTAATTTATTTTCTAACTTTGCATACTGCCGACTAAGGGGGTTCCGAAAAGCACACCCGAAAGCAATTAAAAGCGCATCTCAAAAAATATCATCTGCCAATCAGGTTCCGTTCATCCACCTGGGCTCGGTCGGTCGGAAAACAAATACTTTGTGGTCGGATCGCAAAGAGCTGCGCCTCTTCTCTGTCGGTAGGGTTGAAATTATACCAGGAAGATTTTATATAAATTTGGATAACTTTTGAAGGGCAGAATGAAGCAAAATTTCATGAAATCGATAGAACCTCGTATTAGGAGTTATTCAAGTGTCTTTGCAAAAACTATAAGCATGTTTAAAAACATTCGCCGCCGGGACAATTCGCCGCGGTTCGATTCACCGCGGGGACAATGGCCACCAAAATTTTTGTTTAATTTTTATTTTAATTACTTAACTTTTTTCTTAAATCATAGGGGAGCTATGATCTTTTTTTGGGAGATCATAATCTGTGTGAAAAACCCTGGTCAATTGATTGCAATATCCTAACCGATGTCTGGAACACCAACATTTTGCAAAAAAAAGCTTTTTTTGTAAGGACATTTAATGTCCTTACAAAAGAATTTTTTATAAAAAAACAATTGTTTTTAATGAAACTAATTTATAAGAAAACACAAAAAATATTACAAAAAATTATTTTTTAAAAAGCAGTTTTTCCAAAAACTAATTTATAAATAAAAAAATTTTTAAATAAAAAAACACCCAACTGCTAAATTTACTTGTCGCAGTTGAGTACAAAATTGATAGGTGTACCTATAATGTACGACATGTTTCAACTTTTAGTTTTGATGCCGAAAGCGCACTTAGAAAATTATACAGTTTTGTATTTTCATGAATCAGGTTATTGGGTAATTTTGTACCCAACTACGACTAGTAGTTACAAGTAAATTTAGCTGTTGGGTGTTTTTTTTTTATTTAGTTTTTCTTTTATTTCCTACTTTTAGGTTTAATTCTTATTCAGCCTTAATAGTGTAGATTTTCTATGGACGCGAACAGTGTTACCTTCCATTGAGTTAAGGTGAGGGAGGAAAGAGGAAACAAGTATAGTCTAAATTATACGCATTTGTAATGACGTCACCATGTGAGAAAAAAACGTATGGCGTAGATATTTTTGCCAATCAATGTTTTTTGATTGACAGTGACGTATACTTCACATAACCAATTACCTACTCATTTAAATCATAGACACTACTTTTTTTTAAAAGTTTATTGTCACCGCTGTTTTTAATATACTAAACAAAGATAAACAAAAATGACGTCATTACAAATGGGTATAATATATATATATATATATATATATATATATATATATAATATAATAATAATCCTATATATATATATATATATATATATATATAATAATCCTGTGGAAGCAGCGGCGTAGCGTGCCGCGGGCCTAAATAAAATAAAAAAATTCGCGACCAAAAAAAAAGGTCATAATGTCTTAACTCTCGTTTTTCTTACTACTTAATCATGCTTAGGGCACCCACGGGGCACCAGTACCCCCCGCGCCTTCTTCACGCTACGCCGCTGTGTGGTCCTGCATAGTCCTGTGGAGTCCTGTAGAAGTCGTGTGAAATCCTGTAGAGTCCTGTAGGGTCCTGTGGAAGTCCTGTATAGTCCTGTGTGGTCCTGTGGAGTCCTGTGGAAGTCCTGTATAGTCCTGTGGGGTCCTGTTGAAAAATTTGTACACCTACTGTGGGCAGCTGATCACACCTCCTAACCAAACCTTAGCAAACCTAACCGGGTATTACGCGCCAAATCACTCGCTCCAAATTGTACCACTGCGCCGAATTGTTGTTGCCGAATAGTACCCTTCTAAGATCAAATACCTAGGTAACCGAACAGCTATTGCCCCCTACAAGGTGTTGCTTGAACTTACAAAGATATTGTGCGTCAGAAAGATCGATCCTCGCGTGGTAAAACAACGGTGGTACCTACTATAACTTCAACACACTTCTAGGACAGTTTTCTGTAAATTTTACAAAGGCTTCCTTGCATGAGATTTATCAATACTTGTTAAATAGGGAGTACCACGACAGGTACTAAAATAGAACTTTCAATTGACTAGTACTAGAGAAGAACGATCGATAGATGTCGTACTTTCCAATATAGTGTTCTATCCGAGAACAGCAAACACAGTCTAGTTCTGCCCACAGAAAAAAAATCCTCGGTTCGGTCTGCCGGAATTTAGCATGGTTCTGCCGTCCAAAATGAAATTTAGCCGTAAAGTTTAAGGTGCCACATAAAATGCATACGCCTATTTAACGTGATAAAATTTAGGTTTTACATTTCAGTACCCTTATTAATCAAAGATTATATTATTTGACAAAAACATGGCATTGTCGGTTCTTGTTGTTCGTCCAATCCACTAAACATAAAAACATTTTAATAATGTCAAAATAATGTTTAATTTAAAAACAACGTTAGATTGGATGTTAGTTCTAACGTCATATTCATAGTGAAAAAGAAGCTTAATAACCCGTTTTCTGACGTTAGAAAAATAATCTTATATTTCTATAACGTTTTTTAAAGTATTTTTCGAACGTTAAAATAATATTGATTTTTAACAGTGGAAAAGAAATGTTTTTCTAACATTGAAAAATAAATGTTTTTTTAACAATGAAAAAATATACTTTTTTCAAATATCTCTAAAGATAAAGTAACATAAATAACGTAAATAAAATTCTTCTATTTTGGAAACGCAGGGCAGCAACAGTCTGTTGAGGTTTTCTTGAACTCGACACTCAGTAAAGGAAATTCGGATCCGTAGCTTCTGAAAATAAAATTTAAAATTCTATGTAAACAATAATTTTGTAGTAAGTGCCTCGCTACGAGGCCAAACAATTCATGCTCAAGTGAATACAAGGCAAACAATTTCAAGGCGCGTATTCACTTTAGCATGAATGCAAAGGAAGCATTCGTTTGGTCCCACTGCGAGGCTTGCGAATTCTGCCTCAAATGAATACGCGGCTTAAGGTCCGGCGGCTAATCGTCCGCCGTGAATTGTCGCATTCCCTGTCTGATTACCTATAACGTTAGATATGAGATATCCCATACAAAACAATTTTTTTACTTTTGTTTACTTTTCATCACTGCATACAAATTTGTTGTTCTTTAACTATACCATCTTTTCGACACAACTGGTGTATATTCCTATCCAAATATATATTCACTATCGTTATTAATAACTGTGCTTTTAATGTACCATGTTTGTTTCTACAAAAGGTAAATATTTTAACAAAAATTGCACAAAGCGTATCTGCTATCGACTCGTATGAACTCGCAGCGAAACGCAACTAAAAATGGCGATGGCCCGTTCTGGTAGTGGAACTATACGGCAGCGCCCTCTATAGTATATTTTTTTTTAAGGTTCAAAAAACAAAACATTTCTTAGCTTCATATATCTTAAATTCAACGTTAAAAATGAGATCTAGGAAAAACATTATAAAAATAACCATATATTGATGGTATTATTTTTAATGTCAATAAAATTAAAAAGCACCAAATTCCGTCCACTAATAACACAGATAAGAAAATCTGACAAAAAGATACAGAAGAAAATATATGTCGCGCCTTCAAAAAGTTTTAATTTACAAAAAACTAATTAAATTTACGTATTTTTTTTTAATTTTAAAAAATAGACTGATTTGATAAGAAAAAAAATATATAAAATACTCACATCTAGAAAAACCTTAAATCCCCTTAATCCGTCCGCCATATTAATTATTTCTCTAATTCCGCCCGTCAGGACCCCCTATTCCGTCCTATGGATTTAACGCATGTTGGTTTGGATACAAATTACTGTTTTCCGTTCTTTTTAGATCAGCATCAAATTTTAACTTTCATATTTAATTATTAATAACATTTTATTATATTAGTTTATTGAATTATTAAGAAAAACTTTTTAATACTGAACATTAAGAAAAACTTAAAGCTATAAACATTTAGAAAAAACATTACCAAAACTTAATATTATAAACAATTTTATTGTAAAGCAAAAAACCTTTTTTGGAAATATCATCCATTTCTGGAACACTGTAGATTCCTCTGTTGGATATTTGTGTATGTGCAGGTATTTTTAAAATAGCATCCTCACATGGATATACCAAGATATCATCGTTTTAAAGCCATTTCCAAAATTTTCTCAATTGCTCTCATAGCTTTTATGCGTACAACATCTTTATTTTGTTCAAGTACTATTCCGGAGAAATACTCATCATCGTAGCGAAAAATAACAAACTCATCATTTTTGTAGCATATCTCATTTGACCCAAAATTTTCTTGTTGATTCTCTGGTTCCAGAACTGCATTTGCTTTTTTTTGCCCTTTTCTTGTTTGTTTTCTTTTCTGCAATCTCTTCCTTTTTTTATTTATCTTTTGCATTCTTTCGATTTTATCGTTTTCTTTTTTTTTTCATTTTCTTCTTGCCAGTAAAGCATTTTGAGGGTTTTCTTTCGGATATTGTATATTCTTTCTGCCAACGTCTGACATTATGAAGCTAAAAGTAAAACATACACCTCTATATGAAAAACATAGGACGGATTTAGGCTCCATTTTGATACAAGGCTCCCAATTCCGATTTTTTTGTATTTTTACCATATTTCTGATGCGTTCTTGTGGAATAATTTCAATTTTACCAAAAATCGCTTTAAAACAGTGTAGTTTATAGCAATTGTTGAATAAATGAAGTTAATTTAAACAAAAAATAGTTATTTCAAGACTTATTAATGATTAAAATTTTACCCAAAGAATTATTTTCGAAACCCAATTTACCGTATGTTTAGGCTCGCAAAAACAAAATATATTACAAAAACACTAGGACGGAATTAGGTTAGCAAAAAGAGCAATAGTTCTAAATTTTATTAACTTTATTATTTTTTGTTTAACTGATCAATTGTAACAAATATAAAAAACTTCACTAGGCCTTGTAAAATCCTGATTCCGGCCGCGTGGACGGAATGAGGAGAAAGGTTTTTTTTTGCTATCTTCCTATTTCGTCCGCGGTAAAATCTCATATAAAACGTTTATTTTTACATTTTTTACACAAAAAAGTTAATTAGTTAATGCCTAAGACATACTCAATTTTAAAAAATAATGTAAAACTTACCTGGAATTTGTTTTTTCTCTGAAAAATTCACTTTTTGTATTTATCGCGAATTAACTTTTTTGAAAGCTCAAATAGACTAAATTAGTACATGTTGCCACAATTGTTTTAATTGAACTAATACAGCGAAATGTTTTAGAGTTTCGTACAGGTGCATGTCCGGAGAGGGGATGTCAGATCCGAAATTCTAATGTTTCGAAGACGTAACGTTAGGTGTGCAGAAAATATCGTGTATTAAGTGCGTTGACCGGAATTGGGAGGGTGGACGGATTCGGGTGCATTTACTGGTTTTTTAAATATTGGTTTCTTAACGTTATTAAGAAATATATTTTTGGTAATGCTTACATGAAATTTTCGTTAGGATTTTCTACATGTTTTTTTAATGTCAATAGTTGACTTAATTTTAACACAAATTTGTGCTAGAAAAAAAACTTTTTTTTTCAACATTTTTTTCAACATTTATTTAACGTTTTTTACGATTTTGTGCTTAGTGGGAATTTCTGTGGTTAGTAATTTGTGGTCCAAGTTTTCCAATTTTCGAATTTGATAAAGCTCATATTTTGACCAAATTAGATGCCGGTTGGTCGGTACGTCGAGTAGCCGCTCACTATGGACGAAACACGTCAGCGATTGTGCGAATCAATAGAAAATATGAAGAAGACGGAAATGTTCAGCGAAAGTAAGGTACTGGCTTGACCAAAATCAGCACGCTCCAAGACGATTAGCAACTAATAGAATTTTTAGAAGATCATTCGTTTTCTAACGCCTGTGAAGCAAGAATCGTTTCTAATTTTCCTGGTTCACTTGCAACAAGTCGAAGGCGAATAAGGCATTTTAAAGTAAGATGTCGTGTGGTAGAAAAATAAATATTTTGGCAACGTGTGGTGTTTCCACATAAAAAGATATTTCAATCACAGAGTGATAGAAAACAAATTTTAGTTTATCGGGACTAAGAACGCGCTACCAAGAAAAATATACTTCGGGAAACGAAGACATAGCCGAAAGATTTTCTGTGAATGGTTGGAGGTGGATTTCGGCAAGAGTATATGGAGCTCTTTTGAGAATCCTTGGTAGGTTTAATGCGCAGGCTTATGTTACCATCATGAGAGACATCATGCTTCCTTAAGTCAGGATTCTTTACCCAGATGGTTTTGTATACCAGCAAGACAACTCGTCCACCACATGTCGAGGTTTTGCCATGGCCAGCCAATACTCGCGATGCCAATCCAATCGAAAACGTGTGGGGACTTATTTCAAGAAAATTAACAAAATTGAATATTACTCCCAAAAACTCGAACCACCTTATGGAACTTATTATACAAGCATATGAAGACATTGTGTCAAAATATAGCAAATTCAATGCCTAGAAGACTAGCAACCTTATTAAATATCGTATTTTTTTCTATATTTCTTTAACTTGCCTCAATGACCATTTGTTTTTATGTTGTAATAAAAAGATAGAAATTATTTTTTTTATATTATTTCCCAAATTTTTTATAAGTACTTAATTACCTAGTACCCTTATATAACCTTTAGACACTCAGATAACTATAGGAGATGTCTCCTTATTAGTTTATTTATTTGTCAAAAGCATTGACTTCTTTACCCTACGAGTAGACCGGGCATGGGCCTAAATTGCCATTTTATCAAGCTTTTATCGCAATTGATCAAATACAAGTACATGGGCGCACCCAGGGGGGGGGCGGGGCCCGGGCCCCCCCCAAGCCTTAGATTTTTTACATATTTTCTACATATTTCATGATACAACAGAAAAAATAGCTTCATATTTTTGCGAGGCGCCCGTTTTAGCTGGAGAGGTCTCGGGCCCCCCCCCCCCCCCAAGACACATTCCTGGGTGCGCCACTGCAAGTAAGAATTTAATGAGCAAGACAGGGATGAAAATAGAATTTCGGTTTGGTAAGTCCGGACACATGCAACATCGTAAAAATATTCCATTTGCTTGTCTTGGATAAAAAAGGGCAGTGGCGGCAAAATAAAAATTGTGAAGCATTTTTTAATCAACAATTTTCTGTTTGAATAATAAATAATTCATAAATACTTACTTGTGTATACTGTGTTTACAAAATTCTCTTCAGTAAAAAAAAGACTTAAAAGAATTTGTTAGCATGCTAAGTGCAGGGAATGTATTAAAATTATTGTTTTCATCTTAGAACTTTACAAATGTTGTACCTTCCAGGCAAAATATTTTCTTTCTTTAAACAAGGGTCTTCTTCTTCTTGGGTGGACTACAAGTTATGCAGTCAGATGAAATTTCGGGACTAAAAATTTCAATTCGGAATGGGACAACTGGGCGCCAGGCCAACTCGGCGCCGCAAACAGGGCGCCCCGCCGGGCCTAATGGGCGCCAGGCCAACTCAGCGCCGGACTATTTTTTTTTCGATAAAATGTGCAGATAAAAACAAAATAAATATGTTATTTATACAAAAATTTCAACATCTATTAAGTGAAATTTGGTAGGTGTAGTGTTCTGGTAACCTGGTAAAAATACCATTTACGTTTTTTATTTCAAGAATGGCGGATCCAAAACGGTGGATTTCTTTATTTTTAAACCGATTTGTCTCAAACTTGAAAGTTTGCAGTGTTTGAGATCACTTAATACAGTTTTATCCTCAAACTTAAAAAAATTAAAATGGCTGATCCAAAATGGCGGATTCAAATATAGAACTTGGCAGTGTTTCAACTAGCTGAATATAATTTTTGACTCAAACTAAAAATGGTGGATTTCTTTATTTTTAAACCGATTTGTCTCAAACGTGAAAGTTTGCAGTGCTTGAAAGCACTTAATTTTAAATGACGGATGGAAAATGGCGGATTTTTTTATTTATGCACCGATATGTATCAAATATCAAACTCATAAATAATTTAAAATGGCGGATCCAAAATGGTGGACTTTGCTGATTATCATTTTTGACTTAAACTCATAAAAAAATCAAAATGGCGAATCCAACATGACAGATTTTTTATTTACTATCCGAATTGTCTTAAGCTTAAAATATTACATTTCTTTCTTTAAACTTTAGTCATATTTTGTATTAAGCTATAAAAGTCTGCCATTTGCAAGTGTGAGTCACAAATTGTATTAAGTGAACTTAAGCACTGCAAACTTTCAAGTTTGAGACATTTGAATCCGTTGAAAAATAAAGAAACCCACCATTTTGGATCCGCCATTTTCATTTTTTTAAGTTTGAGTATAAAACTGTATTAAGTGATCTCAAGCACTGCAAACTTTTATGTTTGAGACAAATCCGTTTAAAAATAAAGAAATCGACCATTTTGGATTCGCCATTTTGAATTTTTTATGAGTTTGAGTCAAAAATTATAATCAGCGACTTGAAACACCGCCATATAAGTTCCATATTCGATACATATCGATGCATAAATAAGAAAGTCTGCCATTTTTGATCCGCCATTTTAATTTTTTTAAGTTTAAGGGTTAAACTGTATTAAGTGATCCCAAACACTTCAAACTTTCAAGTTTGAGACAAATCGGTTTAAAAATAAAGAAATCTGCCATTTTGGATTTGCCATTTTTGTAATCAAAAACGTAAATTTTATGTTACCAGGTTACCAGAACTCTAGACCTACCAAAATTTCAACACTCGACTTAATGAATTTAACTCTAACAAAACCAAATTTCAAGAATATTACCTAAAGGATTTTTAAAGATGTTTTTGCATAAATAATAATATATCTATTTTGTTTTCATCTGCACATTTTATCAAGAAAAAATATTGTAGTCCGGCGCCCAGTTGGCTCAGCGTCCAGTTGGCCCGGCGCCCAGTTGGCCTGTCGCCCAGTTGGCCTGCCGCCCAGTTGGTGGCGATGAGTTGGCGGCGCCCAGTTATACAAGTCAATGGTCAAAAGAATTAACCTTTTTTGCAAAAATCAGTTAGTTACAATAAGCCCAGCAAACAGCATATTTTCAAAAACCCATGTATGTGACTAACTTCTGCTGTATGCATTTTGTGTGGCGTTTTTACTACATTGTTGTATTTACTTTTATTTTATTTTAAGTTTATATTATATATTTAAAATACAGGTTATTAAATTTACCTATTTAATATTTTTTATTGTATTTTATGTATTTACAATAAAGTCAGTATTATCATCTAATTCAATCTTATACTTAAGTCCTATATCTAGTATTAGATTGTTTTAAAATAAATAGTAGTAAGGTACACAATAAAACACTTACATCACAGATATTAGATAATAAAAATGAAAACTGTACAGCCATTATACAGGGTGTTTGAATTCAATTCTTTATTTGGAATAACACGAGTGCGTGAGACAACTTATATGAAGGTATGTATATTATCTAAGTGTACAAGGCAGAGAAAGAATTGTAGTGAAAGACGGAGTATATATCTACTGGCATGCAGGTATTTTGGTAAATCATAATTTGCGCATTTATTTACTGCGGATCTATTAACTTATTATTTAACTTTGTTGGATACTCTTTTGACATAATTTAGAAAGTTTAACATTTTCTTTTTACTTTAAAAATTACATTTGTCAAATAAACTTTAAAAGAAGATCTACCAAAATTTTTATTAATAGTAGATAGGTATATATACATATTTTGCACAGCCATCTTTGGTTAAAATTCTAAATTTATTTTTTCCTATAGCCTATCCTATATTTGACGATTTTAAAATATACAATACAAAACTATCTAGGCAGGACCATGTTAATCTATAAACATAAGTATATTTAAAAAAAAATTGTTTTATCTTCTAAACAAATTTTTTAGACCAGTGAAACTGCTCCGAAAATTCTTGGATGATTACATTTTGTTCTGCATATTGACAATTTTACATTAATACGTATAGCAGACAAAATCATATTTACTTAAACATGAGTATCTTTTGCAAAACTCTCAGCTTTGTTTTCTGAAAATAATATTTCTTTTTCTTCAATGTCTTCAGTTTCCACATCATGTATTTCTTGTATTTTCTTGTCAACTTTCACATTTATTTCTGTATTGTCACCATTGTTTTTAATTTCTTTTGCTTGAATACTTTCTTTATCATTGTATATAGCTCCAATAGCTTCATTTTGATTATTATCATCTTCTAAAATGTTTTTTTTATTGTTATCAATACTTTTGAAGTCGCTTTCTTCAGCTATTGCATCGTCAATACGTTTGTTAATTTCGCAGTGATGTTTAGTAGCTTCATTGCTATCAAGACTGTTAATGCTAAAAAATAATTAAGATTAATAATAGAACTAAATTTTTTTTTTTACTCTTAAAGGGATGACGTTATTAATATCGAAATACTTTTAATGGAAAATTAAAATTTTGAACACTTTATATCGAAAATCACAATCTCGAAAAATCAAAATATCGAACAATTAAAAATAGATGTCGAAAAATAAGTTCTTAAGCGGTTAAAATTTCGAAGATTATTAATATCGAAGATTAAAATATCGAATTAAAAAATCTAGAAAAATTTTAATGTCGAAACTATATAAAGTTGATTAGGTTAGTTAGTTAGGTCAGTTATTGGTTTTGTATTAATTTGTTAGGTTGGTTATATCTAGGTCAGTTTATTAAGTTCATTGGTTAGGACGGTTCGATGTATATAGGTTACTTAGTTAGGTTGGTTGGTCCCATTGGTTGGTTAGATTAGTTAAGCTGCTTGGTAGGGTTGGGTGATCAGGTATTTTGACTAGCTATTAGGTTAGATGACTTGTGTTGATATTGTCGTTTTCTAATTCCGTATTTTAATTTCCTTTATTAAAGTTTTGATTGATCGAGGTTTTGATTTTCTACAGTGTGTCCACGTAAGTTGGCGGCATATGGGAAACTTTTTTATTATTAGCTTTACGAAAAAAAGTTATTCTTCATAAAAAGTTCTGCATCGTCCAAAACCTAAAATGCAACCATCAGATGTTAAATTTTTTCAGTCATATTACGAGGTTTGTCAAAAAATGTGATGTGAAAAGTACCTTTCTTTTTGACAATATCAAAAATTGTTATAAAGAAAAGATGTTTAGAATTAAAAATAGCTTTCAAATATTCAACATTATTTATTTACATTAAAAAGATATTTTTTTCTACATTTTCTCTGCGATTACGTTAAAAATTTAAGTTTGCACATCAATGCATAAATAATCTAGGCACTGGCATTTTTTAAAACTGATAATTAAAGTAGCCTTTGCGAACTGTCTAAATATCGAAAATTCGAAGAAACGTCAACAATCGTATTTCAAAAAGTGCCACGGTATAAACACTTATCAAATTAATAAATGCAATGCATTAATGTGCAAATTTAAATTTCCAACATAATCGCAGAGAAAATGTAGAAAAAAAATATTTTTTTAATGTAAATAAACAATGTTGAATATTTGAAAGCTATTTTTAATTCTAAACATCTTTTCTTTATAACAATTTTCGATATTGTCAAAAAGAAAGGTACTTTAGTCTAGAGCAAAAATCACATTTTTTGACAAACCTCGTAATATGACTGAAAAAATTTAACATCTGATGGTTGCATTTTAGGTTTTGGACCATGCAGAACTTTTTATAAAGAATAACTTTTTTTCGTAAAGCTAATAATAAAAAAGTTTCCCATATGCCGCCAACTTACGTGGACACACTGTATATAAAGTGTTCGAGATTTTAATATTCGATAAAATTTGTTTTAATATTTTGAACAAAACTTGTGTAAAAATATGTATGACATTAAGATCGGTGCATGGCTTCTGGGAAAATTTTAAAACTTATCACAGCAACAACAAGGCTGTATATAACAGTCATCAGACCAATGATTGCGTATGGCGCAATAGTCTGGTTCGAGAAGGGACATCAAAGAACCTCAAGGGCCAAACTAACCAGCTTACAACGACAAGCCAGTCTTGCTATACTAAACTTACCTTCCATTTTCTTGAGGCGGAGGCACGAAGAGCAACATACAGAAAAAGAGTCAACCACCACGATGGCAGGACAAACAAAGTGATATCAACAGCCCTAATAAGGCATATTCGACGTCATGCCCAACACGGTATACAGCAGAAAGCTTTACAACATTATCCTCGCGGAGAGGGAGGACTGGAAGCAGCCTTAAGAGCGTTTGATTCCTATACAGTCTCATCGAGAACCGTGAGGAGCTGTAAGGATTCGCTGAATGTGCTTGGTAGCACTAACAATGTGTCATTAGTATGGATACCAGGGCATTCTTGGCACGAGGGAAATAAGGCCGCAGACCTAGCAGCGAGTGAAGCGGCATCTGCCAAATTTTTCGGCCCCGAGCCAGGAACATTATTGGACTTACCAGACAGGAGATACGTATAGTGACTGGTCTTTTTATGGGTCATTGTCTACTGAGAGTACCCATGCACAGAATGGGACTAACAGAAGAGACCGAATGTCGACTCTGTATGGAGGATTTCACGTTTACATCAGAACACTTTCGGTAAACCTTAGATTGACTCAGAAGATCTGAACAGTGTCTCACCCAAACTGATAGCCGGCCTTTTTGGAGGATTAGGCAGACAGTGGTGAAAATCATTCAAAAGTGAGCCACAATAGACCTACTGGTGGTCGCAGTGGAAGGGCTGCAAGGCCCACTCATATATGAATCATCATCATCATCATCATCACAGCAACTACAAACTAGATGAAAGAAATACACGTATAATATAATAATAACGCTCACCTAAAACTACTTAGAGACCCTTTTAAAGAGGGCAACTCATCCTCCATGATTCTTACAGATTTCAGGGTGGGAGTTGATTTTTCTGGTACCGGTAAATACTCCTTAGAACAAGTTTTAAATTTATTCGGCTCCTAAAAAAATATAAAAAAAAAATTCTTGAACATTTGTTCGATATAAAGATAAATGACAATCTCACAATCAAAACTTTATTGAGAAAAGGATCTTCAGAAGCGAATAGCTCCCAGAAAAGAGGATAGTCCGAACCCTAGACAACAAAGGTCTGGTGTTATAAGTAGTAGTTTATTTCAAAATTCTCTTTTAATGTACAATTTTTAGCCTCTTAAAAAAATACAAAAATACTTACCATATGCTGATCTGCAGGGCAACAATGGTTCTCTTTACAGGTCTCCCCAACACAGCCCACCAAACAATTTTTAAAAGTCAACAACTTTCCCGAAGGTAAGCCTTCGGAAGTTTTGTAGTAAAATTCAGGTTGAATTGTTACTTGGGTAACTCCGTTTTCTATAAAAAATTCTTTCAGATCTTCAATAATCCGGCCGTACACCTAAAATCACAAGATATGTTTTAATTAGTTTTTGTGTAGGTATTGCGTTAAATTTTTAGCTTACACTACTACCATACTATAGTAGGTGATCCTAATTTTTTTGAGAAAAGAAAGTTGCTTCGATTTCAAAAAAATTTATATACCTTTGCGTTTCAAATGATTTTAAAACTTTTTTGTCGCGCTTTCTGTCTGTTTGTCTGTATGTCTGTATGCCTGTCTGTCTGTAACGACCAACGCGCATAACTCAAAAACCGCTTGCCCGATTTGAATGAAATTTGGTACCTAGGCTGGGTCTTAGGTCGAGATGGTCCTATTTAATAATGAACAAAATCCACCAAACGCAACCCAAATAAAAAGGTAGGGGTAAATTTAAAAAATTAGAGTTTATGTGAAAATATGGCGTGTGTGATATCAAACGAAAGGTAATTGAGTCTGGACCTTAACAAAATACATTTTAGTTTATTTTAAAAAAAAGCGGAAAGTTGAAACTTTCTTTCATTTTGTAGATGGCACCAGTATGAGAAAAAACTTCTTGAAATATTTTGCTATGTTCATAAATAGACTTTTTATTGTTTATAGTTAATAATTTAAGAATATTAATATTCAATTACAAATAATTGGAATAAATAAATAAAAAATTATAAAAACGGGATGCTTTAATATTGATTGAAAAGTATTCTGATCACGATACACATTTGTTAACTTTTAAGGGCACCAAAATAAATAAAAAGCGAGGGGTAAAAAATTTTACACACACGCAGTGCGGTAAAGTCGTACTTTCCGCACGAAAATGAGGGAATGAAAAGATATTTTTTCGCACGCTCGTAGGAAAATACATATTACGTTGAATGAAGATGAATACCTAGACTTACTTTAGGATTTTCAAAAATGATGTGTATCGTTGAGACTATTTTGGAAGCAGTCAGTTGCCAGATGTGAAAGTCGTGAATGTTTAGAATATCCGGAAACTGCGTAATCAGATCATTCTTTAAAGAATTAATGTTGACTGAGTCTGGCATGGTCTGGAGCAAGATGAAGCAGCTTTCCTTCACTAAATAACAAAAAGTCAACAATTAAAAAAAATCCTTTTGATTATGGTAATGACAATACCAAAGTTAGTGTGGTTTTAAATGCTGCAGCGGGCGGCATGATTCGGATTCCAACACTTTTTGCGATTTGCCAAACCTTGTTTGTAGCTTGTTATACACGTTTTTGTTTGTACGTTTTGGCAAACTCGCTTTTTATAGCCTCATCAGTGTCGTTCACGATTTTAAATACAAATGAATGAACAAGTAAATTTATTTATCGGGTGCAAATGCCAGTTACCACTGAAACTTGACAAACTACCATAAACACTGTTGAGACGCTTTGCAAGCAGACTCTGGCAAACTTCACAGAAGAGTTCGGTTCGGTCCGCTTACGGTCAATATGTTATGGCAAACTTTGAGGGCTTTTGATTTGCGAATATATTCCGACAAGATGCGGGAATGCGCAAACCGAACCAAACTTCAGATTATCACCGCATGAGCCATGAGGTATAGCAAATAATAAAATTTGCCAAATCGCACATGGGCGTACGCAACGAGGGGCAGGGAGGGGCATTTGCCCCTCCTAAATGTTAGAAATAATTTAATATTTTCCTAATTTCCAAACAAAACAATCAAGAACTTTAAACTAATTCCTATCTACATAATATCAGTGGCGTTTTCTCCATAAGTGTGCACGTGCACTCCCAAATTTTACTTAAAAAAATAATAAACTTAGATAGAGACGAAATTAATACCCGGTATGTATGTGTTTGTATTCGTGTTCAATCCAACTTCGAATCTATCTCTTTACTTTAATTTACTGAAACCAGATTCTATGCACCGTGGATGTTATGTCGCATGCTAATTAAGAAATATAAAAAGAGAGGACGACATGTCCCAATAGAATTTTACAGTTCATAGAATCTGAACCTTCTTTCGGCACTGCGCTTATACAAAAACTAGCCTCGATGCCGCCCGCACCCTCGTTATGCCTCCCGCGTCCACGGTTCGCGTTGCATTTTAGAGCAGCCCGCGCGCACTTTTAAGTCGTGCGCGCTTAGACAACTTGGTAGTCGGGCGCGGGAGGTTGGTTTTGATTTCTACGATTTGGTATTTACGAGAATTATTGCGGAAGTTTCTAATTCTGATAGCATTAGTGTGTAATATTAAAAACAATAAAATTTTCACCTTTGCCATTAGAAGATAAAATAAACCAGGTGTGATACATTTATTATTTATTTATAAAAACAATAATAATAGGTAGGTAACTAATATCTAACTAAATATTTTTTAATTATTTTCTCTAAATTATATGATATGACGACCCACTCGATGGCCCAAAAAGTTAGCGTGGCACTCAAAAAAAATTTATGCCTGCGCCGCAATTTTTATTTTTATTTTTTTTTTGGTGTGCACCCCCAAAGCTTTTTACCACGCGCCGCCACTGCATAATATTATACAATAGATACACTTATTTTTCGTAAATTAGTTTTACGAAGAAAGTATGGTCCAAATATTCCTCTCCTTTATAAGACACGATGATCTCAAAAATACAAATGTATTGCTGTAGTTAAAGAAAACTTTTTGGGCATCATTGAAGGCCTTTAAAAATTTTCAGAAGAACTAGAAAGGTGCAATTTCAGCATTACAGTTCTTTAACAAAGCCGCATTATTATTTCCCTGTACCTGATAGCTAAGTATTCTGCGCATTTGGAACCTATGTACAATATCTTGCAATTGCCAAATTTTAGATTTATCGCAATATGGAAATCACATTAAAGGGCCCAAGCAGCAATTTAACATTTTGCCGACCTATTTAAATTCGTCAGGCGACTAACTATGGTTACACGGGCGACTTATGCCTCAACGTTGTTACGACTCCATTATGCACCAATATGGTCAATCATTTTAGGGTTTATACAACGTTATCCATTTAACCATGGGCCTTAGTTGGTCGTTGTTTTTTAATGATTTAACTTGAAATCAACTATAGTATAAAATGGACACAAATTCGAATACCAACAAATAAAAACAAGGAATGGAGCACCGTTAACAAAAATAACTTGAAATATATTTGAAAAAATTTATTCTTGGAGGTGGAAAACAAGAACGCTCTCAAATTTATTGTTAATTATATATAGACTTAGTCCTAAAAAACACACGCGCCACAGATCCGTTGTGTTTTTCGATGAAATGAAATTTTTTGTAAAAAAACAGAATTTCTCATACTTGAAAAATTTCATGCAGAATCGATCGAGCGTTAAAACTTCATCATATTGTCCATATTATATGCATACGAGAATAAAAAGCTCAAAAAAAATGTTTCTTCATTTGTTTCCGTTTTAAATGCCATCAATGGCAAAATCATGTAGAAAGCAAAAATGGCGTAGTCGTGAGGTGTCTAAAATATTAACATAAACATATACTTGGGTTGCCCATTTAACGAAAATATTACCCACTTCGGTCCATAGTAGCCTTGGCCGACTAAAAAGTGAACGTTTTATTAACGGTCAGAAATTAGTTACTGATTGCGGTCGAAAGGTCGTTAAATTAACGTGCAGATTTTACTACAGTTGCCCGAAGACCTTAACGCAACGTCACTGTTTGACTAAGAAACATCCTAAAAATTACCGGCGTCTCAGACAACGTCAACTCGTATAGTATCTAGTCGTCTGGGGAAGTCAGTCTTACTATGACTAAATAGTGTACTCAAATTAACGTCAAACTTGGTGTAGAATGTAGTAGTTAGTCGAAAAAATGCTGCTTGGGCAGCATTAGATCTAATTAAACATCATCGCAAGTCTGCAGAAGAACTCAAGAACACTTAGCTGAAGCCAGCACACATGCCGAAAACCTTGGAATGGAGTTACTGGTGCAAAGGATAGTTGGGCGACAACAAAATCGCAAATAACCCACCAGAGCACTGGCAAAAATAATATTTATTAATATCTTATTTGGAGCTTCTGATAATGTCTTTAAAGCATCGCTTTTCCGATGAACTATTGGCACTACATCCGTTTGTTATGCTGGACTTGTCATTCAGTAAAGTTAAGATGCGCCATAAACAATTTTCCGATTTTATTATTTAAACGTGCTTGACGATGAGGCTAAATTAAGGTACAAATTGTGGAGAGACAAACAAAGAAATAAAGAAGAGTTAAAAAGTTTGGAAGTAGCAGAAGTTGCAAAGCAAACGCTTTTTTTTTCATCAACAAACACTGCTCTACATATTTTGCCAGCATTGACATGTAGTATCGTAGAACGGTCTTCTCTGAGCGGATTGTGCATGCCGAGTGTACACCGGAAATTAATTTTAGAAAAAAATAAACAAGTAGAAGAAGAGATTTTAAGAAGATTTCAGACGTTTCGTTGTATGGTAATAGGTTAAGATTTAGAAATATGATGTGAATGTATATTCATTTTTCGTTTTCGTTTCTTTTTTATTTTATTATATAACTATTTTATTTTAAAGTTTTTGCATTTCCCCCTCCCTAAGTCTCAAGCTGCGCACGCCCACGAAATCGCATATTGTTGGATTGCGGCTTTATACGTAAATGAGAAAAAATAGAGAGATTAATGAATAGCTACTTACTGTATGGTATGCTTAATGCCATAATAGTGGTGGCAGATAAAAGGGAAAACGCTGGATCGACGTATTTGGCGATTTCAGGGTCAGTGAAGAACACCACTATGGCACATATCATGACGAAGATGCAGCCTAAAATAAAATTTTATTAACATCTTTCTCTTTTAGCATATTAGGAACTTATTGGAATAAAGCCATGCAATATATTGAGAGATTTACATTGCAGGCTGACAGCTGACATTTCAAAATTGACATACCAAAGTCTAATTTAAAACCAAGTCATTTATTTATGCATAACTAATTAAAGTCGACGGTATTTATTTCGATTCGTATAGTAAACAAAAAATTTTATGTTGAAAGATTAGCTGTTATATTCCAATGCAAAACTGTCAAAATACGGCCTGACGCTATTATTGCATGACTTTATTCCAACAAGTCCCTATTAACAACTAACTCTCATCTTTATTGACTATGGTGGCCGCAAATTTAAAAAACCATCATAATTTGATTAAAAATCGTCAAACATCCCCCAGGGGACATAGTGAACTTGTACTTTATACATTTTACAATAGTTTGAAGATCACTGCTACTTAGGAAAGTTTTAAGATGGTCTTGTAGGTTTATCAAAGAACAGGGGCGGTCCCAGATTTTTTAAAAATGGTGAGGGCCATTTAGATTTTTTAAACATATAGGTAAATTGTTAACAAAAAAAATACTTTTTTGCTTAGATATAATATGGTGAATGAGAAAATTTGCCGCCTCTAGATTTTGTCGGCCAAAATCTTTGCCATGCGAACTCGCCGCCGAGACAATTTGTCGTGGTTTGAGATAACAATTTGTTTATTTTCATTTAATTTTTTATTATTATTATTATTGTGATTTTTTTTCTAACGCCTTTTAATAAAAAAAAATATTTTTTAAAAATACAATTTTAAACATTTTTGTGTCAGGTTAGTATACGTTTACGATCAATTCATCTTATAAAGTTAGGTTATTTTAAACCGATTTCAACCTCCTAAAAGAAGGACCGAGGAGGAACTAATAAAAAATTAATCAGTCAAACCAATAAAAGGGTGCAATAAAAAATTGCAAACAAAAACCACGGCCCGTAGCGGCGTTTCCCAGGATGCGGCGGCGAATTAGCAGCGTCGAATTGTCCTTGACCTATCAGAATGTACCTCTTAATTGTCCTTGACCTATCAGAATGTACCTCCCTCTTGTATTTCGAGTTCTCTGGAAAAGGGGTGCCTAGCCCCCCAGCGCCCAATGTGACCGTCACTGCAGAGAATTTTGTGGTAATACAAAATTAAGTAGTCACTCAATTAAGGACCACGTACTTCTAATAATGTGATTGTAATGACGACCATTCTGTGAAAATTTTAGCTGCCCAAGTCCCCTCATAAGGGAGCTAGGACAAAAAAATCGCATTTACTATAGTTTTTCTGAAGGACCAGACACTTCTAATTATGGAATTGTAATGAAATGCACGTTCATAGGGTTAAAAAAACTATCAGAGCAACTAAAATAAGGACCACGTCCTAGCTCCCTTATGGTGGGTGGTGGGGGGCTAAAATTTTCACTGAATAGTTTTTTTAACCTTATGAATGTGCATGCTAAATTTCATTACAACCACATTATTAGAAGTGCGTGGTCAATCAGAGCAACTAAAATAAGGACCACGCCCTAGCTCCCTTATGGTGCGTGGTGGGAGGCTAAAATTTTCACTAAATAGTTTTATTATCTTTATGAACGTGCATGCTAAATTTCATTACAACCATATTATTAGAAGTGCGCGGTCAATCAGATACACTAAAATAAGGACCACGCCCTAGCTCCCTTATGGGGGGCCGTGGGGGGCTAAAATTTTCACCAAATGGTCGCACTAACTTCGCGAACTTGTGTGCCAAATTTCATTACAACTCCATTATTAGAAGTGCCTGGTCCTTCAGAAAAACTATGATCAATGCGATTTTTTTGCCCTAGCTCCCTTATAGGGGGCCGTGGGGGCTAAATTTTTCACAGAATGGTCGCACTAACTTCACGAACTTGTATGCCAAATTTCATTACAACTCCATTATTAGAAGTACGTGGTCCATAATTGAGTGACTGGTCAATATTTTAGAACCTTCCACGTACTTACCGGCAACATCTCTAGTCATTTCCCAACAACCTTGTCTCTCCTTGGTAAAGGAGTGAATGTTTCTAGTTCTACTCAGTCTTCTTTGTCCTCTTTGTAGTGATTCATTTACCACCACCTGGTAAATAATTTTATACTTATAAGTATATTATTATATTTAATACTTAATTAAGTAGAGTATTAAACTCCATTCATCCCAGAGACATGGGCCCAATGTCTCTGGAATGATCGTCACTCTTGCATATGTATAAGGTGTCCCAAATTCGATGTTAAAGCATGGGCGCACCCAGCCGAAATTTTTTAAAATATTTTTGACATATTTAATGAATAAACAAATAAAATAGCATAAAATACGGCATTGTGGGATCTCCCCTCCAAAAATCTTCCTAAGTAAAATTTTCCTAAGTAAAAAAAAAATAGACGTTATCCCAAAACACGCACGAATCAAATTGGATTGCAGTTCCAACGAATTGACACAACTTTTTTTGATCTGTAGTTACGTTTTTACGTTCGCTAGCTGGGGTGCGTTTGAAAATTGTTAAATTGTAAAGATTATACCTGAGTTAGCCCAAAATCGTTCGAAAATGATCAGGGTCAAAACGATGACGTCATACACCCGCGTTCAAAAATCAAAAAGTTGATGACCCGGGGTGTGCCTAATTCACTGCGGTCAGGAGCGAGACGAGATTCACCCGCGATTGCGCACCAGCGCTTAGCTTAAAGTGTTTATTGTTTTAGCTCACACATATACTATACTATAGTAGTGTGAGCTATGGTGATCCTAATTTTTTCGAGAAAAAAAAAGTTGCTCCGATTTCAATAATTTTTATATATCTTTGCGTTTCAGATGATTTTGAAACTTTTTTGTTGCGCTGTCTGCCTGTCTGTCTGTCTGTCTGTATGTCTGTCTGTATGTCTGAAACGACCAACGCGCATAACTCAAAAACCGCTTGGCCGATTTTAATGAAATTTGGTACCTAGGCTGGGTCTTGGGTCGAGATGGTCCCATTTAAAAATGAACAAAATCCACCGAACAGAAACCAAATAAAAGGGTGGGGGTAGATTTCAAAAATTAGAGTTTATGTGAAAATATGGCGTGTGTGATATCAAACGAAAGGTAATTGATTCTGCAGTTAAACAAAATACATTTTAATTTATTTAAAAAAAAAGGGTGGGGGTATATTTTAAAAATTAGAGTTTAAGTGAAAATATGGCGTGTGTGATATCAAACGAAAGGTAATTGAGTCCGGAGTTTAACAAAATACATTTTAGTTTTTTCTTTTTTTTAAGGGTGGGGGTAGATTTCAAAAATTTGAGTTTAAGTCAAAACATGGCTTGTGTGGTATCAAACAAAAGGTAATTTGGTCTGGAGTTAAATAAAATATATTTCAGTTTTTAGTTATATTAGCTCACACGTACACTATAACTATAGTACCTAGTGTTAGCTTAGGGGCCCATATATTGGCAGAGTATTTTTATTATTTTGTGTTAAATTTCAGACACGATTACTTCAGTAAGTCTATAACAATTTAGAAAAGTAACAATACTTCTTAAAAAAGTTCAAATTCTCAAACTAAATCAAATCCAAATTATGTGTTAATAATCACAATGCGTTCGAAAATTTATAAGGCGATATTTACCCAGGGTAATTTGGCTTTTTCGATGACGTCATCAATATGGCCTTACCCTACCATCACCTTACCCTCGCCTTTTATTTTCAAACGCACCCCTGGTGTGTAATGCGTATTGTACGTCCGAAAGGCACTGCACATGCGCACTTGACCAAAACTTATGTTACGTCAAGATACGTGCTGAGGCTATAAGTCCCTAATAAAGAGAGATGGTTTAACGTTTATACGCCCCTAAAAGCGGTTTAAAATAAAATCGGTTTTAGTGCTTAAAATGGTTTTGTTTATACGACAAAGCGATTTAAAGTAAAATCGGTTTTATTGTTTAAAACGGTTTTAATAGCGTTTATACGACAACATTTCCAAACAATCCACCGTAACCGTATAAACAAAGTAAATGATTTGATATATTTTTCTTGTATTATATTTCGGGAAACTCACCTTATTAAGAACCACATCCCCACTCTCTGTAACATACAAAAAACTCCCCTGGTGAAATGTGTAACCTCCAATTATCAGATAGCAGATTCCATTGAGAATAAGGCCTGCAGCACCTTAAAATCAGTTAAAAATAAATAAACCCAAGCTAGGAATAACCAAAGGGATACTCAAGAAGAAGAAAAACCCTTCAACTCAAGTGGTTTCAAATAACTACTACTACTATGTCGGTTTAGAACGTTTTTCTACGTTGTCCGACGTCTATTCTCCACCTCCTTCGATCCTGACAATCATTTTGCATCAGGTTTTTTTGACTCAGTGATCTTTGGATTGACTGTTGCCATTCCAGTTTATGACGCCCTCTTTTTCTGCGCCCTATTGGTTGCCATTCTAGGACCTGCTTAGGTAATCTTTCGTCGCTCATCCATTGTACATGGCCGTATCATATCAGTTGTATTTTAGTGATGTCGTCCGTTATGCTTCAATCGATACCCATTCCTTCGTTTATGATCTCATTTCTTATATGATCTGTTCTAGATATTATCATTGATTTTCTTATTGCATCCATTTCGACACTGTCCATTTTTGCTTTGTATTTTTCTGTTACCCGACAAGTCTCTATTCCATACAACAGCGTGCTTTTTTATCTCTTTGCTCCATAACATACTGTTAAGACCACCAATAACCTTTTTTGCTTTTACTAATATTTTTTCCAGTTCTTTACAGTCTGTTCAAATGTGGCATCCAAGTATACATACTCATTGCATGGAGATATTAGATAGTTTAAGTTGCGCTACGTATTTTTACGTAAGCATGAGATTTGACAGTTACGCAAGCGCACTTCGTCACACCGTCGTCAAGGTCACGTTAGGAGCTTACGTATTTACGTTAGCTTACGGCAGTCTGCGGGCACCTTAACGTTACCAAAGAATAGAATTGGTTGATTGACCGATCGAAAAATGAGGCCCAGACGATAATTTCCGCTTCCAGTACAAACGATTATTTGCAAATATATTCCTACTGTAGTTGAATGACAAAAAACAAAATTGGAACATCAAAAAAACACAGACTTGTTATGGTAACGTAAAAACATTCAACTTAAACTCAAATTTGGAACAAAACGCAGAGCGCTTAACGTGCAGTTTTACGTAAAAATACGTAGCACAACTTAAACTATCTATTGTTTGTCCATTTTCTAGTTCTAATATACAAATATAAGTACTGTGTCTTGTCCACGTTCACTGTTAACCCCCACTTTTGGTATTTTTGCGTTAACTTTCTCATCATATAGCTACAATTACTTGGTCGTCAGCAAACTGTAGTGTGTATATAATAAATCGGTCGTTAAGTGGTATTCCCATGCCGTGTACTTTGCGTTTCCAGTTTATTTAGAGCTACTGCGATATATATTTTAAAAAGAGTTGGAGTGATACAACATCCCTGTCTTAAGACTTTCGTTACCAGGAATTCCTTTGAAAGTCGATTTCCAATTTTAATTTAAGATTTTGACCCTTTGTATAGTTCTTTTATCGCTTTTATATATGTATGATTAATATTAGGTTGTTCTAACACTGTCCATAATTTGTCTTCTTGAGCGGTATCATATGCTTTTTGTACAATTTTTAGCATTAAACAAAATCGAACGCAACATGATGACGAAATCGTACGATTTGACCGCAGATAGACAGCTCTGTCTGCTGCCGTACAATACCGTCGCGGTTTGACCGAAATCGTACGACCGCAGGCAGACAGGTCGGTCTGTCTGAACCGATTTTAATGAAATAAAAAATATCCTGGTGAGAATTAATTCCTTTTTAAGATTATAATCAAAATTTATCTCGATTTGAAAATTTAAGATGGCGGACAGAATCAATCTTGATTCTTTAAAATGGCGTGTTTATTCTTATTTTCTGAAAATGTTTTAGTTTTTTTTTATTTATAGAAAAGCATTACTTTTTCTTCGCACAACGAGGTACAAATTAGTAAAATCGGTGAGGTGGTTCTAAAAAAATTGTTTTTATTTCAGCCATTGTCTTACAGATTATACGATTACATTGCCAATCCTATCTGCATTCATTTTCTTATAAATTCATTACTGAACCGCTCTTAGTGAATAAATAATAATGAGAATTAATTGGTCTTTAAAGGTTATAATCTTACAGTAATAAAAATTTTATTACTCTAAGGTTATAATCAAAATTTGGCGCTATCTTTAAAGTTAAGATGTCGGACAGAATCATATTTGACCCATTAAAGAGGCACGTTTATTCTTATTTTCTGAAACTGTTTCAGTTTTTTTTTAATTTATAGAAATGCATTACTTTTCTCCCGCTTAACACGGTTCAAAGTAATAAAATTGGTTATGTGGTTTTCACAAAATCTGATTTTGTTTAAACCAATGTTTCACAAATTATGCGATTGCACTGCCAATCCTGTCTGCACTAATTTCTTTATAAATTATTACTGAACCGATTTTAGTAAAATAAAAAACATCATGGTGCAAACTGATTGATCTTTAAAGAGCGGGACAAAACTAAAACATTTTCGGAAAATAAGAATAAACACGCTGTTTTGAAGAATCAAGTATGATTCTGTCCGACATTTTAAATTCTAATATGGCGGCAAATTTTAAATATGATCTTTACAGAGCAATCAATTCTCACCGCGATTTTTTTTATTTCGTTAAAATCGGTTTAGTAATAACGAATTTATAAGGAAATGAATGCAGATCGTATAATCTGTAAAACAATGGTTGAAACAAAAATAGATTTTATGTGAGAACCACCATACAGATTTTACTAGATTGTAGCTCGTCGTGTGGGGGAAAAGTAGTGCTTTTTTATAAATTAAAAAAAAAACTAAAAATTTTTCGAAAAATAAGAATAAACACGCCATTTTGAAGAATTAGGTATGATTCTGTCCGCCATCTTAAATTTTAAGATGGCGATAAACTTTTATGACGCTTTTTAAAAAGCAATCAATTCTAACCAAGATGTTTTTTATTTCATTAAAATCGGTTTAGTAGTAATGAATTTTCAGGAAAATAAATGCAGACATGATTGGCAAGGCAATCGTATAATATGCAAAACAATGGTTGAAACAAAAATATATTTTTTTTAACCACTAAACCGATTTGACTGACTCATAGATTGTTGAGCGTGGCATGAATGCGGCTTTTTCGCTAATTTAAAAAATTAATTAAAACATGTTTGCAACACAAGAATAAACGCGCATCTTTGAAGGGTACATTTTAATTTCGTTCACCATCTTGGATTTTGATATAGCGGACCAAAAAATATATTTAGCCAAAACCAATTGTATAGTTTAAAAGTAATAGTGAAAAAAAAATGTCCAGTTTTTTTTGGCCCATCAGGTACTTCTGAAGTTACTAGAGGGTGGGTGTATTTTATACATGGGCATATTTGACCCTTGTATTCTAATATAACCTTGTACCTGCTCTTTTTTTAATTCTTTAATGCCCATACCGAGTAGAGTCCCTGTATATTGACATATTTGGATATATTAATACATTCAAATATCTCAACATACAGGGACTCTAATACCGAGGAGTTTCGAACTTCCCTAACCATTTTTGACCTACGCAATGTTATACTGGTCATCGATCTTTGAAAAAAGCCCAACCGAACCAAACGTAAACATTGACATTCCGCATTGTTTTGATCTTTTAAGCGAGTATTTTTTTATTGCTTTTTATGCTGTTTATGTTTTGTTTTTTGAACCTTTATAAATATGTAAAAATCTTGTTTACTTTTATTTCTTCTACGGAAAAAATAAATGGCTAATTCATGAATTATTAATTTACAAAAACATAATTTTTAATGCTCTGTTTTTAAGGATGGCCTAATAGGTCAGATGTCTATAATTTCATTCTTGTATTGCCAAATTGCCATTCTTACAATCGATGCAGTTATGTAATTGTTAAATTTAAAATTCGTAAATTGTTTGATAAAAGGAAATAAAGCTTTCTGCTCGATATCAACGCAACGTGTAGGTACATCGGTTAGCTAGTTCACAATTTTGAGACGTATTAATTAATTAAACGAAAGTAGCAAATAATGATGTTCAAACATTTTTTCCGACTTACCTACTCCCAGAACTGTCAAGGGATAATGCATTTCATCCTGATGATCAATGTGAGCCAGAGTTTGTAAAGCTTCGACGTAAATGGAGAAACTAAAGGATGCAAGGAAAACGCAGCAAATTAACATGGTGATTACGTCTATCCTTGTCCAACCAAAGGTGTTTTTCAGTCTTTTTTCCCTATTTGCTCTAAAAAATTAAAAAGAAGAAATTGAAGACATTCCGAAATTATTAATTTGTTTAGTGCAGATTTTATTAACTATTTTTCACATTTTAGCCAAGGTACCTGAAGGGAATCAAGGGGGATCAATCCTGCCCCCGAAATAGTCGATAAAGTAAGTAAAAAGAGACAAAACAAAACAAATAAGACAAGAAAATTGCACATTGCTCAAATTTTTATTAAAATTTTTTTACCTCCCCCCCCCAAAACTTTTTCCTTACTACGGCCCTGATGTTAGGTAAAAAGTGATTCTTATTTCATAAAACAGGGCTATCAAAACGGGCCAGCATCTACAACTTTGATGACGTCACAGCTGGGGCAGAATTTCTTTTTGATGGTCACGTCACGCCACAGCTGATTGTGTTTAAAATATTAAAGTTGGAACGTTTGATGAATACAGTGAAACCTCCTATAAGCGGACATTGACGGTTTTGTGGATTTTGTCCGCTTATTGGAGCTATCCGGTTATGAGAAAGAACTGCGAAATTTTTATATATATTTATTAACAATTTCCGCTGATTGAGTTTTACCGATATTACATTTTTCAGTGATCGTTCGTGCTAATAAATGTTCCTTCTTCGAAACGTTAACAATTCCCATTTTTTTACGTAAACTAAGAAGTTTTTTACTAGGCGCCATTTCCCCCAATTTTCATTTCACCCAAATGAACAATATAAATAAAACACAGCAGTTCCGCCGAATAAAATATGTAACAGAAGTATTTAGTCTCCGCATTAAAACGGGAAGATGTAATTCCCCGGCTGCAGAGTGCGTTCTTGCCAACATACTACATAATATTTATGCCCATGTCGTGCAGCGCTCCGTGCCGTTTTCAGAGGTTCGCGACCGGTTAAGGTAGGTTTCAGAATTTTTTAACTAAAAAAAATTGTCCGCGTCCGGTTATTAGAGTGTCCGGTTATAGGAGTGAATTTTACATGTAAAGAAATAGAGAAAAGTTTGGTTCCAACAAATTTGTCCGCCTAAAGGGAGTGTCCGCGTAATAGAGGTGTCCGCAATGAGGTTTCACTGTATTTGAGAGGTTTTTGAGATTGTTTTTACTATATTCTTGTAAAACATTTTTGTTTAAATGTATAGTAATCTTTAATTTTTCAGAGCCGTTCCATTAGCTCACTCAAAAATTAAATTTAATACAGAAGCGAATGTGTTCGTTTCTGCGTGGAAAGTAATCGGCGCACCTACACCTATTTGTTTATATCCGGCAACTTTTAAAACCTATTTAGATGTGTTTACAAAAATTACAATCAAAAAATGATTTTTTTGTAGTGTAATTTTGTTTTAAAAAAATTAACACTGGAATTTTTGAATTTTAAATGAACTTTATTGTAAAAAATCAAACAAGTTTTACATAACAAGCAAATAAATAAACGCCATGACAAACAATGAAAAAGTCATATCCATGTCAAATATAACAGTTGGCGTGCGGTGCATATTGGGCAATTTGAATTCAAAATAAGGAATACTAAATCCTTACAAAAGTTTAGTGGAATATCGGTATAGTGTCTGGGAATATTTCACTGAAATTTCGCGAAAATCAGTGCCATTTTGAAAATATCACAAATAAACCTCTCGCCCATAAGATCCAATGTAAAATTCAGGCCCCCAACAACAGCTGATTTTTTCAGGGTTGTAGCCTATATGTTTTTGTTGGGCTTGGATAAAATTATATTGTAAATAAAAAAACAAAATGAACTACGGCACGAATCGCCACTGATCTCGACGCATGCACATGAGGGGTGGATTTATTAGTTTAAATTGCTATTGGTTTGATTAACTGCGCAGAAGGTCAGCAATATACGACGCGCACAACTTTAACCAGTGGCGGAGTATTTTTTGTAAATATATTTAATAATCCACAGACACAGATTTCTGTATAAATATCCTTTGGGGGGAAGTTTGCTATATATAAAAGATTAACATAAATACATTTTTTGAACGGTTTTATAGCTATCTATTTATGAGTGTTTAGCCAGTTAGCTTTTTAGTTGATTAGTTTTAATTGATTTAATTTTCTATTTATTTAAAACATAAATCGAACCTTAAATCAGAACTGAGTACCAGCAATGTTTACAAGACAGGACACAACTTAAACTTAAACCCCCTTATTAAATACTGATGTAAAGGCTTTTGGGTTTACCTAAGAGGAGAAGTGTTAATTTTTTCTTTATCATGGCACTCAATAATCTTTGTAGTCAGGCTAATGTCCTGAAAATCTTCCGTTGGCCTAATATTTTGCTCTTTGGCGTTTCTGGGTTCTTGATCTGTTGATGACTTATTCCCATACTAAAAAAAACAAAACAAATGCTTAAATAAAAGGCCAAAAAAATATATTATTATAATTTTGTTTTGAACGTGTTTCGTTTTGCATTCAAATGGCATTCTTAACAGACCCTGTTTTGGTTGGAAATTTTTAAATATTTTTAAATATTTTATTTTTAATTGATGATAGCATGTTGTTTAGTAAACACTAGTACCATTTCCCCTTTTACAGAAAAAAATAAAGAAACCCAGCTTCCATATCATCTTATTAGTCGCCTTAAGTTTTCGTTTACTACTTAGTCGTGGCGAATCATTCGTCTACCAGTGATTGAAAAAAGATTCATATTACTGGTATCTCTTTGCAACCAATGGAATTAATGGTTCTATTTAGTTTAAGGCCCCTCCTTTGTTACCTACAAAATTTTTCAAGATCAGATAAAAAAATTCAAATAAAAACAAGCCTTATAAACTCTTCTTGTCATAGTCCTGTAAAGAATCTTGACATGCCGTGTAAGACCTTAGTGACAACTTTTGAAAAAGTTGATTGGATTAATCAGGAACCGTCACAAAAAAAAACCAAAAGCGCCACATTAGACCAAATACGGAGGAACCTTGAAAGCTTGGTTAAAAGTAGAAGATTTGCTTGAATGGGGCATGTTTAGAGAATAGCTGTAAAAGAATCTTATACTGGAATACCAAGAGAACTGTTAATAAGTGACATATAACCTTTCCCACATATTTTAAACATAAGGAAGATTATAAGGTGAAATTTCATATTTGGTAATCCTTAGTTTCATTTTGTCAATGGCAAAACATTTTTTACGTGATTTGATATGAATGCCAATACGTGATTTAATTTCATTATAGTTTTTAATTGAAAAAAAATCATTTTCTAGTAGTTTTATTGGATTTTTGTTTTGATTTTATTTTAAGTGAAGAACTAATTAATTATACTAGATAATTCGAAACCACATCCATCTACCAAAAGCTCCATCCCAACATAAGCGATAGCAGTCATAGATAACATTAATAAATTACATAACGCAAAATTCTAGGATTTTTTTACCTCTTCTTTTAATAAAACATTGATAGGGTAACGCAAGCCTAAAACCTCCCTACCCCATTAAGAGTTACGTACATTAATCACATATCAGACGTGGCTCTGTAATAAAAGCGCAAGTGACAAAATCGCGAGTAACAACACCGCGGTAACAACAAAACCGCCAGTAACAAAAGCGCGATGTAAAAAGCGCGATAGACAAAACCGCGACTAACAAAAGCGCAAGTAACAGAATCGCGAAACACAAGCGCGAGTAACAAAACGCGATTTATTAAAAACGCGCTATTTTTTCCGGGATCGTAGGGGTGTTAATCCGAACTGAACCGAACCGAACCGAATGGAACCGAACCTAACCGAGCCGAAAAGAATACTGGTTTCCGGTCTAGTAACATAAAAACCCGATTCCAGTCTCTCAGTAAAGTTTTTCAAAAGGACCTGCTTTTCATTTTCAGCACAAAAAAGTGCTAGTTTTCCGCTCGCGGACGGTTTAGAAAAAATAAAATACTTTAAGTACACTAGTGAAAGAGCATTCAGAAACAATCGCGAATTTACGACGGATAAAGTGGTAACCGCATAATTAACCCCCTACCATTTCCCCCTTCACCCCTAGGGGATTTCGCGATTGTCCAGAAAGAGCTACGTTTCCGGTCCCTTAGTTAGTTTCCTTTTTAAGGATGCAGTCTTTTCTAAAGAAGCTAAAAATGGTACGAATAATGCCAGTTTTCGGGATGGTTGAAAAGAAAAACAAAGGTAGGTATGACTTTAAAAGGCGTAAAGAAATATTAATTGTAAATACCATTATTGTTTTTCACAATACCAATTTTTATTATTATAAATATTTAAAAATAAAAAAGCTATAAAAATAAATTATTCTGCTCTCGTTTTTAGTCTGTAACCTCTAATTCGATTTTAAATGGTGATTTAAATTTTTCAGACGATTATGGAATAACAATTTTTAACCAAAATAATTTATTCAGTTAATTCATTTAATAGATCTTATACAACTGTCGATTTTGTAATAATTTTGAATCGACCAATTTAATAAAAGTAGGTTTTTAGGTAAAAGTGTAAAGGCGCGTTCTCACGAATCGATTTTAGTTTATCAACTTTAGTGGATCAATTAAAATCGATCAAGTTTTTGTTCAGACCACAACCAAAAAGTCGATCGAATTAGTTGAATAAAAATGCCGCTTAATAAGGGCAGTAATACGGGCAAGTGTCAATGTTGTACATTTATTTGCACATGGTTCTTATTGTTTTTATTTTATTTTTACCATCCGCTGTAGTTAGACGACCGTCCATTTCCATTTCCCGTGCCATCACATTTAAAGCATTTTCTCTGGCATTTATTTTTGTAACTATCTAGTCGATTATTCCAAAGACAGTCATACTAAGGTATAGTTGTATAAGTTTAAACATAACACCCTCTGACCACTTTAAACTCATTTTGTTTTGCTTTTAATCTCACAACAATATATATATATATATATATATATATATATATATATATATATATATATATATATATATATATATATATAATTATATTATTATTACTCTACAAAACAACAAAACTGCTGAAATAGAAAAATTGCCGAGTGCAACATGCAACAAAATACAGTGATTCAAGTCGAGCAACAAACGTTCACACGCTTCAAACAAGATTTGACTCGTCTGAAAAATATTGATCAATCATATCTTGAACGATAAAGTTTGAATGGATCAAACTTTTGTGGAATCGACAAAAGTTTACCGATAAAAGTTGAAACATATGTTCTCATAGTTCTTTTTGTTCGATTTTAGTAAATCAACCAAAGTTGATCAAGTAAAATCGATTCGTGAGAACGCGCCTTAAGAAAATAAAATGTGTTGACTTTCGAACATACCTATTGAAGATTGTACTAAGTTAAAACCTACTTAGACAACATAGGTACCTATCCTTTTTGATACAAAAAAACATTAACCTTAATATCGTATCTCACTTAAAGATAAATAAAAAATAATGAAAAAATAGGTATTTTTTTCATTTAAAGAGTGAAACGACAGTGAACTGAGGAAACTAAGTCCATGGCGGAACGTAAACGTCCACCGGTCTACAAGGAAGAAAATACATTTCGTCACAGTTTAACCAGACCATGCTATCACCGTCTTCACGGCGTCGGTGGTCGGTTCGGAACCGAAAACAATGAGTTAACAATGTATAAAAGGCAACTTCATAGGGGTAAAGTCAACCACGAACACCGGTGTTTCGGAAACAGGCATTTCCATCCTCAGCATGATGGAAATGCGTTTTTCCGAAACAACGCTGTCCGTGGTTGACTTTACCCCTTTGAAGTTGCCTTTTATACTTTGTTAACTCACTTAAAGATGGTAGGTTTAAATCAATCTCATAGAAGTCAAGTAAAGAGGTGGGGATTTGCTAATAAGAAAACTAAAATTTTAGCCGAAATAGGGCCTGTGTGGTACCGGGTCTTTCAGTATATTTCAACCAAGGTCTACTGCCATTATTATGAGAAATATAAAAAAGGTGTAAATGCAAAAGTTGTAATATTTATCCTAGCCGCCAGAAAATGTTATCCAACAAAACAAATAAATGTCGCAAATTTATAAAAAAACACATGGTAAATCTCTTACATAATATCCTATACAGGGTGAGTTCTAGGTAATAGTCCAAAATTGCAGAATTAATTTAGGAGTTAAAAATATTACTATTTGTTCATATTTGCCTTAGTCGGAAAGTTAAAAGCACTGGTGGGCATGAAAATCGGCCCATGACACCATTTTTGCCGATTCTTATGTAAAATAACCTCCTGAATCCAAATATAAACTCCGTTTTTCCCCATAACCCCCCTTTTTCGGGGGAGACCCCCCTACCTATTTTTACTGCTTTTCGATAGTTTGGTGGGACGGTAAGGACTTTTTTTGGCCTTAACATCATTATTTCTGAGAGACCGGAGAGTTTAGAGTTCTCAAACATTAATATTTATAGCAAGGTGGTAAGCCATTTGATTGGGGGGGGGGGGGGGTTTGAATGAATGGTAAATGGACATCGATTTTACCGTTTTATATGCATTCTCTAATTATTTTTACAAAATTTTAGCAGCAGCTTAACGGTAAAGGTAATAAACGTTACAGCAAAGCATAAAGCAACATATTAGTATTAAAAGTATATATATACAGAAACCACTGGCGTATACAAAAAAACGCCTTGGAGGGGCTTGCAAATTTTTTCCACTTTTATTTATTAACATATTAAAATGTAGGAAAATAAATAGTTTTAACATAATCTATTTTTAGATTCTTGGGGGGGGGGGGGCTTTCGTCCCAAGCCCCCCCTCCCCCTTGTATACGCTCATGCAGAAAATATAATAAAAAAATAAAATATAGTTGCTTTATTTGTGAATGGGACAGCCGAGCACGGGACAAACATTACATTGTACGGAACTGGCCTTTGCGAAAAAGATTTACTCCCGGTCGGTCAGAAAAATGTCGCCAACGATCCTTATTAGCCCCGCAAGATAATATTTACTTGCCGCTTTTGCACATCAAACTTGGATTGTTCAAACACTTTGTAAAAGCACTGGACAAAACAGGCGACGAATTCATATTTTTGAAAACTAAATTTCCTCGTCTTAGTGAGACTAAAATTAAGGAAGGTGTTTTTGTGGGACCCCAGATTAGACAACTTTTTCAAGATTCGACGTTTATTGAACATCTGAATCAAAAAGAAAAACAAGCTTGGTTTGCTTTCCAAAAGGTGTGTAATAACTTTTTGGGTAACAATAAAAGTGATGATTATTTCGCTCAGGTCGAGGAATTGCTCTTAGCGTAAAAGTTAACATGTCCCTTAAAGTGCACTTCCTTCACTCGCATCTGGACTTCTTTCCTGAAAATTTGGTAGCAGTCTCAAATGAATACGGGGAACGGTTTCATCAGGACATCGCTAAGTTGGAAAAGAGGTTTTCAGGGAAGTGAAATGGAAGCATGTTGGCGGAGTACTGCTGGTTTTTGAAACGAGAGGGTTGTACCTCAGCGTATAAAAGGAAAGCAAGCACCAAGTAAAGGTACGAAAGCTATACGCTTCTATAGCCTCATAATGTCGAATTTTAAGCTATTTTTTGTGTTTTATTATGAAATATGTGGAATATATGTAAAAAAATCTAGGGCTTGGGGGGGGGGAGGCCGTGCCCCAAGGCCCCCCCTGGGTGCGCCCATGTATTTATTATTGTTTGAAACTAAAATAACTCTCTTTATCCTTAAAAATTTTAATTTATGTCGATAATATTATAAATATTGTCGAAGAATGTCATCAATGGAATCAAAATAGGTAAAAAGGCTGCTCCCTCAAAAAATGGTGGGTGGTAGAAGAAAACGCAAGCTATATTTGGATTCAGGGCGTCGTCCTACATAAGAATCAGCGGAAATAATTCCAGAGCTCAAGAATTTGTTTTTTTGCAGACCAGTGTAGTTTAGAAGATACAGGTGTGTTGTTAATGTATAGGGGTTTTTTTGGTAGATTTTGTAGAGGGCGCAACTTGCGGTATCTCTAGTGCTTTTCATTTGGCATAAATTTTTTCTGGGCTAAAAACAAAAATCTTTTTATACGCGGTTAGCTACGAAAAAATGTTTGTTTTTATTCACGGGTACTAAAGTTTACGTTTGTAGTATTTTTCGCTTATACTCCGTTTGATCGACATAAAACGTCACGAAGGCGGTAAAAATGCAATATGCATTGACCCGACCTGCGGGACAAATTATGTCATGGGTAATGTTTTGTGTTTTATCTGCCTGCCTTTGCCCGACCTCACTCAACAAAATTATTTTATTCTTATTCACCCATACCGCACTATTTTTGTACCAAATTTGGTTATAATCGGTTAATCGGTTTTCAAGTTATCGTGTCTCAGAGAGATAGACGGAGGCGTTCCACAAAATTTGGTAGTTAGACCTTTTTTGACCCAAATAGCTTATTTTTACTGAAAATTGTTTTCATTCCTACCACGGATCACCTAACAAAGGTGATCCGTGTTCTTACGATAAGGATGGCTAAAAATTCGTATTGTTGGCAGATTATTTTCAAGTGAAGATTTAAAATTAAAAAAAAACGGATAAAATTAAGATTTTTATTGGCTAAACATTCTTTTACATCCCTTGCAGCTGCCCACACCCACCAAAATTATTTTATTCTTATTCAGGCGTACCACAATATTTTTGTACCAAATTTGGTTATAATCGGTTTTTAAGTTATCGTGTCTCAGAGAGATAGACAGACGCCATCACAAAATTTGGTAGTTAGACCTTTTTTAACCCAGAATGCTTATGGCTAAAATTTAGTAATTTTAGCAGATTATTTTCAAGTCAAGATTTAAAATTAAAAAAAATCCAGATAAAAATAAAGATTTTTATTGGCTACCTCGTAATTTCATGAAAATCTGTGCCAAGTTATGAATAATGGAAATAAAAATGCAAAACAAAGTTTGCGAATAAAATAAAAGTGAACTTGAACTGCCATAGCGCCTACTCATCTGATCTATTTTTTTAATGACAATAAAGTAAATTTAGAACTAATGTATATTGAGCGGTCAGCCAACTGCGAATATATATCCGCACATGTAACAGATACAAAGTATCTTTTTTACTCGTGTATTAGCTCACACATATACTATACTATAGTAGTGTGAGCTATGGTGATCCTAATTTTTTCGAGAAAAAAAAAGTTGCTCCGATTTAAAAAAAATTTATATATCTTTGCGTTTCAGATGATTTTGAAACTTTTTTGTTGCGCCGTCTGTCTGTCTGTCTGTATGTCTGTCTGTCTGTATGTCTGTCTGTAACGACCAACACGCATAACTCAAAAAAAGCTTGGCCGATTTCAATGAAATTTGGTACCTAGGCTGGGTCTTGGGTCGAGATGGTCCCATTTAAAAATGAACAAAATCCACCGAACACAAACCAAAAAAAGGATGGGGATAGATTTCAAAAATTAGAGTTTATGTGAAAATATGGCGTGTGTGATATCAAACGAAAGGTAATTGAGTCTGGAGTTAAACAAAATATATTTAAATTTATTTTAAAAAAAGGGTGGGGGTATATTTCAAAAATTAGAGTTTAAGTGAAAATATGGCGTGTGTGATATCAAACGAAAGGTAATTGAGTCCGGAGTTTAACAAAATACATTTTAGTTTTTGTTTTTATAAGGGTGGGGGTGGATTTCAAAAATTTGAGTTTAAGTCAAAACATGGCTTGTGTGGTATCAAACAAAAGGTAATCTAGTGTGGAGTTGAATAAAATATATTTCAGTTTTTAGTTATATTAGCTCACACGTACACTAAACTATAGTACCTAGTGTGAGCTTAGGGGCCCATATATTGGCAGAGTATTTTTCATATACGTAGCTTGGGCGTTCGCAAAGAGGAACAGGGGAAATATTATTTTGTTAATTTCATAATTTCCAAACAAAACAATTAGTCAATGGAGTTGAAATTTAACTTACTCCTACCTACCAAAGATGGAACATTCATCGGTTCTTGGTTAGGAATAAGAATAAGATTATTTCTATTAAACGTAAATTTTAGTACCCGTGAATTTAAAAATCAAACAAGGTTTCGTGGCTAATCGGCACGGTGTCACTCAACCAGTTTTAAGTTTGGGTAGAAACACCCTAAAAAACTAAAAGTGTGTTTTTGTAGGGAAGCTTCCCTAGAACACAAAAACATATATATTTATCGGTTTCACAACGTTCTACTTCTTCCGATACCCAATCTCCACTCGTTTCTGTTTGCCCATAATTCATTATCTAGGCCTCTCATTCTTATTTCACTGTCTATTCCCTCTCCAGCTTCTCCTTGACTGTACTCGTTTTCTTCGGCCAGTTGGTTTCCATTGTAGTATTTGTTTAGGTAGTCTTTCATCATTCATTCTTTGTACATGTCCGTACCACACCAGTTGTTCTGTTCTTATATCATCCACTAAAGTACGTTCACCCACTGTCATAATTTCTCTTATTCTTTGATTTGTAACTCTTTCTCTTTTTGATTTCCCTGCTGCTCTTCTCCAATAGTCCATGTCCGTAGCGGAAAGCATTTTTTCTGTTCTATCCTTGATTGGCCATACTTCTGAGCCGTATGTAATAATACTTTTTACAATGGTGTTATATATAAGCTTTTTGTTATGTTTTGATATACTTTGGTCCCAAATTAATCCATTTAATAAAGTTATTGCTTTTCTTCCTTGTACGATTCGATCTTTTATAGCTTTGTCTAGTGTTCCGTCAGCTGTAATTTTTAGACCTAAGTATTTATACTCATCACAGGACTGAATTCGCTGCCCTGTATTTAAGATTAGATCCTGTTTCTTTCCACCGATACACATATACTCTGTCTTATTGAGATTAACCTCTAGTCCCCACTTATTGTACTCTTCTATTAGTTTTCGTATCATATATTCGAGGTCGTCATAATCCTGAGCCACTACTATCTGATCATCGGCGAAACATAAAGTATACAAGGTGGTTTCGTCCAACGGAATTCCCATGTTTTGGGATATAACACAAAAACATAATTTTCAAAATTGCAGCTGATTCCTTTATCGAGTTTTTTTTTGATTTTTCCGAAAATTTATAAATATAATTTTATAATTTTAAATTACGTAATTTATTTTCATCGTAAACAAATAAAATTGGACATTAGGTGACATTCTCTGTTGGTAAAAAACGGTATATATTGCTGTTTTTCCCGAAAAAAATTTTATATTTAATTTTTGAATAATTTATTTTTTGTTTTAACTATAATGTTTTAACAAAAAGTTAAATAATTTTTTCCGAAAAACACCTGATTTTTTAAAAAATTTCCCCTTGTTTTCAAATTTAGTTCACTTGCCAACCTAAACTTATATGAAAGTGCCCAATATGTAAGGGTTCATACCAAGGGGCCCGAGGTCTAGACTTTGTGTAGGGCCGTCGAAACGTTTTTAAAACGTCCATGAAACGTTTTTATAACGTCCCATGAACGTTTTTTAAACGTCCCCTAAACGTTTTTTAAATGTCCCCTGAACGTTTTTCAGACGTTCTTTAAACACTTTTTGTACGTCCTCGAAACGCTTTAGAACGTTTCGGAACGTCACTGAAACGTTTATTAAACGTCCCCAAATTTTGTAGAAGGTATCAAAAATGAAATTTGGCAAACGTCCCAAAAACGTTTTTAATACGTTTTAAAAACGTTCTGTAGGAACGTTTTAAAAACGTAAAAAAGGCCCACAAAACGTTTCAGGGACGTACATTTTTAAAATGTCGGCTAAATCCGAAATGGACGTTTTAAAAACGTTTTTAAAACGTACCTGTGTTACTAGGATTACAGACATTTATTCTGGGAGGTCATTGACCAAATCGCCATATGGAGAAGCCGTCACTGTGCTTTCCCTACATGTTCTGGAACCTGGGTTAGATATTTGACGCAGAAGTTTTAACCCACTAAGCACAAAATCGTAAAAAACGTGAAATAAATGTTGAAAAAGAAATGTTTTTTCTCTAACACAAATTTGTGTTAAAATTAAGTCAACTTTTGACATTAAAAAAACATGTAGAAAATCCTAACGAAAATTTCATGTAACAGCATTACAAAAAATATATTTTTTAATAACGTTAAGAAACCAGCATTAAAAAAAACCATAATTTCACTAACATTAAAAATAATACCACCAATATATGGTTATTTTTATAATGTATTTCCTAGATCTCATTTCTAACGTTGAATTTAAGATATATGAAGCCAATAAATGTTTTGTTTTTTAAACATTAAAAAAAATGATTCTATAGAGGGCGCTGCCGCATAGTTCCACTTAGGGTCACTGCATCCTGGAAGCCTGGCGTCTCCCCTTCCAGGATGCAGTGACCCTAGTTCCACTACCAGAACGAACCATCGCCATATTTAGTTGCATTTCGCTGCGAGTCCATACGAGTCGATAGCAGATACGCTTTGTGCAATTTTGGTTACAATATTTACCTTTTGTAGAAACAAACATGGCAAATTAAAAGCACAATTATTAATAATGATAGTGAATACATATTTGGATAGGAATATTACTCCAGTTGTATGGGAAAGATGGTATAGTTAAAGAGCAAGAAATGTGTATGCAGTGAATGAAGCACCACAACCTAAGGTAAGAAAGTAAACAAAAGGAAAAAAAAAATGGTTTTGTATGAAATATCACATATCTAACGTTATAAGTAATCAGACAGGTAAAACGACAATTCACCGCGAATGATTAGCCGCCGAACCTTAAGCCGCGTATTCATTTGAGGCAGAATTCGCAAGCTATGCTAAATTGAATAGGCGCCTTGAAATTGTTTGCCTTGTATTCACTTGAGCATGAATTGTACAAAAGTATTGTTTACATAGAATTTTAAATTTTATTTTCAGAAGCTACGGATCCGAATTTCCTTTACTGAGTGTGGAGTTCACGAAAACCTCAACAGACTGTTGCTGCCCTGCGTTTCCAAAATAGAAGAATTTTATTTACGTTATTTAGGTTACCTTATCTTTAGAGATATTTGGAAAAAATATATTTTTTCATTGTTAAAAAAACATTTATTTTTCAATGCAAGAAAAACATTTATTTTCCACTGTTAAAAATCAATATTTTTTTTGCGTTCGAAAAACACTTTAAAAAAACGTTAAAAAAACATAAGATTATTTTTCTAACGTTAGAAAACGGGTTATTAAGCTTCTTTTTCACTATGAATATGACGTTAGAACTAACATCCAACCTAACGTTATGTTTTTAAATTATACATTATTTGAACTCTCTCTCAGGACCAAAAATATGTTACTTTCATTATTTTGCAAAACATTTATTTGACCGAAGAATCTAGTGCAAGAATTTTTCAATTATTTTAATCTTTTATTCATTACTCACAATTCGTTAATAGCTTTCGCATTCAATAGGCGTTTTTAATGATTTGTTGAGGCACCCATCACCTTGTTAACGTGTACCTATGCGTATTTTTTCAATTATTACTATTTTGTTATTATTCTCACAGCCTAGTTACTGCACCAAGAGAAAATAGAACAAGTAGAGGAATATATGTATCCCTGGGACAAATTATTATACTAAAAAAAGAAAAACAAACAGCTGAAATTAAGAGACGAGTAAGATTTGCCTGGGCAGCATTCGGTAAATTAAGCTACATATTAAAAAATAAAAAATATCCTCAGTACATGGATCCCAGACCTGGACGCTTAGAAAACCAAACATGGATAAGGTAACAAACAAATGTTAAGAGATATAATGAATGAATGGATAAGAAATAAAACAAAAGTAAGAGATGTCAGAGAAGAAGTAGCAAAATTAAATTGGAAATTTGCCAGCCATAATATCAGATAGAAAGACGATCGATGGAACCAATGTATTGTAAACTAGAGACCTTGGGAAAATAAAAGAAGTAGGGGAAGACCCCAAATGAGATGATCGGACGATTTGAAGAAACATACGGGAACTAGATGGATGAACACGGCGACAGACAGGGAAGAGTGGAAGATATTGGGGGATGCCTATGTCCAAAGATAGATCGAAGAAGACTAAACAGAATAGATAGTTCATTAAAGAATAGTATTTGACCCTGCAGAAACAGAATTGAGAGGTTTTTTTTAATTATCAATTTTGCATGAGACCTTACCTAATAATAACAAACAATAATAACCAATCCAAATTGGCGAATTTAATATTTATTCAATTTTTAGGGGACACCAATCGGAACCAATTGGTTAAACCAATTTTTTCGGATATCCGCCAATAAATCGTCGCCTTTCTCTGGAAGGGACCTAACTAACATTTCGTAAATTTGTCAGGAGCTACAAAACGGAAAAGGTAGGTATGTTTCTGCACTTAGAAGATATGCCACTTCGTGAGACCAAAGAGTTGCATGAAAACAGTTGAACCAAAAAAATATTGCAATTTTCGTAATTTTGTTAGTTACGTCTGGGGCATCCAATCCCGCACCCAAACCTTAATCCCGCAAATCCGCGGGATTATAGCCATCAATCCCGCGGATCCCCGAAATTGCGGGATTGCAAAAAATAGTAATATTCTTTGTACTCGGCCTACTAAATATGCTAATAAAAGAAAATATTTATCGCATATAGATACAATAAAAAATACTCTGCCAATATATGGGCCCCTAAGCTCACACTAGGTACTATAGTTATAGTTTACGTGTGAGCTAATATAACTAAAAACTGAAATATATTTTATTCAACTCCAGACTAAATTACCTTATGTTTGATACCACACAAGCCACGTTTTGACTTAAACTCAAATGTTTAAAATCTACCCCCACCCTTAAAAAAAGCAAAAACGAAAATGTATTTTGTTAAACTCCGGACTCAATTACCTTTCGTTTGATATCACACACGCCATATTTTTACTTAATAAACTCTAATTTTTGAAATATACTCCCACCCTTTTTTTAAAATAAATTAAAATGTATTTTGTTTAAGTCCAGACTCAATTACCTTTCGTTTGATATCACACACGCCATATTTTCACATAAACTCTAATTCTTGAAATTTACCCCCACCCTTTTATTTGGTTTGTGTTCGGTGGATTTTGTTCATTTTTAAATGGGACCATCTCGACCCAAGACCCAGCCTAGTTACCAAATTTCATTAAAATCGGCCAAGCGGTTTTTGAGTTATGCGCGTTGGTCGTTACAGACAGACATACAGACAGACAGACAGACAGACAGACAGACAGACAGACAGACATACAGACAGACAGACAGACAGACAGACAGACAGACAGACAGACGGCGCAACAAAAAAGTTTCAAAATCATCTGAAACGCAAAGATATATAAAAATTTTTAAAATCGGAGCAACTTTTTTTTTCTCGAAAAAATTAGGATCACCATAGCTCACACTACTATAGTATAGTATGTGTGAGCTAATACTCTGCCAATATATGGGCCCCTAAGCTCACACTAGGTACTATAGTTATAGTTTACGTGTGAGCTAATATAACTAAAAACTGAAATATATTTTATTCAACTCCAGACTAAATTACCTTATGTTTGATACCACACAAGCCACGTTTTGACTTAAACTCAAATGTTTAAAATCTACCCCCACCCTTAAAAAAAGCAAAAACGAAAATGTATTTTGTTAAACTCCGGACTCAATTACCTTTCGTTTGATATCACACACGCCATATTTTTACTTAATAAACTCTAATTTTTGAAATATACTCCCACCCTTTTTTTAAAATAAATTAAAATGTATTTTGTTTAAGTCCAGACTCAATTACCTTTCGTTTGATATCACACACGCCATATTTTCACATAAACTCTAATTCTTGAAATTTACCCCCACCCTTTTATTTGGTTTGTGTTCGGTGGATTTTGTTCATTTTTAAATGGGACCATCTCGACCCAAGACCCAGCCTAGTTACCAAATTTCATTAAAATCGGCCAAGCGGTTTTTGAGTTATGCGCGTTGGTCGTTACAGACAGACATACAGACAGACAGACAGACAGACAGACAGACAGACAGACAGACAGACAGACAGACAGACAGACAGACAGACAGACAGACAGACAGACAGACATACATACAGACAGACAGACAGACAGACAGACAGACGGCGCAACAAAAAAGTTTCAAAATCATCTGAAACGCAAAGATATATAAAAATTTTTAAAATCGGAGCAACTTTTTTTTTCTCGAAAAAATTAGGATCACCATAGCTCACACTACTATAGTATAGTATGTGTGAGCTAATACAGTCGGAATAGCTTAAAAGTTACATTTTACATTGATTTTCAAATTTACCGGAGGAAAGATAACATAGAATGTGTCATCTTTTAAACTGGATCTCTATTGCACATATAACCTGCGGCTAAAAACGCACGCTCAGCTTCGACACTTGTCTGAGGAATCGAATCAAAAGTATATGCCCCTATTCCTTCCGCATTCAAAAAGGGTAATTTCATGTTTAAGTAGCTGGTCAAGTGATCCAATTCCTCTTCTAAATTCGAAGGTGATGGTTCGCGTCTTGTTATCAGATCAGATAAAGGTGCATGATCCTCTTATATCGAGTCCCGCAAATCCCGCGGATCCCACACGGATAATCCTGCAACGTTGATCCCGCGAAATTCGTGCGGGATCCCGATTTGCGAGATTGGATTCCCTAGTTACGTCCCTTCGTGAGAAAGGCTACGAAATGGCTTTAGCCTCATTCCAACCACATTCATTCTACGAAACCTCTCGTTACCTTAATCGTAATAATACATCCAGTAAGAGCCATAATGTTACACATCATCTGGTAAGAGTCCATTAACAGCGTGAGCGCATGCGTGAGATGGGCCACTGCTAACTCGACTATGAAAAATACAATGGTAAGACCGAGGACGACATAAACTGGAACTGGCTGGATTTTGCGGAACCATTCTTTGACTGGCATGGTGGGATGAGGCCAGATTTAACTGCAAAAAACAACATGTATTAAAATGTAGTACATTAGTAATACTAGTGGTATAAGAACGAAACCTAGCAACTAAACCATTCTCAGTACTCTCATCGAACCCGTTTCTCGAATAAAAATACCTTTATTTTAAATCTCCATTTAGGCCACAGAGGGTTCTGTGGTTCAGGCTGTGTTATATATGGTCAAAGAATCAAAAAGTGAAGCACTCATAGCTGGCTTTGGAAACAGTTGCAAATTTAAACTCGCGGACGCGAATTTTTAAGTGCGCATGCGTGTGTTTTGTCATGTAGACACACAGCTGCTGTGTGAGTGGAGGTCATATTGACATTTTGCGGCGTTTTGCATTTTACACGACAAATGCATTTATGTTTTTTTCTGTGAAAAATGGGAAATAATTCACGTAAAACATGTGCGATTTGTGGAACAATGTCCGGGAGAAGTAAGGGAGTGCCATTCCATAGGTAACTACTTTTATTTTTCTTTATAATTTGTTAATAAGTTTAAGAATGGTTTAAAGATGCCATTAAACACTCTCCATGGTGTCCACGATAAATCTGCACAATTATATTTAGAAAAACTACAATTTTAATCCACAATTTGATAAATTTTCACCCAATCAACTAGTTTTTATAAAAAAATAATAGACATAACCCTAAACATTTGACAAATGTCAAATAATGTAGTGACGTAACGGAGTATGTTCTATAACCACCAAAACTGACGTATGCGCAGTAACCCAAATATTGTCTACCCGAAAAAGGAACATTAAGAATTAAATAGGGGGCTTCAGCATCGCGTGTGAGAATGCATGGGTATGCCCCATATTTGTGCTCTAACGTATTTGGGGTCTTGGCTTCAAGCATGACGTGTGAGAATGCATGGGTATGCCCCATATTTATTATCTACCGTATTTGTTCAGGCTAGAGACCCTGTATGTATGACATATTTTAAAGAAACAGAGACGCGACCAGAGATATGGGGGGGTGGACGGTTCGGTTCTCGTTTATTTTTATTTTCCGATGCTTATGAATTAACAAGGACTGCACGTGCGTCTCTCTCTAAACAAGGTTAGAGTATAGAGGACCGATATTCCCTCCTTGGATTTTCACCTAAATATCTTTGACTTTAAAAAGTTTGTCGCGTCTCTATTTCTTTAAAATATGTCATACATACAGGGTCTCTAGTTCAGGCTATTTCGCAAAAAACGTTATAATAGGATTAAGTACACTTTATTTTAGTATGCAGAACGGTTTACCTCAAAACTGCACTGAAAAAAATCTATCATGTTAAGACAAAAATATTGTGTAGTTGACCTATATTTAAATGACTCAAGCACCTGTTTAATTAGACTATTCATGATTAACTTAAACTAAGTATTTTTGCATATCGTCGTCGATATTCCAATAGGTCGTATGTCATAAATTTTTCAGTATCATATTTTTGGTGGCTACGCACTCAAATATACTACTTTATATCCCAGAAAAACCTCTTATGTCTCCGACCAATCAGAAACGCAATATTTCAATATGGAAATTTCTCACATGTCGTTAACGTCGTGAAATTGGCTATAACCAATTAGTCCTATGTCGTTCACAAAAACAAGACCACTTTGTTTTGATTTTTGTAGAAGTAATTTCGATTATTTTTTAGTTCATTTGTATAGAAAAAATATTTTTGTTAGCCTTAGGAAGTTTTATAACACCTTAAATGCCTGAATTAAACATGTTTAATGGAAAATTTTAATATTAATGTGGCACATAGCGTAGTACCAATATGTCCTAAGGCAGTGGCGTATATAGAAAAAAGTTTCGGGATGGACCCGAGACAGTTTGGGGGGGGGGGGCGAGACCTCATGAGGCTGTATTTTATGCTATTTTATGTTTGTATTCATGAAATATGTGGAAAATATCCAAAAAAATCTTAGCTTCGGGGGGGGGCGGGCCCCCCAGGCCCCCCGTATATACGCCACTGTCCTAAGGGAACGTCCTTAAATTACGTAACGCAAAAAAAAGCATTGAGTGTAACGCAAGACCAAAGCCCCCCTCCCCCCCTAGAGGATTACGTAATTTAAGGACAGGCCCTAAGTGTTAAGAAATTAATCCCGTCATAAAATTGTGACGAGAAAATAATTCCAATGGGTTGTATGTCAAAACAAAAACTTAAAATAATAATACAAAATCAAAAAACACTTGGTAATGTGATACTACAGTATAACATAATTCTATAAACAAAATTTCAGATTCAAAAGTTACTTATCAACCCATCAGTGTCAGTTTTTAATTTCCGCACAATACTTTCAATCTTTTTTTCTACCTAGTGAAATTTTTATACTTGATGACATAGGACCTTTTGGAGTATCAACGACGATATTTGGTATCTAAACATCACCAGGGGCGTGCGGTTCAAGTAAGCAAGGGAAGCACTTCTTCCCTTAAGAAATCAGACATAATAAAAATAAATTGTTAATAGTTCACTATTAAAACTTGACGTACTCGTACTTACCGCCAGTCCTGTAAGAAGTTGTAAGACTGTATCAGAAGCAATATATTTTGCGCGTACCTATGTACTCGCAGCCAACGATAAAGACCGGCCATAGCGCGTTATAAGCAAGTCGGCGGTCACGTGATCTTAGGAGTCCCAGGATTCTTATTGTATTGCTTAATATATTATATGTTTTTACACAATTTAAATAAATTAACAAAAAATCTTTGTTCGTTTATAGGCAAAAATTGAAAAAAATATTTTGCTGATATATGTGTTTATTATGGATAAAAGAACTGAATCTATAAAATAAAAAATTATACAAAATTTGCACTCTCATATCTTCAGGTACATATATTAGGTACATAATATCGTAAGTAACTTCAAATCTATACAAGTCAACCTAAGCTTTCAGTTTTTTAATTTTTCTTTGAGTGTCATCATCTTTGTCTGAGTTCTTATTCAAAGATTTATTCGCAGACCCTAAATCATTGTGCTTTTTAATAAAATTATTTAAAAAAACTTTACATGCCATTAAACTAATTTTTTCAAGTTTTGACAATAGTTTTTCTCCACAAAAACACTCGCTAAAGTTATCTGAAGAAAAATTTTGAATATAAAACATTTCACAATAATTTATTAAAAAGAAACAAGTGATTTTGTGAATAAGTGAGATGGTTGTCACACTCAATGACCTGAATATAGTGGTCGTCAATAATTTTTTGAAAAATTACCCAGCCTACACTTAGAAGAAACCAGAACCTTCTATGAAACCCGAGAATCTTCCAGATAAGAAGCTTATTCTGCTAACTTGCGCTTCCCATGAAATAAACAACACGTGCATTCAAGCCGAATCAGCACTTTATTTCTCAGAACCTTTCAAGATAAGAAGACCACTTGCGTCTCTCACGGAATAAACAACACGTGCATTCCTGCCGAATTGCGCATTAGTTTAAGTCTAGAATATTAAGGAATTATTCCATTGCTTAATCAGCACCTTTTCTTTATATAAACTCAAATCATTGTAATGTTAATTCATTCTCTTTAGAATCGTTCTTAAGTATACGTTCAATTATAACGTTTAAGTCCTATAATGTATTTAATCAAAATAAAGTTTTTTAAAAAGTTAAAAGTAAACTTTAAAGTATAACATTTGGCGCAGTCGGTAGGATAGTTTAACACACGCGAAAACACGAGTATTCTAATTCGCGAGTGGTGAAGCTCCAGCTCTTTAAGCTATCAAGAATCTACAGCAACCAAGAAGTTACACAAGCAACAAAGAAGTTATATAGCAACTAAGAAGTTACATAGCAATTAAGAAGTTACACAAGCAACAAAGAAGCTAGACAGCAACGAACCAAGCGTCCTCACAACCAACGGATACGGAAGGAACACCTAGTGAAGCCCCTGGTAGCCGAACACGTGGAGACAAATGGTCCAGCTAAAGCTTTTGTGAGTAAGACAATTGAATCATCACGTTTTATTTTTTTTTCAAATAAGTTGATATTTTGAAAAATCTGTTCGATTTTCTAACCCTGACTTTTACAATTTTGAATTTTTAAGAAAAATTTTTCAATTTAAAAGAAGTCAAAAATAAAATTTTAGTTTTAAGAAACAAAACCTAAGAAAAGTTTTAATTTAAGTTTTAAAACACAAGAAAACAAAAACCATTAAAAATGACTGAACCTCGTAATAACCAACCAGCAAACGTACCAGCAAACCAACCTATAGTTGAGGTTGAACCTTATCGTTTATCGGAAATTTTCTCAATAATCCCTGAATACGATGGAGATCAAATATTTTTAGGAACTTTTATCAATGCTTGCGATTGTGCTTATAACATGGCCGTCGTAGATCAACGCGATTTATTGGTCATACACATTAAAAATAAATTAAAAGGAAAAGCCGCACAATTGGTAAACTCTCGAAATCCTCTTTCTTGGATTCAAATTAAGCAATTATTAACAACATATTATGGAGATACGCGAGACCTTTCTTCATTAATTCAAGATCTACAAAGACTTAAACAACAAACAAACGAATCACCTTTAATGTTTTTCAATAGATTACAAGTTATGAATTCAAAAATGCACGCTTGTATTCAAAAATCAAATTTAAATATGCTTCAAAAAGATGCACAAATCCAAATTATAGATTCTATGGCATTAAATACGCTTTAAACAGGTTTAGAATCGCGCATAGGTCATATTGTCCGTGCTAGCAATCCGAAAGATTTACTATAACCACAAAAATGTTTTAAATGTAATCGTTTAGGTCATCGCGCAAGTGAATGCCGTACTTTTGTACAGAGACCCCCGGTCTACACAAATCAAAATCAACAATTTAACCAAAATTTTCAAAGACCCAATTTTGCCCAAAATCAAAATCAACAATCTAACCAAAATTTTCAAAGACCCAATTTTTCCCAAAATCAACCAAGCACCTCTAGAAATTTTGTACCACAAAACCAACAAAATAATTTTAGACCATCAGTAATTCAAAGAAATCCACATTATAATTCCCCACAACATAGAGCACATGTAGTGAACTATTCTGATGAATATTTTAATAATTTTGACAACTACGATCTTTATGATCCAAATTTTGAAAATTTTAACAATTTTGACAATTACAATCCTTATGAACCAAATTTTGGAAATTTTAACAACTATGAACCTTATGATCCAAATTTTGAAAATTTTCATTATGAAAATCAGTTTCATTACGAAAATGAAATCTCACAAGAATTTTCGAATAATTTTGATGAACAATATTTAAATGACATAAGTCAATACAATTTTAATCAACCCGGAGTATATCAAAATTTTGAAAACCAAAATCAAATTTTGCCACCAGAGACCCAAAATTTTCAAATTACTTCCAATCAAAACCATCCACCCCAATCGATTCAAGAAACAGATACCCAATTAGAACAAACTACTACGAAAATCCAACACATGTCAATCGATCAAACACCAGAACAAATAGTCGCCTAAATACCAATCTACATAATTTAAACTCAAAAAATCTTTTTTATATTAATGACGCAACAAAAAAATTTAAACTTTTAATTGACACCGGCGCAGGAATTTCAGTATTTAAGGAAAAAACAGTCGAAAATTATAATAATCGATTTGCAGAAAATGTAATAGTACAAGGAATAACCGATGAAAAAATTCCAATCACCCAATCAGTTTTAATCCCTTTCGCTAAAGATAAGTCTATATTTGTAATTTAGACATAGAATTTGACGGAATATTAGGACTCGATTTTCTTGAACATTACAAGTGCGTAATTGACTTAAATTCGAAACAGCTATGCACCAATTTTAAAACAATACCTTTAATTCAAGTTACAGAAAAAAATTTCGAACAAAATCCCGAAATTATTCAAAATCAAATAAATCAAAACATACCACCAATACCTAAACCAAGATTAATTCAAAATCAAAAGACGCCACCAATACCAAAACCGCGAATAAATATAAATCAAAATAATTTTCAAAATCAAATATCTCTAGAACCGCGAACCGAACAACTTTTTAAATTAAAATGTAATTTAAAAAACACAGATGCAATTTTAATTGGTAAAGAAATAGAAAAAGTAAGATTACCAAACGCCCTAGTCCACATTAACGAAAATGGTGAATTTTATACATCAGTAATAAATCCCAATGCAATTCCTAAAACAATAAATTTTAATAACTTGTCTTTCGAACCCATACCAAGTGTTCACGATATTTTAAATTTTAATACCAATGAAGACGAACTCATTGATAGAATCGACCTTATTAAAAATCAATTAAGACTAGAACATCTAAATTACGAAGAGAAAGAACTAATTTCAAATCTTTGTTTTGAATTTTCTGACATTTTCTATATCGAAGGAGATCAATTAACTTTGACTAATGAAATCAAACATACAATTGAAACCAACAATGCTCATCCAATTTTTACTAAATCATATCGGTACCCTCAAATACACAAAGAGGAAGTAAAAACACAAATTAATAAAATGCTCGATCAAAAAATAATCCGACCATCAATTTCCCCGTGGTCATCACCTGTTTGGGTAGTCCCAAAAAAACTTGACGCCTCTAAGAAACAAAAATGGAGAGTAGTAATCGATTATCGAAAACTGAATGAAGTAACAGTTGACGATAAATATCCACTTCCAAATATTTCAGATTTATTAGATCAGTTAGGTAAATGTCAATATTTTACAACACTTGATTTAGCATCCGGTTTTCACCAAATTGAAATTGATCAAAAAGATATTCAAAAAACAGCCTTTTCTGTCGAAAATGGACACTACGAATTCGTATGCCATTTGGTTTAAAAAATGCACCCTCCACATTTCAACGTGTGATGGATAACATTTTAATAGGCATTCTAAATGAACGTTGTTTAGTTTATATGGACGACATTATTGTTTATTCACCCACTATTCAAGAACACATTTCACGTCTTTACGAAAAGAAGTAGCATACCTCGGACATTTAATTACCGAAAATGGAGTAAAACCAAACCCTGATAAAGTAAAATGTATTCAAAACTTTCCAGAATTAAAAAATCCTCGTGACGTAAAATCATTTCTCGGACTTGCCGGATATTATCGAAGATTCATACCGAACTTCGCGAAAATCTCAAAACCCTTAACAAAACTTTTTCAAAAAGATACAAAATTTATTTTTTCTAAAGAATGTAAAGAAGCTTTCGAAACACTTAAAAATGCATTAATTTCTGAAAGAACGATTTGACGAACACGTACGAAAGAATCTCCCTGAATTTAATGTAGGAGACAAAGTTTGGCTTAAAAAATCACAAATCAAATCAAAATCAGAAAATTTATTTAATGGTCCTTTTGAAATTTTAGAAATACATCGTAATTCTGCAACACTTAAAAACCCACAAACAAATCAATTAACCAAAGTTAATTTTGATAGGTTAAAACCGTGATTTGAATAAAATAAAAATCTTTTATTTTAGATTAATGGGAATAATCTCAATCGTTTCCAGTCAATATTCAATATTGCCAATAAATAATACACTAGGACTATTTTATCATGAAGAATCCCTTATCAGAATTTCTAATAATGAATGGACTCTTGTTGTTTACAAAGATCTTTTACCCTTTAAGAAAGCAATTGAACATAATGACAAAATTTTAGATACCTTTATGGATCACTTTTCAATCAATAATAATCAAATTGCAAATTTCAAATCGCAAATTAAAACGCATGTTAGCCTTTTAAAACAAATTTCTAATTACGTTAATATTAAATACGAAGAACTTATCTCGAATACAAAAGAAAAATCATATAGGCAAAAACGTGAAATATTTAATGGCATCGGAACTATTTGGAAATCTATTACAGGAAATTTAGATGCATCAGACGGAGAATACTTTAATGATTGTATTAATAAAGTATCGACTGATGAGAAAAATATTGAAAGATTATTGCAAAAACAAATTTCAGTAACAACCTCTGTTATTAAAAGTTTTAATACGACTTTACAAAAATTACAAATTGATGAAGAAACGTTTAAATTAATTCAATATTTAGTTACTTCGATTTCTGATAACGCTGCCTATGCAGAAGCACAAATAAAAGCATTAGATTTATGCGAATCGCTTATGGAAAGTTACACCTTTATTAAAGATTCATTAAATGACGCGTTAAACGCAGTTACTTTTGCACGTTTAAAAATATTGCATGGTTCAATAATAAAACCATCGGATTTGGTAGATTCATTGAAAAAGATTTCTCATTCATTACAAAAAAATAATTTGCCTTTACCAATATCAATCTTAACGGTAGCCCAATACATTAATTTAATTAAACTTAGTGCTTTTCAAACTGAATCAAAAATAGTATTTGTTCTTAAAATACCTCTTATAGACCCTTCGACTTATACTTTATACAGACTTTACCCTATACCAATATTAGATAATCGAACAGGTCTTCACCATACTATATCAACAATTAATAAATTTATTGCGCGTGACGATGATTCAATGTTTTTCGTCACCTTCCACAACGTAGACCACTGCAAGATCATCGAAAGAAGAACGAAGCTCTGTTCCAAAGTACTTCCGTATCCCATCGACAGTGATACTATTTGTGAAGCTCAACTATTGAAGCAACAAACTCAGCTGCCGAAAACATGTCAAACAAAAATTTTCTATGCACAAGGCTACAATGTTCAACCACTTGAAGAAAATCAATGGCTAGTTACTACGTTAGAACCAGTACCTATCAATATTAAATGCAAGAATCAAGAAATCATTACGAAATTAATTGAAACCAATAGTATAATTCGTTTCAAATCAACATGCAATGCTTTTATTGGAAGTACGAGAATTCATTCTGAAACCATACTTCAAGAAAGTACCTTCGAAGAAATAAATTCACCAATAATCAATATTCCATATACTTGTTGTAAAGATATGCCTGAAATCCCCAAAATTCAAGGCCTAAAACCACTAAAGTTAAGCAAAATAAACGTCGAAGATCTGGATATTGCACAACATAATCTTAATCAATATTCAGAAGAATTAGATAAAATGATGAATCAACCATTCATTCAAAAACACATTGATTGGTTTACTATCATTACAATAACATTGATAGTACTACTAGTAATTCTTTACATTATTAACAAATGTCGAAGACGCCGAAGAACAAGAAATGGTAATAATACCAATAACGATAATGATAATGGTAACGACTTTCCACCATTTCCAAAACCTAATCTACAAATAATTAGGAATTTATCGAATATCTACCAAGAAGAAGACCAAGCATACACATCGAAGATCAAATCGAAGAAGAAATCGAACCCAATGCAAAATTAATGATCAATCAATTATCTTAATAAAAGTTGCCGTATAACGCCAACTTTTTCAAAAAGAGGGGAGCTGTAATATGAAAATATCCTGCCCACACTTAGAAGAAACCAGAACCTTCTATGAAACCCGAGAACCTTCCAGATAAGAAGCTTATTCTGCTAACTTGCGTTTCCCATGAAATAAACAACACGTGCATTCAAGCCGAATCAGCACTTTATTTCTCAGAACCTTTCAAGATAAGAAGACCATTCTGCTGACTTGCGTCTCTCACGGAATAAACAACACGTGCATTCCTGCCGAATTGCACTTTAGTTTAAGTCTAGAATATTAAGGAATTATTCCATTGCTTAATCAGCATCTTTTCTTTATATAAACTCAAATCATTGTAATGTTAATTCATTCTCTTTAGAATCGTTCTTAAGTACACGTTTAATTATAACGTTTAAGTCCTATATTGTATTTAATCAAAATAAAGTTTTTTAAAAAGTTAAAAGTAAACTTTAAAGTATAACATATATTTTATTAAAGTGTAAGTTAACTACCAACTCATGTTCTTTTAAAAGCTGTATCTTACTTTTTAAATATTTCACACTACCAGAGAGATTACTATCTGTTAACAATATTTTACAAATCAGTTGTTTAATATTGCGAGAGTGCGGAAGACATATTACCTTAGAATTGTAACTTGACGTGTATTCACTGGATGACTGGATAAACAAAGATGAAGCCAACATTAAAGTGTATCCACAATATCTTCGATTCCACAATATCTTCGATTCTCAGGTTACCTTTTCAAGAGCCCTAATTGTTCAATAAGAAATGACAACTGAACACATTTTTCACTCTCACTATCGAAAATGTCACTAAGGATGTCTATTACTTGATCAATCTTATCCAAGATCTTATCTTTTACCACTTCTTTCCCGTTTACAACATATTAGGTTTCAGTTTTATAGTTGGAACGACAGGGAACAACACTAATTACACGTTCGCGGCATTGTTTATTTTATAGGTATTTTCTTTATAATTTACTCATTAGCCATTAATTATTTTAACGCAGCCCACTACAGTCTTTTTCGTCGGCTGCGTTATTTTAATAACTTTGATAAAATTCACATAAAATTCGTGCCCGAATTAAAAAAAATATCGAAGTAAACAAACATACCAAAACTGAAAACATATTTATTTGTGAGCCTCCTACGGTCACGTGATATTTCCGCGCCCGGGCCGGTCTTTCTCGTGGGCTGCGCTATGTACTAGAAAAGCGGCATCTTATATGTTATATACCTATTTGTTTATAATAGAAGGGCGTATGAGAAAAGACAACCATGTAAGCAGTTGTTTTTGTCGTCTGCGTAGAAAAGAGAAAATAATTGACTGTCGGTATTGATTTGACCCGAGAGCAGCGTCGCTTTGCTCTCTACGCAGCAGATACAATAGCTTCTCTCATTATGTAAAACTTAGTTTGCGGGTCAATGCATGCAGGTCCAAAGCAAGAATTTAGTTCGCGCCCTTTAGCCTTGAAATAAGCAGCCTGTTCGATTACGTACAAAATGTGTGATTGCATAGTGTGTTTTTTGATTTATAAAACGAAAATTAAAATTTGCACATTACATTTTAGTGCCGATAAGTATGAGCAGCACGAGTGGCTAACCGGTTGTGAGAAAAAAAATAAACTTTTTTGTTTTGCTTATGAAATTGGTGTCCGGTCTCATAGCGGTTATAGCGATTTAAATAATTTATAAGGTAAGGAAATACCCCAACCTCCCCTATTACACTTTGATTTCGACAATGGTGGGTACGACTGATGATTTTTCCGTAAACGATAATTTCTAGAGGCCTTTAAAACAACAGTTGTGAAGTCATAAAATGTGTTTTTGTGTTTTTTTGTTGAAAATTTTTTTTTTTCCAAAGTTTTAATGAAAAGATAAATAGGTATCATAAATAACGGTAGGCGTAAGCAAGAAATTAAAGCTTACCGAAAACTAAAAAGGATAGAAAAATACAAATAAGCAAGTTTAAAAATAAGCTGATTCCCTGGTCTCAAATTTCACCGTACGCCCCTGTACATCACGTGTTTAAATAAAATCATGGGCGCACCCAGGGAGGGGGGTCGGGGCCCGGGCCCCCCCAAGCCCTAGATTTTTTTACATATTTTCGACACATTTCAGAAAAAAACACAAAAAATAGCTTAAAATTCGACATCATGAGGCTTCGGCCCCCCCCCCCCCCCAAGAGGCCTCGCCCCCCCCCCCATAAGACATATTCCTGGGTGCGCCACTGAGGAAATGCTTGAATATCTTAAATTATAAATTTATACTACATACAGGGAGTAGTTTAAGTGATGTTATAGTCTGATTAACAAAACATATACGAGGTGTCCCCGACCACCCGTCCACTCCTTTTAAAACCTAGGGGATGGATTTTTTCAATGATCTAAAAAATGATTGTAGCCATATCGAGTACGCTCTTTCAATTGGTGGTATTTTTAGATTCCGGCGCCGACCGGAAGTGGCCCATTCAGGTCTAAAGTTTGTTTTTTAAATAGGGTGCATAATTTTGCAACGAATTCGGATTCTAAGCAAGAAAATACGTACCTTTTATTTGAAAGATTTTTTTCTTAAACGTCATTATTTTTTAAAATATATGGCCATCCCTATTTGAAAAACGGACTCCAGGCCTAAGTAGGCCACTTCCGGTCGACTCCCAAAGTTGAAAACATCTACCAATAATCAAAAGAGCGTACTCAAGTAATTTTTTGGATCATTAAATAAACTTTTCCCCTAGGTTTTAAAAGGGGTAAACGGGTGGTCTGGTACACCTTGTATATTAGATGGTTTTCTCAACGTTACGAAAGTAAAAATAAAAAATTAGAAACAATGTAGACAGGTAAATTCGAAGTTAATTTTCATTTCTGTTTTTTTTTAGTAATATTTTCAGTATAATTTTTTTCAACACATTGTGGTATGTATTTTTTTATATGTTTATAAAAAGAAAAAAATACAGAACCCCCACTCTTAGGCCATTTGCGCTTTTCAGCTCATGGGCCGCCACTGCTACCAAATATTGTCTTATTTTCAGGTTATCCTTCAAGTAATAAAAATATTTGCTTACACTTAGTTATAAACTCTGATAAATAATTGTCGATATATGCTAAATATTATAAAAAAACGAACTATTTTATCATATTGCCATAAATATTAGAAAATCACATTCTTAAAATAAGCTTATTGTAACTGATAATGATTTAAGAATGGTCATTTTTTAATTTTTCTAGATTGTTTCTTGCATATGTGGTTCTTTTGATTTGGATTAGGCGATTATTTAAATTTAATCAAGATTATTTCGAACCTGTTTTTCCATTGTATTTTTTGATTTTTTTAACCTTTTTTCTTTTTTTTATATTTTTTCATTTGTTTTTTCTAAATAGTACTCATAAATATCTCGAAAACATCTAAAAAAAACTTAGGCTTGGGGGGGCCGTGCCCCGAGGCCCCCTCCCTGAGTGCGCTCATGGATATATGCTTAATTTTATCAAATGCAGGCTAAATTTTACTATATTGCGATAAATATTAGAAAATCAGAACCGAATGAGCAACAAACAACATAAAACTAATCAAAATTTTTAGATTTTTAAAAATTTTTACTGAAATTGTGGTTACTTTGTATATCGAATTTGTAATGAGCTCGTATAAATTAACATTATTTCTTCGAAATAAACCAAAGTGTAAATAAACAGTGAAAGTTATTTTAATACCTAATTACTAGAAAACTGCATTCCGCACCGCATGAGATTTTCTAGAATCTTCTTCTAACGGAAGGCTAGCATTCATGCAGTTTCTTTTCTCTTTCTTCCTTTATTATATTGTGTAGGGGAAAGCGGGGCAAGGGGAGGGTGGCGATTCGGCAGCAGGTAGATTCATATCAGGTTAATAATTTACAATATCATACGGAAAAACTTAATTTTTAAGCAGTTTCTTTTTTATGCAAAAAATTTTTGGTCCAATTCCTGAAAAGGGTTTTACTGACATAAAACCTTTTTTTCTCAGGTAAGTATTATTTTCGAAGAAAAATTTTTTTGTCCTAGCAATATCGTCATGATGTCTGCCTGTGTGTCTGTGTGTGTATATTATTTCTATCCGTAACACGATAGCTCCTAAACCGCTGAACCAATTTTTATAAAATTTTCAGGTAAAATAGTGTTCGACACTTTTACGAGCTGATTACATTTTGGTTAAAATCGATTAATGCTAATGACAGTTTTTTGACAATTAAAAACTTTAAAAAATGCAAACTTTTTAACGGAGCATCATATCAATACACTGTTTTCCGAATATAGAGGATTATATTTTGCTTAATAGTTCGGGTTATAACCAAAAATTTCGTAGGAGCTTTAGTTTCTGAGATATTTACAAAAAACTCTTTTCAAGGCTAATATATTGTTATGGCTTCACTTGAAGTATGATAATAGGCTAGCTAGGAAGGTGTCAGATCCGTCATGGATTCATTTATTTTCAAATCAAATCGAGAAAACGCATTATTATTTGTTGACATTTTGATTGTTACCTCAATCAAAATTATTTCGTTGTTTTTCTTCTTTTATAATCTTTCGATAAAGGTATCACTCTAAGTAAACACTCTGCCAATTTATAGGTACCTAAGCTCCCACGGTTAATGTATAATCTAATTTTTACCCATTTTGGTCCCCGAAAATAACCCTCTATCCGACACCCAGGGACGCGTCCGATTGGAGATCCCCCCCCCCCACCCGCCACCCGTGTAACTCCACCGAACAAAAACTATAATGTTTGTTATTAGCTTACAGGTATACTATAACATAGTAGTGTGAGCTTTGGTTATCGTGTCCAAAAAAAAAAAAAAAATTCTCCAATTTCAAAAAAATTTATATATCTATGTGTGTATGTCTGTCTGTTGTCTGTCTGTATGTCTGTCTGTACATAATATGCCTGTCTGTCTGTAACGACCAACTCAAAACTACTTTACCGATTTTAATGAAAAAAAATTAGGTAACTATTGTATGTAATCACTATACTAACCCCTTATAAAGGTCACGCAAATATAACCATCACCCTGTACGCAATATAAAAATTTTTGAAATCTGAGCAACCTTTTTTTCCTCGAAAAAATTAGGATCACCATAGCTCACACTACTATCTCTGTCTGTATGTATGTCTGTCTGTCTGTCTGTGTCTGTATGTCTGTATGTCTGTATGTCTGTATGTCTGTATGTCTGTATGTCTGTATGTCTGTATGTCTGTATGTCTGTATGTCTGTATGTCTGTATGTCTGTATGTCTGTATGTCTGTATGTCTGTATGTCTGTATGTCTGTATGTCTGTATGTCTGTATGTCTGTATGTCTGTATGTCTGTATGTCTGTATGTCTGTATGTCTGTATGTCTGTATGTCTGTATGTCTGTATGTCTGTATGTCTGTATGTCTGTATGTCTGTATGTCTGTATGTCTGTATGTCTGTATGTCTGTATGTCTGTATGTCTGTATGTCTGTATGTCTGTATGTCTGTATGTCTGTATGTCTGTATGTCTGTATGTCTGTATGTCTGTATGTCTGTATGTCTGTATGTCTGTATGTCTGTATGTCTGTATGTCTGTATGTCTGTATGTCTGTATGTCTGTATGTCTGTATGTCTGTATGTCTGTATGTCTGTATGTCTGTATGTCTGTATGTCTGTATGTCTGTATGTCTGTATGTCTGTATGTCTGTATGTCTGTATGTCTGTCTGTATGTCTGTATGTCTGTATGTCTGTATGTCTGTATGTCTGTATGTCTGTATGTCTGTATGTCTGTATGTCTGTATGTCTGTATGTCTGTATGTCTGTATGTCTGTATGTCTGTATGTCTGTATGTCTGTATGTCTGTATGTCTGTATGTCTGTATGTCTGTATGTCTGTATGTCTGTATGTCTGTATGTCTGTATGTCTGTATGTCTGTATGTCTGTATGTCTGTATGTCTGTATGTCTGTATGTCTGTATGTCTGTATGTCTGTATGTCTGTATGTCTGTATGTCTGTATGTCTGTATGTCTGTATGTCTGTATGTCTGTATGTCTGTATGTCTGTATGTCTGTATGTCTGTATGTCTGTATGTCTGTATGTCTGTATGTCTGTATGTCTGTATGTCTGTATGTCTGTATGTCTGTATGTCTGTATGTCTGTATGTCTGTATGTCTGTCTGTAACGACCAACGCGCATAACTCAAAAACGGCTTGGCCGATTTCAATGAAATTTGGTACCTAGGCTGGGCCTTGGGTCGAGATGGTCCCATTTAAAAATGAACAAAATCCACCGAAGACAAGCCAAATAAAAGGGTGGGGGTAGATTTAAAAAATTAAAGTTTATGTAAAAATATGGCATGTGTGATATCAAACGAAAGGTAATTGAGTCTGGGGTTAAAAAAAATATATTTTAGTTTTTTTATTAAAAGGGTGGGGGTATATTTCAAAAATGAGATTTTACGTGAAAATATGGCATGTGTGATATCAAACGAAAGTTAATTGAGTCCGGAGTTAAACAACAAACAAAGTACATTTTAGTTCTTGTTTTTTTTAAGGGTGGGGGTAGATTTCAAAAATTTGAGTTTAATTTAAAACATGGCTTGTGTACTATCAAACGAAAGGTAATTTAGTCTGGAATTGAATAAAATATATTTCAGCTTTTAGTTATATTAGCTCACACGTACACTATAACTATAGTACCTAGTGTGAGCTTAGGGGCCCATATATTGGCAGAGTATTTTGTCGCGTCGTCTGTCTGTCTGTCTGTATGTCTGTATGTCTGTCTGTAACGACCAACGCGCATAACTCAAAAACCGCTTGCCCGATTTCAATGAAATTTGGTAGCTAGGCTGGGTCTTGGGTCGAGATGGTCCCATTTAAAAATTAACGAAATCCACCGAACACAAGCTAAATAAAAGGGTGGGGTTAGATTTAAAAAATTAGAGTTTACATGAAAATATGGCGTGTGAGATATCAAACGAAAGGTAATTGAGTCTGGAGTTAAACAAAATACATTTTAGTTTTTTTTAAGGGTGGGGGTAGATTTCAAAAATTAAAGTTTACGTGAAAATATGGCATGTGTGATATCAAACGAAAGGTAATTGAGTCCGGAGTTAAACAAAATACATTTTAGTTTTTGTTTTTTTTAAGGGTAGGGGTAGATTTCAAAAATTTTAGTTTAGTTTAATTTAAAACATGGCTTGTGTGGTATCAAACAAAAGGTAATTTAGTCTGGAGCTGATTAAAATATATTTCAGTTTTTAATTAGCTCACACATACCCTAGAACTATAGTATAGTGTAGTAGTATATAGTGTGAGCTTAGGGTCCCATATATTGGCAGAGTATTTTAGTTTGGATTGATATTGTTTATTGGAAATTCCACGTCTGACACCTTTAGTATATAATATAATCGTGTTCTTGTAGCTACCGGAAGCTTGAGAGCATACACCTATAATAACAAAGAAAAACTATAGATGACGAAACGGTTTTCATATTGGCGGATTTTGACTTAGTGCCTCGGTTTTTTGTCTTAAACAAGTAATTGAGAAGAGTGCCAGAAACATAGAAACTCATGTTACCTTTGTGGACCTACAAAAAGCATATGATAGAGGAAAGGTGCCTATTATCGCATGGGTTTCTAATATCGGATAGCCAAGTATTTCCTAAACTAGTGGCCCCATTTACCTGCGTGTGCATGTACCGATGCGACACCAAGCTGTACAGATTCTACATAAATTACAGATTTCTGCGGCAAATTTTTATTTGCTGTTCAGTTGTTTACGTGAAACTATAGTGCACGAAAATTTTACCGCTGCTGATTATAGGCAATCTATTCTTAGAAGGTAAGACAAATTATTAATTTGATATACATCATTTGATTAAGTATATTGTAAGGTTTTATTTGATGTATAATTTATTGGGTTTAGTGCAGTTTTGTCTTTTCCAAAAGGTTCATAATCTAGCATATAATGTATGCCGTAATATCGGACACTTGGGTTTCCCAATTTTGTTTTTAGTTTTGAGCGTTGACAAATTATTTTTGTATTCCAAAAATATTATGCTAGTGTATGGTTTTAACTGATTAAAAAGTATAATAAAAAAGCTCTAACTTTACTATGGGTTCCAAACGTCGGACATTTGCGATATTGGGACTACCTCCTATCCGATATAAGAACACCATTTTTAAAATGGTGATTTTTGTATTCAAAAATATATTAGCTCACACTACTACTATACTATAGTAGTGTGAGCTATAGTGATCCTAATTTTTTCGAGAAAAAAAAAGTTGATCCGATTTTAAAAATTTTTATATATCTTTGCGTTTCAGATGATTTTGAAACTTTTTTGTTGCGCCGTCTGTCTGTCTGTCTGTCTGTCTGTCTGTCTGTCTGTCTGTATGTCTGTCTGTCTGTCTGTCTGTAACGACCAACGCGCATAACTCAAAAACCGCTTGCTTGATTTTAATGAAATTTGGTACCCAGGTTGGGCCTTGGGTCGAGATGGTCCCATTTAAAAATGAACAAAATGCACCGAACATAAGCCAAATAAAAGGGTGGGGGTAGATTTCAAAAATAAGAGTTTATGTAAAAATATGGCGTGTGTGATATCAAACAAAAGGTAATTGAGTCTGGAGTTTAAAAAAATATATTTTGGTTAAAATAAAGGGTGGGGGTAGATTTCAAAAATTAGAATTTAAGTCAAAACATGGCTTGTGTGGTATCAAACGAAAGGTAATTGAGTCTGAAGTTAAATAAAATATATTTAAGTTTTTAGTTATATTAGCCCACACGTACTCTATAACTATTGTACCTGGTGTGAGCTTAGGTGCCCATATATTGGCAGAGTATTTTTATCTGTCTCAGAAAAGAATTAATTTGGCAATTCAGAATATTGAAAAATATAGATTACGTAATTGTTTGCCAACACGTACTTCCGATATATAACTGAAATTTTTTTTATAGGCTAAAACAAAAAAGTATCCGATAATAGGCACCTCCTCTACCGTTCCAGTAGACAAATTATGGACAGTGTTAAAACAAACTAATATCAATCATACATATATAAAAGCTATAAAAGCACTATACAAAGGGTCAAAATCTAAAATTAAAATTGGAAATCGACTTTCAAAAGAATTCCTGGTAACAAAAGGCTTTAGACAGGGATGTTGTATCTCTCCAACTCTTTTTAAAATATATATCGCAGTAGCTCGAAAAAACTAAAAACGCAAAGTACACTGCATGGGAATACAAGTTAACGACCGATTTACCATATACACACTACAGCTTGCTGACGACCAAGTAATTGTAGCTAATGATAAAGAAGACATGGAGTATATGATGAGAAAGTTAACAGAAGAATAACAAAAGTGGGAGTTAACGGTGAACGTGGACAACACACAGTAGTTATGTATTGGCAGTGGCGTATATAGAAAAAAGTTTCGGGGTGGGCCCGAGACAGTTTTGGGGGGGGGGGGGGCCGAGACCTCATGAGGGTGTATTTTATGCTATTTTATGTTTGTATTCATGAAATATGTGAAAAATATCCAAAAAAATCTTAGCTTCGGGGGGGGCCCGGGCCCCCCAGGCCCCCCATATATACGCCACTGTGTATTGGAAACGAATCAAGTGAATTAGAACTAGAAAATGAACAAACAATATCTCCATGCAATGAGTATGTATACTTAGGTGTCATATTTGATAAGACAGGAACAGACTGTAAAGAACTGGAAAAAAGAATAGTAAAAGCAAAAAAGGTGATTCGTTGTCTTAACAGTATTTTATGGAGCAGAGAGATAAAAAAGAATGTAAAATTTAATATATATGAAACAATGGTGAAATGCACGCTCTTCTATGGAATAGACTTGTCGCGTAACAGAAAAATACAAAGCAAAAATGGAAAGTGTCGAAATGGATGCAATAAGAAGATCACTGAGAATATCTAGAACAGATCATATAAGAAATGAGATCATAAAAGAAAGAATGGGAATCGAAGGAAGCATAACGGATGACATCACTAAAAGACAACTGATATGGTTCGGCCATGTACAATGGATAAGCGACAAAAGATTACCAAAGCAGGTCCTAGAATGGCAACCAATAGGACGCAGAAGAAGAGGGCGTTCTAAACTGGAATGGCAACAGTCAATCCAAAGATGAATAGGGACCTATTGCAATAGTGCCAGACACAAAATGTGCTGCCAGTCACAAATTGTGCCGGGCACTAAATTGACAGTTTCGCATTGCAAACTGACAGTTGATCTTTGATAAATACCGTCGTTTATTTTCCATTAATAGTGGCGTCACTATTAAATTCAACTCGTATAATACACAAAGACCTAATTTTGAAAGCACACAGCTGTTCTTATAATGAGAAACTGACACTGCATGGCACTATTGCAATAGGTCCCTATTGAGTCAAAAAAACCTGATGGAAGATGATTGTCAGGATCGAAGGAGCTGGAGAATAGGCGTCGGACAACGTAGAAAAACGTTCTAAACCGACATAGTAGTAGTAGCCTCGGTAGCTCAGTTGGCAGCGCGTCAGCCTTGTTAGCGGAACGTCGTTGGTTCAAATCCGGCCTGAGGTAAAATCTTGTTGTTATCTTATTTTTCTTATTTATACCTTGCCCTTATGCCACTTAATTATACCCGTAACATATTTATATTTTATCACTTCATTTACTCCTATATTTTTTGTGGGCAGTATATAGAAAATTATTTATTAATTTCACTGTTTATATATTGGAAAATTAGGAATTTTTACCTATTAAATACGAATTTCAAACGGAATCACCAAATCACAAAAAATTATATCACTTAATCGGGCAGACCTATTATCTGAACAAGTTGCATGAGTCTGATAACAATACTAAATTCAGAATACAATGCCTAAAAATATTAAATATAATATCAGTGAATTTAATATACATTGTTGATTAAGTACAATAGAAAATAAACTTTTCATGGATCATTGTAGCTTAAAGTTTGACGGTATTTTCTCAATTCGAACCAAAATAATACCATTTATGATGAATATTTAGTATTCAATAACTGGCGTCGCAAAACTATTTAATGTGGGGGAAGGGGGAGGGGAGCGAAAGCCAGCATTCTCAACTAATAACAGACGCTATCAAGTATATACCTACTTCGCCTATAACCAATCTTGGAAAGCTGCTAGTAATTTTTTTCAAAACACGTTGTGAGAATTTTATGAAAAAAGAGGACATTTTGTTTTAAAAACAGCACGGTTTCAGGGAAAATAGGTCTACAGGAGACGCTATTCTAGAGTTGAAAACTAAAGTGTATAAATCTACTAGCAACAAAAAGCCTGTTATAGCAGTTTTTATCGATCTAAAAAAGCTTCGATACAGTGAGCCATCAACAAATGCCATAAAAGTGATATTTGACTATGGTTTTCGGGGAACTGCACACCAAATATTTAGAGATTTCTTAAAGAGCAGCAACAAATTGTACAAATACACAACTCTTATAGTCGTAAAACTAAAATCAAATGTGGTTTGCCACAGGGCACAGTTTTAGGACCTCTGTTTTTAAATATCTATTATCTGGGTCCCAGAAGTTTCATCATGATTCCCTTTTATTTAAAAACGATAATTACTTCACACACATTTAAGCGCAAAGTTCGTGAATGGATTAGACAAATGCCAAGAGCCAAAGTTCACGATTTGGTTGATCTAAAGAACAACATTTTTTGAAAAAAATTGTTAAAAAGAACTGTCGAACTATATGCCAAAACCGAACCAAAATATCGCTATTTTGATAATCGCTATTTTGTTACATCGATATTTTGATAGTCGCTATTTTGTTACATCGCTATTTTGATAGTCGCCATTTTGTTACATCGCAATTTTGATAGTCGCTATTTTGTTACATCGCTATTTTGTTACATCGCTATTTTGTTACAATCGCTGTTTTGTTACATCGCCATTTTGTTACATCGCTATTTTGATAGTCGCCCTTTCATTACATCGCTATTTTGATTGTCGCTATTTCGATACCGCCATTTTAATAATCGCTATTTTGTACATTGTTATTTCATTCCAGAGCCCAAAATAAGACGAATAGCCAAACACTATAATATAAAAACAGTATTATCATCGGGAAATACGATAAGGAGTTTTGTAACTAAAAAAAAACCAGAATATCCCTCAAATAATAAGGAATGTATTTACCAAATCCCGTGTGAGTGTGGTAAATCATATGTAGGTGAAACGAAACGCCCTCTTCGTGTTAGAGTAAATGAACATCTAAAAAGTACCCAATTAGGAGATATTGAAAAATCCCGCTTAGCTGATCATGCATGTTCAAATGATCACACGATTCAATGGTCTGAAGCCAAAGTTTTGCATAAGGTGTCGCATTAGCAAAACTAAAGTTTATTGAAGCTGAGTTTATAATGCAGAATAAAAAGTTTTCAGTCAACCAAGCACCTACATACAAAACATATGGAAACCACTACTTAAAGAAAACAAGCGTCTTAGGATTAAAAAAGGAGGCGGGTCGTCACACTTGGCTGCAAACCAAGTAGTATAAGTAGTAGCATGCACACTGGATTGTTTAGTTTACACTTGGAAACGGTTAGAGATACTTACTACCCGAAACGTCATGTTAAAAATAAATAAAGACAATGTCCGAAATTTTATTTCGATATACCTTCTCTTGAATAAAAACCATTATTTCCTCAATTAGAAAGCTATGTCTTCTTGATTGAAGAAACAAATACAATAGGAATTTTAATAAACAAGACATTCATTCTCTTAAATCAAAAGTGTTTTTATCCACTTGAAATAAGCGTTTTAAAATGTTTGATATTTGGTTAAAAGCGCACTACTGTGTATTCCCTGTACAATGTTTTCGTACCGAAATCTAAATAAAAATTAAAAGTATAGTAGGGCCAGAGAACATAGTTCGTTTGCCTTTAGAGCAAATGCAATACTCCAAGAAAAGAATGAATAATTCAATTTGCTTTGATTTAATACATATTTTTTCTGTACAGTTTCGGAAAACTAAGTTCAAAAAATTTTGATGACAAAAAAATGGTACTTTGTTCCTCCCCATTTCGATTAATTTTCTCAACACACACTAAATTTCCCAACTGTATGGCATCATTAGGGGAAGCCTATCTCATCCCCCACTTGGCTACGCCATACCAGTGTGCCAAATATGCAGACGCGAACGAAAAAGGGAAATTTTCCCCTCTAAATCTCAAACTGACATACAGAATACACGTCCTGATCACTGTAAAATAGTTTTATGCAATATTTATTATGATATTTCCCACCCCAAATGAAGTTTCCAGATCCGCCTCTGCAATATGATGCGCAATGTCATACCACGGATCACTTTGTTAGGTGATCCGTGGTCATACCATTAATGTGAAGACCGAACTGCATCGGGCTGAATCCGGAATTTACTAAGAGTCTTATATAAATATACTTTAATTTATTTATTCAACCTATAATAAACTTACTATTTACACAATAAAACATAACAACCGTTTTATTCCATATCTAAAGCACAAATATTTCAAACGATATAATTTGATTTATGGAATCGTTGATTTAATAATTTCTACTCTTTTGTTAACCCGTAACTGGTGACATGGAGTCTTACAGACTACTGTTAACCAGTGGCGGCTGCTACACGGAGGGCAACGGGGCAGTGCCCTCCCAAAACTAGACAACAAAGTGTTTTTAATTGATTTATTTTATTTGCTTACGACATGATTGTCTAGTTCTTTTTATTATCTGTGGCTAACAGCAATTAATTGGGTGAACTTTTTTACCGTAAATAATAACAAGCCGGCAGCGCCGCGCGGGGCACTGTTTCAATTTCACCCGTTTTTTCAGCGGGGTATGGGTGCATGTTCTCGATCGGGGGCGGGAGGAATGTGTGTTTTAGTTAAAGTCGGCCATCACCATCGTGCGTAAATGTCCCTTGCCCTTCTACACGATGCCGGTTATATCCTTATCGAAGACGTAGAGTTCGTTTTACACTAGTAAAAAGCATTGCGGGTCCCGTGTCACTGTTTTTGTTATCGTTTGTTTGTAAAATGGAAATAAATACCGTCGATTACATAATTAACTGTGCAAATTTAAATACGTTGACATATGAACTTCGATTACAAATAAAATCTTTAGGGCCACATAGACCGGACCTAAAAATTAACCAAAATTTTAGTGTAAGTAATGCCGAGGAGTGTTCCATAAAAACTGATAATAGAAAATTTAATAAAAAATTATACAATGCTAAGAACTGGTTGTGAAAAAAGAAAAGTTTTTTTTGCTTTATTTGTCTTGTTATGAACAATCCACGAAGTGATCCTGCGTGCAAAGGGAATGTGAGATATCAAGCACTTTAGTGAAAAGTTAAAAAGACACATAGTACGTGATATTCATTTGAATAACCACATAGAATTTTCTATGCTAGGAAAGACTGATAATAGGTGTCAATTGAATAGTGCCTATAGGCAAAACATTACCGAATATACTGAAAATGTGACAAAAATTAGACATACTTAGTAGGTTAATAGACTGTTTAAAATTCTGTCGTTGGGCAAACCGGGGTAGTGCCCGGGGCCCCGGCGTAAACGAGGCCCTAGCAGCCCTAGTAAAAACATCGTTTTTAAGCGCAGTGGCGCACCCAGATGCCATATTTCTTGCTATTTTTTGTGTTTGTTCATGAAATTTGTGGAAAATATCTACAAAAATCCTAGGATTGAAGGGGGCCCGGGCCCCAGCGCCCCCCCTCCCCCCTGGGTGCGCCCATAAAGCGGCAATAAATTCGTAATTTAAATGTAACAAAAACTTTTGTTTTTACAAAAATTACTTTATTAACATTTTCGCCGGCGGCGCAGTTTATTTTCATCTGGTTCTTAAATTTAGAGTTCAAACTTATTAAAATTTATGACGGATCTGATACCTTCCTTCTATTATACTTAACGCTACATCAACCTTAAAAACATTTTTTTTTATCTCAGAAACGAAAGCTTCTACGAAGTTTTTGGGTATAACACAAATTATTGAGAAAAATGTGTTCTTTTATAGTCCGAAAACCGCACATTAATATGATGCTCCATTAAAAAGTTATCATATTTTCAATTTTAAACTGTCAAAAAACTGTCATTAGCATCAATGGATTTGGACCAAAATCTATTCAGCTCTTTACAGTTTAGAACAATCTGTTCCGTGAAAATTTCATGAAAATCGGTTTAAAAGCTATCGTGTTACGGACAGACATACACACAACACAAACAGACATCACGACGATATTACTAAGATAGGTCAAAATACACCAAAAAAACAGATTTTCGCCGTTATGTCAAAAAAAAATTTCTCATCAACAATATTCAATGAACTTGTACAAGTTCATTGACAGTAATACCTTCTCTAGCGATTGCTGCGCGGGCTAGGAAGGTAAAAATTGAGGCGCTTACTTTCAGTATCAAAAAATGTATTTTTGATTCAACCTGACCCACTTTTCCCTACTTTTTACCTTCCCAGCCCTCGTATCAATGGCTAGTGAAAGTATTATTTTCGACGAAATGTTTTTTTTCAGATAACGCAAAAAATGTGTTATTTGGATGTATTTTGACCTATCCTAGCAATATCGTCGTGATGTCTGTCTGTGTGTCTGTAACACGATAACTCCTAAACCGCTGAACCGATTTATATAAAATTTTCAGGTAAAATAATGTTGGACACTCTTACGAGCTGATTAGATTTTGGTTAAAATCCATTAATGCTAATCACAAATAAAAACTTAAAAAAATGATGACTTTTTAACGGAGCATTATATAAATACACTGTTTTCGGAATATAATAGACTATATTTTGCTCAATAATTCGTGTTATAACCAAAAACTTCGTGGGAGCTTTAGTTTCTGAGATATTTACAAAAAACTGTTATCAAGGCTAATATATTATCATGGCTTTACTTGAAGTGTGATAATAGGCTAGCTAGGAAGGCGCCAGATCCTTCGTAGATCCATTTATTTTATTTTCATACCTAATGTGTGTTTTTTGTGGTCAAATCCCATAACCCACAAACACAAAAAACTAAGATGTAAAAATTTTTTCGAAATTTTCTTTATTTAGTACAAATTTGAACAAAATTTAAAAATATTTACAATGATAGTATTGTTTATTATTAACCACTCGTAAACAGTCAATTATACTTAATGGTTCTGTTAAAATGGGCAAAATTGGCAATAAAAGTAGCCCAATCTATTGTCAAGTTATCAAGCATTCATTTCGTGTAGCAAACAAAAATATAAACTAATCAAATAGTACAGGCTCTACAGGTTCAGATACTGCGTTAAATGAGAGAAGCAACAAACTTGGTATGGATAGACATGAGACTCCCCAAACATTTTACTTCCCCACCCTTTTCTCAAAAAAGTATGTTTAGTCAAAAATCTATTGTATACAGTAACATATTCTATACGTTAGATATATCTTTCGACAACAGCTGCCTTGGAATGGAAAATAATATGTTTCTAGAAATAGGACTATAAAATTTAGAAAAATACAACAAAAATTTTTTCCACCCCTTCAATTTATTTAAATTACTATAAAAGATACGCCACTGACGTTAGTCAGTACATCATTCGATACGACTTTTTGTCAGTCTTAATAATTAGTATTAGTTCCGCCAAGTTAAAAGTTTGTAAATACATATGTAATTAGAAAAATACTCTCAGCTAGCACTTTCGAGGGGGATGAGCGGGAATTGCCCCCCATCCTCACTTTATATAAGGTCAACTTGAGAAACTGGGTTTCAAGCTAATACGTAATTCAAACTTATATAGTATTTAACTGTATACAATGTGCTTTTGACTAAAAATACTTTTTGGAAAAAAACAATGTCGCACACCCGCTGAAAAAAAATCACAACTCAAAAATCGCCCTTATTGAGATAAACCTGCCGCCCTCATCGAAATAACTTGTACTTTCTTCCATAAAAGCGTCACATTTATGTTTCGACAATTCACCGCGCGAAGTGACTCTTTTATTTTGTCCAGTTTAGCTGAGGATGCGTTCCTTTACAGTGTCACTTTTGACTTTATAACAGCGTGAACGTGGAGTTTCAGCCTGAAAAGAGTCACATTTCGAGTTGTGAAGGTTTTCGTGTGAACTATTGATTAAATCTGACCCATATAACACGTAAAATACTGTTCTTTTTTGTGTTGTGACTGTTTTTTCGAATTGTTCAGTGTACTTAGAATTAAGGAGAATAAGAAAAAAATCTTTTGAATTTATTAGAGAATAATCACATTCCCAGTTGTTATTCAGCATTTTATAACTCGTTGTAAAAATAAATACAAAGTTTCTTCTTTATTTGTTTTCTTTTTTTATATTATTTACCATCCTGCGTGACATCCTGATTTACAACGTCATGATGCCTTGTTCTAAAAAAGTGTCACAATATCGGGTTTTTGCCTTTTTTTTTAACTAAAAACAACAAAAATCATTTTTTCTGAGAAACGTACTGCACCAATTACATTGCGTTAATAGGTTCCTGTTGATATAAAATTCTTTAACAGTGATTTTCTCAAAACAATGTTTTAGCTCACACTACTACTATAAGTAGTGTGAGCTATGGTGATCCTAATTTTTTCGAGAAAAAAAAAGTTGCTCCGATTTCAAAAATTTGTATATATCTTTGCGTTTCAGATGATTTTGAAACTTTTTTGTTTTGCTGTCTGTCTGTCTGTCTGTCTGTCTGTCTGTCTGTCTGTATGTCTGTCTGTATGTCTGTCTGTAACGACCAACCCGCATAACTCAAAAACCGCTTGTCCGATTTTAATGAAATTTGGTACCTAAGTTGGGTCTTGGGCCGTGATGGTCCCATTTAAAAATGAACAAAATCCACCGAACGCAAGCCAAATAAAAGGGTGGGGGTAGATTCCAAAAATTAGAGTTTATGTGAAAATATGGCGTGTGTGATATCAAACGAAAGGTAATTAAGTCTGGAGTTAAAAAAATTAATTTTAGTTTATTTTTAAAAAAAGGGTGGGGGTAGATGTCAAAAATTAGAGTTTAAGTGAAAATATGGCGTGTGTGATATCAAACGAAAGGTAATTGAGTCTGGAGTTAAACAAAATACATTTTAGTTTTTTTTTAAAGGGTGGGGGGTAGATTAAAAAAAATTGAGTTTAAGTCAAACATGGCTTGTGTGGTATCAAACGAAAGGTAATTGAGTCTGGAGTTGAATAAAATATATTTCAGTTTTTGATTATATTAGCTCACACTATAACTATAGTACCTAATGTGAGCTTGGGTGCCCATAGATTGGCAGAGTATTTTGAGTTGTGACTATTTTTTAGCGGGGGTGCGATGTGTTAAGCACAAAAAATACCGGTAGAAAAAACAAAAATTTAGATTTATTTTTTTTTTCCTTTTTGGTACGCCTATGGCACGTGCATCACTGCTTTTTGAAGGGACTTATGTACATCGATGAAAAGAGAATTTTGCCTGTCCGAAAAATGGTCTCTTTAGCATTTTTTAAAATGTTTTTGTTTTATTAGCAAAAACTGTCAAAAAGCTAGTTTAAGGGGGGTGGTTCCTTTTCGTAAACTGTTCTGGGGAGTCTCATATCTATTCATACCAAGTGTGTTGCTTCTCTTATTAAACCCAGTACTTATATCGCTCAAATATCACATGTAGGGCCTGAACTAAAAGAATAAATACAACAATTGAAATTTCCTGTTAGTATAATCGCTAATGCTTCTTATTAGGATAGGTATGTAGGGGAGACCGAGGCTACACTGGACGCAGGGATAGAATGGACACTTTTATATTTGCCGGGTAAATAACGATAATAGACTTATTGCAAAATAAGGTTAGCAGTAATAAGGCAACAACTTTCTTTAAATAGTGCTAAACCTTTAGACAAATAACTTATTTGAACATGCTTTTGATAAGGCTGTCCCGTATTTTTAACCCCACATTTATACTTAAAAATTTTTATTCATTTGGTTGGTGTATGAGGTTGTTTTTTATTTTATGCTATGTGTATCGTTCTGTTCGGCATTTTTTTGCGATTTTGGCCGAGGCGGACAATAATATCATGGAAGATAGGTAAAGTGGGGATGTGCCGGAATAGGTTTTTCTTCTACTTAGTATGATCTGTTCCAGTTCCAAGTGCGACGTCTTCCAAAAAGCTGTTCCAGGTCCAAATTCCTTTATCACCACATAAGCCCATGTTTATTGTTAAATATAAAACCTGTACTTGTAACTATAAAAAATATTTAAAAAAATTTCACTTTTATTTTCTCTTAAATATTCTGTTTTTAAAGAAATTTTTAACGTGTTTATTTTCCTGCAATCTGCACATTGCAGTGCACCTATAGTAATTTTTTTAATATTTATGTGCACGGTAAAATTTTTTGTCTACAATGAAAACACGTTCTTTTCTCGAATAAATTGATTTACCTTAAAACAATTTGTTTTGAATTAAAATATTTATTTTAGTTTAACGCAGCGTTTAATCTTGAAATGAGACTTTATTTTTCTTCTTTAATTATTTTGTTTCAGTATACTCCATTTTGTAACAAAGCAAATTGTCTTCCTGTAATAAATATTCTTCCAGAGGAAACGGTGTCTTAGATTAATTCAGTTCTAATTTATAATAAAACAATTTCTGTTTCACATTAAAATAAAGAGGCAAGACATTTTTTGTGCTTTATCAAGAAAATATTCTCTTGGTCAATTTGCTTTGATCTAAGACAATTTGTTTTACCTTGTGATGCATTACCCTATTCCCAAGTTATACTTTATTCCCAAGTATTATCCTGCTTCAGATTATTAACCTATTACAAAATGCCATCACTGCACTGTTCCAATCGTTTCAACCGTGTACCTATTACTTTGGAATAAGTAACGCCAACCTGTTCCGTGTGCCTCGTACCAAACATGCCAGTTTTAATTCCGCAAATCACAGATTCCGGTTTGGATTAGGTTGGTAGTTTGAATTTTAAACTAATCGAAACCGGAATCTGTGATCCGCGGAATCGGAACATATTTCGAATTAGATAACGGGTACACGGAACAGGTTGGTGATACCTGTTCCAAAGTAACAGGTACAGTTCCATCGACCCATCCCTAAGTTAAAGTGTCTCTATTTGAAAATGCAACTGGCTTGCGAGCAAAGCGCGGGCCATGACGCTTTGGGGCTAAAGGCCTTCACACACACAATTTACGTAATCCGTAGCATGGCGCATAGCGGGCTTTCAACCAATCAGCGATCGAATAGAAGCGGCCATATAGGATTTACGTAAGAAAAGTCCATAAGGTTGAACTTCTTACGCGTTATGTTTTTTTGTGTGTGATCGGCTTAAACCAAAGCAACCCATCATCCGTTTCATACATAAGGTTTGCCTAAAGACTCGGCTGGTGCCGTGATAGAATGGGCAATCTAGTTTCATTTTCAAATGGAGACACTGTACCTATTATAATAGACCATTTACTGGTAGACAGGGATGGAGTCAAGGGGTTGCAAGCGGCAAGCGAGAAATTTTACTTGGATATTTATTCACTTTCGGAAGAGCATATGTCGATTTCTTACATTTTCTTTGATTAATCTTTTTTTCTGTATAAAACAATAATCACAAAAAAAACAATGCAAAAAAATAAAAAAAACTAAAGAAAACAAATATAGAATGCTAAGCTTTTTTAGATATTTTCCACATATTTTATGGATACAAAAATAAAATAGCATAAAATACCAGCCCTTCCATTTATTTAAATGACTATAAAAGATGCGCAACTGATATAAGGGGGACGTGTTATACATCATTCGAGAGGAATTTTAGTCAGTCTTAATGATTAGTATTTGCCATGTTAAAAGTTTGCAAATAATTAGAAAAATACTGTCAGATAGCACTTTTGAGGGGGATGAGGGAGGATTGCCCCCACCCCACTTTATATAAGGCCATCTCGAGAAACTGAATTTCAAGGTAATACGTAACTCAAACTTATATAGTATTTAACTGTATACAATGTGTTTTTGAGTAAAAATACTTTTTGGAGAAAAACAAACAACTTTATAATTTTATTTTTATCTAAAAACTGATGTGCGCATGTGCGACATTGTGTTTTTATTTTGTTTTTTAGTACCATTTTTAAACAATCCAAGTTTCAACTTTTACAGCGTTTTATTACAAAAACAGTGTTAAACATTTATATTTATGTTTTTTTTATAATCATTTTTATTTTTATCGGTTTAAGCTCAGCAATATGAAAGGCGTTAAAATGCGAACTAAATGCTGAAGTATTTAAAAAAATAAAAAGAAACTAAAAAGAAATCAATGTTGGAGGTTTAGTAAATCTCACCGTGTCGCTGTCGTAATGCTCCAATAATTTAATGAAAATAAAATAGGTAAGTAATCTCTTATTAAATTGTTATGTAATTTTACTAATAGCTGTATTTATGTATTTTTATATGGTTGTTAATTAGCGTAGCGCCAACGATCCATTGGGTGGGGGGTTTGAATGTATAAATGAAATATTTTATACAAAGATTTTTAAACAAGTTTATTAATATAACACAATTTCAGGCCTTATGGGGGGAGTGGTACAGCGGTTGGGTATTTGCTTCACATGCCGGGCGGCAAAAGAAGAAACAAATAAAAAATATTTAAAAAAATTAAAAAATATTTTTGATAAATGATATGACTCACAAAATTTTAATGGTTGATAAAGGAGTCAAAATAAGAAAAAAAAAGTTAATATAACATGCAGTCAAAACTCAACTGATTTTTGTCTAAATCGTGTCAAAGTTTTAAAATTTAGAAGGCCCATTATCTTTCAAATACTAAACATTTGACGTGTCCCACTTTAATAACTTTTTAGCAGGAATATTCTTCAAAATATTAAAAAAAGTTCCATGATTCTTAATCTAAAACTAAAAAAAATTATTAAAAAGAAACACAAACTTTTCTTGAAAGTTAACGAGTTTAAAAATAAACGGCATCAGCGCATCATCTTGGCCTATATTTTCAAAACAACTAATATTTGCCCCCCATGTTATATGAACTTTTTTCTTATTTTGGCCTCCTCTATCACTCACTAAAATATTGTGAGTCACACTGCTTAAACCAGTATATTATATTTTAGTGTTACCTATTACATATTACCCAAGTTATGTGGACCTTTCTTATATGGAATTTACAGCTTATTCGGCCAACAAATTAACCTGTAGTAAAGTTGGACCTGACCAATTTTAACTATATAATTGCGACATGAGCATAAAGTTAGCGAAGCACCCATCGCAGATCGAATCGCGACTAGGTGGATAATTTGCCGTTAATTAGTCGTGAATTAGTTGTGGAAAAATTAATTAATTTAATTAAGCACCCAAAAAAACGGTCAAAAATAAGAGCGACAAAATTAATTTTTCCACAACTAATTCACGACTAATTAACGGTAAATTATCCACCTAGTCGCGATTCGATTTCCGATGGGTGCCAACATATGAAGTTATCGAAGCACCCAAAAAAACGGTCAAAAATAAGAGCGACAAAATTAATTTTTCCACAACTAATTCACGACTAATTAGCGGCAAATTATCCACCATATTCGGTTTCGATAGTTCATATCTAAAGTCATTTTTGACAAGGGTGCTTTGCTAACTTTATATGAAGTTAGCGAAGTACCCAAAAAAACGGTCAAAAATAAGAGCGACAAAATTAATTTTTCCACAACTAATTCACGACTAATTAGCGGCAAATTATCCACCTAGTCGCGATTCGATCTGCGATGGGTGCTTCGCTAACTTCATGCTCATAATTGCGACGAATATTCTCGTACACCATATGTTTTCCGTTTTTGAAAAACTCGACAGAAAATTCCCCTAGTTGTTAGTTAATTAAGTCAGTTTTTATTTATTTTAAGCCGGCTTGCAATTTTGATATTATTACAAATTTTCATTCGCTAGATACTTAAAATTAAATAAATTAAATTGCATTCCAATCAATTTTTTTTTGTTAAAATTTTTGTAAATTGGATATTAAAATCTGCAATTTATTTTTATTTAATTTAAAGAATTTTGTTATTAATTAGTATTATTAATATACAGGGTGTCCCATAACTTAGGGGCCATAGACCAACAGGTGATATATTAGGTCATGTCTAATAAAAAAGTTCCTATAAAGCGTGGGTCAAAACTCTTTCTTTGTCGAGATACAGAGCATCAAAGTTGGCAATTTTTTTAACTTTTTTGATAATAACTTTTTAAAAAAACGCAGTAAAAATATGAAATTGGGTAAAGTCGTGTACTAGAACATAAGCAATAAACTGAAATAAAAATTATTTTGATAAAAATGAGTCGGTCAATTTTTTTTTTGAAAAAACTATTTTTTTTGGTATAAACTTTTATAAATGCCATATTAAACGCAATATTTTTTTTATATTTTTTGTTAATAAAAACAAGTCTCTAGCGAGACATAATAATAAAATATTATTGATATTTTTTAAAAAACAAGTAAGTATTTTGACAACCTGTATCTCCTCAACTTGTAATTTTATCAAAAAAAGGATTACCACATTTTCGAATCACAATTAGCTGAGTATTCACCTGGCTGTGACATATCCTCGTTTTTTTGTAAAATCCTTTTTCCCCCACTCCTCTAACTTTAAAAATCCTATATCTTAAAAACAGATGTGTGTTGACCCCAATGTAATATAAACTGTTGTTTGTTAGTTTATTTGAAATTTAAGGAGTTGATGCATATTTTTTGACTGGTAACGGACACCGGCTCATAAGTCATCGGCCTAGAAAAGCCCCCCATAAGGCACCTAAAGCGCCGGCCCACAGTGGTCAGCTTGTCGGTTCTGAACTATCGAAATTAATTTATGGTTATAGTTTTGACAAATTGATGCTGAAAGTTAGGAAATGTCAACTAGTGTTTAAAAAATGTGATTTTAATATACTGTGCATTCCGGAGATGGTACAGTCGCCTTCAAAAAATGTTGTACATCGTTTTTTTCCTCTTAAGCAAAAAACTTGAAAAATTGATACTTTGAGAGTGTGTGTACGTAACTAGCTTATAGCTCTTTTTATATAACATAGCTTTTTAATAAAAATTTAACTATATTTATTAATCTTACTATACTATATATCCATTTTTTACCACGCACTGATATTCTTTGTCGTAGTCTTTATATTCACTATTTTTACATACATAGTTTAAAACGGATTGATTTTTATCCTGTGAAACCGGTGTTTTGTGCCACATTTTAAATAAATTACGTCGGCCAATCCCATGCGCCAACGCTGAAACAATAAATCATAGCTAATACAGCGGCAAGAAGCAGCAGCTGAATGTAGCACCTATACAACCCTTAATACATAATTGAAATAATAAAGTTACAAACGCAATTGATACGTAACGATCCAGACTTTTTCAGTTCAATAGATATAATACATATTTAAAAAATTATAATAAATCAATACACAACTTTTATCAAATTTTTTTAATAAGCAAATTAAAACTTTGAAAATGGTTTAATAGTAAAAATTAAAGATACTAACCCATATTTTAAATATACGTGAAGAAATCACCATATAATCTCTGGTTTACCAACTTGGAGCACGTTTGAAAATCGCCTTTCCGCGCGGAAGAAGTGCTGATCATTATGCAGGCTATCAAACGGCCTATGACTTGTCGTCGTAACAAGTGACAACGAGTTAGTTAATCGATTTTCTGCATTGGGGTCTACTAATAAGGTAATTGGGCACTTTTTTAAAACTAGTGGTTATGATAGAAAATAGTTCGATATAGAGGTTTCGATCGTTTAAATAGCTGACCTCCGTGCGGCCCACCCGGAATTTTGTTTTTTTACCATTAGACGCATGGGACTGATGATTTGCGACGTATGATTGGTCTAGTTAATTTTTTTATTATATCGGTCGACCAATGATACGCGAACAAGTGAAGACAAGATTTAGATCAATGACCCCTGCCGATCATCCGTCGCCGATCATCGGTCTCATGTGAAATTTTCGTAAAAATGTGTATGTTTCCCCAGGGCTATTAAAACGGACGGGCCACGACCCACCACTTTGTTGACGTCTCATCGGAGGCTGATTTTTTTTTGATGGTCACGTCACGACACAGCTGATTGTCTTTAGAATATTGAAGCAGGGCTTTCAAAACACGACACAGCTGATTGTCTTTAAAATATTGAAGTTGGAATGGCGGTTCATGAATATTGATTGATTTTTCAAAAAATAAAGCCGTTTTTGAGATTGTTTTTACTTTATTCTGGCAGAACAATTTTTTTAAATGTATAGTAATCCTTAATTTTTCATAGCCGCTTCATTAGCTCACACAAAAATTAAGTTTAAAGCAGAAGCGAATGTGACAATCACAGATAACAAAGTCAAATACATGTCAAATATAACAGTTGACATGTGGTACATGGCGGGTAATTTGAATTCAAAATAAGGAATGCCAATTCTTGAAGATTTTAACCTTTTAATCATGTCGCTTCCTTACAAACCTTTGGTGGAATATCGGGATGGTGTCTAAGAATATTTCACTGAAATTTTGCGGAAATCTGTAGTGCCATTTTGAAAATATCATAAAAAAACTTCTGACCTCCCATAAGACCCAATGTAAAATTCAGCCCCAGGAGAACAGCTGATTTTTTCAGGGTCGTGGCCTCTATTTTTGTGTTGGCCTTGATTGAAGTTGGAATGACGGTTCATGAATATATATATTTTTTTTTAATAAAGCCGGTTTTGAGATTATTTTTACTATATTTTTGCAGAACAATTTTTTAAAAATCTATAGTAATCCTTAATTTTTCAGAGGCGCTTCATTAGCTCACAGAAAAATTAAATTTAAAGCAGAAGCGAATGTGACAAACACAGATGACAAAGTCAAATACATGCGGTACATGGCGGGTAATTTGAATTCAAAATAAGGTATGCTAAATCTTGAAGATTTTAACCCTTGAATCATCTTGCATCCTTACAAAAGTTTGGTGGAATATCGGGATGGTGTCTGAGAATATTTTACTCAAATTTCGCGGAAATCTGTAGTGCCATTTTGAAAATATCATAAAAAATCGTCTGACCTCCCATAAGACCCTTTACATAACCCCCCGAGAACAGCTGATTTTTTCAGGGTCGTGGCCTCTATTTTTGTATTGGCCTTGGCTTCCTTTAGCAAATTACAAGTATTATATAGGTACAGTGAAACCACCTATAAGCAGACACTCACGGTTTCGTCGATTTTGTCCGCTTATTGGAGGTGTCCGTTTATGAGAAAGAACTGCAAAATTTTAATTTATATTTATTAGCAATTTCCGCTGCTTGAGCTTTTCCGATATTAAATTTTTGAGCGATCTTTCGTGCTGATAGATGTTCCTTCTCCGAAATGTTAACAACTTTTGTTTTTTCACGCAAATTAAGAAGTTTTTTACTAGGCGCCATTTCAAAGAGATCTATTACTACCAAACTGAACAATAAAAATAAAACACAGCAGGCCCGCCGAATAAAATATTGTCTTCGCGAAATAGGTAATTTCCCGGCTGCGGAGTGCGTTGTTGCCAACATACTACATAATATTTATGCCCATGTCGTGCAGCGCTCCGTCCCGTTGTCAGAGGTTCGGTTCCGGTTTCTTTTTATTTATTTATAACCTTTGTGTGGAAATAATGTCTTTTTTACAACGAAAACAGATGACCCATATCGCAAGGTATTTATGAACAATTTATATAAATATTAAAAACTATTGCATTCACGGGAAAAATAAGTTAAACCTTCAACCAAAATGTAGACTTTTAAACCTAGGGTTGTAGCACTTAGCACTGTAGACCCTATTAGTAAATACTGGTGTTTGTGTCTTTATTGTGCATTATGTTCCTACTTGCTAGTTAGGTGTATGTACAAAGCCCTTAGTTATTAAAAAAACTGCCTTTCCTCTCTTAAAGTTTACGTCACGAAGGAAAAAAAAAAGGTTTTTTTCACAGCGCAAATTTCTTCATATCATATTTTTTTTATGATGTACATATTTTTATAAATAAGTTACCATCGTGGTGCAGTGGTAGCAATGTTTGTTTCCCAAACCGGCGCGCGGCGGTCCGGGTTCGATTCCTGGCAAGGTACTTGGTTGTTTGTGTTTGTTTAAAAATGCTTTAACTTTGCGAGAACTTTGCGAAACTGGGCTATTGATCCTGATTGGATGGAAAGTCCCAGTATAAATAAAAAATTTTCAAGTATCAGGAAACCGTTGTTAAAAAGCTCTACTTTTTCATTAGGGACATTTTATAACAAAATTTTGAAAATCTCTCAAAATGACAGATTGGGGCAGGATTTTTTTTATTGCAAACAATGATCGTTATATAAGTGAGCTAAAATTTGTGCGTGAGCAACTGGCCTTTTTTGGTATTTTTTTAAATTTACTTTTCAAAATTAAAAAAAATTGTTACTGCTTTAAAAAAACATATTTTTAAATAATTTTTTTGATAATTTTCAAATTTTTTAAAAGAACGGTGTTCTGGACTAGCTAAAACCGTTGTTTGAGGAGATCCATCAAACAACGCTAAAACTGTGTATAAACTTTTCCACAGTACACGCTAACTCCACACAAAATTTACATGAAAATCGAATAAATTTTTTAACTAATTGATAGCATTTTTCAACCTATATTTTAAACCTAAAAAGAACAAAATAAATTTTAAAAAAATATACAGGGTGGGTCTGTACAAAATCTTAGCACATATTCCTCAGGTCAAAATAAGTCGATTTAATGCAAATTACCTTAGTCCACAATTGCTCCGTTTCTGAGATACAGGGTGTGAATTTAAAAATTAAAATTCGATTATATTAAAATTTATGAACATTTCTCAACGCATTACTTTAAAAATTAGTACTCGGGGGTTTTTTGGGATGCAAAACCTAAATATGGACACTTTTTCACTGTGGCCGTCAGAGGGCGCTTTACAATGCTCATCTTATGATTTAAAATGACCATAACTTTTTTGTCAGTGTTTTTTTTTCAACTTTTTTTTGTTGATAAAATAATTTCCTGAACTATTTCTAGCAAAAAAGGTACTTTTGATAAAATCTGCTAGGGTGAGCCGTTTCCGAGATATTTCCGTTTTTAATGTTCGATGCCGCAACGGAATATTGAAATTATTTTTGATCAAAAGATTTTGCTGCTACCTTTAAGGATTAAATTTAGTTAGTAAATGTGTTATTATTTTATTTTTGTCGTTTAGTCATTTTCGGTAGGTATCAGTCAATTTCTGGGAAAATAGTTTCACTTGGTTCAATTAAAATAAAAAACACCCTGTATCTCTGAAACGGAGCAATTTCGGACTAAGATAAGTTGCTTTAAATCGACTTATTTTGACCTCAGGAATATGTGCTAAGATTTTGTACAGACCTTTTAGAGATACCCTGTACTTTTTTTAGTATCCCCAATGTTTCTTCTGTGCATGCCATTAAAAAAAAATCCCAATATTATATACGTTTATTTATGGTACATTGGCCACTAAAAATAAAATGAATCCAATAATAATAGAAAAAAAATCAAAACTTTAAAAATTATAGGTAAAACCAATAACATGCAGTTATTCCCTTAATATCAAATAAAATTAGAGCAAGCTGATCCTATACAGAGACGCCATATGTGGCGCTGTTTTTAGTGAAAATACTATACATGTTTATAATAAAAATAAGAAACTTGGTTAGTATTTTAAGAAATAAAACTTTTCTTACAAAAATATTGATACAACCGCCCCGCCTGTTTTGCCACATATAGGTATCCTATTTTACCCCGTATGCTGGGAAAATGGAGCAAATTCAACTTTTTACAAAAATAAAAATAAAAGCATGATGAAGCTCTAATTCGCTTAAACTGAAAATAAAAACATAAAGATAAACTATCTAGCCAACCTAATTACAAATGACGAACGTAATGATGATCATTTAACAGAAGAAATAAGCTATAAGATTAAGTATCCCATTTTGCCCCACTTTCCCCTATACTAACTGAAAGTTTAAAAAAGTCTCAAAAATCAAATTTTTTTTCTTAAAAATGTCATATTTTTTAAAAATATATTTTAATCACCTTTTGTGGTCCAGCTACCTACCTATCTTTTAAACGAGGTTCTTGAAGACTCCACTACTACATTAAAGGAACAGTAACTGAAACATTCACAAATAACTGTATTAAAAGAATGTTCTTTTTTTCAAAAAAGTCATAATTTTTTAGTAGGTCTCTATTTTTATATTTTATTTTTTAAACACAAAAATAATCAGCAATAATTCAAGCACATGACAGTGGCCTCGTTTTTCGGGCCAGGCGCATCTTCTACTTGGACGGGTTTAGTGATTACTGAACAGTCAGACTATACTATAGTGTTTTTGTATTTCACTAGACTGTACGTTGTGAATGTATAGTCGGACACTTTAACGTTTAGCTCACTAATCACGGTGCCTAGAATAGACCGGTGATGGGCTTTTATATATACGAGGTATGACAATTAAATTTTAAGACTGGCCCCCGTACTAACAGGTTTTAAATCTCCACGCCTCGGGCGGTCGGAGTTATTCACCTTGATGTGCGTTCTACTACCGCGCGCAATCTTCTCGCCTTTCCTCTACTAGTTTGGCTTATGCAGGAGTTTGAAGCTGATCGTGCATAGCTCATTTGCCAGAAGTATGACAAACAAAAAAATTGTCCAACGTATTAATTTAAAGTAAAACTCAAAAAACGGTGATTGAATGCTTTCAAATGCTTAAAGAAGTCTACGTAGAGCAGTGTATGTCTCGTGCAATGATTTTTATGTAGCATAAAAGCTTTTTCGATGGTCGTGAAGAAGTTAAAGATGATGAACGAGAAGGGCGCTCCAACACATCCAAAACTGCGATGCTCATTGTTTTTTTTCGATATTAGGAGTGTTATTCTTATTGAATGGGGGCGTGAGGGTTAAACAGTCAACCAGCATTTATATTTTGAAGTATTGGTGTAGCTAAGGGAACGTGTAAGGAAAAAGCGTCCAGATTTGTGGAAGAACTACGCGTGACTGCTCTACCAGGACAATGCACCGGCCCACAATGCCCTTTCCATTAAGCAGTTTTTAGCTCAGAAGATCCCCGTCGTTAACCACCCTCCATATTCACCAAACTTAGCCACTTGCGAAAGTGAAGAAATCGTTAAAAGGAGCCTGTTTTGAAATATTAGAACACGTCAAAGCGGCAAGACTTCTTAACAGCCTCTTTTCTAATAATTTCCAAAATTGCTTCCAACATTGGAAAAAACGCATATGTGGCGCACATTGATGGGGAACATCACTAAGTTATATTACTTATTAGTATTTAAATAAAGTAGGATTTTTTACAATCTTATAATTTTATTGTCATACCTCGTATATACAGGGTGTCCCATAACTTAGGGGTCATAGTGCAGCAGGTGATATATAGGAAATTATTTCCGGAAAAAAAGTTTATATAACAGGGGGTCAACACACATCTGTTTTTAAGATATAGGATTTTTAAAGTTAGAGGGGTGGGGGGAAAAAGGTTTTACAAAAAAATTAAATCTGTTACAGCCGGTTGAATACTCAGCTAATTGTGATTCAAAAATGCGGTATTCATTTTTTTGATAAAATTACAAGTTGAGGAGATACAGGCTGTCAAAATAACCTCCAAAAGTGTATAAAAAATAATAATAAAAAAAAAATTTTTTTTTTGCTTATTTTAAAAAATATCAATAAGAGTTTATTATTATTTCTCGCCTAGACACTTGTTTTAATAACAAATAATATAAAAAAACATTGCATATAATATGGAATTAATAAAAGTTTATACCAAAAAAATAATTTTTTCTAAAAAAATTTGATCATCTCTTCAAATTATTGCTCTTGTTCTAATACACGACTTTACCTAATTTCATATTTTCACTGCGTTTTTTTAAAGTTATTATCACAAAGGTTTAAAAAATCGCTAAATGTGATGCTCGGTATCTCGACAAACAGAGAGTTCTAACCCATGCATCATAGGACCTTTTTTATCAGAAATTACCTCCTCTATTACCTGTTGGCCTATGGCCTCTAAGTTATGGGATACTCTGTATATGTCGAATTTGCACGTCACTGGTGGTCCAGCTGATTTTTGTAAACAAAGTTAGATATGATATGATCAACTAATATTTTCTGAATGTTTTGAAAACTAAGGCAGTTTTCCTAATTTTTTTTACACATCCTTATAAAATATAATTTTCTAGACGTATTGTCGTTATTTTTTTTAGCCCGCTTTATTTTTTATTACACAAAACTTAAAATACAATTCAAAGTGAATGTGACCGTTTAGTATCAAAGGTAAACCGAGGACTTGGGAAGTAAACAAAGATGTAGGTTAGCGGATTACCTACTTTTGAAGCTGAAACAAATACTTTATTTTTTTTCGAATTTTAATTTTTGTTAAGAAAAATGAAGCGGACTAAAAAAAAATAACGACAATACGTCTAGAAAATTATGTTTTATGTTCAAATTGAAGGCAAACACCCGAATGCTTAAAATTTAGTGATGTATTACCAATCTATCCCACGGGACACGATTTTTTACTATGAGCCTCTCAACTCTCAATCTGCTTTGGTTAATGACATGATAATGTTAAACTGCTAAGACTATACCACGTTAATCTGTCGTACCACAATTTCCCTTTCTTTTGTTTATAAATTTTATTTAATTTAATCATAAACATTGAATTTTATGTTTTTATCATCAAATTTTTTAATGCCGACGCAAAGTAAGAAATCCTTAAGAGGGAACGCTGCTTATGATATAAGTTATACGACCGACGACGCACAGAGGAACGGCTTAGTATAATATCAGAGACATAGACCAAAAAATTTTCTTTATATTTTTAAAATTAAATTCATAAAATTATTTAGAAAGAAGTACATTTATTATCATTTTATTGTAATTGTGGGTGATATATATCTTTATGCGTTAAATTTTGGCTACAAGTGTGTCTGATTACAAATTTTACTACTATTTAAATGAAATGCCAATGAAAAGTAAATCTAAAAAAAATCTAGTATAAAATGTTGACTTTAGTAAATATTTTAAATACTGATTAATGGTTTTTTGACATTTTTACACAAATAAGTCGTCTTTTTTATCAGAAATATAATGATAAAATGAACAAATTAGGTACAAATATATCAACATCTAAGTTTTTGTATTTACAAAATTTGATATTCGACAGGATTCGTTACCAGTAATCTCAGTATAATTGCTGGAGTATTACGATCACGAGAATATAACATTTATCTTCTACGATCTGCTACCAATGGCTATGGAATTCACAAAAGTTGAGCGTATGGGCAAAGCGTCATTTTTTGGCAGTTCATTATAAAAAGCGCATTCGAGTTGTCAAAAAGTTTTACCAGTGTTTTTTAATTTCTAAATTATTTAAAATTCTTAGTGTGTGGACTCATTTTAAGATTTTTGTGGTAAGAAAATATTGAATACCTTATTATATTGTTATCATATCAACGGCAATTTTTATTTAGAAAAGTGAAAAAAAAATTGTAATATATTTTTCTAATAAAATAAATCCAAAATAGCTAATATTTTCAGCCATCTTAATTGTTTATGAAATGTCGGAAGTGAAAATTTTTTAATGTTGAAATACCTAGCGGCTTTTTCAAAAATGACTAAAATTATGAAAATTCTACCAAAATATTTGAGTAAAGAGCAATTGTCAAAGACTCATTTTTGTTGAACACCCTGTCTAGTTTTTTACTGTTTTATAAAAAATATGTTTTTATAATAAAATTGAAAGCCCCTTCTTTCCAAACATTCAAGCAAAGTTATATGCATATAAAAAAATAGGTTTTTGTAAAACGCACTATATTGTTACGGGTTCACAACGACAAATTAAAAACTCGCAATTGTTGAAAACGATACGTCAATTTATTTTCACAAATTATGTACAAAAACACGCACTTAAACTTGCTAATAATTCACCACTATAATCGGTCTATTAACTTCGTGTTAATATCTCACGACCACTTCAGCATGTTATCTGTGACTGACTGACTGATGCACGACGTCCGGCCTTATATATGAGGGCTGCCTACTATTCTAGAACCCTTCCATCCTTGTTCGATTCGCAATCATTCCAGCCCTTTTCAAGACTTTCGCATACCAGTTTGTCACAGATAACGCAACTAAAACCTAGATTAAGAATACAACCATAAAATACGTCAACCTAATACTACACTAAACCTAAATAAATTCTAACTATAAAATTTAAATACTTAAATTTGTAACACTATCCTCCTCTTCAGGTTTGATCGTCTCGATCAACATTTCCCAGGTAAGGTTTTAGTCTGTCTAGATGAACAACTTTCATCTTGGACTTCGGGCTTCTCTGGATTCGGTAGACTACATCATTTATTCTCTTAACAACTTTATAAGGCCCTTCCCATGGTGGTGTCAACTTAGGTGATCTTCCTTTCTTGCGTTGAGCATTGTATAGCCAGACTTGATCATTCTCTTTGAACCCTGAAGAGTTTGCTTTCAGGTCATATCTCGCTTTCATGCGGTCACTGGCTATTTCTATTCGCTCTCTAACCACTTAATGGATATAGTGCAGCTTTTGCCTTAAACGTTCGACATAGTCATTAATCTCTAAGTGTTCTTCTTCAGGTGAACCAAACATGATATCACATGGTAAACGCAGTTCTCTACCAAACAGGATACTAGATGGAGTAGCTCCTGTCGTATTGTGAATGGCGGTTCTATAGGCCATCAAAAACAATGGAATATATTGGTCCCAATCTGTTTGGTGCTCATCAACAACTTTGCACAGATGTTCTTCTATTGTTTTATTAAATCTTTCAACCATGCCATCTGACTGCGGATGTAAAGCCGTAGTCCGTGTTTTATGTATTCCTAAAAGGTCACAGAGATTCTGGAAGAGCTTTGATTCAAAGTTTCTTCCTTGATCTGAATGTAGTTCCAAAGGAATGCCAAATCGGCTGAAAACATCATTTACCAGAACTTCCGCAACTGTAGTGGCCTCTTGGTTAGGCAAAGCAAAAACTTCTGGCCATTTGCTAAAGTAATCCATGACAACAAGGATGTATTTGTTGCCTTTTATAGTTTCTGGAAATGGTCCGGCCACATCAATAGCAATGCGTTCGAATGGTAGACCTACGTTATATTGTTTCATTTGACCTCTGGACCTTGTTTTGGGACCTTGGCTGGCTGCACAAGTCGAACATCGGCGGCACCAGTTTTTCACATCTTGAAAGTAATTGACCCAATAAAATCGGTTTCGAATTTTGTCCATGGTTTTATTTATGCCTAGGTGCGCGCCTGATTTTCCACCATGGCATTCGGCCATTATATTGTCTACCATGCTCCTAGGAACCACTACTTGATTAACCACAGTAAGGCCATCGGCACTTTCCCAGGCACGTTTAAGGATGTTTTCCTCTACTATCAGTGAATCCCATTGTGCCCACAGTGATTTGAGTATCACCCCTTGGTTTGCGATATCTTGCCATGATGGTCGTGGCTTGTTCTCTTCTTTCAATCGCAAGATAGGTCCTACATCTTTGTCATTAAGTTGTGTGGTTCTAATCGAAGCCGACATCCATTCTTCATCTGGTTCTAACTTTATCTGGCGCACGTAGGTAATTCCTTCTTTCTGGTCAATTTTCCTGCAATGTTTACAATCCTCGGGGCAAGGTCTTCTGGACAATCTGCATTATTATGCACCCTTCCTGCTCGGTGCTTAATTTGATAATGGTATTGTTGTAGCTTTTCTATCCATCTCGCGACTTGCCCCTCAGGTTGTTTCATTTTCATGAGCCACTGTAACGCAGCATGATCCGTTCTAATTAGAAACTCTTGTCCGTAGAGATATTTGTGAAAGTGATCTACGGATTTAACTATGGCTAGGAGCTCCTTTCTAGTAACACAATAATTTCTCTCTGGTTTGGATAGCTTCTTGCTGAAAAATTCGATGACCCGTTCTTCTCCATCTTGTACTTGGGAGAGTACTGCTCCTATGCCATCGTTGCTCGCATCAGTATCTAATATGAATTTTCCTTTTGGAATGGGATATGCAAGAATCGGACTAGAACATAATGCTGCTTTTAGTCTTCTAAATGCTTGGTCACATTCGGTATTCCATTTGTAAGAAGCTTTGTCTTCTGTAAGTCTATGTAACGAAGACGCTATTTTGGCGAATCCTTCTACAAATCGTCTGTAGTATGTACACAGACCCAAAAAGCTTCTCAATTCATGTTTGTCACGAGGTTGAGGCCATTCTTTTATTGCTTGTAGCTTCTTTTCGTCGGTATGGATGCCTTCTCGGGAAACGACGTGACCCAGGAACTCAACTTTTTCTTGGAACAGAAAACATTTCTTTGAGTTTAATTTAAGATTTGCGTTCCTGATTCTTGAGAATACTTCTCGTATATTATCTAGATGTTCTTGAAATGATTTCCCCATTACTATGACATCATCCAAATAGACTAGGCAGGTTTTCCAAGTAAGGCCTCGTAGAACGACTTCCATTAGTCTTTCAAATGTAGCTGGGGCATTGCACAGGCCAAATGGCATCACATTAAACTGATAAAGTCCACTTCCAGCAGCGAATGCAGTCTTCTCTTTATCTCTTTCAAAGATTCCTACTTGCCAATACCCACTTTTCAGGTCAAGAGTAGAAAACCAATATGATCCTGCCAACGTTGTTAATGTGTCGTCTATTCTTGGCAGTGGGTAACTATCTTTCTTGGTCACATCGTTAACTTTCCTGTAGTCGACACAAAATCTAGTACTTCCATCCTTTTTAGTGACCAACACCACAGGAGATGACCAAGGACTTGATGACTCTTCTATAACACCGTCGCTGAGCATTTTATTAATGAGATTGTGGACTTCTTCTTGCTTGGCCATTGGTAGTCTTCTTGGGGGTTGTCTTATCGGTTGGGCATCGCCAGTGTTGATAGCAAGGTGAATAAGGTTTGTGCGTCCCGAACTACTCCTAGTTTCGAAGATATTACTTTGTTCTTCTATAAACTCTCTCGCTTTACTATATTCTTCTGGAGTGAGATGTTGCCAAGTTGACTCAAATTGCTGAAGTACCTCCATTGGTAACTTGCTTGTATCCTCGGAAGTTGGCTCTTCACATCTTGTTACTTTCTGTACTGGTTCAAATAATGCTACCACCTCCCCCTTATTAATTTTGACACTATTTGGAAAAATATTGGCGACTCTAATCGGGATGTCTTTATCGGTTTTCACTAGTGATTTTGCAACGAGGTAGGTGTTGGGTGTGTTTTGTTGGCTTATGAGTCCGACGCAGCTTGATGTTTTACTTTCCAGCCTCCCAAAAATTATGGTCTCACTGTTACCGACTAGTCTTGTTGTGCATACTGCCACGACCTTTATTGGTTCTTTATTGAAGTGACTATTTGACAAAATGAACTCTTCATTCCCAAATCTTAGGGTATTAAGTTTATTATCAAACGCAAATCCATGTTAACTTATCAAGTCCATTCCCAAAATAAATTCGTCTTCTATTTCTGCAACCAATACAGTGTGGCGAATCTTCAATCTTCCCAGCTGTAGGTCTATATCTGTCTGCCCCAACACGTCGGCGGATTCTCCAGTCACAGTCTTAAGTGTTATTTTCTTTTCTGTTGGTCGAATTTTATATCTCGTTGCAATTTTGAACTTAAGCAATGATATGGCAGCACCAGTGTCTACTGTTATATTAACTTTTCTTCCATTAATAAGTCCGTCGATGTTAAGACTGTCAGCAGTATGTTTTAAGCTCTTGATAGAGTAAATTTTGGGGGCTAAATTCCCATTAGCCAACACCCGCCCCTCTGCGTTGACTAGTTTTAGTTTTCCTGATCTCTTCTTCGGTACTCTGTCCCAGTAGATGGTGAGCGAGACCTCATTTGGACACGACAATCGCGTTGAATATGCCATGTACGTCCGCATCTGAAACACTTTACATTTGGAGGGGATCGTCTACTTTCTTTCAAAGAATCAATCTTCTCTATCAGTGACTGAAACAGTTGGTTTAGCGTTTTTAAGTTGACCTCCTCTCCAGTGCTCATTTCTTCTCCCTCCTGAATTGAAACAGCTCTTACTTTTGGCCTGGAGATATTATTTGATGATTCAATTTCAAGGGCTCGAATCAACACTTCACTGCTGTTATGGAAGCGTTCTCGATGAAGTAACTTTGCTAAGTCCGTGTCTCGCAAGCCGTTAATAAAGCGATCTACCGTAAAGGGATCTCTGTAATTTTCTGGCATATCTGGGTAAGCCAAGTACATCAGCCTCCTGATATCCGCTTCATACTCTTGTAATGACTCCCCTGCTCTTTGTTGGCGAATATTTAATTCTGACCAATGCAAATTTCGTAAATGTTCATCTCCATATCTTCTTTCTAAAGCTGCCACTAAAGCATTGTAACTCTGTTTTTGTTCCGCTGGAATAGACTGTAAAAGTCCAAGAGCAGGTTCTCGTAGAGCTACTAACAAAGCTCTAGCTTTTTCGTCATCGTTCCAACTATTTGCAGCGGCGGCAGCTTCAAATTATTGTTTGTAGGTAGACCAGGAAGACGTACCATCAAAATTTGGAGGCTTAATGTTTTGGTTGGAATTCACAACATATCCCTGAGTTTTTATTTTGTTGTGTTCTTTCTGAAGCTGTATAAACTGCTTTGACATGTCCTGGAATTTTTCTTCCATGGTTTGAAAAACTTCTTCCCTAACATTCTGTAGTTTGGTCTCCACTTTTTCTTCAACATTCTGCAATTTGTTTTGCACCTTTTCTTCTACATTCTGCATTCTTTGAGTTATTTCTTCCTTAAGACCTTCTGTTGCTACCTTAAATTCTCCTCTCAGCTGTTCGGAGTTGCTCTTTATTTGGTCGAAGTTTTCTTGCATACCATCTAATCTTTCTTCAAATGTCCGTCTCATATCGTTTTGGTTTTGTGCAATGGTCTGTCTCATATCGTTCTGGTTTTGTTCCATGGTCTGCTTCATGTCATCCATGGTGTGTTTCATATCGCCCTGGTTTTGAGCTATTTGAGCTGCTAGAGCCTGCATCATTTTAGTTAAATCTTCCATCTTGGCCGATCTTTGTCTAGTAAGCATCAACTTCCTGATAAATCACTTAAAACGTCTATTTTAGGGCTATAAAGCGAATGTCGAAGTCGGTTTTTCAATATCTCTTCCAATTCTTAAATAGAACCTAATGGAATGTTCTGGAATATACTGGTAAATGCTACTCTTTCTGCTACTAGGCAAATGTAGAAGTCACTTTTTGATTATCTCTTTTGGTTCTCGAATAGACCGTCGTAGAATGTTATGGAATATTCTAGCAATAATTTCTAATTCTTACTTTTAAAATAACTAAGCTACTGTCGAAGTCGGTATTTGTATATCTCTTCTAGTTTTTGAATAGAACGTCGTAGAATGTTATGGAATCTTCTAGAAATTCTTTTTAGTTCTTACTTTTGAAATTACTAAGCTAATGTCGAAGTCTCTTTTTGGATATTTCTTCTGGTTTTCGAATAGAGCGTCGTAGAAAGTGATGGAATGTTCTAGAAATTCTTTCTGATTCTTACTTTTAAAATTACTAATCTAATGTCGAAGTCGGTATTTGTATATCTCTTCTAGTTTTTGAATAGAACGTCGTAGAATGTTATAGAATATTCTAGAAAATCTCTCTAATTATCAATTTTTGGACTGTAAAGTTAATGTCGAAGTCGGTTCTTAAATATCTCTTTTAGTTTTTGAATAAAACAATATCGAACTTCTTCGAATATTCTGGAAAAATCACTTACTGTTTTTCTGTCCAATTGTCCTATCCGGTGGTAATATGTAAGGGTAGTCTTTGCACTATTCAGTTCCGAATATTCTGGCAAAATCACTTACTGCTCTTCTTTTTAATTGTCCTAGCCGGTGGTACTGTGTAAGGATAGTCTTTGCACTATTTATTTCTTTTAATCTCACTTCTGACACCAATTGTTACGGGTTCACAACGACAAATTAAAAACTCGCAATTGTTGAAAACGATACGTCAATTTATTTTCACAAATTATGTACAAAAACACGCACTTAAACTTGCTAATAATTCACCACTATAATCGGTCTATTAACTTCGTGTTAATATCTCACGACCACTTCAGCATGTTATCTGTGACTGACTGACTGATGCACGACGTCCGGCCTTATATATGAGGGCTGCCTACTATTCTAGAACCCTTCCATCCTTGTTCGATTCGCAATCATTCCAGCCCTTTTCTAGACTTTCGCATACCAGTTTGTCACAGATAACGCAACTAAAACCTAGATTAAGAATACAACCATAAAATACGTCAACCTAATACTACACTAAACCTAAATAAATTCTAACTATAAAATTTAAATACTTAAATTTGTAACACTATCCTCCTCTTCAGGTTTGATCGTCTCGATCAACATTTCCCAGGTAAGGTTTTAGTCTGTCTAGATGAACAACTTTCATCTTGGACTTCGGGCTTCTCTGGATTCGGTAGACTACATCATTAATTCTCTTAACAACTTTATAAGGCCCTTCCCATGGTGGTGTCAACTTAGGTGATCTTCCTTTCTTGCGTTGAGCATTGTATAGCCAGACTTGATCATTCTCTTTGAACCCTGAAGAGTTTGCTTTCAGGTCATATCTCGCTTTCATGCGGTCACTGGCTATTTCTATTCGCTCTCTAACCACTTAATGGATATAGTGCAGCTTTTGCCTTAAACGTTCGACATAGTCATTAATCTCTAAGTGTTCTTCTTCAGGTGAACCAAACATGATATCACATGGTAAACGCAGTTCTCTACCAAACAGGATACTAGATGGAGTAGCTCCTGTCGTATTGTGAATGGCGGTTCTATAGGCCATCAAAAACAATGGAATATATTGGTCCCAATCTGTTTGGTGCTCATCAACAACTTTGCACAGATGTTCTTCTATTGTTTTATTAAATCTTTCAACCATGCCATCTGACTGCGGATGTAAAGCCGTAGTCCGTGTTTTATGTATTCCTAAAAGGTCACAGAGATTCTGGAAGAGCTTTGATTCAAAGTTTCTTCCTTGATCTGAATGTAGTTCCAAAGGAATGCCAAATCGGCTGAAAACATCATTTACCAGAACTTCCGCAACTGTAGTGGCCTCTTGGTTAGGCAAAGCAAAAACTTCTGGCCATTTGCTAAAGTAATCCATGACAACAAGGATGTATTTGTTGCCTTTTATAGTTTCTGGAAATGGTCCGGCCACATCAATAGCAATGCGTTCGAATGGTAGACCTGCGTTATATTGTTTCATTTGACCTCTGGACCTTGTTTTGGGACCTTGGCTGGCTGCACAAGTCGAACATCGGCGGCACCAGTTTTTCACATCTTGAAAGTAATTGACCCAATAAAATCGGTTTCGAATTTTGTCCATGGTTTTATTTATGCCTAGGTGCGCGCCTGATTTTCCACCATGGCATTCGGCCATTATATTGTCTACCATGCTCCTAGGAACCACTACTTGATTAACCACAGTAAGGCCATCGGCACTTTCCCAGGCACGTTTAAGGATGTTTTCCTCTACTATCAGTGAATCCCATTGTGCCCACAGTGATTTGAGTATCACCCCTTGGTTTGCGATATCTTGCCATGATGGTCGTGGCTTGTTCTCTTCTTTCAATCGCAAGATAGGTCCTACATCTTTGTCATTAAGTTGTGTGGTTCTAATCGAAGCCGACATCCATTCTTCATCTGGTTCTAACTTTATCTGGCGCACGTAGGTAATTCCTTCTTTCTGGTCAATTTTCCTGCAATGTTTACAATCCTCGGGGCAAGGTCTTCTGGACAATGCATCTGCATTATTATGCACCCTTCCTGCTCGGTGCTTAATTTGATAATGGTATTGTTGTAGCTTTTCTATCCATCTCGCGACTTGCCCCTCAGGTTGTTTCATTTTCATGAGCCACTGTAACGCAGCATGATCCGTTCTAATTAGAAACTCTTGTCCGTAGAGATATTTGTGAAAGTGATCTACGGATTTAACTATGGCTAGGAGCTCCTTTCTAGTAACACAATAATTTCTCTCTGGTTTGGATAGCTTCTTGCTGAAAAATTCGATGACCCGTTCTTCTCCATCTTGTACTTGGGAGAGTACTGCTCCTATGCCATCGTTGCTCGCATCAGTATCTAATATGAATTTTCCTTTTGGAATGGGATATGCAAGAATCGGACTAGAACATAATGCTGCTTTTAGTCTTCTAAATGCTTGGTCACATTCGGTATTCCATTTGTAAGAAGCTTTGTCTTCTGTAAGTCTATGTAACGAAGACGCTATTTTGGCGAATCCTTCTACAAATCGTCTGTAGTATGTACACAGACCCAAAAAGCTTCTCAATTCATGTTTGTCACGAGGTTGAGGCCATTCTTTTATTGCTTGTAGCTTCTTTTCGTCGGTATGGATGCCTTCTCGGGAAACGACGTGACCCAGGAACTCAACTTTTTCTTGGAACAGAAAACATTTCTTTGAGTTTAATTTAAGATTTGCGTTCCTGATTCTTGAGAATACTTCTCGTAAATTATCTAGATGTTCTTGAAATGATTTCCCCATTACTATGACATCATCCAAATAGACTAGGCAGGTTTTCCAAGTAAGGCCTCGTAGAACGACTTCCATTAGTCTTTCAAATGTAGCTGGGGCATTGCACAGGCCAAATGGCATCACATTAAACTGATAAAGTCCACTTCCAGCAGCGAATGCAGTCTTCTCTTTATCTCTTTCAAAGATTCCTACTTGCCAATACCCACTTTTCAGGTCAAGAGTAGAAAACCAATATGATCCTGCCAACGTTGTTAATGTGTCGTCTATTCTTGGCAGTGGGTAACTATCTTTCTTGGTCACATCGTTAACTTTCCTGTAGTCGACACAAAATCTAGTACTTCCATCCTTTTTAGTGACCAACACCACAGGAGATGACCAAGGACTTGATGACTCTTCTATAACACCGTCGCTGAGCATTTTATTAATGAGATTGTGGACTTCTTCTTGCTTGGCCATTGGTAGTCTTCTTGGGGGTTGTCTTATCGGTTGGGCATCGCCAGTGTTGATAGCAAGGTGAATAAGGTTTGTGCGTCCCGAACTACTCCTAGTTTCGAAGATATTACTTTGTTCTTCTATAAACTCTCTCGCTTTACTATATTCTTCTGGAGTGAGATGTTGCCAAGTTGACTCAAATTGCTGAAGTACCTCCATTGGTAACTTGCTTGTATCCTCGGAAGTTGGCTCTTCACATCTTGTTACTTTCTGTACTGGTTCAAATAATGCTACCACCTCCCCCTTATTAATTTTGACACTATTTGGAAAAATATTGGCGACTCTAATCGGGATGTCTTTATCGGTTTTAACTAGTGATTTTGCAACGAGGTAGGTGTTGGGTGTGTTTTGTTGGCTTATGAGTCCGACGCAGCTTGATGTTTTACTTTCCAGCCTCCCAAAAATTATGGTCTCACTGTTACCGACTAGTCTTGTTGTGCATACTGCCACGACCTTTATTGGTTCTTTATTGAAGTGACTATTTGACAAAATGAACTCTTCATTCCCAAATCTTAGGGTATTAAGTTTATTATCAAACGCAAATCCATGTTAACTTATCAAGTCCATTCCCAAAATAAATTCGTCTTCTATTTCTGCAACCAATACAGTGTGGCGAATCTTCAATCTTCCCAGCTGTAGGTCTATATCTGTCTGCCCCAACACGTCGGCGGATTCTCCAGTCACAGTCTTAAGTGTTATTTTCTTTTCTGTTGGTCGAATTTTATATCTCGTTGCAATTTTGAACTTAAGCAATGATATGGCAGCACCAGTGTCTACTGTTATATTAACTTTTCTTCCATTAATAAGTCCGTCGATGTTAAGACTGTCAGCAGTATGTTTTAAGCTCTTGATAGAGTAAATTTTGGGGGCTAAATTCCCATTAGCCAACACCCGCCCCTCTGCGTTGACTAGTTTTAGTTTTCCTGATCTCTTCTTCGGTACTCTGTCCCAGTAGATGGTGAGCGAGACCTCATTTGGACACGACAATCGCGTTGAATATGCCCTGTACGTCCGCATCTGAAACACTTTACATTTGGAGGGGATCGTCTACTTTCTTTCAAAGAATCAATCTTCTCTATCAGTGACTGAAACAGTTGGTTTAGCGTTTTTAAGTTGACCTCCTCTCCAGTGCTCATTTCTTCTCCCTCCTGAATTGAAACAGCTCTTACTTTTGGCCTGGAGATATTATTTGATGATTCAATTTCAAGGGCTCGAATCAACACTTCACTGCTGTTATGGAAGCGTTCTCGACAAAGTAACTTTGCTAAGTCCGTGTCTCGCAAGCCGTTAATAAAGCGATCTACCGTAAAGGGATCTCTGTAATTTTCTGGCATATCTGGGTAAGCCAAGTACATCAGCCTCCTGATATCCGCTTCATACTCTTGTAATGACTCCCCTGCTCTTTGTTGGCGAATATTTAATTCTGACCAATGCAAATTTCGTAAATGTTCATCTCCATATCTTCTTTCTAAAGCTGCCACTAAAGCATTGTAACTCTGTTTTTGTTCCGCTGGAATAGACTGTAAAAGTCCAAGAGCAGGTTCTCGTAGAGCTACTAACAAAGCTCTAGCTTTTTCGTCATCGTTCCAACTATTTGCAGCGGCGGCAGCTTCAAATTGTTGTTTGTAGGTAGACCAGGAAGACGTACCATCAAAATTTGGAGGCTTAATGTTTTGGTTGGAATTCACAACATATCCCTGAGTTTTTATTTTGTTGTGTTCTTTCTGAAGCTGTATAAACTGCTTTGACATGTCCTGGAATTTTTCTTCCATGGTTTGAAAAACTTCTTCCCTAACATTCTGTAGTTTGGTCTCCACTTTTTCTTCAACATTCTGCAATTTGTTTTGCACCTTTTCTTCTACATTCTGCATTCTTTGAGTTATTTCTTCCTTAAGACCTTCTGTTGCTACCTTAAATTCTCCTCTCAGCTGTTCGGAGTTGCTCTTTATTTGGTCGAAGTTTTCTTGCATACCATCTAATCTTTCTTCAAATGTCCGTCTCATATCGTTTTGGTTTTGTGCAATGGTCTGTCTCATATCGTTCTGGTTTTGTTCCATGGTCTGCTTCATGTCATCCATGGTGTGTTTCATATCGCCCTGGTTTTGAGCTATTTGAGCTGCTAGAGCCTGCATCATTTTAGTTAAATCTTCCATCTTGGCCGATCTTTGTCTAGTAAGCATCAACTTCCTGATAAATCACTTAAAACGTCTATTTTAGGGCTATAAAGCGAATGTCGAAGTCGGTTTTTCAATATCTCTTCCAATTCTTAAATAGAACCTAATGGAATGTTCTGGTATATACTGGTAAATGCTACTCTTTCTGCTACTAGGCAAATGTAGAAGTCACTTTTTGATTATCTCTTTTGGTTCTCGAATAGACCGTCGTAGAATGTTATGGAATATTCTAGCAATAATTTCTAATTCTTACTTTTAAAATAACTAAGCTACTGTCGAAGTCGGTATTTGTATATCTCTTCTAGTTTTTGAATAGAACGTCGTAGAATGTTATGGAATCTTCTAGAAATTCTTTTTAGTTCTTACTTTTGAAATTACTAAGCTAATGTCGAAGTCTCTTTTTGGATATTTCTTCTGGTTTTCGAATAGAGCGTCGTAGAAAGTGATGGAATGTTCTAGAAATTCTTTCTGATTCTTACTTTTAAAATTACTAATCTAATGTCGAAGTCGGTATTTGTATATCTCTTCTAGTTTTTGAATAGAACGTCGTAGAATGTTATAGAATATTCTAGAAAATCTCTCTAATTATCAATTTTTGGACTGTAAAGTTAATGTCGAAGTCGGTTCTTAAATATCTCTTTTAGTTTATGAATAAAACAATATCGAACTTCTTCGAATATTCTGGAAAAATCACTTACTGTTTTTCTGTCCAATTGTCCTATCCGGTGGTAATATGTAAGGGTAGTCTTTGCACTATTCAGTTCCGAATATTCTGGCAAAATCACTTACTGCTCTTCTTTTTAATTGTCCTAGCCGGTGGTACTGTGTAAGGATAGTCTTTGCACTATTTATTTCTTCTAATCTCACTTCTGACACCAATTGTTACGGGTTCACAACGACAAATTAAAAACTCGCAATTGTTGAAAACGATACGTCAATTTATTTTCACAAATTATGTACAAAAACACGCACTTAAACTTGCTAATAATTCACCACTATAATCGGTCTATTAACTTCGTGTTAATATCTCACGACCACTTCAGCATGTTATCTGTGACTGACTGACTGATGCACGACGTCCGGCCTTATATATGAGGGCTGCCTACTATTCTAGAACCCTTCCATCCTTGTTCGATTCGCAATCATTCCAGCCCTTTTCTAGACTTTCGCATACCAGTTTGTCACAGATAACGCAACTAAAACCTAGATTAAGAATACAACCATAAAATACGTCAACCTAATACTACACTAAACCTAAATAAATTCTAACTATAAAATTTAAATACTTAAATTTGTAACAATATTTTTGAGTATATGGTTTAAGTCATGTAAAGTAACTATTTTTTTATTTAAGACGTTGCTCTTTGTGCAATGTAACTGTGTATGAAACTCATTTCTAGCTTTTCCAGATTAAAAGTTTCAAGTAAAAAACCTCATGTCCCTCTGTTCCCATAAGGTCGTTCCACTGTGCGACGTCGACAGTAAGAACGAGCCGGTAAGAATAAATTCCTAGTGGGTTAAATATACGTTTTTTAAAAAAAATCCAAAAATACGTCAATTGAGATTTTTAAAGTGAAACCATTTTTTTCGCAATTTTTTTTTACGGATCCCCGGAAGTGGTCTACTAACATACTAAAAAATTTACTTTAATTGTTTTTTCGATTTTTAGATAACATAAATGTCCTTTTCAGTTTAACTTATAATTTTATTAAAAAACTGAATGTTAATGGATAATAATTCGAACATTTAATTTGATATGATTTTTTAAATACATTTCTAGAAAACGAAAATCTCGTTTTTGTAAAAAAAGTATATTTATCATTTTCCTTTTTCAAAAAACTTTCGAACAAGGTGCCACAAGCGGGGTCTCGCCGTTGCAAAAAAAGTTGGATGTTACTGGAACACCGATCCGCTTCTCTTTCTCACTCCCAATTTTTTACTAAAATTAAGTTATATTTAAAAGGACACTTATATAATCTAAAAACTGGAAAAAAAGTTAAGTAATTTTTTATTAAATATTTTTAAACGTGTACGATCATTTGTCTTTACCTTTTTAACAAGGTGCCACAAGTCGAGTCCATTCCGTCTAAAAAAAAACTTGTATGTTAGTGGACACCTGTTTGTCTGAGTGTCCGTTCAAAAAAATATTGTTCTTTAGAAATCTCAGTTGAAACCTTCTAGCGAATTTATTCTAACAGACTCGTTCTCACTGTATAATGAACGTGTCAAAGTTTTGAAAATTTTTTATAAAACATATTTTGGCAGTATAAGTAAAGAAAATCGTTCCTTATCACGCATTTAAATCGTCAATAAAAAAAACGGATCCATAATGGATCTGATACCTTCCTAGCTTGCTTATTAGCACACTTTAAGTGAAGCCACAATATATCAGCCTTAAAACAGTTTTTTTGTAAATAACTCAGAAACTAAAGCTTCTATGAAGTTTTTGGTTATTACACAAATTATTAAGCAAAATGTAGCCTACTATTTTCCGAAAACCGTATATTGATACGACGCTCCGTTAATTGTCAGATTACGTAATTTCATTCATTTAATTTTTTTGATACATTATTTTGTCTAGAAGAGTTTCACTTATCGCCGTGGGCATCACCAGTAACTGCACTTGAAAACTACTAGTTATTTCCTAATTCCAAAACCCTTTTTATGGTTTAAAATTTTTGTAATATGGCCAAAAACAAAAAATGTACTGCTCCTAGCTGCTCCTCTTCTTGGGGAGTGGCCCTAAACACTGACATGTACGAGGTCTTTATACAATCAGTGTAACAGCCAAATGGAATTATTCTGCAAAATCCAAAATTACATCGACTGAGATTTTAAACAAGCAATATATTATTTGATGGAAATTTTTTGCATATGAGATAACCCTACTTATGGCACCTTGTTCGAAAGCCTATCAAAAAAGAAAAACAATAGCTGCGTTCGGTATTTGCATCTCAGACGCGACGGATTTTTGGTCATGTGATTACAGATTAGTCGTAGCAAATTGGAATTAACGAACGATCCAGATCAAATTGATCAAATTTTATAAATGGTTATAACCTTAAATATAACCAAAAATATTATGTACATATTGCAACTCACGCCCAGCTATAATTTTGACAAAATTTTCCTGTGATGTCGGAAATTTATATAATTTGTTGTCTTCAACATCAATTATTTGATTCCAATCTTTTTACTTAAAAAAATTATTTTTGTAAACAAAACAAATGCACAACATACGTCACAATCTCGGATTAATCTGTTTCGTCGATCAAAATGTACGGAGCAACCAGATTTACGTCCGACTAGTCTGAGCAGAATTACCGAACGATTCAGATCTATTTCCCCTAGATCTAGATGGAATTACCGAACGATTTCGATCAAAAAGATTAATCCGACGTAAATACCGAACGCAGCTAATAAACCATTTTTTTGACACCTGTCAAATAATAAAAAAAATAAAAAAGCTAACCTTCACTTTTTTGCCATTTTTAGACAATAAAAAAATGTCATTTTAGGTAAAATTTATAATTTAATTAAAAAAGCGGAGGTGGGCCTCCAAGAAGGGGTCCAGTTGGTATATAACATCCAATCTCTTTTGCAACTGGTAGACCCAACTTGTGGCAACTTGTTCGAAAGCTTGATCGTCCGTGCATTGAATTGTACTGATGGTTTGAGGCCGGTAGGGGTATTTTCCCTCGGAGTAGTTGTTTCTGGTGGTTTCACACAACTTGTGCTCTACACGGAGCTATCGCCTACATTCACCTGAGGATGGCCCAAAAGGTCGAAACCGGTCCGGTCGTGGATTGGAATGGAACATTTGTTCCTGACTGTCAGGACGTGTTCCAGACGGGGATCACTCGTATCCTCGTAATCGACGTTGGAGAAAGTGAAAACCAAACAGTTTTAATAAAATTGACTGTTCATGCCTCCTGGAACTTTTTAATTTTGCGGTTCCTCGATCAAATACTCGACGCTTTCAATCTTTCTACTTACTAACACCGAGGACAAATTGTCTTAAATTCTCTCCTCTACATGCCATGTGTAAATATTATAATAATATTACCACTGAGTACATTGGTATGCTTGAATGTGCTTTTAAAAAGATCATACCTCATTAATATTAATATTACTTACCGAATTAGTTATGCTTTTTAAATGTTTAAATTATTTTTTTGTTGTTTTTTTTTTGTTACAGCCGACTGACTGCATGTTTTTGATTTGTTTTCTCTTTTTTTTTGTTAGGTAGTGGTTAGGTTAGGTTAGGTTATTTTTAACTTTTTTGTTATTTTATATCTATTATTTTGCATTGTAATTTCTTTTCTATAACAAACATTGTATAACTGTAAATTTTTCCACCCAATAATTGGTCTTTAGCCTGTTGTGACCTAACGTTTGATATATAACAAACAATAATATAATTTTTCAGAATAGGTAGAAATGACTTGAAATAATTTTTTATGAAAAATGCACAAGAGCTAAAAACTGAAACTTTGAACCTCTGTATCTTAGAAACCATTGGTCGGACGGCGATGGGGCAATGATAACTTGTCATCAGGGCATCAAGATCTACAACATACTGAAATTTAAAAGAATTCCAACCGAATGCCACCGCCAATAAGCTCCGGGCGGGATCCTTTGATGTTGATCGGATATGTACAAATTGAAGAATTGATATTGGACATACTAAGATAGTAGCCCGCCTTCCAGCATACCCAAAGGGGGGGAGCTGTGAACATCATAATATCATTATATAGTATTGTCATCGGAACTCTAAGTGAGTACCAAATTTGAAGTTGATCCGATGTCTAGAAGTTGGTTAAAACTAAGTTAAAATTAAGTGTCGCGCTAGACCTCTCGCTCATATAACCCATTGATGCGCCTCCACAGCCTTTAGGAAATTTTAATTATTTTATAGTTCCCCTTTATATTAAATACTTTTTTCTATACAAGAGATATTTCAAAACCCTTACGCGCTCATTATATGTCATACGCAAAGCTTCCTCTTAATGTTATGGTAGTTTTACCGGCGTATACAAGGGGGGTTGCTGGGGGTAATTACCCCCCGCCCAAGATTGGTCAAATGTAAGGATTTTTCCACAAAAATTCAAAGTTTTTGCCTGCGGCGCATTAAACTTTCTTTATTATTGACAACTCGGACCACCCTTAGTGATATTTGTTTAAAATTAACTAAATGGCTTAAATTTGTAGAGTACCACAGATAAGATGTGCTCTTATTTAGCAACTATGTGCTGTTTGACTAAATTACCCCTCCCAAGATCAGGGCCTAGATACGCCACTGGGTAGTTTTTTGATTAAACTAAAATCTAAACCAGAGAAGAGCCGACAACTTTATTTACATAAAAGCTAAAAAAAATTAAGTACGTGGAATTTTATTAGTCAAAAAGTTTTCGGTCGAACCCTACCCCCCTTGCGAAATGCACAGATCCTCGCTTGGGTATTCTGTAATTGTTTAAGGTTTGTGAATGGGTATATATATATATACATAAATTTTACCTGCAATTAAAAATATATGTATTGTAATTATTTTTTGTAATTTTACAAAAAATATGTAGGGTAAAGGGGGGCAAAATTGGGTGCAAAACGGGATATCGCAGTTTTAGGTAAACTGCGCAACAATAAAACCTCTTAATATCAGATGTTTTATCTTCATGACTGGTATAACTCTGTAATATGATTGGTGCCGGTCGGCTGAGCTTAAGTTGGTTTTTGCTCAAGATGTGATGTTGTGAAAATTTTCTTTTCATTGACAAATTAGTGCGTTGCCCGCAGAGCTGTCAGGTACTTCAAGTACAGTACTTGAAATTGTACTTCAAGTACTTACATGTACTTGAAGTACTGTACTTGAAGTACATCTACAATCCAGTAATTGTACTTGGTACTTGAAGTACTTTTAACAATGTACATGGAAATGTACTTGATTTTGTCAAGTAAAGGACTTCAAGTAGATTATAAGTACTTCAAGTACATTCAAAATTATATTTTTGGCATTTTTATCATTTTTTGACATATTTAAAGTACTTGAAGTACTTCTACTGTAAAAGTAAAAGACTTGGGAAAAATCAAGTACTTTTATAATGTACTTGGTACTTCAAGTACTCTTACAAATCATAACGTACTTGGTACTTGTACTTGAAGTACTTTCATACTGTACTTGTGACAGCTCTGGTTGCCCGTAAAATTATCTCTTTTTACTATGTATGATTTTTGTGTGAATTTAACTGGTGGTTTGGGCCAAAATGGGGTTTTTTCATGGGGGCAAAACGGGGTACCTTGTTATATCTAGTAACCTATAGGTACGCCATTTTGCCCCAAAAATGTTTTTTTTTTGGTACCATCACTGAAAGTTATATTTTATGTTGTCTTTGCAAAACATGGACGCAAAATTCGTGTAGGAAATTCTACAGCGAGACTAGGTCGCTGTAATAGGGTGTTTGACAGTAGTAAAAAATAAATTTATATTTATTTTTAGATATCTCTTAAGGTCTTGGGAATGCTAAAAACAAACTTTTTTGTTTAATTGTTTCTCAAACTCATAGTTCTTTTAATTAAATAAAGTCATTGAATTGAAACAATTAGCCAGGTGATTCAAAACAGGCGGTCTACCAATCAGCTGCGAGTGACGTCACAAAACAGTAAACGCCTCGAACGAACCTATTTTCTGTGTTATTTTTTTATGGATGGTAATGTTTGTTTTGGTTTAAAGTGCGAATTATCGTCCTAAATTAGATTTTATTTTGTGTTGCTTATAAAAAACATTTTCAATGGAAACCGGATTCTCCAAAGCTGATAGCTCCAACTTGCCAATGCTGAATTCGTTTATGGCGTCTTTACCAACAACAGTGATTTTGTTTGCGGAATTTAGAAACGTTAAAATGTTGATGTAAGCAGAAACGATTAGTTTATGATGTAAGTATTCGATGAGTTGTTTTGTATATAACTCAAAGTTTTTTTACGATATTATTCACCTATTTTACTCATTTAGATTTTGAGGCTAGGTTATATGTTTTGGTTTTTTGTTTAATATGCCACTTACAATAGATTCAATTAAATACCCAATCATTATTATTTTAAGCATTAAGAAACAATCAAAAATTGCAGGACCGGTAGGCAAAAATTATTTAACGACCAGCAATACTTGAAGTACTGCATAGGTTACACTGCATAGTCCTGCGTAGGTACTGCCTAGTCCTGCCTATGCACTGCCTAGTCTTGCATATGCACTGCTCAGTCCTACATTTGCCCTGCATGTGCACTGTCTAATCCGGCATTTAGAGCTACTCCCTAGTCCTGCCTAATAATTGCCTAGCACCGCCTAAAAATGTGTACACCTTTCTGCCTATTATAGCTATTCACCCCTTGTAATAAACATAACCTCAAAAATTTCATCGTCATTTACGAAATAGTTATATATATTATAGACAACGTGAGAAAAATTAATAGAAACAATTTAGTTATACTCACATCAAAGTGATCTTCACAAATGTAAAGTGAAGATGTATTAGATAAGGCCCTTGGGTCTCTTCGAGCAAGTTCTAGCCACTTTTTCCGTTCTTTTACTGCTGTAGGCACATGAGTAAATAGTTTTTTAGGTGTTTTTATGCTAGTATTCGAACACTGAGGCACTACACACCACTTATAGGACATTTTGTGACATAAAAAACAGTAAAAACACAGACAAAAACAAATAAACACTTGAATTCCATGTATCTGCCCGCGAGTTTACTGCGCTGTGACGTCATTGCAACGCTATGCTAGAAATGAGCGTTTTAGCGGCAAATTCAAATCGGAAATTAGAAAACTTGTTTTTAAATGTAGTCATGATAAAATATACTATTTTAATAATTTTGCGTAGCAAATTAGGAACGTATGTATCATTCTAAACACTTTTCTAAAATTTGTCAAATACCCTATTCTTAATAAATTTTGTAAAAATACTAAATTTAATTATTATAAATGTAGTTTTTATTACAACTTTTTATTTTTTAAATAAGTATTTTAATCTTGATTCGTATTTTAATAAATAAAAATTGTCCTACAAAAATATTGAATCTAAATTACACAACCGCCCCGCCCGTTTCGTCACAAATAGGTACCCCATTTTAACCCATATGCGGGGCAAAATGGGACCAAAATCAACTTTGGGACCACAGGGCAACTTTCTGGAGATAGAGCATTAAAGTTGGCGATTTTTACACTTAAAAAAAATATTAGAACAAAAGTAATTATCGATAATTTTTTTTTTTAAGTTATGCGGTCAATTTTTTTCAGGAAAACAACTATTTTTTTGTATAAACTTTTATAATGTCGTATTAAACGCAATGTTTTTCTTGTCTGGCAAAAATAAAAAAATTAATGATTATTTTTTTTTTTAATTTTTTGAATTTTGAAAATATTTGAAATTTTTTTATTGAAATTTATAAAAATTTTAATAATTAAGTGTGTGAAATATTTTAAAGTTTTTGGATTTTTTCGTAACCATAAATAAAAAAAAATAAAACCTCTTATGATTCACGTTTAGGATTATAATTCTCCTAAAAAGCATAAATGAAGTCATAGGCTAAAGCCCGGTGCCCACCTAGGACTTTCTCGTGCGTGCCCGCGCACGCGTCACATGACTGTCCATAACGTTTCATATTGAGATCATGTGACGCGTGAGCGGCCACCCACGAGAAAGTCGTAGGTGGGAACCGGGTGTAAAGTAAGATATTTTTTCTTACCCTAGTCGTAGGTAATATCAATGGTTACAAAACACTTCTGTAACATAAAATAAAAAAGTGATCAGTATATTTGATCAAACCTACTTATTCGTGGTCCTTATAATGTAAAAACGTTGTAATTTGTCGCGCAGACACAAAAAATACGAAAACCGCTGAAAAAAATATAGAATTTTTTTTAATGATTGCTTCATAAAGCAGCTCTTCGAAGTAAATTTATTTGATGGTTTTGAAAATGTACCATTTTCGCAACTTCACCGTTTATATTAATATTGCAACACTTTGATCAAGTTTTTTGTAATTTATTCGAAATTTTGGGGGTGTACCGGGAAAAACAAACTTTTTACTTGGACTCGGTGCATCGAGATGTAGATTCTACTTTTTTTTGTTAGATTTGCCGAAGTTATTGTTGTTTAAGTAAAGCTTATCCGCTGTGCGCTTTTTTCCATCTGCTTTTTTTTCCACAGGAGATTTCTTCCTTGAATGCTTTTCTGATAAAGCAAGTCAACGAAAATATATTTTTTTGAGACTAACTTACCTGTCGCTAGGCGCCCTTATACTTTAATTTTGTTTTTTGTTCTGTGGGAGGGGAGGGGGTAATTACCCCCTTTATCAACCTCCCCTCCGTAGAACCGCCAATGGATTAACATACAAATTACATGAAGATAAATCAAAATATTAAGGTACTTTTATTTTTCCAAACCAAGAAGATATACAACAATGAAAAAAAACATAGTTATGACCATATTAATGCCTACTCCACTGTTTTATTTTTCTTAATTTTATTTTTCTTTGGTGGCGTCCTTGCCTTGTCAACAGTCACACCGATGTCCATACAGGTCTTGCCAGCTTCTCCATGGTCCGCTTCCAATCTTACTTCGGTGTGACCTTTGGCCATGCCCAGTTGACTTTTGAACTTTGCGATGTTGTAGGTTTTCTCCGGAGAGCCGCAAAGATCCATCTACAGAGAAAAAAATAAGATATTTGATCAGCAGGATAATTTAAGAGTAGGACAATTTGCCGTTACCGATTCCGTGGGACCAATTCACCGCCTGCCGATTTGCCGCGGGAAAATTCGCCGCGAGAAGTTTTTTAATTTTTATTTTAATGTTTCCTATCTAGTAAACTTATTTTTGAAAAAATATTTAAAGAAAATAATTTTTTCTAAAAGAATTTTTTTGTTTTTTTTTCTAAAAAAACTGCTTTTGGAAAAAGTATTATTAAAATAAATAAATTTGTTTTTGAAAAAACTACTATTTAGAAAAATAATATTTTAAAAATTAATTTAATAAAAAATTATAGCCATGTTTAGAAAAATATTTCCAACCTAGTAAGAACTTTTTATTTTAAAATTTGGAGAACTTTACTTTTATCTCAATTCCTTTTACGGAATACCATTTTCGCGTACTTGGGTTTTTTACATGAAATGTTTTTGCTACGATTTCACTCTTTTTTGAAAAGACTTGGATAATATAATTATTATATAATTCAAAACTTTTGCAATGCCTTGTTACTTTTACATAACTTTAAATTTATAGGGGAGGGAACTAAATATAAATTTTGATGTTTTAGAATTTTTTTCTATAATTTTATCATAGTTCCTATCGGTTTTCCAAAGCTCATCTCTCTGGAAGTGGGCAATATTACTTTTACATAACTTTTACGGTTCGTATTTTAATTTTGTTTTTACTCACCAAGGTATATCTTTGACGTCCTTTTCAGTTTTTGGTAAATTTTAATTTCTTGCTTGAGCCTACCGTTATATATGATACCTATTTATCTTTTGAACACTTTGGGAAGAAAGCTTTTGTAAATAAAAAAACACACTATACAATCACACAACGGTATAATTTTAACTGCCGTTGCAATATCCTTTACCGAAACCCAAGCCTCTTGCTGTCACGTTATTGTGAAACGCGTATGTAATCGAACAAACTGCTTATTTCAAGGCTAAAGGGCGCGAACTAAATTCTGCATCGGGTTTGCATGCATTGACCCGTCACTATGTTTTACATAACGAGAGAAGCAATTGTATCTGCCGTGTAGAGCACAAGGAGCCGGCGGTTGTCGCGAGAGCGACGCTGCTCTCAGGTCAAATTAAGAGCGACAGTCAATGAATCCTTATTCGTTTTCTATGCATACGGCTAAGACAACTACTTACATGGTTTGTATTTTCTTATATGCCCTTCCATTATATACAAATAGGTACAGTGAAACCCCCTATAAGCGGACACTCGCGGATCCGTAGATTTTGTCCGCTTATTGGAGGTGTCCGCTTATGAGAGGGAACTGCTAAATTTTAATATTATTTTTTAACAATTTCCGCTGCTTGAGTTTTTCCGATAAAATGTTTCAGCGATCTTTCGTGTTGTTCCGAAACGTTAACAACTTCCATTTTTTCACGTAAACTAAGAATTTTTTTAGTAGGCACCATTTCAAAGAGATCTATTACTAGCTAATTAAACAATAAAAATAAAACCCAGCAGTCCCGCCCCCGCTGAATAAAATATGTTGTAAATACGACCAGTGGCGGATCCACTAGGGGCACTTGCCCCCCCCCCCCCCCGAGAATTTTTTGAATATACAAAAAATGAGTAAAAAGTAATGTTTTTGCTAATAAAAATTCAAAATTTTTGCCTGCGGCGCATGAAAGTGTCTATTGTTACATCCACTGACTAATTCAATAAAATGCTGCTTAAAAAAATATATACCGTTTTTTACCAACAGAGACTGTCACCTAAAGTGCCCCCCGTCCGAACCGAGCCGAACTCCACCCCCCCCCTCCACCGAGAAGCACCTCTGGATCCGCCCTTGAATACGACAGAAGTATTTAGTCTCCGCATTAAAAAGGAAAGAGGTAATTTCCCAGTTGCAGAGTGGGTTGTTGCATACTACATAATATTTATGCTCATAACGTGCAGCGCTCCGTCCCGTTTTCAGAGGTTCGCGTCCGGTTTAGGGAGGTTTCAGAATTTTTTTACCGAAAAAAATTGTCCGCGTCCGGTTATTAGAGTGTCCGGTTATTGGAGTGAATTTTACATGTAAAAAAATAGGGAAAAGCTTGGTTCCAAAAAATTTGTCCGCCTAAAGGAAGTGTTCGCTTAATAGAGGTTTCACTGTATATATATGTTACAGGACAAACCCGATTTTAGGATAAACTAGTTTTTCCTAGGCCAAACCAGTTTATCCGAAGAGCGATAGGATGAACTAGTTTTTCCTAGTCTAAACTACTTCGGACCACGATTTAACTAGTCTGAACTGCTTAGATGGTCGCCGCTTGGCTTTGGATCACCGATCACAAGGATTTAGTTTGCACGCGTACATTGACTGTTATGGAGCGTTCGTCTTATTGCAAAATCGTGGCGTATTGTGCGTGGACGCTAGCCCTACCAAGTGTACTTTGGCTGCCTGACTTCCGCATGCGCAGATCTAGCAATATTATTTACCTCATGTATTACAATAGATGAGCAGGGTGATTTTCACTTGATTCCTAACCACATGAAAATAGAAAGTTTTAAAAACCTAACCTTACGAAACCTAATGAAATCTAACCGAAGCGAACCAAAGCAAACGAAACCAATAATTAAAAAAAAAACTTTCCTGACTTCCTACCCGGGATCCTAGAGGATGTGAATCCGAACCGGACCGAACCGAACCGAACCAAACCGAACCGAACCGAACCGAACCGAACCGAACCGAACCAAATCGAACCGAACCGAACCGAACCGATTTCGGTTCGGGTCGGTTCGGATTCATATCCTCTAGGATTCCGGGTAGGAAGTCAGGAAAGTTTTTTTTTAGAGATAATATATCCATATGGTTGGGCAGAATTTCTGCTTTTGCAAGGACCGAATCGAACCGAACCGAACCAAACCAAACCGAACCGTACCGAACCGAACCGATGCCTTTGCAAGAAAAATAACGTTCTCTGCAACTCGAAATGCCATAATAGTTTGACATGTAATAACAAGTAAATAATAAAAATTAGTAAACATGTGTTTTTGCTTATGACGGCAGTATAGCACTCGCGCTAATTAGAGACCCAGTATATATGACATATTTTTTAAAATATGTCATACACACAGGGTCTCTAGCGCCAATTACGTCAAGTTTTAATAGTGAACTATTAACAATTTATTTTTATAATGTCTGATTTCTTGCTTGCTTACATATACCACAAGCCCTTGTTGAGGTCACGATAGCTTAAAATATACTAACTTTTTCAATAGGACATTTGGAAGGAAACCCAAATTTTTCCAATGGTTCGGCAGCCAATGGTCCATACTTTTCGGCCAAGTCACAAAGATCGATAGTTCCTTCCATTAGTGGTATTGGTGGTTTGTCCAAAGAGTATTTCGTCTAAAAGAAAACAGCATGGTGTTTCCGTATTATCTCAATAAAAATCTACAGCGCTTATAAAAAAAGAAAAAAATTGTAAAAACAAAAGTGAGGCTTTATCCTCAACCGTCAGAAAATGTTATCTAATAAAACAACTAAATGTCGCAAAGTTATAAAAAAACACAAACATGGTATATCTTTTACGGAACATCCTATCTATATATTGAGACGAAAATAAAACTTTACATTATAAACACCTCATGTTGATTAACAAAATAGCACTTAAAAATTTGTAGGGGAAAGGGGAACAAAGTGGGATACATAAATAAATAGGAATACCACAATTTTAGCTAAACTGCGCCAGAATAAAACCTCTTAATATCAGATATTTTATCCCCATGACTGGTTTAACAATGCAATATGACTGGTGCCGGTCGGCTGAGCTTAAGTTGGTTTTTGCTTAACATGTGATGTTGTGTGCTGTTTATTGTAAAAATAACTTGCGCATTTTGTGACAGTAAGTACATTTTTTACAGACTTTTCAAAACTTTGTTTACATTGAACAATTAGTGGCTTTATGTATTATTAATAATTAAACGCGTTGCCTGTATAAATAGCCTGTTACTTTGTATGATTTTTATTTGAATTTAACTGGTGATTTGGGGCAAAACGGGTTTTTTTCTAGGGGGCAAAACGGGGTCAGTACCTCTTATTATACCTAGCAACCCATTTTGCCCCAAAAAAACTTTTGTTTTGGTACCATGCATTAATGGAAGTTGTATTTTATGTTGTTTTTTGTTCGTGTAGGAGAGTTGATAGCGATAACTAGATCGCAGTAATTTTTGTAAATACTAAATTTTATTATTATAAATGCATTTTTTATTACAACTTTTTATTTTTTAAATAAGTATTTTAATAAATAAAACTTGTCTTACAAAAATATTGATTCTAAATTACACAACCACCGCGTGTGTTTTGCCAAATATAGGTACCCCATTTTGTCCCGTATGCGTGGCAAAATTGGGCACAGACAACTTTTTACAAAAATAAAAATAAAAGTATGATAAAGTTTGAAATCGCTTAAACTGAAAATTTAAACATAAAGACTACATATCTCGCCAACTTAGGTTCAGATGACGAGCGCAAGTGTGAACATTTAGTACGAAAAATAAGCCTGTATTTCATATTGCGCCCCTTTCCCCTATCACTTTATTTTGAATTTAATATAGGGTTTTAGCCCTCAGTTTCTGAAATCCTGTGTTGCTTTAAGGCTTTAGGATAATATTTTTTTCTTAATTAAAGTAGCCAATCATGTGGTGACATTGCAGAAATAGAAAAAAATGTTACCTTGATCTTTTCGAGTCTCTTTGTAATATGGAGACATCCGGTCAAGTAGATATTACAATCTTTGTCCAAAGTAACACAAAAGTCATCAGACAAAGTTACAACGTTGTTGTCTCCACATGGCGTTAACTTGGTAATGTTGAAACTGTATCCTGCCTAAAAAGATTATTAATCATTATTTTTCACAGTTCAGTCAGTATATTCACAGCAAGATTCCCGAAAATCGAACTTTTAGAAGCATTTCGTGTTAATTTTTAGGAAATTGTATATTTTGTAGTATTTTGACCGCGCAAGCAAGAATCCGAATATGTCGGTTGCTCCGAGCGGATATAACGTTAACAAGCACGGTCTCTAGAATAGACCGGTCTTCGGATCGAATATACAGGGTGTACCATAACTTAGGGGCCATAGGCCAACAGGTGATAGAAAAGGTCTTCTCTGATAAAAAAGTTCCTATAAGACATGGTCAAAACTCTTTCTTTGTCGAGATACAGAGCATCAAAGTTGGCGATTTTTAAAACTCTTTTGATAATAACTTTTTAAAAAAAGTCAGTAAAAATATGAAATTGAATAATGTCCTGTATTCGAACAAGGGCAATAAATTAAAATTAAAATTATTTTGAAAAAAATTAGTCGGTCAATTTTTTTTAGAAAAAAGTTTTTTTAAATGCCATATTAAATGCAATGTTTTTTTTAAATATTTTTTGTTAATAAAAACAAGTGTCTAGCGAGATATAATATTAAAATATTATTGATATTTTTTAAAAGAATAAGTAAGCAATTTTTTTTTTTTTAATTATAATTTTTTAAACAATATTGTTGAAATTTTCTGAAAACTAAGGTAATTTTTTTACTGTTTTTTAGTACATCCTTATAAAATACAATTTTTGTAGACGTATTGTCGATATTTTTTTTAGCCCGCTTTTTTTATTACACAAAACTTACAATACAATTCAAACTGAATGTGATCGTTTTGTATCAAATGTAAACCGAGAACTTGGGAAGTAAACAATGGTGGCGGTTAGCGGATTACTTTTGCAGCTGAAACAAACACATTATTTTCTTCGAATTTTAATTTTTGTGTAAAGAAAACTGAAGCGGTCCAAAAAAAATAACGACTGGTATGCCTCAAAAATATTATTTTATAAGAATATAATAATAAACAGTAGGAAAATTGCCTTAGTTATCAAAAAATGTAAAAAATATCAGTTTTTCACATCATATCTAACTTTTGTTTACAAAAATCAGACGGCTGGACGTGAAAAGTTCGACATATACCGGGTGGGCCAAAAAAAAACCGGACAATTTTTTTTTCATTATAGCTTTTAAACTATACAATCAATTTTAATGGTATAAACTGCGCTTTATAGAGAATTAATCAGAGTTTTGACTAAATATATTTTTTACGAGTCGTTAAATACCGAGATGAATTCCATCAAAGGAGCATGCGCCAAAACTAACGTCAAAATGTCTAATTTAAATTATTGGCGCGAATACCGGGATTGGCGCGAGATCGAAGAGCTTAACGTATAATAAAAAATTCAAGGTATAAAATAATGGTCAATTCTAATTTTTAGGTATGATTTTATGTATGTAGGTACCGGGTGGTTTTTTATAACCGAAGCACTCAGCAACTTTATCATTGAAAATAAAGGGCTATAATAAATTGTAGATTTTTTTTGGTTAATTATGATGATGATGAACTTTAAAAGCCAACATAATTTTTTTCTATCCGTCACCATGTACAGGGTGTCCCAAATTCGATGTTTTTGGGGAGTTACGGGTATTTCTAGAGGGGCTAAAAAAACCTGATCAACCTTTGCGACACTCAAATTTCAAAAGAAGCTTAAGGGTGAAAATCGCATTTTGATATAGCAAGCCGTTTTTAAACTACGGGGTGTTTTTAAAAAGTCTGCAGTTTGGGAAGGGGTCTATAACTTGTTTATTTATTAATATTTTTATTTCTGTGAAAACATTCTTTAGACACTTTTTTAAGAGGAATTCAACTGTTAAATTAAATTTCATTTGTCACGTTTAGTTTTTGAGATATCACATAAAATTAATTTTTCTTTATGGGATTAGTGGGATTTCTTTATATTTTTGTTTTTTTTATTTTTACCACATATTTTAGTTTGCTTAATGGGTTTAAAATATTTTAATATTATAAAATTATAAAAATAAAAAAATAATAAAGAGGTGATTAAAAAATAAAAATAAAGAAAACAATTAAAAAAAATTAAAAATTAAAATATTGAGTGTGATACATTATTTTAAAGGAAATTTTAGAGAGAGTTTTAGAGTTATTCTGTAAGAAAAATAACAACTTTATGCAATATTTTAAAAACCAAAAGAGATAAATAAAAACCGTTTACATCTGTCAATTCTTCAAGAAAAGATCTATAAGAAAGCTATTTACACAAAAGCAAATTGCAGACAAAAACACTCCGTAGCTTAAAAACGGCTTGCTATATCTAAATGTAGTTTTCACCTTTAGGCTTCTCTTAAAATTTGAGCGTCGCAAAGGGGGCTCAGTTTTTTTTTCTCCCCTAGAAATACCCGACACCACAAAAAAACAACGAATTTGGGACACCCTGTACAGGCTGTGACAATAAAGTCGATTTTTTGAGAGGGAACACCCTGTATATTTTTGCATTTTAAGATTTGTCTTTTCTTTTTGATTTCAAACATATACAATATCTATGTGCTGCGATTAATATTTTTTGAGGTATATGCAGTATTTCTTCTATATGCATTTCACGTTTATTTTGTTTTGCCATGGGAGTATTGACAAATTTAAAAGCGCTAAATCTTTTAAAAAAATGTTTATCGTAGCATAGACATACAGTAGAACCCCAATGACAGTGTTTATTCAAATTAAATTGGGCACTAAATAATTTGTCACACAACTTGCACGTCACCGGCATTTTCACAGAACAAAAACGACGAATTTTCATCAAAAAGAACTGGGAATTATTAAAGTTTTGCTGTATAAAACCATACTGAAATATCTCTCAGTTGATTGGTTGGCAGAAATGACAGATCAACGCTTGCGCACGTCTTGGAATTCATCTCGGTATTTAACGACTCGTTATTTTTTTGTCCGCCATCTTAAAATCCAAGATGGCGGACGAAATTAAATTGTACCCTTCAAAGATTTTCGTTTATTCTTGTGTTATGAACATGTCTCTATTATTTTTTTAAACTAGTTAAAAGGCTGCATTTGCCACGTACAACAAGGTATTAACTAGCAAAATCGGTTCAGTGGTTCAAAAAATAATAATTTTGTTTCAACCATTGTTTTGCATATTATGCGATTGCCTTGCCAATCATGTCTGCATTTATTTCCTTATAACTTCATTACTGCTAAACCGATTTTAACGATATAAAAAACCTCCTGTTGAGAATTTTGCTTTTTAAAGACCATGATCAAAATTTATCGCCATCTTAAAATTTAAGATGGCGAACAGAATCATACTTGATTCTTCAAAATTGCGTGTTTATTCTTATTTTCCGAAAATGTTTTTGTTTTTTTTTAATAGAAAACCACTTTTCCTTAACACAACGACGCAAAAATTAGTAAAATCGGTGTGGTGGGTCTCAAAAAATCTGGTTTTGTTTCAACCATTGTTTTACAGATTCTAGGATTGCATTGCCAATCCTGTCTGCATTAATTTCCTTATAAATTCGTTACTAGTCTATTACTAAACCAATTTTAGCGAAATAAAAAAAATCGTGGTGAGAATTGATTGCTCTTTAAAGATTCTTATCGAAATTTTCCACCATCTTGGAATTTAAGATGTCGAACAGACTTATATTTGAGTCTTCATAATGGCATGTTTATTCTTATTTTGCGAAAAGGTTTTAGTTTTTTTTTTTTTAAGAAAAACACTACTTGTATCCGGCATAAAGAGGTACAAATTAATAAAATCGGTGTAGCGGTTCTCACAAAATCGGTTTTTTTTTACCATTTTTTACAAATTATACGATTGCATTGGCAATCCTGTCTGCATTTTATAAATTCATTATTACTGAACCGATTTCAGTGAAATAAAAAACATCAGGGTGCAAACTTTAAAGATCAATCAGTTTGCGCAATGATGTTATTTATTTCACTAAAATCGGCTCCGTAATAATGAATTTATAAAGAACTGAATGCAGACAGGATTGGCAATGCAATCGTATAATTTGTAAAACATTGGTTAAAACAAAATCAGATTTTGTGAGAACCACTTAACCGATTTTATTACATTTTACCTTGTTAAATAAGAATAAACACGCCATTTTGAAGAATCAAGTATGATTCTGTCCGCCAACTTAAATTTTAAGATGACGGTAAATTTTGATCATGATCTCTAAAAAGCAATCAATTCTCACTAGGATGTTTTTTATTTAATCAAAATCGGATTAGTAGTAATGAATTTATAAGGAAATAAATGCATACATGATTGGCAAGGCAATCGTATAATATGCAAAACAATGGTAGAAACAAAAATATTTTTTTTAGAATCATTGAACCGATTTTGCTGATTTGTACCTTGTTGTGCGTGGCAGGAATGCAGCTTTATTACTAATTTAAATAAATATATAAAACATGTTCGCAACACAAGAATAAACGAGCATCTTTGAAGAATACAATTTAATTTCGTCCGCCATCTTGGATTTTCAGATGGCGGATAAAAAAATATACTTAGTCAAAACTCCGATTAATTCTCTGTCAAGTGCAGTTTGTCCCATTAAAATTGATGGTATAGTTCAAAAGTTATAATGAAAAAAAAATTGTCCGGTTTTTTTTTGGCCCACCCGGTATATGCAGTGGCGGATCCAGGGGGGGCCAGAGGGGTCCGCTCCCCCCCCCCTCCCAAACATATTAACTTATTTTTTAGTTGAGCAGCATCATTTATTTAAAACTTGTCACAAATTCTACTTATTTTTTTTTAAATTTCGCCTGCGGAGCTATTATTCTTCTTTAGCTACTAAATTTCACACCTCAATTTCTATCAAAAACCAAAAATTTTTTTTTTTGATGTTTGCTGCTACTTTGGCCCCTCCCCCCCGGAAATCCTGGATCCGCCACTGGGTATATTTCGAACTTTTCACGTCCAGCAGGTGATTTTTGTAACCAAAAGTTAGATATGATATGAACAACTAATATTTTTTAAACTTTTTGACAACTAAGGCAATTTTCCTACTGTTGTTTATTATTTTCTTATAAAATAATATTTTTGAGGCATACCAGTCGTTATTGTTTTTGGCCGGCTCCAGTTTTCTTTTCACAAAAATTAAAATTCAAAGAAAATAATGTGTTCGTTTCAGCTTCAAAAGTATAAGATAAGATCCGAAGACCGGTCTATTCTAGAGATCGTGGTTAACAAAGGCTTAGATAATCAAGATGGCGGAACATGTCTCCGAAATTTAAAACTGATGAAGTTAAGCCCCCTTTGACATAGTTGTGCATCCAAAATGTGTAACTGTATTACCGATAAATATTATTATTTGAAAATTTTAGCTGCGAAAATTCCCAAGAACCAAACCCGCCACCATGGAATTTTTAAGCTTCTTAGGGAAAAATGTATTACATACTTTATTGTAGGCAATGAAATTCCCTTTCTAGTAATATATAATTCAGTGGGATTAGAGTCATTACAAACTCTCCAGAGGCGTCCGTTAATTATAGTAATTTAAAAAAGTTTAAAAAAACATATTTTTCCCATATTTTTTTTTTTGATTTTTTAGAAAACCAAGTTTTATAGAAAATAATGTGTTATACGTTATTATAGTTAGTAAAATTTACTTTTAAATGATGCTTAAGAAGGTTAAGTTAGTTCCAAATTAAAATTTCGGTGCGCCCGTAAATTAAAGAAATTTTGAAAAATCACTAAATAAACTAGTTTTGTTGTAGTTTTATCTCATTTTTTCAAAAACTAAGCTTAATATATAAAAATATCTACTACACTTTATTGGAGACAGTAAAATTTCCTTTTTACCAATATGTAACTCGGTGGGGATTAATTTAAACAATACTCATCAGCGATGTCCATAAAAAGGGTCATTTAAACTTAAAAAAAACATGTTTTTGACAATTTGACTTAATTAAAAAATGTGTCATCAAAAAATTTCCTTTGAAACGTTTTATAATTTGGTGGAAGTCATTTTATAAGTGATGCATCCCAGGTAACAAAATTTTTAATTAGGTAGCGAGCTAAACTCCATTTAAAATCTTTAGTTGGGAAGTTATAATCATAACAAAAACATTTCATGTAAAAAAAAGCCAAGTAGGCGAAAATGGCATTCCGTAAAAAGAATTGAGATAAAAGTAAAGCCAAGCTCTCCAATACAAATTTCAAAATGAAAGGTTCTTACTAGTTTGGAAATATTTTTTTAAACTTTGCTATTACAGCCAAACTTCTCTATGTTCAATTTAGCACTGTGCCTAAGAGTCATTTACAGCCGTAATAGCCAAGTTTAGAAAAATATTTCCAAACTAGTAAGAACCTTTCATTTTTCAATTTGTATTGGAGAACTTGGCTTTACTTTTATCTCAATTCTTTTTACGGAATGCCATTTTCGCGTACTTGGCTTTTTTTACATGAAATGTTTTTGTTATGATTTCACGTCTTTTTTACAGGAATATTGTTCAAAACTTTTGCAATGCCTTACTTAAATTTTTGAGATTTTTTAATTTTTTTCCATGGTTTTATCGTAGTTCCTATCAGCCTTCCAAAGCTCAGCTCTCTAGCGTTTCTGAAAGTGCACAATGTTACTTTTACATAACTTTACATGTATAGGGGAGGGAAATAAATTAAAATTGTCGTGTTTTTAAATTTTGTCCTATAGTTTTATACTAGTTCCTATCAGTCTTCCAATGCTCAGCTCTCTAGCGTTTCTGGAAGTGGGTAATATTACTTTTACATAACTTTACATTTATAGGGGAGGAGAGTAAATGAAAATATTAGAATTTTTTGCCATGGTTTTATCATAATTTCTATCAGCATTCCAATGCTCAGCTCTCTAGCATTTCTGGAAGTGGGCAATGTTAGTTTTATATAAATTTACATTTATAGGAGAGGGAAGTAAATTAAAATGTTGGTGTTTTAAAATTTTTTCATATAGTTTTATCACATTGTCTTTCAGTCTTAAAAAGTTCAGCTCTCTAGCGTTTCTGGAAGTGGGCAGTGTTACTTTTACATAACTTTACATTAATAGGGGAAGGAAGTAAATTAGAATTTTGGGGTGTTTTAATTTTTTTCTATAACTTTATCATAGTTGAAATAAAATTTCGGACTTCCATTGTCTTTATTTATTTTAAAACACGACGTTTCGGTTAGTAAGTATCTCTAACCGTTATCAAGTGTAAATTTATCATAGTTACTATCGGTCTTCCAAAGCTCAGCTCTCTAGTATGTCTAGAAGTAGGCAATGTTACTTTTATTTAACTTTACATTTATAGGGGAGGGAAGTAAATTAGAATTTTGGGGTGTTTTAATTTTTTCTTATAGTTTTATCATAGTTCCTATCAGTCTGCCAAAGCTCAACTCTCTAGCATTTCTGGAAGTGGGCAATGCTACTTTTACATAACTTTAAATGTATAGGGGAGGTAAGTAAATTAAAATTTTGGGGTTTTTTGATTTTTTCGTATAGTTTTATCATAGTTCCTATCAGTCTGCCAAAGCTCAACTCTCTAGCATTTCTGGAAGTGGGCGATGCTAATTTTACATAACTTTAAATGTATAGGGGAGGGGAGTAAATTAAAGTTTTGGGGTTTTATGATTTTTTCCAGGGGTTTGGTCATAATTTCTATCAGTCTGCCAAATTTCAGCTTTGTAGCATGTCTGGAAGTACATTAGAATATTGATGATCTATACATGAGTGAGTGAGTCAGTGAGTGAGTGGCAATTTCGACGTTTTTTGAAATTTCGTAACTACTTTATTACTTTATGGAATTCCATGAAACTTGGAGGGGTTGTTAACTCAATGGAGATCTACGACTGTGCAAAGATTCGTAGCTCATTGCGAAGTAGAGTTTTAGGTAGGTCAAATATCGGCTGAAATGATTCCAGAAAAGATGATTACGGTGCGCGAGCTTTGCGAGGCACTGCGTGGCCTCAGATATGCATTATAGTAAGAGCAAAAAATTTTCGGTCTAGAAGCAAATTAGATTACTTTTTGGCAACAGACCACCTCCCTCTAATTCGATTCCGCTGAATACGAATATTCGTGTTGCCAACTCGAAATATCAACGGAGAAAATCCCCCTATAACCCCCAAAAACCTGTTTTTTTTTCAGTTTTATTCAATTTTCTCGAAAACTAACCTTTTTTTTAAAATTGCAAAGAAAAGTTTTTTGTGGAGAACAAAATTCCCTTTCCAACGATGTATTAGTTAGGAAAAGAAAGTAGCTCTTTAGTGGCGTCCGTAAATTGGGATTATTTATAAAAAACATGTTTATTATAGGTTTTATAAAATTTTCTTAAAAACTACACTTCTTGGTAAAAATTGGGTCGTATACTTTATTGTAGGAAATAAAATTTTCCTTTAAACGTTGTACTATAATGTGCGGTTTATGTCACATTTAAGACTTCAGGGGCGTACTTATATAAATCAATTTTGAAAAATAATCAATATGCGCAATTTCTGTATACTATTTTATAATTTTTTAAAAAAACTAATAGTTCAGGGCCTAAGCCGGAAATTTAGGGGCTTGTCTGCATTTTCGCGTACCGTGACGAAATTTGGCACAGAGGTAGCATACACCTAGGAATGCCATTCTAGAAGTGGTGCTCCGATGGAACCCAATGTAGGGCCAAGATACAGGGGCGTACTGAGATGGGAAGAAAAAATTCATAAATGAAATATAAAACTAGTTTCGCGTATACTTTTTGTTTCTTTAAGCTTATACCTATGTAGCTTATAAATTGAAAAAAAAATCTATTAAAATTAAACGATGGAAATAAGGTTTTTTTTTCAGGGGAGAGGGAGCAAATGGTAGGAGGATAAATGGTTCAAATCTTATTTCGTCTAAAGTGGTCGTGTGGGGTGTCGATTTCTAGGTATTTTAGTATTCTAAACTAAAATAAATATTAATTGAGTCAATACGTCAAACTATTCACATGATATGTCAAAACTGACACCTTAATCTGGTGTTACCCGATAAGAGCCACCAACTATTCTCGGGTTTTACGCCAGGGATTATTAAAAATACCTGACCAAGCCTTAATAAAAATTGATAACTTAAGTAAAAGTGGAACCAAGTATCTAGAATTTTTAATAAAATTACATATTTGCATCCTGTTTAAGATTGTTTGTCAGAAATGATAATTAAATAGATATTTGAGAAATAATGATAATGCACATTATGCAAAAAATATTTTTTATAAAATTAAAGTTACTGTATTTTTCATTAATAACTTTTTAGTTAAAAATAGAAAGTTATAAGACAGCTTTTATTTATATATAAAAAACGATTTCGATTGCCTGTACTTACTATGTGTTTCTTTTAAAAATAATTTTTTCTATCATAACTAACCTACACGTTGTTTAATTTTATTATTGTTCCACCAATTTAGTGCGGAAAAAATATTAAAATTTTCTTTAATAACTTAACCGACTTTTTGATAATAACAAAGTTAACAATATTGCCGACTTTAATACGAATATCCTGTTATTCTAAAGTCTCTAACTAACAGCTACATAGGTGATTAACAGTTTAACTTTCTACTGTATATTTTCTAATTTTATAAGTGCTGTAAATAATGTTTTACTTAATAAAAAAAATATATATTGACAAAAGAAACACCCTGTATTTTCTTACAATTACAAAGCTGAATTAAACAATGTACACCATATGAGAAAGGCGTTCTTCTAGTTTTAAAAAGTTGTAAAATTCAGAAAGTATCATAAACTGCATACCTACCCAGTATGACGCAAAATTTGAGACTACTACTTTTTACATGATTTTTTTTATGTCACCTTGTATCTTTCAGCATATTACAAAATTACACAAACATTAACATTTGTGTCATAGCCTGTGATAAGTTTCATTGCAAAATTCTTATTAACGCAGTAGCTAAAATAAATAATGTAAAAAACAGTAAAAATGACAGCAAAGTGGTTGTCGCCCAGTATATAAATTCAGAAAAAGGTAATGATGTAGCGCTTATCACAAGAATAGAGTACGATAAATGGTTTACGAAGAAAAATATAGTGATTGCAATGAGGTGTTTATTTGACATATCTAGAGTTATTTCAATTTTCAGCACTAAAATAAACAATTAGGAAAAAACTTTATTGTCTAGTTACTTTTTAACACTCTGTACAAAAGTTTTTAATTAAGAAAATTAAAGCTGTACTAGTATTGTTGTAACGTACTGACTTTGAGTTTTCCAGAGTGATTTGTAACGTCGTCATAAAAAAAGTTATTGTGTGTGTTTAAGACCACACGGCAGTAGTGTAAACTTCAACAAGGCGAAATTAATAATATTAATAATAATAATAATAATAATATTTATTTTCAGCAACTTTAAATGTACAAAAATTACAAATTGTGTATATTCCCCCTTAGAAGCTGTAAATAAATATTTCCGGCAATTTAAAGCTTTGAGAAGCTTGTTTGCCTATCAAATAATATATTTACTTCCTTAAGTGAGTCTTATAACTATATTTAATATATATTGTTACGGGTTCACAACGACAATTTAAAACTCGCAAATGTCAAAAACGATACGTCAATTTATTTCGACAAATTATGTACAAAAACACGCACTTAAACTTACTAATAACTTGCTAATAATTCACTACTTTAATACGCCTATTAACTTCGCGTTAACATCTAGCGATCACTACCATTGGTTATCTCTAACTGGCTCGATGCCCCGCGTCCTGCCCTATATATGGGGTCTGACTACTATTCGAGAACCATCCATCCTTCTTCGATTCACGAGCATTCTCGTTTCTTCCAGAAGGTACGCGGCATGCATGAGTGTCATAGATAACGCAACTGAAACCTAGACTAAGAATACAACCGTAAGATACGTCAACCTAGTACTACACTAAACCTAAATTCTAACTATAAAATTTAAATAACTTAAATTTGTAACAATATCTTTAAAAAAAACTAACTATTATTAACTATTGAATAAGTTTCAGAGCAAATATAAACTATTAAATAACCTTTAGACCAAGGTACCTATAATTAATTACTCATATAATTAAACCTAGTTAATTTTGGAAAATCTTTGATTTGATAAAGCTGTCATAGTCGAAAGTAAGTGTCATAATCGAGAGAAAGAGTCATAATCGAGAGAAAGAGTCATAATCGAGAGTAAGGTGTCATAATCAAGATTAAGTTTTCAAAATGGTGATCAAAATGTCTTAATCGGGTAATATAGTTTTCGTTTTTTATACTTTTTTGTTTACTCTTGTAATATTGTATTATATATATTTTTTTTTTAATTTTTTTTTTTATGGAATCCAACTATGTATTACATTTCTAGCTATTGTTGTTAACCATAACATATATTGGCCCATAACATATTCTGCAAAGCGTACCGAACCGAACTCTTCTGTGTACTGGCCTTCATCTGCATTATCACATCGCTCGCTGAATGTTTCTCACAGTTAGTCGACTCGAGCCGATTTCACCCGAATGAGCGTTACATTGCCGAGCCTGACGGCTCAGTTCAATTCACTAGCTACAAAAACTGTTAAACGCTCCTAAAGAAGTTTACACTTCAAAAACTACTTAAATTGATCATAAAAATGTAAATTATTTTTAACAGTTCAACAAAATTTTAATTTTCTTTTCGTAAAATATAAATAAACGCTAAGTATCTCTTATTTGGTATATATTTCTTGAAAATATCGTAACGTCTAAGAAATCCACATACCTTTTTAGATTTTTTCAATTTACAACTATTAATTAAAATCCCCCTGTACTCCGACCCTGTATAAGTCACACCAGTCCTGCAATACTTGTTTTAAAGAGAAAAAATTTCTTAATGCTCACAGTAAATTTTAGCAAGTTATCTTGCATAACTAACCGCCTGGAATTTTTTTTTCTACTCAACACCCCCACACCATAAATTTTTCAAAAATGTTTTTATTATATTTTATTCATTGTAAGAAAATTAAACAATTTAATTTTTTTATCGCTTAAAATAAAAACGTATATGTTAATTTTATACAAAATTTTAATGAGATAGATGCAATTAAAAATAAAACACTCTGTATCTTTGCTCTGCACTTAGTTCGGGATGAGCACCACTTCGTAAAATAATACCATATTGTTGTATTATAATCGTGCCAAGTTTCATTACGGTAAGCAAAAATGCAGACAAAAGTGGCTTAGGCTCCGTACTAAAAGCTCCTTACGTAAAGAATTGATTTTTTCCTCTGAAATTAGTTGTTAAAAAAATTAGACACATTTTTTTGGTAATTTTTAAAAGTTGCTTCAACCAAACGGAAGCCTCCGAAGAGTTACCTATAACATGGGTCATATTTTGTTATTCACTGTTTGAAAGGAAATTTTATTGTCCACCGAAAAGTTAACAACACATTTTATCGTAGGAAGCTTAGTTTTTAAGAAAATTGGATATAACCTGTAAAAAAATTGATTATTTTGGTGATTTTACATTACTTTAAATTAAGGACACCACTGAAGCGGTAAATATGTAATAACTTTCAAGTTGTTATACATTTTTTAAAATAAAAGTTGATTGTCTTTGACGAAGTAAATAACATATTTTTTGATACAGAGCTTATTTTTTGAGAAAGTTGAATAAAACTTGTGAAAAACATGTTTTTTTTTAATGATTTTTAGCTCACACATATACTATACTATAGTAGTGTGAGCTATGGTGATCCTAATTTTTTCGAGAAAAAAAAAGTTGCTCCGATTTCAAAAATTTTTATATATCTTTGCGTTTCAGATGATTTTGAAACTTTTTTGTTGCGCCGTCTGTCTGTCTGTCTGTCTGTATGTCTGTCTGTCTGTCTGTCTGTAACGACCAACGCGCATAACTCAAAAACCGCTTGGCCGATTTTAATGAAATTTGGTACCTAGGCTGGGTCTTGGGTCGAGACGGTCCCATTTAAAAATGAACAAAATCCACCGAACACAAACCAAATAAAAGGGTGGGGGTAGATTTCAAAAATTAGAGTTTATGTGAAAATATGGCGTGTGTGATATCAAACGAAAGGTAATTGAGTCTAGAGTTAAACAAAATACATTTTAATTTATTTTAAAAAAAGGGTGGGGGTATATTTCAAAAATTAGAGTTTTTGTGAAAATATGGCGTGTGTGATATCAAACGAAAGGTAATTGAGTCCGGAGTTTAACAAATAAAATTTTAGTTTTTGCTTTTTTTAAGGGTGGGGGTAAATTTTAAAAATTTGAGTTTAAGTCAAAACATGGCTTGTGTGGTATCAAACAAAAGGTAATTTAGTCTGGAGTTGAATAAAATATATTTCAGTTTTTAGTTATATTAGCTCACACGTAAACTATAACTATAGTACCTAGTGTGAGCTTAGGGGCCCATATATTGGCAGAGTATTTTAAATCACCCCTATTTACAGACGTCGCTGGAGAGTTTATTATTGGTCAAACCCCACCGTGTTTTACGTCATTAAAAAGGGAATTTTACTGTCTACAATAAAGTGTGGTATATATTTTTTCATATTAAGCTTAGCTTGTGAGAAAATTAGATAAAACCTGTAACAAAAATTGTTTTTTGAAAGTTGATTTAATTTACGGATGCCCCTAAAGTTTTAAATATAAAACCAATCCGACCATGTTATACAATATTTTAAAGGAAATTCTATTGGCTATGATAAAATATAGAGATCAGTTTAAATATGGTGATTACATGGGTTTCGCGTAAAAGGATGACGTCGGAGACAAAAAAACCGGATTTTCGATCAAAAAGCCGGACAAAACGGGTCATTTTAAAAAAAAAAGAGTTTTTTGAGACCGAAAGGCCTGAAAAAATGGCCCAACACACAAAATAAAAAAAGTTGCATTTTAGAAGTATGTAGGTACTAGAAAATCGAATAAAAATAAGTAGGTACCTTTTTTTTAGAAAAAAGAGCATGCGAAAATTAACAAAATTAAGCACTAAAAAGCAAAAAATTGCAATCTAAAAACAACTAGAAAATTTTTAGAAAATGCGAGAGGGCGAAAAAAGTACACCGCAGAAAAATTTGCAAAAATTGCTACCGCAGAAGAAAATTTTTGATTAAAACAAAAATTTTTTTTTAAAATTAAATAATTTAAAAAATAAATGCTGTCAAAAATGTTACAAACGTTTCAACACTTTTGGTTAGTTTCAAAAGTATAAGCGCCGCGCCGAAAATTTATAAGCGAGTTGAATAGTTCGTTCCTGAGGTTCCTGATAAAGTGTGTTCATTTTGTTTCGGGGAACTAATTTTAAGCTTGGAGCTCTAACTCCCTTAGATTCCTCAATCCTAAGATCTCTTAGATCGCCAAAAAGGCGGACAAAGAAAAAAGCCGGCCGGACATTTTTATTTTGCCCAAAAAGCCGGACTTGTCCGGCTTTATCCGGACGTATGGTTACCCTAGTTTTAACAAAAATCGAATAAATCTTGGAAAAAACATGGGTATTTTGAACATTTTTAAATTGCTTCAATTAACGGACGCCGCTGAAGAGTTTGTTTTAGTCTGACCTTATAAAATTATACCTTGATAAAAAGTGAATTTCATTGTCAACAATAACGTATGTTATAATTTTTTTCTTAGAAGCTTAGTTTTTAACAAAATTTAAAAAAACCTTATATTTTCAGATTGTGGGGGGTCTGGAGGTTCTTGCAGCAATTTTAAAAATACTCTGCCAATATATGGGCCCCTAAGCTCACACTAGGTACTATAGTTATAGTGTACGTGCGAGCTAATAAAACTAAAACTTGAAATATATCTTATTCAACTCCAGACTAAATTACCTTTTGTTTGATACCACACAAGCCATGTTTTGTCTTAAACTCAAATTTTTGAAATCTACCCCCACCCTTAAAAAAACAAAAACTAAAATGTATTTTGTTTAACTCCATACTCAATTACCCTTCGTTTGATATAACACACGCCATATTTTCACATAAACTCTAATTTTTTAAATCTTCCCCCACCCTTTTATGTGGTTTGTGTTCGGTGGATTTTGTTCATTTTTAAATGGGACCATCTCGACCCAAGACCCAGCCTAGGTACCATATTTCATTAAAATCGGCCGAGCTGTTTTTGAGTTATACGCGTTGGTCGTTACAGACAGACATACAGACAGACAGACAGACAGACAGACATACAGACAGACAGACAGACAGACAGACAGACAGACGGCGCGACAAAAAAGTTTCAAAATCATCTGAAACGCAAAGATATATAAAAATTTTTGAAATCGGAGCAACTTTTTTTTTCTCAAAAAAATTAGGATCACCATAGCTCACACTACTATAGTATAGTATATGTGTGAGCTAAAAACTAATTTGATATTATTTTTTGGTGTACACCTGGGTCAATTTAGACTTTACAGCGGCAATTTCAAATTTTGCCGCCATCTTGAATATCTCAGCCCCTGTCAACATTTTCAGGTGGCTCAGGGATACTCGGATTCACCGGGGTCGAAATAGGGTGAATTGACCATGTGCCAAAAAGTAATATAAAATGCTTCTAGAAAGGGGATTTTCCAAAATCTTGTCTTAACTTTTTACTTTGATACACAATCATAAAAAATACAAGATGTTAATGATAAAAAGCACTTACACATCCAAAAGCTGCTCGAATTAATGCCACTTCCAAAATCGCCAAAATCCAAAATAAATACATGTCTGAAAGCCTACACAGGTTAGAAATTAGGACCAGTTTATGAAAATATTTAAAACAATTTTTTTTTGTATTTTAATGGTAATTTATAAAAGATCTTAACTGTTGATAAAATATCAATTATTGCTAATTTCGTAATTTGTGCCACTGCTAGGTATGTAACTGTAAGTACCTATAATGACATCTAGATATAAATTTTCCTGAGCACAAAACAAAAAGTTGGACTATAAAATTTAACAAAATTTTATGGAAAATTAAGTTTTCGATCAGTCACGCATACGTATTTGTAATAGTAAGTTATAGTTATACATAATATTGTCGTATATTATTGAATTATTTTCGAACTTCCGGAATAAAAAGTGCAATTTTTGTCCCGTATTTTAGGGATAAGGGACTTAATTTTGGCTTTCGCAAAATAAAACAAAAAATTTATTAAACGCTTAAGGGTCCTTAAATTACATAACTCAAAAATCACGTAATTTTGACTCCCTTCCACCCCATTCTAATGCACCTGTAACGATACCTCTGACTCCCCTTTACAAAATTAAGTATAGCCCGGTGCCCACCTAGGACTTTCTCGTGCCTGTCCGCGCACGCGTCACATGACTGCCATAACATTATATATTGAGATCACGTGACGCGTGAGGGGGCACCCACGAGAAAGTCGTAGGTGGGAACCGGTTGTAACGTTTGCCACCCCCACCACCCCCCCCCCCCCCCCGTCCATCAGTAGGAGGATTATATACACATAATTTTTAAAGACATAAAATATTTTTAATAGTTTTTTTACAGTAAATTGGAAGGGGGGAAAAGTTTACTTTGTTTTAAAAGTGTTCTTTTATTTTAATTTTAGTGATTTTTTTGTTAAATTGCAGTTTTGCCTGAAACATACTAGAAAAAACTGAAATATCCCAAAAACTACTTACATCAGAAACATGATTTATGGCTTGTTGGAAAGAACTTTTTTAAGATACTTGTCAGTCACTTTTATAAAAAATGATTTGGATGGAATTTTGAAGAAAATTTTTTTGTCTCGAAAATACCTTTTTAAATTAAAAAAAAAAAAAAATTTCTTTGATTCGTTGCTTAGATATTCGCAAAATTTCAAGATGAAAAATTCATGAGATAAAGATAAAAAAAATGTTTTCCCACTGCACATCAAACGTTGTGAACAATATGCTTATTTGATTTTTCGCAAAGAAAAATTCAGGTGTCGTAGAAATTTGTTCGAAAACCATTTGTGCAAAAGCAATAGTTTGAAAATATTTTCTTTGAATGCAAATTTGTTCGAAAACATTTTCTTTAAACGAAAGTTTCTTCGAAAACATTTTCTTTGAACGGAAATTTGTTCGAAAATATTTTCTTCAAATAGAAATTTGTTTGAAAACAGTTTCTTCGAAAACAATTTGTTTAAAAACTATTTTTTAGACCTGGCTTGCCGAACTTAACACAACTTACATAGTTTGATTTTTTCTAACATATTTTTACAAAAAAAAACTTCCCTGACTTCTTTCCCGGGATCCTAGAGGGTGTGAAACCAAACCGAACCGAACAGAAACATTTTTGAAAAAATGATTCCCTAAATTAGCTTTCCGGTCCTAATTTTGGGAGGTTGAAATCGGTGTTATGCTAACCTTTATCAATTGAGCGCAAACGTGTGACTTGGGGACATTACCTTTCGTGGAAAAAGGTCGGGGGGTATCTGGACCGGTTAGGATACGTTTGCGATCAATTAACAACGGTTAGGAAAACACCAATTTCGACTTCCCAAAAGAAGAGGGGAGCTAAAATCAAGAAAATAATTTTTAGAAAAAACATTTTGGTTTGGTTTGATTTGGTTTTGTTCGATTTAATTACACACCCTTTAGCATTTCAGGAAAGACCGAACGTTTATTTTTTGAAAAAATATGTGGGCGACGCGTCGGGGCAAAACTGCAATTTAAAAAAATTAATAAAAACAAACAAGAGTGAGAACAACTGTACCAAATTATCCAAATTTAAGAGGATCAATTCCCAAGCCACCTTTTTGTTTGGTTGATTTGATATGAAATCACCCAAAAGTCTTTGAAATCGGAAAATAAACAATTACATAATTTTTATTAAACCACCCTATAAAAACGGCTCTGTAACAAAATACGGTCATTTTGATCCGCGCCATTTTGAAATTGCGCTATTCTAATCAACGCCATTTTAAATATGCTTTATTTTGTTAAGCGCCGTTTTTAATACGCGCAATTTAAAAAAACGCAGTTTTAAGACGCTCTATATTGAAACATGCTATTTTGATACTGATGATATTTAATTTTTTGTCGTGTTCTTGAACTTGATTTTTGCCCAGTCATGCTTGGCTGACTTATTTTTTAGCCATCCATAAGTTGAAAATTTGGATAGTAAAAAAAAACTTCTTTTATTTTCACTAAAATAAGTTTGGGACAAAAAAGACCTAACCACCAAAATTTTTAATGGCGTCTGTCTCTCTGGGACACGATAACTCAAAAATTAATAAATACAGGGTGGGCTAAAAAAAACGGACAATTTTTTGTTAATTATTAATTTTTTGAATTGTATCATCGATTTTAATGGGACAAACTGCATTTGGCAGAGAATTAATCCGAGGTTTGACTAAAAATATTTTTTTGTCCACCATCTCAAAATCCAAGATGGCGGACGAAATTAAATTGTAAACTTTAAAAATGCTCGTTTATTCTTGTGTTGCGAACATGTTTTAATTAATTTTTTTAATCAGTTAAAAAGATGCGTTCTTTCCACGCACAACAAGGTACAAATCAGCGAAATGCGTTTCTAAAAAAAATATTTTTGTTTCAACCATTGTTTTGAATATTATACGATCAAGACCGTACCTAGGGGGGAATCAAGGGGGATCAATCACCCTCCCGAAATTTTTGGGACTCAACAAAATATTTAGTTGTGATAGGTAGTAGAGATATGGAGAATTCTCATTTTTTTTATGGCAGAATTGATTTTTTATATTTTTGCTTATAACAGCTGAAAACATGCTTAAACTAAAGAGTGGTTAAGTATAGAGAAACCTAGTAAAGGGGCTGCTGCTCTTAGCGAGGTCGTCAAGCCTCCTAAACTAGGGAAGACCACCTAGCAGGAGATACATTAAGCTAAATAGCTGCAGTGTCGGAGACTCCCAAAATTGCTGGCGGAACTAATCAATCAATCACCTTGTTATTCGTAGCAAGAATGCAGCTTTTTTAATCATTTAAAAACACAATCAAAACATGTTCACAACACAAAAATAATCGAGCATCTTTGAAGTGTATATTTTAATTTCGTCCGTCATCTTGGATTTTGAGATTGCCAACAAAACAACAACAGCAAAATATTTAGTCAAAACTCTGCTTAATTCTCTGCCAAGTGCAGTTTATCCCATTAAAATCGATTGAATATATCAAAATATATATAATATAAAATATTTTTTTACCTTCCCCCCCCCCGGGTATATCTTAGTCATTTAACGGCCAACATTCCCATTTTGAGGGCACTTATAATAATATAATATTACTTAAAGTTTTAACAAAAACAAAACCAAATATTTTGAGTAATTAGGTAATATATTTTCTAGTTTTTTGAAAATTTTTATTTTAATTCTTTTTATAAAAAATCTCAATTTTTTTATCCTTATATTTTTTTATAATCAAAACCTCAAAATATAAATATATTTTTTAATTTAATAATTATCCGACCTTGTAAATAGTTTTGCATTTGAATTTATAATTAGTTTTTAAAAAAACCGTCTAATCCTTTGCATGTGCCATTTTTTTTTCTAAATAATTAAAGTTGTACACACAGATTGACGATTTCATGTTTAACAAAAAAAAAAGTTTGGATATCATTTGGAGCTGAATAAAATTTCTTGCAACCATTTTTGTAATAACTAAAAATGTTGTCATGGTTTTCGAGATATTAAAAAGAAACGTAAAATCCGATTTTAGAGCAATATTTTTCACCCAACCTATGGTGGCATATTTAGGGGGGGGGGTGGTGGCGGTGGCTAAGGCTAAGATTTTGTTTAGATAGTTTGTACATATTTCATGAATACAAATATAAAATAGCATAAAATACGGCATCGTGGGGTTCCGCACCCCCTCCCCCCCAGGGGCGTATCGTATAGGTTGCCAGGGGGGGGGGCGAACGCCCCCCCCCCGCTTCTCTGCGCCTGGCGCCCCTGACGTTCTTTGAGAAAAAAATAGAAAAACTAAATTTAACGCAAAAACAAATGGTGCCCCCCCCCGCCTTTTTATCCACGACACGTTACTGCCCCCCCCCAAACTTTTTCTAAAACTACCACTTCAATTTCTATGTCTTTTAGTTGGGAATGTATAAGATCCGTTATACTTCGTTTACATATTTTATTCCAAGAATAACATTAATATTGATAAGGGTACAACTATGACAAAAATTTTTACAGACCTTTTTCGTTGATAGCGTTTTTAAAAGGTTCGATGTGAAATAAAAGGTGAATTTTGTTAGTTTTCCAACAATTTTCCAAAAAGTAATAAAAAAAATTTAAATAAAAAAAACACCCAACTGCTAAATTTACTTGTAAGTACTAGTCGCAGTTGAGTACAAAATTGATAGGTATACCTATAAAGTATTCGAATAAAAATTACTTAAAATTATGTGGAAGGAATATTTTTTAATATTTTTTTGCCATGTTAACTCGCATATTTTCACTTTATTAATTATTATAACCCAGTCAAATAACTGTAAAACTTTTGCTAATAGGCTTGGAACATTAGTCAGCAAAGGTATATTTTGTTATTATTTTTCTCAATTTTAATGCGCATCCTTCGCACATTTAATTTTATGTGTCACTCTAATAGTAAAAAGTTTAATTTTTTTATTTTATTTGAAAATCTTAAAATTATATTTAAAAATTAGTTTAGAAAGCCATACTTTTCCATACGGACCTGGTTTTCAGGTTGTCTAACAACTTCTGAAAAGAATAGTTTATTATAGAGTTGAAAGAATATCTTTCGAAAGAAATACTTTTTAAAACTAAATGGGAAAAGTATAATTTGTTATTATTTTTATCCATGTCGAGATGCATTTTCGCACTTTAGTAACACTGCGTCAAATTGTCTAAAAGTTTTAAAAAATTATTTTTTCTTTTAATTTGAAAGTTTTTCGAACAAGTTTTTTTTTAAGGAAAGGACTTTTTTGTTATTATTTCTCATCTTACTGACTTGCACCCTGCGCTTTATAATGACTTAAATTAAAAAAAAAAAAACTTTAAAAAATATAAATTGTTATTTCAAAATTATTGAAAAACGTTAATTTCGGTTTTATTTGTGACCATTTTTTTTTCATTTTCAAAAAAGGTGTACTTTATTTTAATTTTTTAGAGTATTTTACTTTAATACATCTAGTGAACTTTTTTAAAACACTTAAAAACAGAGCACAATTTTTTTTTATTAGTAATTGGTAGGTAATCAAAACTATTTGACCAAAGGTAGGTAAAATTTAATTTTCAAAACCCAGCACTTAAATTTTTGGATATTTAATTTTTTTTATTTTTGCTACAGCTTTTCAAGGTACAACACAAGTTGGACTAATAAATGAACCTATCTGCAAACTAGGAAATCATTTAGACTATGGACCTCTATTAAGTTAAAAACAGTCTAGAAAAACCAAACTTATTATTTTTTATTATTTAACACAGGTAAGTGCATTTTTCACTTTAGGAAGGGAGTTTCAAAAAGTCTATTTCAAAAATAAATAAATGAAGTTAGCAGGTGCTTCAAATACAATACTTGAAATTTTACTTCAAGTACTGTACATGAAGTACATCGACAATCCAGTAATTGTACTCGGTACTTGAAGTATTTTTACCAATGTACTTGGAAATGTACTTGATTTGTGAAGTAGAATACTTCAACTTTAACTTTAACTTTAAAACTTTATTTAGCAAGAATATGCTACAATTTTAACATAGTAAAGTAAATTACATTAAAATCTAATTGTTAGCTATATAAATATTAATAGGCTAAGTAACATTTTCAACTGTAACACTAAAAATGTACTTCAAGTATATTGAAAGTACATTCGAAGTACTTCAGGTACATTAAAAGTACTTTAAGTACAATAAAATGTTTTTGCTTAAAGTACATATAGATGATGAGATAAAACTTTAATGCGCCGAACACAAGCGGTGACCTCAGGGTTTTTTTTATCAACTTTGCAGAGAAGTCCAGTATTTTAACAACCTTGATAGGTAGGTACGTCTGAATAAATCACCCAAAAAATTGTAATATTAGGTACACACTTATCCAAAAAATTGTGCCTATAAGCATTGTTATTTGCATGCACCTTCATTATTTCCTGAAACTTGAAATTCACATTTAGTGTGAGAAACCACTACAGCACAGTCATGCCATTTATTGAGGGGTGTCAGTAGTACGGTATTGCAGGCATATTGCACTTGTGGCAGGATTTTTAGGGTTCCACGTGTACTGACCGAGCAGCAAACGTAATTTCTACGTTTGATCATAGAAAATATAACATCTGATATTTTCTATGGTTTGATGGAGCTTGGTTTAAAGAGAAATTTATTTAGTCTTTGATTAGGTACACCTCAAAAACTGCCCTGGATATATACGTTTGATTTAACCCTTTCAATACGACTTTTGGCTATTACAGTAAGAACTTATCAGACTTGATATTTCTTATTCTATAAAATCTAAAATTTTTCCAAAACGCTTTTTTAAAAGAATTGGGCGGGATGACTTAATGCCAGCAGTAATAAAACTGCTAGAAAAAACTGTTTGTGGTGAGATATACCACTGCAGGGATCAACATTTATCCCTGATCCCTGATGGATGAATAATGACTGCAGGGTTCTATTTAACCCAACGGCCATCAAACACGTCAAAGAATACTGCCGAATTTCGGTGCATTGATGCCAAATTATTGTCGCGTAGCAATTGATAAAGTAAACGATACCCTGTGATACGATATTATCCCATTCCAATGCTTTTCTAAAGGCGCATTTCAATTTGTTAATTTTAAGATTGGCGTACATAAACTTGTGGCCAGTGGGTTAAAACTATGTAATTTTAATAGCATGCCAAAACTAGGAGTTTTAAATCCACAGTAAAATAAAAACAGCGTTTAATTGACCTACCCACACAAAGGGATAAATCACCGAATTCGTTCAGGTACAACTTTATTATTTCTTAACCAATTTTTTGAGTTGATACCTTTCTGTACACGGCAACGACGCGACGTGGCTTTTTGGTCAATAATTAAAATCGAGTACAGTGGCGCAGAAAAAAAATTGGCGAGGGGTTAGAGAAATTGCTAAATTTTAAAAACTTGGATATTATATAAATATCGATTTTGACAAAAAAAGTCTCAAGCCTTGTCTTGCAATATAGACCAAAGCCACAAAAATGGAACAAAGGGTAATAAAAACCATGAACGAAAAAATAATGTACAGGTTTTTCTGGTCCACCTTATATTATTATTTTTAGCATGTTCATTTTTTATTTAAAAAATTTTACCTTCCTATCTCTCAAGCCCATATAAAAAAAAGAATTATGTTTTTCGATGTCGAAGTCTGATTTTCTGTTTGTCTGTATTTGCTTGACCTAACCAATAATTTTCCACCCCTCAATGAGCTGAAAGCAGTTTGATTTAAAATTACTTATCATAATCTTAAGAGTAGTTTAGGTGGGGGAGTCTTACGCAAAAATACAAGATTAAGTTTTATCGCCCCTACTAACTAAGTGCGGAAACTGCAGAAAGTGATACTTTACCGCACGCGATGGCAGTTGGCCAAGCCGTCAAGGGTGGTAATAAAGACACTTTCCGCATGTGTTAGGTACAATATTTTACCTTTTCTTTAAATAAATTGAATGGTATTTATCAAAAAACATGTCCAATTAATTCGATTAAATTTAAATGTCAACTAAATATTAAAGCTGTCTGAAGGCATTCGCTGATGACTTAAACATAAAACCTGACAATTTGGATCAGATAAATCGGGCCAAACACTTAATAGACATTTAGAGTATGTGCTCAGGAGCAAAATTAAATCAAAAAAATGTTCTGCCAACGAGATAGGGCCATATAGAACTTCCAAGTTTAAAAATATGAGGTTTAACTGGTTTGATATTAAAACCGAAGTAAAAGTGTTGGGAATAAAAAAAAGGGAAAATTGGAGTAACGTGACAAATCAAATTAGAACCAAAAACATAATCAATATGACTAGAGATTTGTCTCTGTTTCAAAGAGTCGCTTCTATTAATATTTACGCTCTGTCAAAAGCATGGTTTATGGCACAGATTTTGCCAATACCAAAGATGGTTGCGCAAAGGCAGGCTGCAATTTGTGGACAGTTTATTTGGTATAAATCCCCAGTCAGGGTTTTCCGACTGGTAATGGTGCAAGAGAGATATAAAGGAGGGCTTAAACTACAGGATCCCTGGAACAAAAGTAACGCTTTATTTATTAACAGATTCGCAAAGCTCCTAAACAGAAATAAAATAACAGGTCCAGTAATATCGGAGATAGAGAATCCGCCATTTCTTCTATCAGTTCCATCACATTCACCGCACGTTAAAAGATTGATCCAGGAATGCGCGTATCTTCCAAAAACAGCTCTGGATCCAAATGTATTATCTTCATAACGTATCTACAAGATCTTGATCTCTGGATATGTTTCCAACAAAGCAAATGTGACGATTAAGTATCCCTTTAGAATTTGGACAAATATTTTTAAAAACATACACTCTAAAATTTTTGATCATTCCTTTAAAAGTTTGTTTTTTAAATTAGTTCACGAAATATATCCTTTTGAAAATAACAGAAAAAAAATCGGATAAGCTACCTCCTCAATGTGTACTGAATGCAGAAAAAACGAAGATAATTTAAAGCACAGATTTCTTTGTTCAAATGAGACTAGAGCTATTACGGTGTTTATGTTAAGAATGTCGTTTTTAATATCTCGGAAAACATTTTCTCTTGAAGATCTTCTAAGCTTTAATTTTTGTTTGACAAAAAATGAAAACACGGCACTACTGCTTCTTATTGCAACATGCATTGAATTTATATTAAACAAAAATAGGAACCTTGTAGATTTAAAATGGTCAATAAAATCCTGCTATATTAAAAAAGTGAATAGGCAAGTTCTTGAAAAAGTCGCTCATCTCTTGTAAAATTGAGTTACTTTGATAAGGCAACTTAAAAAATTAGAAATAGGCAAAACCTAGAAAACCTAGATAGGTATGTTTTCTTTTATTATTAACACTATAACCATGTATTGTAAATAGTAATTAAGTTTTCTAATAAAGATATTTTATTTAAAAAAAAAATGAGGAGTTGCTATAGTTTCTAAGTGGTGCGCATGCGGTAAAGTAATGACTTTACTGCGAGTAATAGCTATTTTCCTTACAAGTGCAGAAAATTGATTTTCCTCACGCTAATGCCGTTGGCAGAACTGTGTGTAGCATGTTCTGTCAAGCGTTTAAGCCTGCCTTTACAAATATCTGGTAAACAAAATTATTTAATCGATTAGCTTTTAAACAGTTTAAGAAAATTACTCTTCGCATGTGGATTTTAAACCAAAAAATGTTTAGATTGGCAAGATGTTTATAAATATGAGTAGGTATACTTATAACTACATACGTAAATGCCGAAATACAGCCTGCTGCCATCTACATTTTAGTGTAAAATCCATGCAGCAGGATTTTGTCAAGTTGTTACATCATCCGGTTTTTCAATTCCTGCCCTGAATCGTTGTCTGACTACATAAATAAGGAAGACCGTACACGTCTCAACATTTTTTTTTTAAAATATACAATTGAGAGTAGGACTTTTTCGTAAATGGAAACGTTTTTAGATCCAACTATCAAACAGCTTCGATGGACTATTAGACCAATCGTGAATAGAGAGCTACTGCTAGAGCAACAACTGTCGAACTTCTAAAGGATTTCTAAAATACACTTTTTCAGGTCTACAATTTGTAGTAAAGTATGGTTCAACTATACAGAGTGTTCAAAGTTAAGTGTCCACTATAGCTAAATTTGTTATTATTAAAGATAAAAAAAAGTTTAAATTGGCAAACTATAGTAGAATTTTTGACGCTTGATTGAACACCCTGTATTTTATAATTTCTTTTGATAGGTCTTTTAATTCTAAACAAAAATGATCTTTTGATTTTTTTTCCTAAAGTTAAAATAATGAAGATATTCCAAATTTAAAATTACGCCTTTCTGCGAAATAAAATTGCAATACGTAATTTTGAATTTAAAATACCTCTCTAACTCGAACCTCTATAACTCGAACTTCTATAACTCGAACGTCTCTATAACACGAACCTTTTAAGTGGTCCCTGCACTTTTTATATGTACTTTAACCTCTTTAATTCAAATTTCTATAACTCAAACTCTCCATAACTCGAACTGTGTAGGTTGTCCCTTTGAGTTCGAGTGATAGAGGTTCGACTTTATCTTCGTTATATTTAACTTTAGGAAAAAAAATCAGAAGACGGAAAATAGGATTCTGCAAGTATTAGGAACAATAATTCTATTTTTACGAACGTGCAACAAACAAAGTGCAAAAAAAAACCGTTGAATACTAAAAAAACAACAAAAAATAGAACAAACTCAAAAGTGCGGAAAATAGCGTATAAACCTATGATGAAAGAAAAAAAGGATTTTCCCCATTAAAAATAGTGTGGAAAATACGACTTTCTACACGATCCGGAAAAAATATATGTTTGTCAAAATACATCAAAATGGAGTCGTTAATATTTAGTTAGGTATATTTAACAGTTGGTGTGTTCATAAAATTTGTTGGTAGAAAAGCTTTTATTGGCCCTATAAAAAATTCTTAAAACCATTACACATACTTGTTCAATTTCTGGGAAATTAGTTTAGCACTTTTACATGCCCAAGTAGCAATTACACTGGTCGGCATGAAAATCGGCCCTGACACCAGTCTTGCCGATTCTTATGTAAAATGACCTCCTGAATCCAAATATGAACTCCGTTTTTCCTTATCACCCCCCATTATCGGGGGAGACCCCCCTACCTATTTTTACTGCTTTTCGATAGTTTGGTTGGACGAAAAGTATTTTTTTTGGCCTTAACATCATTATTTCGGAGAGACTGGAGTGTTTAGTGTTCTCAAACTTTAATATTTATAGCAAGGTGGTAAGCCATTTGTGTTGGGGGGGGGGGGGGTTTAATATGCATTTTCTAATTATTTTTAAAAAATTTTAGCTTCCAGCAGCTTAACGGTAAGGATAAACGTTATAGCAAAGTATAAAGCAACATATTAGTATATAAAAGTATATATATACAGAAACTACTGGCGTATACAAACAATCGCCTTGGAGGGGCTTGGAAATTTTTTCAACTTTTATTTATTAACATTTTAAAAAGTAGAAAAATAAATAGTTTTAACATAATCTATTTTTAGATTCTTGGACGGGGCTTTCGCCCCCAAGCCCCCCTCCCCTCTTGTATACGCTTTTGAAAAAACTATAATAAAAAATAAATTGTTGCTTTATTTGTGAATGGGACAGCCGAGCACGGGACAAAAAAAAGCTTGCATTTCACTTCCCTGAAAACCTCTTTTCCAACTTACTCATCCGACACTGCTTCTAAATATTCAGGAAAGAAGTCCAGATGCGAGTGAAGGAAGTGCACTTTAAAGGACATGTTACATACCATGGCCTTGTACGCTAAGAGCAATTCCTCGACCTGAGCGACATAATCATCACTTTTATGGTTACCCAAAAAGTTCTTACACACGTTTTGGCATGCAAACCAAGCTCGGTTTTCTTTTTGATTCAGGTGTTCAATAAACGTCGAATCTTGAAAAAGTTGTCTATTCTGGGGCCTCACACCTTCCTTGATTTTAGCCTCACTAAGACGAGAAAATTTAGTTTTCAAAAATATGAATGCGTCGCCTGTTTTGTCCAGTGCTTTTACAAACTGGTTGATCAATCCAAGTTTGATTTGCAAAGGCAGCAAGTAAATATTATCTTGCGGGACTAATAAGGATCGTTGGCGACATTTTTCTGACCGGGAGTAAGTCTTTCTCGCAAAGGCCAGTTTCGTACAATGTAATGTTTGTCCCGTGCTCGGCTGTCCCATTCACAAATAAAGCAAAAATATTTTATTTTTTTAATATAGTTTCTGCATGAGCGTATACAAAGGGGGAGGGGGGCTTGGGGGCGAAAGCCCCCCCAAGAATCTAAAAATAAATTATGTTAAAACTATTTATTTTCCTACTTTTTAATATGTTAATAAAGGGGCTTGGGGGCGAAAGCCCCCCCAAGAATCTAAAAATAAATTATGTTAAAACTATTTATTTTCCTACTTTTTAATATGTTAATAAATAAAAGTGGAAAAAATTTCCAAGCCCCTCCTAAGCGATTTTTTGTATACGCCAGTGGTTTTTGTATATATATACTTTTATATCCTAATATGTTGCTTTATACTTTGCTATAACGTTTATTACCTTTACCGTTAAGCTGCTGGCAGCTAAAATTTTATAAAAATAATTAGAAAATGCATATAAAACGATAAAATCTACAATGTCCATTTACCATTTATGCAAAACACCCCCCCCCCCGCCCCAAAACAAATGGCTTACCACCTTGCTATAAATATTAATGTTTGAGAACACTAAACTCTCCAGTCTCTCAGAAATAATGATGTTAAGGCCAAAAAAAAATCCTTTCCGTCCCACCAATCTATTGAAAAGCAGTAAAAATCGGTAGGGGGGTCTCCCCCGAAAATAGGGGGTGATGGGGAAAAACGGAGTTCATATTTGGATTCAGGAGGTCATTCTACATAAGAATCGGCAAGAATGGTGTCAGGGCCGATTTTCATGCCGACCAGTGTTATGTTTTGGGTGTTCCAGATTTTCATTTGTTTCAAAGATGATTCTTGAATGTCTGTAAGTATTTTTTAACATATTCTATTTTAAATATTATAATTTACTTTAATTTTTTATTATTCTTACAGACCAGACCACTTGATAATGGTTTCTTAAAAACCGAAACGCGTCGTGGTTAGACAATAAAATATTTGTGAAGTAAGCGGGACTTTTCGTTTCTTCTCCTTTAACAATGGTTCAAGGACTTCACCCTGGAGAAATCTACAATTCACCATAATATGTTGTTTGTAAAATGTAAAATTTTCATTAGTTCACATGTTATACGCCCCCACTATTTAAACTGTCATGCGTTCATAAAATTTGTTGGTTGAAAAGCTTTTAATAGCCATATAAAGTGTTGCATAAATTCTTAAAAGCAATACAAAAACTTATTAAATTTCTGGAAAATTAGTTATCATTTAATATCATGTAGTCATTACGACACAACTCTCACGATGCCGACGCGACGTTAACCCGACCTAAAGACCGTCTACCAAATTCGTTCAAAACAGCATGGAGTTTGCATCAAAGTCAACGTTGAGAAACAACGTTATCACGTGAGTTACAACGTTCAGCCAACGATTGCTACTGCGTATCCCACTGAGTTGTATAAGGCCCTGAAAGGCGTATTCCAAAAAGCAACAGCGATGTGAAAAATGTGCGCATCATGTCTAATTTCACAAAAAATAATTATTGCGTAAACTGGAACTTTTTATTTTGCTATTAGTATTTTTAATAAGCGGGATCTTGCAAGTTTCGAAAATAGCGAGATCCTGTACGAAATGCTTTACAAATTATCAATATCGACCTTGCAGTAAAATACCAAAATAAACAGAAAGCTTTTCGTATTTAAACATATGAAAAATTTTCATCTTGCTATTTTAACTTGTATTAATAATATTCTTAACTGTTTTTTACCTGCCATGTCTGGCCCATTAAAAAACTTATTTTTGAGAAAGAGAAATAGACATTGTATTTCTATTTTAAGGCAGATAGACATTAGAAGTTATTCAAGTGGATCAGCTGATTTTAATACGGGGTAAGTCAAAAATAAACAATAATAGGTATTTGCTTAGAAAGGCGCCATTTAGAACTGTCGAACAAAAATGTTGAACCGTAATTTGGTCGAAAATAAAACAATCGAAAATAGAATAAACGAAAATAATTTATACGACACGTAGTTTAGTCGAAACTAATTTAGACGAAGCGATTTCGTCGATCCATAAAAATATCGAAACATAAAAGCATCGAAACGGAGCTAAGTCGATTTACAGAATAATCGAACCGTAAAACAATCGAATTATAGAAAGGCTAAACCGTAAAAAAGTGGAAAAATAAAAAAATCGAAAAATAAAAGAAGAAAGCAGTTCAAGAGAAACGTATTTTTGTCGATTCGTAAAATTGTAAAAAATAGTATAGTCGAAAATAATTTAAACGAATTGTAATTTCGTCGATCCGTAAAAATGTCGAAAATAATATAGTTGAAAATGAATGAAAATTAACCGCGCGATGCGCAATGGAGAAAAGATGCAAATTAATCGAAACGTTATTATGTCGAACAGTAGAAAAGTCGAATCGAAAACTCGTAGATTTTATAACCATGGGCGCACCCAGAGGGGGGGGGGCCCGCCCCCCCCCCCCCAAGCCTTAGATTTTTTAACATATTTTCTACATATTTGACGAAAAAACACGAAAAATAGCTTAAAATTTGACATCAGGAGGCGTCGGCCCCCCCCCCAAGCAGCGGCGTAGTTGCGAAAGACATGATGACCTTTTTTTTTTTGGTCGTAAGTTTTTTGAGGGGCGCCCTTTATCGCTGGCGGCCTCCCCCACACATGATGATTTTTTTTTTTGGTCGCACGATTTTTGAGAGGCGCCCTTTTTAGCTGTCAGCCCCCAAGGGGCCTCGGCCCCCCCCCAAGACATATTCCTGGGTGCGCCACTGTTATAACGCAGCTGCACAAATCTCCCAAGTTGCCAAGTGTATTGTTACATCATATTAGCCTAACTTAAGAGCCTATCCAAACCTAACCTGTCAGGGCCAGTTCAACGAATTAAGCCAAGAAATTTGGCTAAATATGGCAACATCGCAATTTCTTTTTCGACTTTTCTATGGTTCGGTCTTTTTGCATTATGACTTTACGTTTCGATGATCTTGCATCTCTTCTTCATTGCGTTTCACGTGTTTAATTTTCGATTGTATTATTTTCGACATTTTTACGGATCGACAAAATTACGATTTAAACTATTTTCGACTATACTTTTTTGTAAAATTTCACACATCGACAAAAATACGTTTTGTTTGAATTGCTTTCTTTTCTTTTATTTTAAAATTTTTTAATTTATCGACTTTTTTACGGTTATGATTCGATTTTTTTATGGTTCGATTATTCTGCAAGCTCCGTTTCGATGATTTTACGTTTCGATGCTGTTACATTTCGACATTTTTACGGATCAACGAAATTACGCTTCCTCTAAATTATTTTCTACTATATTAGACCAGCTTTTAAAAAGGCCAAAAAGGGAAACAGCATGAAAACTATTGGAAATTAAAGAAAATATATTGCAGCCCATAGGAAAAATAAATTAGACTTGATCCGAGTTATAAGGATGAAATGGCTTGAACTTTTAGGGGTGGTAACAGATTTTCGCAGTTTTCAGCGAAACTAAACCTCTATCGAAAAAACTTAAATTCAAGAGTTATAGGTATAAAAAAGTCAACAACTTTTTTTAAACTACTTTTTTACATAACCTAAAACTTGTTTTTTTTATTTTTGTTTTTGACAAAATTTAGTGAAAACCATTCCGTTGATATTTTTTTTAATCAAAATATTACCTAATATTTACATTTTATTTTGAATAAAAATCTAAATTAAAAGGCCCCAAGTTCTAGAGGCAGTTTTTTTTTTAGCACAGCGGAACTAAACCTCCTATTAAAAAACTTAAATACAAAAGTTATAGGCAATAAAAAGTCAACAATTTTTACCTTCCTAGCCCGCGTATTATATTATTTTCGACAAAAAATTTTTTTTAGATAAATTATATTGCAGTAAGTTTATTTTGCAACTGCTTAAATTTTGTTTCCTGCCAAATTTTTGCATAGTAATGTTTATTTTGTTTACCACAAATAGTTCATACAAAAGTTATTACAAAAAACTACAAAAGGTCATATTTTTCCATATTTCAGTGGCGCGCATTTAAATAAGTATAGCTCGAAAACGAATCCTATGACCCCCCAATATTTTTTGGTAAAATATCAGGAAGGTTTGGCCTTCAACATATCTCAAATTCAGCTCATCTGACGCATCCCGGAAAATAATGTATTTAGTGCCTCCTCCTTTCTTATAAGTCATACCCCACCAAGTAAGATATTGTTAAAAAATGAATTTCACTGTTTACAAAAGAGTGTGGTCTATATTTTTGAGCCGGTGGTGTTCTGTGGTAACCGTGAATTTTGTACTGGCCTATCGTGCTCTGTAGCGACATCTCATGATTACCACCTTACCAGATCTTCTGGTTCTGATCCTTCAAGGAGTGAGGGCGGTTTTGATTTTAGTTAAAGCCCTCAAAAGAAAAAAGGTTGAGCGCTACCACACTAATTTCTTAATTCTTAAATTTGTTTAAGTAAAGACAAAAAAACAAATTTTGATGTAGTCATCGTGGGAGGAGGCATCGTGGGTTGTGCTTCAGCAAGAGAAATAAAGAACCGTAAGCCCCACTTGAAAATCGCAGTGCTGGAGAAAGAAAATGACCTCGGACAGCACCAGACCGGACATAACAGTGGAGTGATACATGCTGGAATTTATTACAAACCTGGTAAGATGTGCCATGCATAGAGAAAATAATAAATGTCTCTGGTGCCATGTTTATTCAGTTTAAACTTTTTTTTTACCGCTATCTTCTAGTAGTTGAGCCCCTACATCCGAGATGCAACACACGTGGTATGGATAGACATAAGAGTCCCCTGAACATTTTACGAAAGGGAACCACCCCCCAACCCTGGCAGAATATTGGATCCCTCCCCTTAAATGTGCTTTTTGACAGTCAACTTTTCCAAAAATCTTCTGGAGATCATTTTTCAACCGGATACAATTTCCTTTTCAACCATGTACATTAGTACTCTTTGACAGCAGTGGTGCACATTCCATTAGCGTAAGAAAAAAGGGGAAACTACTAAATATTTTTTTTATATATTTTTTGTGGTATTTTTGATCCTCAACACTATTTTTTTCTCAAAAAAATATTTTTAGTGAAAAGCCCTTTGTAGACAGTTAAATACTTATTAAGCTAGACATATTTTTTTTAAATAAATAGCCGCCTTGAAATAATAATAAATGTGTTTGTAGAAATCCTTAAATTAAACAAAAATGTTGAACATTCATTTTTGTAACATAGTAAATAATAATGAGAGTGAGTAAAACATTATGTAATAACTTAAAACTGACTTTTTGTAGTTAACCTTTTTTAAAGTGGTGGTGGGGGCATCCCCCTTCTCACTCCCTCAAAAAGTGCTTTCTTACAGTATTTTCCCATATATTTGCAAACTTTTAGTCCTCTATAACAATGTATAACTCGCCCACCTTAGATCAGTTGCGCACCTTTTATCGGCGTTGCTTCTCTCATTGAGCGCAGTGTGTGTATTAGGACTGTTCCAACATGGTTGTCTTAAATGAAGATTCAAGTGTATACCAAATTTGATCATTTTTGGGGCGTCTATGCTAGATCTACCGCTGTCTTGAGGAGGGAGTGATGTACATCGTTGGAAAGGAAATTTCTTCAGCTTTAAAAACCAGACATGTAGGACAATAAAATTCCATAAAATTTAAAAAATATTGTTATACATCGTTAGAGAGGACTTTTGGTCAGCTTCAATAACTATTACTTAGTTATTTTTTGCCAAGTTAAAAGTTTGAAAATAATTAGAAAAATACTGTGAAATATCACCTTTGAGAGGGCGAGAGGGGGGATGCCTCCTTCCCCCAACTTAAATGAATTCAACTAAAAAAATTAGGTTTTAAGTTCATACTAATCAAAAATATTATTTACTGAGTTACAAAATGAATTTTCAAAATTTTTGTTTGATTTGAGGATTTCTACAAACACATTTATTTTTATTTCAAGTATTTATGTCTAACTTATTAAATATTTAATTGTATACAATGGGTTTTTGAACAAGAAAAATAAAAAAAACATTTTAAACATTTTTCCCTCTTTTCGTAGGCCTATGAAATGTGCACCACTGCCTTTAGAGGGTACTACGGTACATGGTTAAAAAGAAAATTTTATCCGCTTGCAAAATGATCTTTAGAATATTTTTATAAAAGTTGACCGTTTTCGAGTTCTTAGCAAAAAACCGTCACAAACCACGCTTAAGGGGGGGGCGGAACCACCCCCCTGTCAGGGTCGGAGGGGTGGTTCTTTTTCGTAAAATGTTCGGGCGAGTCTTATGTCTATCCATACCAAGTGTGTTGCTTCTATCATTAAACGAAGTAGATATCGGACCCCGTAGGGCCTGAACAGTAACATCATTAACATCTCTATGTCTAAAACGTGTAGTCTTCTGTGATTTTATAATTTAATTTGACTTTTATCTTTCTCTTCAGTGTAAGAATTCTGGAATGGGTAAGAAGGAGTACTTAGTCCACTACATTTCGCATACGGTTAAAGGTTTCTTGTTTTTTCTTTTTTCAGGTTCCATGAAAGCCAAACTCTGTGGAGAAGGAATGAGGTTATTATACAAATTTTGCGATGAACGAAAAATTCCGTACAAAAAATGTGGAAAACTCATTGTAGCCACAGACCAGAATGAGGTGAAGCTTTTGGCAGACCTATATGATAGAGGTAGGAAAAATTAGAGACCCTGCCCTGCATATATGACATATGTTAAAGAAATATAGACGTGACAAACTAATCAATGTCACTCAAACTCATATTTTTTGGTTATGTTATTTTCTTGTGTGACTGACATCAATCACATGCAACATTAATAAGGACAAACAAACTGTCCGTTACGTAAACTTCCGTTATTGTCATTGCGAAGTCAGAGACATATTTCATCAGTTTTTGACATAGTTTAATTTTTTCTCCGTTTCATCCATAGAAATTATGTGACCTAACTAACGGACGCGTTTAAGCTAATAGGGACTTATTGCAATAACGCCAGGCATTAATAGTGCCGGGCACTATTCTGAAAGTTTTTCATTAAAAACTGACAGTGGATCTTTCAAAATTGACATACCAAAGTCAAATTTATAAATCTAGTCCTTTTTTCCATTAATAGTGGCGGCACTATTAATTCCGGCTCTCTTAGTACACAAAGGCCTAATATTGAAAGAAGACAGCTGTTCTTATAATGCGAAACTGGCAGAATAGTGCCCGGCACTATTACTGCCTGGCTTTGTTGCAATAAGTCCCTAATATTGCAAACTACACGTTCTAAAATATCAACTAACCAAATTTGGTATTGTTATTCCGGTAATCCCACATTATCTGACTGTTTGTTTTTTACGATCCTAATTTTTTTTGGTAGGTTTTTTTTGCATAAACAGGCGAAAAATAAGTATATATGTAAAAACATATATGTATTATAGTCCAGAGCCATCGCGTCAAAAACTGACCTCCGTGCGCTTTTTGATAAAGATTTTATGACACCTGTTTTAATCGATTACTAATGATCCCACCAACACTGCCTGTCCTGAAAATGCCTGTCAAAAAGTAAGGTGTAGGTGTGTAATAAAATTTGGTACACATATTGGCCTCCTGACTGATTCTTCAACTGTTAAAAACTAAGCAAGGGTGCAAAATAAGTTTTTAGATTATTATTTTACAAATACGTCTCATAAAAATTTGTAGTTCATACAATTACCCACAGGTCTCCTTTATATGCTCGCCAGAAACTAGTATTTTCTGATGCCTGCGAACAGGATGTCAATTTAAAAATATATTAACGTTAAGTATTTCAATTTTAGTTACCAAATTTAAAAATGGTGGATCATTTTATTTCCTTTACTTTATAACAACAAAATCATTTTCTAATTCATAAAAATCGGGTAAAAATTTAAAGTTATGTTCACGTTATAATCTAATAATTAAATAAAAGTTTAAACTAAAAGTTTATATATATTTTTTTGTTTTCCTAAAAAAGGTAGAAAGAAGGTTTTCACTCGGGTTTTCAGTGGAATAGATAGAGGGAGAGGGGGCTTCGCTACCCCCCGCTTTCGATGTTAAATTGTTTTGAGATATTTCCATATATTTCATATATCTTAACAAAAAATAGCATGAAATATGACTTCCTGGGGTCTCCCCCCCCCCACATATCTGTCTCGGTCCCCCCAAAACTTTTTTCTAAATATGCCACACTGGCATCATAAATTGTAAAAAAAAATGGAGTTTTGCAGTATTTTAAACAAAAAACGCTTTTTAATTCAAAACTGGGGGTGACCCGTAGGTCCAGCAAATAGGCCAGATTAGGCCCTTTTTTGTTCATTGCCCATTAATAACTTAACAAGTTAAAATGCCGAACTATTAGCTACAATAAGAATTTCGGTACTTTTAGGAATTAAAAATGACGTTCCAGAACTTCAGCTCCTTAAGTCCAGGGAAGAAATAAAACAAGTTGAGCCCTACTGCGAAGGTCTTCAAGCCCTTTGGTCTCCACATACGGGTATAGTCGACTACGGACTGGTTTGTCAAGAATATGCCAGAGAGTTTGAGGAAAATGGCGGAAGAGTTTTAAAGAATTATGAGGTAAATAGGTATGTGCGTTATCTCGCTAGCAAAATTTTAGCAGTAGGTATATTCGCAATATGAGCATGAAGTTAGCGAAGCACCCATCGCAGATCGAATCGTGACTAGGTGGATAATTTGCCGTTAATTAGTCGTGAATTAGTTGTGGAAAAATTAATTTTGTCGCTCTTACTTTTGACCGTTTTTGAGGGTGCTTCGCTAATTTCATATGAAGTTAACGAAGCACCCTCGTAAAAATGGCTTTTATCAAAATCTAATATGGTGGATAATTTGCCGCTAATTAGTCGTGAATTAATTGTGGAAAAATTAATTTTGTCGCTCTTATTTTTGACCCTGTTTTTGGGTGCTTCGCTAACTTCATATTTTGGCACCCATCGCAAATCGAATCGCTACTAGATGGATAATTTGCCGGTAATTAGTCGTGAATTAGTTGTGGAAAAATTAATTTTGTCGCTCTTATTTTTGACCCTTTTTTTGGGTGCTTCGCTAACTTCATATGAAGTTAGCGAAGCACCCTCTTAAAAATGGCTGTTATCAAAAACAAATATGGTGGATAATTTGCCGCTAATTAGTCGTGAATTAGTTGTGGAAAAATTAATTTTGTCGCTCTTATTTTTGACCCTTTTTTTGGGTGCTTCGCTAACTTCATATTTTGGCACCCATCGCAAATCGAATCGCTACTAGGTGGATAATTTGCCGTTAATTAGTCGTGAATTAGTTGTGGCAAAATTAATTTTGTCGCGTTTAGTTTTGAGTGTTTTTTGGGTGCCTCTCTAACTTTATATGAATTAAGCGAAGCACTCAAAAAACGGTCAAAAATAAGAGCGACAAAATTAATTTTTCCACAACTAATTAACGACTACGATATTTGATTTCGATACGTCATGTCTAAAGCCATTTTTGACGAGGATGCCTCTCTTACTTCATATGAATTTAGCGAAGCACCCAAAAAACGGTCAAAAATAAAAGCGACAAAATTAATTTTTCCTCAACTAATTCACGACTAATTAGCGGCAAATTATCCACCATATTCGATTTTGATAAAAGCCATTTTTACGAGGGTGCTTGGCTAACTTCATATGAAGTTAGCGACGCACCCTCAAAAACGGTCAAAAATAAGAGCGACAAAATTAATTTTTCCTCAACTAATTCACGACTAATTAGCGGCAAATTATCCACCATATTCGATTTTGATAAAAGCCATTTTTACGAGGGTGCTTGGCTAACTTCATATGAAGTTAGCGACGCACCCTCAAAAACGGTCAAAAATAAGAGCGACAAAATTAATTTTTCCACAACTAATTCACGACTAATTAACGGCAAATTATACACCTATTAGCGATTCGATTTGCGATGGGTGCCAAAATTTGAAGTTAGCGAAGCACTCAAAAAAGGGTCAAAAATAAGAGCGACAAAATTAATTTTTCCACAACTAATTCACGACTAATTAGCGGCAAATTATCCACCATATTCGATTTTGATAAAAGCCATTTTTACGAGGGTGCTTCGCTAACTTCATATGAAGTTAGCGAAGCACCCTCAGAAACGGTCAAAAATAAGAGCGACAAAATACATTTTTCCACAACTAATTCACGACTAATTAACGGAAAATTATCCACCTAGTCACGATTCGATCTGCGATGGGTGCTTCGCTAGCTTCATGCTCATATTCGCAATTGCTTTGGAAACAATTGCAAATTTAAATTCACAGATGAAAATTTTCAGGTGCGCATGCGTGTGTTTTGTCAAGTAGGCACACAACTGCTGTGTGTCAGGCCGCCATATTTGTTGTTTATTTATATTTTGCCGTGTTTTGCATGTGTCGTGTAAAATATTTTTTTTTCTTTGAAAAATGAGAAATAATTCTCGTAGATCATGTGCGGTTTGTGACAAAATATCTGGGAGAATAAGGGAGTGTCACCCAGTCAACTAGTTTTTAGAAAAAAATGATAGACCTAACATAAAATTTTTGACAATTGTCAAATAATGTAGTGACGTAACGGAGTATGATCCAAAAGCATCAAAACTCACGCATGCGCATTCATCGCGTGTAAGAATGCATGGGTATATTTATGCTCCAACGTATTTGGATCAAACCAAAAGTGTTTACCTAAAAATTAATACCATATTGTTAAAAACATCTTTCTCAATATAAAATGCAAAAAATATAGCATTCTACTAAAAGTACTCGATATTATAAATATATTTAGCTCTGCCCCCATTTTCGCTCTTTACAAGTTATCGAGGTTTAAATATTTTATATGAGATTGAGGTAAGATGGGAAATTGCTAAAATAGCTAAACTGGGATATCCCGTTTTACCTCAATTAAATGACTGATGAAAACTAATTAATTTTGTGTTTTTACGAACAATTTTTTCGTTTTGTTAAGTCTCTGTGTCTTTTTTTATAACAAGCATTATTGGCATTATTTTACTGGTTATTATTATGTTATTATTTAACCAAGAAAAAATTTGTTTTAGTTATACCTATCTTTGTGCCATATTAACAATAACGAGTATACTATTGTTAGGATTCCCAGAAGATTTGTTTAAACAAATTATATCTCATTTTTGTTTTATCTTTGTGTCGTATTTTTTTTATTTTTTATGTCCCATTTTACCTTAATAGTATTTCCCATTTTACCCGCACAGTTTGGGTAAAATGGGAAATTGCAGTTGTCTAGATTGTTCAAAATAACAAATAATTTTTTAGTGTTAAAAGTACTAGAAAAGAACTATAACAAACAAAAAAGAATATTTCATCAAAAGCATAATATTTTAAACCAATAACGTCAAAACTTTTTTTTAATAGTATTTCCTATTTTACCCGCACAGTTTGGGTAAAATGGGAAATTGCAGTTGTCTAGATTGTTCAAAATAACAAATTATTTTTTAGTGTTAAAAGTACTAGAAAAGAACTATAACAAACAAAAAAGAATATTTCATCAAAAGCATGGGCGCACCCAGGGGGGGGGGGGCCGGGGCCTTAGATTTTTAATATATTTTCTACATCACATTTGATGATAAAACATGAAAAATACCTTAAAATTTGAAATCAGGAGGCTTCGGCCCCCCCCCCAACCCCAAGCCGTGGCGTAGTTGCGAAAAGACATGATGACCTTTTTTTTTTTTTTGTTTTTTTGGTCGACACGCTTTGTAGCTGTCGGGCCCCCCCCCAAGACACATTCCTGGGTGCGCCACTGTCAAAAGCATAATATTTTAAACCAATAACGTCAAAACTTTTTTTTGTATAAATTTTTAAAGCTTAAGTATCCCATTTTAAGTATACTTCCCCTTTATAGGGATCACTAGATTTATAGCCCATCTCACCGAATTTTTTTTTCATTACTTAGCCTAAAGTATTCCTTAATACGTCATGTTATGATTATATTAAGAAAGCTATGGAACCGAAAAAAAAGTCGGTGAGAATAACAAGACATATTTTGAATTTTTAGGTTAAGAAATTTGAAGACTCAAAAGATCAAAATTACCCCGTTCGACTAATTTCCAAGAAAGGTGGACAAATTACAAGTAAATACGTATTAACTTGTGGAGGACTGCACTCAGATAAGCTTGCTGAGCTGTCAGGTAAAATTTTATACAGCACCTGCAAAGAAGTCAGAAGTTTTATATCATTGGGACTTCTGATCAAGGCCATTTGTCCTGGCTGTCTGACCCTAAAGTAACTGCATCCTACATCCTGTTTACATTTTTTTGTATACAGGGTGGTCCAGGTTAAAGTACATACATTTTAATAGGTGATAGAACGTCGAACAAAAAGTAGAGTTTCATAACAAAACTTTTTAAAAAACCTTACCGAACAAAGACACAGGGTGTCAAAGTTTTAGAAAAAAATGGTTTTTTCGTCAAAACTTCTAAACCGTTACATCGATTTCCACTAAATTTCGCACACAGACTATTCTCGTACATCTCTAAGTAACGATTGTAATCGTTTTGGGAAATTGGGATAGGGGTAGGCACCCCATTTTACCCTCCCAATCTTTGACGCCACTGAATGTTTTAAAAATAGAATTCTTTTTTATTATTCCCTGTTTAATTTAGCAAAAATAAGTGCTTTGACAAAAATTTTTTTGGCTTAGTTTTTGAGATATTTAAATAAATTTAAAGTATTGTAAGCACGTTAAAAATCAAGCCATTACTAAATGAAATAAACAAGATCGATTTCCACTAAATTGTGAACACAGACTAACGTAGTAAATCTCTAAGTAGCAATTAAATTTATTTTAAGAAATTGACCAGTGGCGTAAATATTGTACTCTCCCAATCTTTGGCCCCACTGTCTTTTTTAAAAATAAAATTATTGTTTTGTATTTCTTTTTAATTTAGCAACTAAAAACTAAGAAATAGATAAATTAATTTCTAGAATAAGTTTTCAAAATGAAATCCACCCACTTCAATGCTTTTTGAAGTCTTTTAGCACGGAATTAGTTGCAGTTGGTGACGACTTTCCTTAAACTGGCGACACTTCTCTTCAACACGTTCCAGTAGTTCTTTGCGTGTTTCTACTGTCATTTCATAAATAATACAGTAAAACCTCCTATAAGCGGACACTCACGGTTCCGTCGATTTTGTCCGCTTATTGGAGGTGTCCGCTTAAGAGAGGGAACTGCCAAACGTTGATATATATTTGTTAACAATTTCCGCTGCTTGAGATTATTCGATATTACATTTTTCGGCGATCTTTCGTGCTGATAGATGTTCCTTTTCCGAAACGTTAACAACGTCCATTTTTCCACATAAACTAAGAAGTTTTTTTACTAGGCGCCATTGCAAAGAGATCTATTATTACCCAACTGAACAATAAAAATAAACACAGCAGTCCCGCCGAATAAAATAATTTTGTAAATACGACAGAAGTATTTAGTCTCCCCATTTACACGAAAAGAGGTAATTACCGGGCTGCAAAGTGCATTGTTGCAACATACTACATAATATTTATGCCCATGTTGTGCAGCGCTCCGTCCCGCTGTCAGAGGTTCGCGTCCGGTTAGGGAGGTTTCAGAATTTTTTTACAAAAAAAAATTGTCCGCGTCCGGTTGTTAGGGTGTCCGGTTATAGGAGGGAATTTTACATGACATAGGCAAAATCTTGGTTCCAACACATTTGTCCGCCTAAAGGGAGTGTCCGCTTAATAGAGATGTCCGCAAGGAGAGATTTCACTGTATTTTGTAGGTATCCCCACACATAAAAGTCTAATGGCGTAATCTCTAGTAATCTTAGTGGCCACGCCACCGGGCCTCTTCGTGCTTACATCACTTTAACTTTATTTAAATGTCGCAAAAAGTAAGCCACAAATCAAAATTTTCCAAAAGTACTTTTTTTTGCTAAATTAAAGAAGGAAAAAAAACAAGAATTTTAAAACATTTAGTGGCGCCAAAGATTAGGAGGGTAAAATGGGGTGCCTAACCCCAATATCTACGCCACTGGAGAATTTTAGAAAACGAATACAATCATTACTTAGAGATGTGTGACGTAACGGCTTAAAAGTTATGATGAAAAAACCATTTTTTTCCAAAACAACAACCAATCTTTGTTAGGAAACGTTTTTTTAAAAAAATTTCTTATGAAACTCTACTTTTTGTTCGACGTTCTATCACCTATTCAAATTAGTGTGCTTTAACCTGGACCACCCTGTATAAAGTTTTTATTTTCCACTGAATATCTTTTAGGTTGTTCACGGGACCCCAAAATCGTTCCGTTCCGGGGCGAGTACCTAGTGCTAAACCCCAAAAAGAATCATATGGTCAAGGGCAACATTTATCCCGTACCAGACCCCAGATTTCCTTTTCTGGGGGTGCATTTTACTCCTAGAATGGATGGGTCCATTTGGTTGGGACCCAATGCAGTCTTGGCTTTCAAAAGAGAAGGATACAGGTTAGATTTATTTTATCTTGGGTTGAGAATATTTGCTAGGACCTTCGACTATACACCGCTTTATATCAATCCACTGCTAGAACCCACTAAGCACAAAATCGTAAAAAACGTGAAATAAATTACAATTTTGTGTTAAAATTAAGTCAACTTTTGACATTAAAAAAACATGATTTCCTCCTAGATCTCACTTCTAACGTTGAATTTAAGATATATGAAGCTAATAAATGTTTTGTTTTTTAAACATTAAAAAAATATATACTATGGCCCTCTATAGTATAGCAGTCCCACTACCTGAACATCGCCATTAGTTGCGTTTCGCTGCGAGTTAATACGAGTCGGTAGCAAAGACGCTTTTTGTAATTTTGGTTAAAATTTGCATTTTGCAGAAACAAACATGGCAAATTTAAAGAATAATTATTAATATTGATAGTGAATACATATTTGGATCGGAATATTACTCCAGTTGTGTGGGCAAGATGGTATAGTTAAAGAACAACAAATGTCTGTGCAGTGATCTAAATGAAGCACCACAAAATCAGGTAAGAAAAAGTAAACAAAAGAAAAAAATGGTTTTGTATGAAATATCGCATACCTATAGGTAATCAGACAGGGAATGCGACAATTCACCGCGGACGATTAACCTTAATACCCTGTTTCTTCCAATGCATGCTCACCCCGATTCAAAAAACGCATCAAGTGATGACCCATGGATTTGCACCGGTTTTAAATGCAGCGTCGCCTGATGCGTTTTTTGAATCGAGGTGGGCATGCATTGGTGGAAACAGGGTGTAAGCCGCGTATTCATTTGAGGCAGAATTATATAATAATAATAAATCGTCTTTATTGATAAATAAATGTTACATAGGCGAGATTTAGCAAACTGCTACTTCGCAAGCCTCGCAGCGGGACCAAATGAATGCTTCGTTTGCATTTATGCTAAAGTAAATACGCGGCTTGAAATTGTTTGCCTTGTATTTATTAGAGCATGAATTGTTTGGCCTCGTAGCGAGGCATTACAAAATTATTGTTTACATAGAATTTGAAATTTTATTTTCAGAAGCTACGAGCCGAATTGCCTTTACTGAGTGTCGAGTTCACAAAAACCTCAACGGACTGTTGCTGCCCTGCGTTTCCAAAATAGAAGTATTTTATTTACATTATTTATGTTACCTTATCTTTAGAGATATTTGAAAAAAATATATTTTTTCATTGTTAAAAAAACATTTATTTTTCAATGTTAGAAAAACATTTCTTTTTAATCAATATTTTCAAACACTTTAAAAAAACGTTAGAAAAACATAAGATTATTTTTCTAACGTCAGAAAACGGGTTATTAAGCTTCTTTTTTACTATGAATATGACGTTAGAACTAACATCCAACCTAACGTTATGTTTTTAACTTATACATTATTTTGACGTTATTAAAATGTTTTTGTGTCTAGTGGGAAGGTTAAGAGGCTCGGTGGCTTTTGTTTTCATTGACATTACATACTTATTTATAAACAAATAATAAATTCAATGATGTTTTGTAACAGGGGCCCCGTTTGACAGTGGTTCTGTCAAATCAAGTGGCCAAGACTTGCGAGCTACCAATTTGTGCAACAATTTGAAAATTGATAAAAGTATTAAAAGTAATTAAATTTATTACTTATTTGATCTCGAAAGGGACTTTGGCGGTTCTTAGAGGAAAAATATACTATAAACGTTTTTCTCAATTATATAAACAATGTAGGAAAATCATACATACAATTTTCTTCTTTAAACTTTACATTTTTACTTCTTATATTTATTAATCAGATATTAAATTTTACTACTAATAAACTTTTGTATTCAAATATTCACACTCTTTAAACTTTTAGGTTTTAGAAACCTTTTGTATGTTTGTTGTAAATATATTAATTTATCAACATTTTAAACGTTGATTAAATAGGTGACGATTCATTATCAACTGTTTAATTTACCTAAAACTACTAAAATGCCGATTTTAGGGCAACGAAAGGTTTTTGTATTTGAAGTTAAAAAAAAGATAGCATTAATATTTCAAAACACTGAAAACAGTAATAATCAAAAGCTTTAAAATTAAAATAAATTCTAAAAGAAAAGACCAAAATAGTAATGAATAACAAAGGTAATACCTTTATAAAAAGTAAAAATGATTGACAGATTTAATATTTCCTCAGTTGAAAAAAACCCCCCCTACATCAAAAGAAGTGAAACGTACGAAAACCAACTATAGAATGTTGTCTAACGATTTTCTTGTCTCAGTCAAAGCCACATGCTTTTTAGGCATTCTTAGCTTGCCGTTGATTGGTTTAAAGCTTTCTCGCTTTGGCGAGAAAGAGATGGACTGTGCTTTAAACGTGGATGCGTGGATTTAGAAAACCGTTGGAAATTAAAATTACATAATGTTTTTTTTTTAAATATAGTTTGGTAACTTTGTTTCTAGTTACAAAATATAAATTTATGTGATGTTAGTGGTTCAAAGGAGATATTAGCCGAATAAAAGTTTTATTAAAATACAGCAAACCTGAAAATATGCCAAAAAACAAGTCGCTGGGTTACCATAAATTTTACTTGTTCTTAACCAAGTCTTGCGCGTAATGAATGCTTGTTGATGTCAAAAACAATATTTAATTAAAAATATTTAAACACATAAATGGCAAAAATATCATTTATATTCAAATCCCGATTTGTTACACTTTTCTTTAATGCGGATTTAACACACACTGAAAAATACTGTTTTACTGATATAAAATTCAAGACTAGATCTTCCAAAAGCCGAAACATCAATGTACGCTCACGAAGGGTTGTTTTATTGATTTTTGCAATTTAATGCATGCTTTTGGCGTTAATGGCCGTCCAGATAGTATAGCAGGAATCTGTGGCAGTTTTGCTAAGAAAGAAGAAAATTGATTAAACCTACCGCGCAGGACTTTTGGTACATGGGCTGCTTGATCTGAAAAGAGAGGAAATCGAAGCGAAGGCATATTATTCCGATTACGTTGTGGTTAAATTCGGTTCGGTTTGATGATGTAATATCCAAGATCCTGTAAAGAGCGCTAAACCTAATAAATGAATGGTGTACGAGAAAGAGACTATCAATTAACCCAGGAAAAGTACTAAAGTAGGACGAATGACACCTAATAGAACCCACAGTGGCGTCGAAGTGATACGTACTCCTGTTTAAAAGGATGCCAAATACCTGGCTGATTCTGGACCAGAAACCAAATATTAACACCCATCCGAACGCTTATTCTTAACTGTTTGTACAGTGAGGTGAGGTGAGTGTTTACCATATCTCAAGAGGCTTATCCTTGTCGGCCCGTGACGTGTGTCACTCTTAAACTTAACTTCACCACCTTTTTCCACGAGGAAATGAAGCCACGGGAACTGTTGTGGACTGTGGTGTTTATAACCTTACTTTTGCCAGTCAGTTTTCTTTTGACGAGCTTTTTCTAAAGTGTAAAGGGCATTAACATTAATTTTTTACCTATTTTTATCAACAACTTGAAAATCAAAACACTACTTTCCAAAACAAAACCGACCACAGATTTAGAAACACTCACGCGGATTCATTTTACCGTGGAAAAAGATCACAAGTCCACCCGCAAAAGTCATAATGTCGCTCACCTTACGGGCAGTCAAGAACAAACACCCTGGACAAAGTAGTCGGCAGAGCGAAAAGTGCCTTATGGTGCAACAGAATATGTAAGGAATCATGGGGAATGAAACCAAAACAAACCTACTGGCTCTACTAAATGATATTAAAACCGATGATCACATATATCTCTATTGCCTGGTGGGCAAAAACCAAGCAAAAACCATTAGGGATAAACTTTCACACGTGCAAGGCATGATGTGTAGTCATAACATCAGCAATGAAATTAACACCAAGGGAAGAAGGAACCTCTCCCTTGCACCCAGGGATAACTGTAAGGTACTTCTGGAAAATCGAATACTTAACATGACAATTGACTACGTGATACCCAAATATAGCTTTGTGATACCAAGGTTCTTATACCTATGAGGAAGGAACAGCGGAAGAGAACTCAACTGCTAATAGCTGACTACATATGGTGTACAGACGGATCTAAAACAAGAAATGGTGAGAACGCCAGTGTGACGGGACCACAGGCAAATATGTGTGAGAGTGGCACTCGGAACTTAGGAGCCATATTTAGTATGCGTTAGAGAGATTTCCCGCAGAAGCCTCTTAAACAGGAAACTCTAATGCAGGTTGGCAGAACAAACCAAATTAGTCTTGAGTAGGTGCCAAGCCGGTGGTTAAATAAAAGCAGATACACTAGCCAGGGCGGGAGTAGAATCTGCGCTGGTAGGACTGGAGTCTTGCTTCAGCTTGCGAAAGAAATAGGACAATGGGTTGGCAGAAACAAGCTTCAAAACTGGCGAGAAACTCTGGGAAAATAACACTTCAAAGCCTTTTAAAACAAGTCACACAAGCACAGAACAAAGCAAACTCTTTTAAGTAGGAATAGCCTAAGAATAATTACCGGGCTATACAGAGGCAAATGCAGACTTAACACACGAGCCTGCAGGTTCTGTGGGGTTAAGAAAGCGCCACTTAATTTAATAAAGATTATTACACAGGATGACAAAGAACTAGGGCGATAAAATTGGGACCTTGACAGTTACAACCTTAGAACATTTAGGAAATGCCACCAAACAAACTGATCATCTTTATAAAGGAGTTGGTGACATTTAAGTTGTGATGAGCAATAATACCACCTGAGTCGCAGTGGACGATCGACATTCACACAATTTATATTCAAACCTAACATCTAACCTTGGCTACCCCAAAGCATCAGAAAAATAATTTCCTAGCAACAACTTTAAACTTAAGTATAATTTATTTTTAGATGGTGTGACGTCAATATTAAAGAACTGGTCGACGCTCTATCGTATCCTGGACTGATCAAGCTGGTCCTTAAATATCCTCAAGCAGGTCTTAAAGAAATTGTCAGATCATTCATCACTAATCTGCAAGTCAAACAGTTGCAGAAATATATTCCAAGTGTCACTGCAGCTGATGTGTCGCCAGGTCCATCTGGAGTCAGGGCACAGGCCATGGATATTGAAGGTGTGTATAACACTTTTTTTTTAACAAAAACTAATTTTCACAGAATAAAAAAAATATTTATTGAAGGCTTAGCCGAGCTTTTTAAGTTTTATTATGGAAAACACAAATTATTCTGTTTTGAAATTTTGGTTGTGAACTCCCGGTAAAAACCCGAATACAGATCCAAAGAGGTCCCCCCCGGCGGGAGCTTTAGCCCCTTTTACCCAAAAACCACCCCCAAAGGTGACCATGACGGTTTTTTGCGTTTTGCGAGTAAACTGTAACTCTCACGAGAAAAAATTATAGGACTTTTTAGATTCTCCATTAAATTTTCCACAAAAATCCAGCCACACAGCAGCTGTGTGTCTACAGGACAAGACACACGCATGCGCACTTAAAAAGTCACTTTTAGAGTCTTTGAACATGTATTTATGCTATAACGGTTTTTTTTAGGAAATCTAGTAGAAGACTTTTGCTTTGACAAGGGCAAATCTGCACTGGGTGCAAGGATTTTGCACTGCAGGAACGCACCTAGTCCTGGAGCGACTAGTTCCTTGGCCATTGCAAAAATGATGGCCGATAGAGTCGAGAAAGAGTTTGACTTACAATAAGGCCAAGAATCATGGACTTCTTTAAGTTTACGGAAAGTTAAAATTAAACATTTGATAGAGTTTAAGCTATTAAAAAAACGATTTTGTCACAAAAAATGTGGCGGAATTTATAAATTGATTTTTTGTACGTATCTTTTTAAATTTAAGGACACTCATCAATGAGGGTCCTTACAATAGTCGCATAAAAAATAAACAGCATAAGTTCACTTATCTAAAAAATATGGTTTCCTTTATTCACAATTTACAAGCTTACTATTTAATTTTTAAAAGACAATAAAATACATTGCTTGACGTTTTAAAAAAAATACGATTTTATTAAAATTACGGCTTACGGGAAAACGGTTTCGCTACCTGGTGACTGATTGAATCAAGAAATTTGAATAATTTTACAAAGGTTTTTACTTAAACCTGTATTCCTCTATCCTTCAGTTCCTCCAGAATCCATTCATAGTAGTTGGCAATGTTGGTATAGACCCCTGGAACACGTTCTAGACCGCACTGAACACCCCAGGACACCATACCAGCTATAAACATGCCGCTGTTGGCCCCGTTATCTGGTGGGCACATTAGTGGACCACCACCATCACCTTTGAAACAGAAACAATAAAATAGTTAAAAATCAAACAAGTTTTCGTGGCTAATCGGTAAAAAGAAGTTTTTGTTTCTCTCATATTTTTCCGTGGGTAGCTCGAAAGCTTATCCTCACGGAGGTCCAAGATCTAATGGACATCTAATAAGTGTTGACAGTTAACTATTTCGTCCTTATGGGACTCCTCAGAACACTGCTTGGTCAATGTGATACCCTTAAGTTAATTAGACCGTTTTGTCTCTCATCCTACGTCTATAGTGAGAAAAGTTCCGCAAGAAGCGCCATCTATCGAGATACGAGAGAAACTAAAACAAGACCAGGCGAGTAAAAAACTGCTTTATCGATCGATAAAAAGGTCGATTGAAAAGAATCTACCCGTGACCTTCGACAGCACTTTTGTCTTTCAGATCATATCAACGCTGATTCGCGTTTTTACCCACCTTCAAGATGTGAGCGTTAATTAGCGGAATTTCAAAGCTGTTATTAATAAAATAGTTACTTTCAAAAAAAGTATGGAAAAGACACGGTTGCTGGGGTTTGCTAAATGAGAAAACCAACTGTGGATGGTAAACGCAAATATTTGACTTATTTGACTCCTATGATATTGATTAAAAATCGATAAGTCGACGGAAACGTCTGTTTGACGACAAATAAAGCCAGGGGCGTGCCTTAAAGTTTGAGACAAGGGAACCAGTTTTTTTTTAACTTGCTTATTGGTCTTTTTCTATCTTTTTTGGTTTTTAGTAAACTTTAATTTCTTGCTTTATTTAGCCTACCGTTATTTCCGACACCTATTTATCTTTTCATTAAAACTTTTTGTTAATCATGTATAGCTTTAACGGCCGTTGCAATATCCTTTACCAAAACCGAAGCCTCTTGCTGGCACGCCATTGTGTACGTAATCGAACAGACTGCTTATTTCAAGGCTAAAGGGCGCAAACGGAATTCTTGCAATGAGCTTGCATGCATTGATACCCCCACTATGTTTTACATAACGAGAGAAACAATTGTATCTGCCTTGTAGAGCGCAAAGAGCCGGCGGTTGTTGCAAAAGCGACGGTGCTCTCGGGTCAAATCAAGAACGACAGTCAATGAATTCTTGTTTGTTTTCTACGCGTACGACAAAGACAACTGCTTACATGGTTATCTTTTCTTATACGCCCTATAAATAGGTATATAACATAATATCGCAGCCAACGATAAAGACCGGCCATGGCGCGTTATAAGCAATTTGGCGGTCACGTGATCTTAGGAGTTCCAGGATTTTACACAATTTAAATAAATTGACAAAAATTTTTTGTTCTCATATAGACAAAAATTGAAAAAAATATTTTGTGGATTTATGTGTTTATTAGAGATAAAAGAACTGAATCTATAAAATAAAAAATTATATAAAATTTGCACTCTAATATCTTCAGGTATATTAGGTACATAATATCGTTAGTTACTTCAAATCTATACAAGTCTTTTAAAATTGGACATAACAAACCTAAGATTTAAGTTTTTTAATTTTTCTTTGAGTGTCATCATCTTTGTCTGTGTTCTTATTTAAAGATTTATTAGCAGACACTAAATCATTATGCTTTTTAATAAAATTATTTAAAAAACTTTACATGCCCTTAACCTAATTTTTTCAAGATTTGACAATAGTTTTTCTCCACAAAAACACTCGCTAGAGTTATCTGAAGAAACATTTTCAATATAAAACATTTCACAATAATTTATTAAAAAGAAACAAGTGATTTGGTGAATAAGTGAGATAGTTTTCACGTTCAATAAACTGAATGTATTGGTCGTCAATAATTTTTTGAAAAATTACCCAGCACAAAGTTTAATATATATTCCATCAATGTGTAAGTTAACTACCAACTCATGTTCTTTTAAAAGCTTTATCTTACTTTTTAAATATTGCACATTACCGGAGAGATTACTATCTGTTAGCGATATTTTACAAATCAGTTTTTTAATATTGCGAGGGTGCAGAAGACATATTACCTTAGTTTTGTAAATTGAGATGTATGCACTAGATGACTGGATAAACAAAGATGAAGCCAACATTGAAGTGTATCCACAATATCTTCGATTCTCAGGTGACCTTTCCAAGAGACCTAATTGTTCAATAAGAAATGACAATTGAACACATTTTTCACTCTCACTATCGAAAATGTCACTAAGGATGTCTATTACTTGATCAATCTTATCTTTTACCACTTCTTTCCCGTTTGCAACTTTCATTTCAATAAACTGCATTAGCTCTCCGTGTGTATCGGTGCTGTCCAAAAATAAAACTCCAACTTTTTAAAGGCAGTTTGTTTTTTGGCATGGACACATTGTTAACATTTACTAAAAATGACAGATTTTCCTCAACAACTAGAGATGCTAACAGTGATAGATTGTTGTTCAAAAATGTCATCAGGCACAGGCAGACTGTGTCACGTTCTTGGGTAAAAATCCAATTTTTGTTTATTTTAGTATAGAATAATAAAATTTTGAAATGTCCTCAATATTTGATAAAACTTTTGATTTCTTATGAGCTCAAATTGTTTCAAGACTTTCTTGTATTGCAGTTTCCAGTTGTTGCCTCTCGACATCAGCTAATCGAACAGTACATACAGGTTGTCTACTTAGGTATTTCGGAACATTTTCAACACTCTCCATTTACAACACACTTATCAAACCAAATAACCTGCTCGTTAGGAAAATGTTTGATGCAAACTTGTGGATGTTTTAAGATATGAATGTTTTAAGAGTTAATGAATTTTTCGCAACCAAATTTTATGCATTTGTTTATCCACTGGCAAATTAAAAGTTGACACATATTCGGTTTCAGTTTTATAATTGGACCGACAACCAACAACACTACACGTTCTGTTGGTGGTACAAAACGTTCGCGGCATTGTTGTCTTTTTCGTGGGCTGCGTTATTTTAATAACTTTGATAAAATTCACATAAAATTCATGCCCGAATTAAAAAAAAACGACGTAAACAAACATACCAAAACTGAAAACACACATGTTTCAAAGTTCATATCATTATTTTTGTGACAACTTTTTACAACTTTTTTTCGTTGGCCTATGCTATAAGTTATGGTAAACAGCTGAGAACTGTCAAAAAGTTATCTCAAAAATTATGATATGGAGTTTATAATGACAGCTGGCCGGGAGGCGTTCTTTTGTGACCCTCCTACAGTCACGTGATATTTCCGCGCCCGAGCCGGTCTTTCTCGTGGGCTGCGCATAATATGCACAGGTACGCGCAAAATATATTGCTTCTGATAGAGTCTTACCACTCCTGCAGTACTAGCGTTAATTACGTGAAGTTTAATAGTGAACTATTAACAATTTATTTTTATTATGTCTGATTGCTTAAGGGAAGCAATGCTACCATTGCCTACACGGATCGCACGCACCTGAATAAAGCAAATATACGAATACGATTTTTTTTTGCTTCTGTTGTTGCCTAAAACTAACAAACCAATCAATGACTTAGTGTTTAATTTGTTGGACACTCAATTAGACGTTGAACAGATAAAGATAAAGGAGACATTCTATTACAAGGCAACCTACTGTTGTTTGAACTATTACAAATTTGAAACATAGGTTTAAAGCAAGTTTTTTATTTTTTTCATAAATCACAAATTATAGCCTTCCAAAGAAAAAAATTATCGACGTAAAAAAAAAACATGTTGCATATTTTTATATTATAATTATTCTGCTTTTAATTACCAAAACATTAAAAAATCGTATAAATATTTGTTAATTATGCAAAAAAAATGTGTGAATAAAACTCAAATTTGTACTTTACTCAGCCAAGTAGAAAAAAATAATTACCTAATAATATAATAAAGAAAAAATATTTACAAGGTACGTCAATTCAATATTAAAGACTTTTTTGCACGGAAAAATTGGCAACGCTGTTATGTATGACGAAACAGCTTTCAACTGTTATCAATGGAAAAGAAGCTTTTGAGCAATGAAAATAATAATTATTTTTGTATCAAAGGCGTGAAGAATCTGGGGGCACGGTAGTGCCCCGTCAAGTTCGCGCAAACTGCTGTACCATCATTTCTTGAAACATTTCTGCCCATATTTGACCTATCTAAAACTCTACTTCGGGATGAGCTACGAAACTGAAACTTTGCACAGTCGTAGATATTCATAGAGTTAACAACCCCTTTAAGTTCATGGACCTTCATAAAGTAGTAAAGTAGTTACGAAATTTCAAAAAACGTCGAAATTGCCACTCATGTATAGATCATCAAAATTCCACTGAACTTCCAGACATGCTACAAAGCTAAAATTTGGCTGATAGAAATTATACCCAAACCCTTGGAGAAAATAAAAAAACCCCAAAATTTTAATTTACTTCCCTCCCCTATAAATGTAAAGTTATGTAAAAGTAACATTGCCCACTGAGCTTTGGAAGGCCGACAGAAACTATGAAAAAACTAAAACTATAGAAAAAAAATAAAAAACCCTAAAATTTTAATTTATTTTCCTCCCGTATAACTGTGTAAAGTTAAAAAACCTCAAAATTTTAAAAAGGAATTGAATCGCCGGGGTTCTTTATCACGAAAATTATTATAATGGACTGTAATTTATTAATGTTGCTGGTTTTAAATTATCACAAAATTTATGGATACCTCAAAAAACTCTAAGGCCAAGGTGTAAGCCTGTCCAAAAAGTAAGAAATGGCGAGAAAAAGCTGATCATAAAGTGGCGAATGGCACTAACCTCTTGTGTGATTCCTGTCGGTCCTGGGGCGCCCCACTTGCAGGATCTCTCAAATTCTTCTCCAACTTCGTCGGCACACTAGACCGTTTTTTGAGTATTTTTGAAACACAAACAGTCAATGGACTTTTCACGAAATATTTTTAAATTGCCAGGGCCTACGAGTTTTGAAGGCCTCACTTAAAAAATAAAATAAAATACTAAAAATTAACAAAAACTAAAAAGTAACATTCGTGGAGCGAACATTCCATTCACCAAAACCTAAGGTTTTTAACCCAGGTAACTTAAATATATAAAAAAAAAACAAGGAAAAATAAGATAAATTTCCTGCTCATTATTTTCCCAACCATAGCCCACGGGGGCGTAAAAAAAATAAAAAAATAAAAGAAAATAAATATACGCGGTTGTAACCATACGAAACTATACCGCTAGTGTATCAGTAGAGGAAATAGGTATAAATCGTAAAATTAATTTACTGGCAGCGGGCACACTTTTACAACTGGCCGCTGCATAACTCCGTTTGGAGTTTTTAGAGTTACGACTCTAACAATCCCCTCAGCGCCTGGATGCACTGCGGTAACGCGAGCCATAGCCCATTGGAGGGGGGGCCTTTGTTCATTTTTTATCAAAACTAGCGTGCCAATCTCAATACGACCACTATCCTCACACCACTTTCCTCGTTGTTGCAAGGTATGTAGGTACTCCTGCTGCCAACGTTGCCAAAAATCAGCATGCATTCGCTGAATAAGTTGCCACCTATTTAGCCTGTTAAGTTGGATGTGTGACAAATCAGGATCAGGTAGACCAGAATTTACTGGTTCCTGAGTTAAAAAATATGCCGGCGTAAGAGATTGGAGATCGTTGGGATCATTCGATATGGCACAAAGAGGCCTTGAGTTCAATACTGACTCGATTTGAGTAAGAAAGGTATATATTTCCTCATAGGTGAGGATTTGATCACCTAATACTCTATATAGGTGAGTTTTTACCGACTTCACACCCGCTTCTGCTAAACCGTTAAAATGAGGGGCTCCTGGACTTTTAAAATTCCATTGGATGGACACCGTCTGGGCGGCTAATTTAAAATATTCCAATATTTGCCTATTCGCTCTAATAAACGAAGTTCCCTGATCACTGATGATTTCTGAGCATCGATCCCTACGAGCAACAAATCTCCTAAATGCGGCAATAAATGCCTCGGAAGTGAGGTCAGATACTAGTTCCAAGTGTATAGCTTTAACAGCACAACACACGAACACGCCTTTAAAGACCTGGCTCCTCGAGATTTACTCATGGTGATTGCAATGGGACCTGCGTAATCAAGACAGACAGCAGAAAAGACCTTGAGTTGAGACACTCGAACTGCTGGCAAGTTTGCCATCTTTGGATTATAAGATTTTGGTTTAGAACGAAAACATTTAATGCATTGAGCAAGAACTCGATAAATAGCAGAACGCGGAGAAAGAATCCAAAATTTTTGCAGTATAAGACAATGAAGGGTCTTAAAGCCAGGGTGCAAATTAGTTTTGTGTACCCATTCTACGATTAAATCGGTCAACCGGTGAGATTTGGGTAAAAGCAACGGATGCTTCACATCGTAGGATAGCATCGAATGTCTCAGCCTACTACCCACCCGGAGGCAACCACCTTCGTCTAAAAAGACTGCTAATTTTCTAAACAACTTTGGAAGTAATTGATTTTTGTTTAGGTTTTCAAAAATATCACCAAAACAAAATTGTTGGACATGTCGAACGACAGTAACAAGAGCTTTTTGGATCTCAATGGGAGACAAAACTCCTGTTCTCTTATTTTCACGACCTTTTCCTGTGTTATGAATAAATCTAACGACAAAGGCAATCACATTTAAAATAGTTCTAAATGACGAATAACGAAAAATCTCTAGAGTGATGAAATGGTCATCAAAAGTAGCCTTCACAAACCTCCTGAGATAGAAAGTCCGTGAATCTGGGCTGAGTGGGCCAAAGTTCAATAGCCAAGAGGGGCCTTGAAACCACAAACAGTGATTTTTGAGTTCAGCTGGCTGTAACCCCCTAGAAGCGCAATCAGCAGGATTATCTGCGGTGGGGACATAATGCCAGCTTGAGAAAGAAATAAGCTCATGGATGTGAGATACTCTGTTAGCTACAAAGGGCTTCCAGCGATGGGCTGACGAAGCTAACCATGCCAACATGACTTGAGAATCCGACCATGCAAAAATTGCATCAAAAGTTGCATATCGTGCATACACTTGTTTGACATAAACAACAAGATCAGTCAAAAGAACAGCAGCGATTAATTACATGCGGGGAATCGACTTAATTATTTTAAGAGGTGCAACCCTTGATTTTCCTGTGACTAAAAACACATGGATATTTCCCATCGAGTCCTCGCACCTTAAATAAACAGCAGCTCCGTAGCCAATCTGGGAGGCGTCACAGAAACCGTGTATTTCAATGCGAGCAGGTTTATCTATGAAAATTCGCCTAGGAATGGCAAGGTGAGCTAACTCGGGGAGCTCCAGTTTAAACTGTTCCCACAGTTGACAAACATCTGCACTGGGTGCATCATCCCAACCTGCCTTAGAAAGCCACAATCTCTGCATAATGCTTTTAGCTAACAGCACAACTGAGGATAAAAATCCTAGAGGATCGTAAATACGAAAGATTTGGCTAAGAATATTCCTTTTGGTGCATGGGAGATGTGTGGGTGTACAATTATATGAAAAAATGTCAAAGGTCGGGTTCCATTGTAAGCCTAGAACTTAAATGAAAAGGGGTTCCTCTTTATCAAATGAACAGGGCATTTGTAAATGTGAGGACGAAACACCAGAGAGGACAGCCTCATGATTGCTGGCCCATTTTCGCAGTTCAAAATGACCTTTTTTCAAAAGAGCTATGAGCTCCTGCTGTAAGCTGAGCAACGATTCAATAGAGTTGGCTCCCGCCACACAGTCATCTACAAAAATTTGATGTCTCAAAACCTCGGCTGCTTGAGGATAATTATGACCTTCTAGATTTGCCAGCTCTTGCATAGTTTTAAGAGCTAAATAAGGAGAACTAGAAACTCCATAAGTAACTGTACCAAGTGCATATTCCTGCAAAGGTTCCCGCTCTGAAAAACGCCAAAGAATTCTCTGGAAGTCTTTGTGGGCGGGGTTTACAAGAATCTGCCTGTACATTTGGCGTACATCACAAATGAGGACATAAGGATGAAACCTAAATTGCAAGAGAATAGACGCAATATCTTGCTGAAGTTTAGGACCTGTCAGCTGAGTATCATTTAACGATACTCCATTAGAGCTAGCGCAAGAAGCGTCAAAAACTACTCTAATTTTCCCATCTTTGTAGATGCAAAAATGAGGAATATAATAAGCCGTGGGCGAAGCGTATTGGGACTTCATAGAAATCAAGGACATATGGCCTGATTCAAGATAGTCTTTCATAAAATCAATATACGAACTCTTAAGGAGAGTGTCTTTAAGTAAACGCTTTTCAAGCATAATAAACCTTTTACCTTTTTAATGCTTGATTATAAGAATTCCCAAGCTTGGGCTCGGCATGTTTAAAAGGTAGTGAGACTACAAATTGTCCAGAGGGGACACGATAAGTGGTGGTCTTTGTAGATCTTCTCACATTTTATCTCATCGGGAGACATAGGGAGAGGTTTGGAAATATGTTCTAGTTCCCAAAACTGTTGTAGGCACAAATCGAGCGTGGGCTCAGTGGAAACATGAAGGCTGGTCAAGTGGCTAGAAAGGGTTGAGCATTGGGCTCTGCCCTGCAAAATCCAACCAAAAGCAGTCTTAAGAGCGACCGTTTGGTCAGAACTACCAACGACTTTTCGAGTCTCTAAAATATAAGGTACTAATTCAGCCCCAATTAAAATGTCAACTGGGCCAGGAAAATTAAATTTAGGATCTGCCATGGGCAGGTTTCGAATGTACTCCCATCTGGAGGAATCAACAACCATTTTTGGCTGGTTTGAACAGATTTTTGGCAATATGATTGCTTTAAAATCAAAAAGAGGTTCAGATTTCCCGCAAGGGCGGATTTGGCACTGAATTAAGCCACGCCTACAGACCGAAGCCATATTGTTTAGCCCTTCTATAGGAATAGAAAACTTTTGACATGGTAAACCCAATCTATTAGCACATTCCTGAGAGATGAAATGACCCATACTACCTGTATCCAACATCAGACGTACCTTTTAAAACTGGCCATACTGATCCTTGATATCCGCCTCTACGGTTGACAAAAGGATTGTCGATTGGGCCGAGAGAAGGGAAGAACCAACCAGGGGAACATTTGAGGGCAGGGTCATTCCACAAGTTGCGCCTGAATCACCTAATGGAGGTGGAGGGGGTACCACATTACCGTGACCTAATGGAGGTGCACTCGAATTGGAACCCTGCTCGGACTCTCTTCGTGGAAAGTGAAGAAGACTGTGGTGGGGGTAATTACAGGATTTGCAACGAACTGAGTTCGGACACTGTTTGACAGAGTGGGAAGAAGTTTTTAAACAATTAAAACAAAATTTGTGCTCTCGAACTAACTGCGATCGTTCCTGGGGTGTTTTTGCCAAAAAAGTTTCGCATCTATATAAAACATGATAACCTGAACAGGCAATACAGCGCATTTTTAGATTATTTTTATCGCCTTGATTTTGTTCAGTCATAAAACTTGAAAAATTATGTTTTTTATTCCCCGAATGAAACAACTTTTTTGGAAGAATGAGTACTAGGGACACTCATTAATTGCGCAGAGTCTAATGCTTTGCAATACTTCTCCAAAAAATTACATAAATTTGAAAAAGTAGGCATTTCCGTATTACGATATTCTCTCTCAAATTCAGTGCGAGTATTTTCGTCTAATTTTGGTAGCATCAAATTAAATAGAAAAAAATCCCAACTGTCAACATCGAATTTTAAACCTTTCAGTGCAGCAATATTTTCACAAAATGTATCCAATAATGCTCGGAGTTCTTTGGCAGAGGGCTTTAGACCTGCGGGAGCGTTAAAAATTTCTTTAACAAAGCTTCGTAAGCAATTAAATAATTGTTCTCAGTTATTGGCAAGTTTTTAATAACGTTAAAAGCGTCGTTTTTTAAGAGACATATGTAAATAATGAAATTTTTGTATATCAGAAAAGTTGGCGTTATCGTGCACCAAACTTCTATACATATCTATAAAAGTCGACCATTGTTTGACGTCACCTTCAAAGCTAGGGACATCTAGTGTAATCCGCAAATTATTTTGGGAACTATCCTGTACGGTATGGCTAGTGTTTTGTAAAGATGCAGGGGCATCTTCCTCATAAATAACACGTTTAAACGATTTTATCCCATAATAATACTGGTCTGCATTTTTTCGTACAGCATCATGGGTGTCAAATTCCGAATCGTCTTCGAGACACATTATAATAGAACTATGATTTTTACAAAACTCATCATCCATTTGCTCGCTTTCATCTGCGCGAACCAAAAATTGCACTTTTTTCGAAGTATCCGTTTCTAATGTTTTGCCTAAATCAAAGGTTTCTTTAAGCCTATCAAGAGCGGCGGTACGCTTCATCAAAAGTCTTTTTAGTTTTTCACCAGCCATAATGATTAATAAAATTATTTAAAAAAAAATATCTTGCCAATAGCTTTACCTCAAAATACAAAATTTTTGTAAAAATACCACTATACGTATTTATGTATGAACGTTGGCAGCAAGGTACACCATGCAAAAGGTTGCTAAAACGATCAAAAAATATTTTATGGTTATTCAAATTTTCTAAAACTGTGGCCTAGTGTTTTCGTAGGCACCGAAAATCACGGTTTCAAAAAGAAATCCTGTATGTTAGAACGGCTAACTCACCCGGATAACCTATATACTCCACTATACACACACGTTTATATGCAAATGGTTTATTCGATTGCGGTCTCGCGAAGTACACCTAATCCTGGCCAGTCCACTGATAAATTCCCAACGCTCAAGTATACGACAACTGATCGCGGGTATATCGGTTGTTGTCACACACACAGCAGGCGCACAACTCAGGTTTACTCGGGTGACTTCCACCAGTCACCTACACAAACATACAAATCCGGCTCGAAGGACCAAATGAATCGCCGGGGTTCTTTATCACGAAAATTATTATAATGGACTGTAATTTATTAATGTTGCTGGTTTTAAATTATCACAAAATTTATGGATACCTCAAAAAACTCTAGGGCCAAGGTGTAAGCCTGTCCAAAAAGTAAGAAATGGCGAGAAAAAGCTGATCATAAAGTGGCGAATGGCATTAACCTCTTGCGTGATTCCTGTCGGTTCTGGGGCGCCCCACTTGCAGGATCTCTCCAATTCTTCTCCAACTTCGTCGGCACACTGTAGACCGTTTTTTGAGTATTTTTGAAACACAAACAGTCAATGGGACTGCCAAAGAAATAGCAAAATCGGAGTAATTATAAAATGACTTGTAGCAGGATGGCTGCCGAAAAGCAAGTGTTTTTTTTAACAATTTTTTCTCTATCATTAGTTCCTGATTCCCACACGTGCCAATGAGGGAGCCACCTTATGGATCAAAAATATTATTTTTCACGAAATGGGTGAATTTCTGAAAAAGTGTATATATGGAACCACAAATTTTGGTTTGAATTTTATCCATTTTTTTAAAAGATATATTTTTTTTGTAAATACATTAGGCCACTTATTAAAACACCGACATGAGCAGCACGGTATCTCAGCCAGGGAATAAAAAAATAAATAAAATAAAACTTGATCTCCAGGGGAATGTGAAATGCAGCAGGGGAATGTGAAATTAGTGGCTGCTTCTTTAATTTAGAATTTATTTATTATATATATATATATATATATATATATATATATATATATATATATATATATAAATATATATATATATATATATATATATATATATATATAAATATATATATATATATATATATATATATATATATATATATATGTATTAAGGTCACTAATTATAAGGTCTTAGCCATATTCTAAAAGAAAGTATAAAAAAATCCTAACTTGACCCGTTTTTTTATTTTTATTAATTTGTATACAGCCTGATGCGTTTGCCTACGCAATACTATTAAGCCTCCACCCCGTAGTGACCTTAAACTATACCACCAGCAATAAAAAGATTCAAAAGTCAAAATTATGCCAAAAATTGTCATTATTACAATTACTATACTTATTAAAATTAATTCATATTCTGAACAAGGGAAAATAATGGTATTATATGGGCAATAATAGCTACAGAATAATTGCCGACCACTTTGCTTTTGCGTTCCCAGACCAATTCCATATGCATCAACAGTGATGCATGCGGATTGTTCACAAGTTCGAAGAAACTGGGAGCGTTGGAAACAGATTTCTATAATTTTAACTAAAGAATGCCATCCCTATTGCTTGCGAAGCGATTTCTCCAGAGGTACTTACAAATAATGTATTGTAAGAGTTGTATGAAAGGTTGAGATAAGTACTGTTTGGCCGAAAATGAGGAGTTATTTGAACATTTACTTGAATTTTACCTAATCTTTTTTACACCGGTTTTTTGTCAAATAGTTAAATAATAAACATTATTTCATTTTTATGCATTTATTTTTAACACTCTTAAACACATCAGACTGCATATGTTTCGGTGGGCTGAAATTTTTTCTGGTTTCACGGGTACATAATATTTACAACAGTACCTTCATACAGGGTCACAATATATTTCTTCTCTGTTGCAAAGGCAAACGCATCACCCTGTATTAAGTTAAAAATTAGAAAAATGCGAAAGTTTGTGTTTATGTGTGTATGTTCCTCAATCATGCAAAAACAGCCGAACCTATTTAAATGACAGGTGTCAACTTACAATATTTTTTGAACGAGTAAAGTCGCGAGCTATAGCATAGTTAATCTAATTATTAATTATATCTATCTATCTTCCTCTAAAATACTCTTTCAACACACTTAAATATTTTAGTTTTACAAAGTGGAAACTTTGAAAAAGTTATTTTCTATCCTATTAATTGAAATTTTAGAAAGAAAACTATAAAATATAAGTAAAACGATTTTATAGCTAGAAATGTGGAAAACCCACAAAATACTCTGCCAATCTATGGGCACCTAAGCTTACACTGGATACTATAGTTATAGTGTATCTACGTAAAAGCTAATGTAACTAAAAACTGAAGTATATTTTATTGAACTCCAGACTCAATTACCTTTCGTTTGATACCACACAAGCCATGTTTTGACTTAAACTCTAATTTTTCAAATCTACCCCCACCCTTTTTTTAAAAACTAAAATGTATTTTGTTTAACTCCAGACTCAATTACCTTTCGTTTGATATCACACACGCCATATTTCCACTTAAACACTAATTTTTGAAATTTACCCCCACCCTTTTTTTTTAAATAAACTAAAATGTATTTTGTTTAACTCCACACTCAATTACCTCTCGTTTGATATCACACACGCTATATTTTTACATAAACTCTAATTTTTGAAATCTACCCCCACCGATTTATTTGGCTTGTGTTCGGTGGATTTTGTTTATTTTTAAATGGGACCATCTCGACCCAAAACCCAGCCTGGGTACCAAATTTCATTAAAATCGGGCAAGCCGTTTTTGAGTTATGCGCGTTGGTCGTTACAGACAGACATACAGACACACAGACAGACAGGCAGACAGACAGACAGACAGACAGACAGACAGACAGACAGACAGACAGACAGACAGACAGACAGACAGACAGACAGACAGACAGACAGACAGACAGACAGACAGACAGACAGACAGACAGACAGACAGACAGACAGACAGACAGACAGACAGACAGACAGACAGACAGACAGACAGACAGACAGACAGACAGACAGACAGACAGACAGACAGACAGACAGACAGACAGACAGACAGACAGACAGACAGACAGACAGACAGACAGACAGACAGACAGACAGACAGACAGACAGACAGACAGACAGACAGACAGACAGACAGACAGACAGACAGACAGACAGACAGACAGACAGACAGACAGACAGACAGACAGACAGACAGACAGACAGACAGACAGACAGACAGACAGACAGACAGACAGACAGACAGACAGACAGACAGACAGACAGACAGACAGACAGACAGACAGACAGACAGACAGACAGACAGACAGACAGACAGACAGACAGACAGACAGACAGACAGACAGACAGACAGACAGACAGACAGACAGACAGACAGACAGACAGACAGACAGACAGACAGACAGACAGACAGACAGACAGACAGACAGACAGACAGACAGACAGACAGACAGACAGACAGACAGACAGACAGACAGACAGACAGACAGACAGACAGACAGACAGACAGACAGACAGACAGACAGACAGACAGACAGACAGACAGACAGACAGACAGACAGACAGACAGACAGACAGACAGACAGACAGACAGACAGACAGACAGACAGACAGACAGACAGACAGACAGACAGACAGACAGACAGACAGACAGACAGACAGACAGACAGACAGACAGACAGACAGACAGACAGACAGACAGACAGACAGACAGACAGACAGACAGACAGACAGACAGACAGACAGACAGACAGACAGACAGACAGACAGACAGACAGACAGACAGACAGACAGACAGACAGACAGACAGACAGACAGACAGACAGACAGACAGACAGACAGACAGACAGACAGACAGACAGACAGACAGACAGACAGACAGACAGACAGACAGACAGACAGACAGACAGACAGACAGACAGACAGACAGACAGACAGACAGACAGACAGACAGACAGACAGACAGACAGACAGACAGACAGACAGACAGACAGACAGACAGACAGACAGACAGACAGACAGACAGACAGACAGACAGACAGACAGACAGACAGACAGACAGACAGACAGACAGACAGACAGACAGACAGACAGACAGACAGACAGACAGACAGACAGACAGACAGACAGACAGACAGACAGACAGACAGACAGACAGACAGACAGACAGACAGACAGACAGACAGACAGACAGACAGACAGACAGACAGACAGACAGACAGACAGACAGACAGACAGACAGACAGACAGACAGACAGACAGACAGACAGACAGACAGACAGACAGACAGACAGACAGACAGACAGACAGACAGACAGACAGACAGACAGACAGACAGACAGACAGACAGACAGACAGACAGACAGACAGACATACAGACAGACAGACGGCGCAACAAAAAAGTTTCAAAATCATCTGAAACGCAAAGATATATAAAAATTTTTGAAATCGGAGCAACTTTTTTTTTTTCGAAAAAATTAGGATCACCATAGCTCACACTACTATAGTATAGTAGTAGTGTGAGCTAAAAATGCAATAAACACAAACGTTAACGCTTAAAATATGCTAAAATATTTTAATCCTTAAATTATCAACGTGACCGTACCATAACTATCCTACGCAATCTCTAATTACTGAAAATGAGCACTTCATGATTATATATCAATTTGTCTCCAGAGGAATGTGAATCAGAGGAATGTGATTTTTTTAAAGTAATTAAAATAATATCTTGATTTTCATTTGCAGTAAGTGGAACACCTATCAGTTTTGTTCCTCCCCTTATTGTACATTAGCTAATATAAATCAAAATAAAATAAATTGAAACACTTACCGCATACTTATATCCAGGGGAATGTGAAATATTAAAATACGCCTCCAATTCGATAAACTAATAAGTGGCCTTAAAAAAATTGTGAAAAGATTTGTACGTTTTAATAATAAGATGACAAAGTAGTGACAGATAACCACCATCTTGACTCCACGCCTACTTCGATTAGTAATTTCTCATTAAAGCCGTATACAGGGGAATGTGAAAAATATTGAGGACAAACTTTCAAGGAAAATTGCAATATACTTAACTATTTTTAAACAAATTACGATTTTGTTTTTGTGTAATACAAACATTCATATAAACAAAAAAATAAATATAACTTAGCTACGAAAAAAATAAGTAGTAATAATTGCTGCCAATAAAATACTTACATGCACTGGGACAGGCCAAATAGCTTGGTTTTAAGTTTTCTTTGGCCGTGTAACTTTTATCACAAAGGAGCTAAATTGAATTTTTTCTTCGGGTCGTATTAGAAATAGGTTAAAGTTGATCGATTTCTATTACTCATAGCAATAATGTTATACTACGGGCGATAGTAAAAATTAGTATTAAAGGGACACACTTTTGCACTTTTTCAGAAATTTACCCAAAAATAAAATAAAATACTAAAAATTAACAAAAACTAAAAAGTAACATTCGCGGAGCGAACAGGAATTGAAGACTTTTTGAACAATATTCCGCATATTTTACTACCGAACCGAACTTAAATATTATCCAAATCCAAAAAGTCAAGTACGCGAAAATGATATTCCGTAAAAAGAATTGAGATAAAGTAAAGCCAAGTTCTCCAATACAAATTTCAAAATGAAAGTTTCCTACTAGTTTGGAAATGTTTTTCTAAACTTGGCTATTACGGCTGCAAATGACTTAGGCACAATGCTAAATTGAAATTGAAAAGTTAGGCTGTAATAGCAACGTTAAAAAATTTTTTCGAAACTAGTAAGAACCTTTCATTTTGAAATTTGTATTGGAGAACTTGGCTATACTTTTATCTACTTTTTACGGAATACCATTTTCGCGTACTTGGCTTTTTTACATGAAATGTTTTTGTTATAATAAGATTAGTCATGCGCTGACATTTATACCTACCTTTACATGAATCCTTAAATTTTTCGCCTCCAGCACAGATGAATGTTTGTTTATTTAACAAAAAGTACTCCCCAAGTCTTGTTTTTCTTAACATTCTCTGACACTGTTCACCATCAACTATTGGAACTTCAACTTTTTTTAGAATGCTAGCCATGTCTAAAATAAATAAAATTGAGAATGCGTCCCCCAAGAATGCGAAGATATTATACAGGGTGTTTCAAAATTCAGTAACATGGTATTAAAGTTAAATTCTTTAAGTGATTTCAAGACAAAAAGTTCATATAAACATAGGTCGACAAATGCTTAGTTTTCGAGATTTTGTTTTTTTAAACAACAAGTGAAATTAAAAAAAGAAAATAAGAAAAAAGTTTTCTGCTTCGGCCGGGGATCGAACCCAGGACCTCTTGCTATCTAGGCAAACATTCCACCACTGAACTACCGAAGCCATACATACATTTTTCGGAAAACTTCTACCTATGCAGGCTGCGGTGTCTCAATACAAGAACGAGAGACTCTCAGGGTATTAACCCGACCAAGTCATCCAACTGATCTCTAAATTCTTCTTTCCCACTGTTAAAGATATGATAACTCAAATTAGACGTAAAGATCACCTTTTCGTGTGTTAAAATTTCTAATCGCAATATGGGCGATTTGCCATTATAATTATCAAATACCAAATTGCAAATAATGCAAGGACCTAAAACTATAAACAACAAGTGAAATTAAAGAAATAAAAATAAGAAAAAAGGTTTCTGCTTCGGCCGGGGATCAAACCCGGGACCTCTTTTGCCTAGATAGCAAGAGGTCCCGGGTTTGATCCCCGGCCGAAGCAGAAAACTATTTTCTTATTTTTCTTTCTTTAATTTCACTTGTTGTTTATAGTTTTAGGTCCTTGCATTATTTGCAATTTGGTATTTGATAATTATGTTTTTTTGTTTATTCAATATACCTACTATAGATTAATTTTCAATAAGCTTAACAATCGGTTATTTTTGAAAACCAAACAGAGTCGTTACTCATATAATATCACGTATTTTCTCTATTTTTGGCATCTTTGTAGTACTTGATTCCCTTAACACAAAAATGTATATTTTTAAGTTTATTCTGTATTTTTTTACAAGGGAAGTCAAAAATTGGGATTTTAGCTTTTTTTATCAAAAACACTGATTTTTCTTTTTTTTTTATAGTTATCTAATTACAATACAGGTTTTATTATTTTCTTGTTAACTGTTAAAGGGTTAGAACTAAGCAGTGGCGTATATAGAAAAAAGTTTCGAGGGAGGCCCGAGTCAGTTTCGGGGGGGGAGACTTCATAAGGCCGTATTTTATGCTATTTTATGATTGTATTCATGAAATATGTGGAAAATATGTAACAAAATCTTAGCTTCGGGGGGGCGAGGGGAGGGGGCAGGTCCCCCCTTATATACGCCACTAGAACTAAGAATTTGTATTTTTTTATGTTCAAGTTTTCGTTAGATGTGACAGATATTTTAATTTTAGGGAAATCAACAACATTAAAAAGGACTTACAACAGAATGGTTATTCCGAGAAATTAATAAACTCAACGATCTCTAAAATTACAAACAAACCAAATGTAGCCATGTAGCCAATTCTCAAAATAATAATCCGTTGGGTGTTATTAACATTCCATATGTTTAAGGAATTTCAGAAAACATAAGACGAATAGCCAAGCACTATAATATAAAAACAATATTTTCCTCGGGAAATACGATAAGGAGTTTTGTAACTAAAACAAAACCAGAAAATCCCTGAAATAATAAGGAATGTATTTATCAAATTCCGTGTGAGTGTGGTAAATCATATGTAGGTGAAACGAAGTGCCCTCTTCCGGTTAAAGTAAATAAACATCTAGAAAGTGACCAATTAGGGGATATTTAAAAATCCGGTTTAGCGGATCATGCATGGTCAAATGATCACAGGATTCACTGGTCAGAAGCTAAAGATTTGCTTAAGGTGTCGCATTGTCGAAAACGAAAGTTTATTGAAGCTGCGTTTATAATGCAGAATAAAGAAGTTTTCAGTCAACCAAGCACGGACATAACAACATGAAAACCACTCCTTAAAGAAAACAGGGATCTTATGAATAAAAAAAGATAGCCCTCAGCCACACCTAACTGCACACCAAGTAGTATAAGTCGTAGCCTAGAAGCTAGACTGTTTAGAATACACTTCAAGACGGTTAGAGATACTAATTAAGCGAAACGTCGTGTTTAAAATAAATAAAGACAAGTCCGAAATTTTATTTCTATGCAAGTTTATTGCTCCATGTAAAGCGGTCTTTGAGAAGACCAATATTCGCAAAAAATCAAAGGAAATAGACCTACCTCCCCCTTGTATCTCCTTGCCCCATCCTGCCACTATGCATTTCCTATTGCTCAAACTCTTTTTAGGCTTTAAACAAATATTATTTATTTTTAAACTTCTGTTATCAACATCGTATGCTTGGTCCAGAATCAGTATGGCTATGTCATTGTAGAGGTTTCCAGAGTTGTACTCGGGGTGTTTTATAATTTCTTGGACGTTGCGCTCCATGGTGGGGTTAGAACCGACAGCGCGACGGTCTATGGAGGGGTTTAGAACTACTTTGAAGTCTTGGGCTTCATATCTACAAAAGTTATAAAAAAAATTAAATAAAATAATCCCTACTACTCGCAATTGGGTACAAAACTGATAGGTATACCTATTAGTACGGCATGCTTCAACTTTTAGTTTTAATGCCCAAAGCACTTACGAATATATACAGTTTTGTGTTTTAGAACTCAGGTTATTGGGTAATTTTGTACCCAAGTGCGACTAGTTGGTACAAGTAGATTTAGCAGTTGGATGTTTTTTTATTTAAAAATTTTTTAATTCCAATTTTTTGGTTTAATTTTTACATTTGTTACCTAATTATTACTTAAATCATGTATTTGTGTCAAACATTGAACTATGCCCAAAGAGTAGATAGGTACGTTTTTACAAACATTAAGTGAAGTAGAGAAGGGGAGAGGGAGGGGGATCTAGTAAAATGGTGTTGAAAAAAATCTTGAAGCGTGCGCAGAATTTTTTTTTGAAATCGCTCTATATTTGTGAAAGTTATAGCTACATTATTACTAATAAGAAGGGCGGGGAGGAGTGAAGGAGATGGAGGGGGGAACTAGTAAAATAATGAAAAAAATCTTAAAGCGTATGCAGAAAGAATTTTGTGAAATCGCTGTATATTTGATAAAATTATGCGAATATTGTTTTGGAAGAGGGTGGGGAGAAACGACAGGAGGGTTAATGGGTGGACTACAGCAAATTAGAGGACATTTGCAAACGGTGATCAAAGGAATTTCATTAAAATCGACTAAAATGTAGGTAATTTGTATGCCTTAAAGCCTACATCATGTGACAAAATGGCGTCTGAAGACCGCTATATTGATTCCTCTTTAAAAAAATATAGCCTATAGCACCTTCGAGATCAGTAGCAATTCAACGACACCTTTTTTGTCAAAATCGGATCAACCGTTTAGCCTCTAGCGCGACACAAACATACATATTTACATACATACAAAATTTTGCATTGAGTAAATAGACAATGAAAATTTTATACTATAATATTTTCCTTATGAGGACACGATTGCTGGACTAACATCACAAATCTATAGAAATCTTGATGAAGGCAGACCAGCGATGTGTATCTTTATCGACTTCGCGAAAGCGTTTGACACCGTGTCGCACAAACTATTATTGGAAAAAAATTGGAAATATGGCCTAAGGGGTCAAATTTATGAATTAATTAGAAGTTAGGTAGTTAAATGAAAAAACATCAACGGAGTGCAAAGGGTGAGGATAGCCGAACGGATATTAAAGTTTGCAGACGATGCAGTAATTTTATTTGATGTCGAAAATTAGGAAAAGTCAAAATACAAGCAACGAGAGCTCTCTAAAATAAAAAATTGGAGCGATCACAATTTGCTAACAGTAAACCAAATATATATTGTTCTCAATCAAGAGCATAATTTAAAACTTCAGGGTATCTGAGAGCTCACCAGTGCCCGGTTAAGTTCGTGGCGTAAACTGCTGTACAATCTTTTCTTGAAACATTTCAGCCCATATTTGACCTATCTAAAACTCTACTTCGGGATGAGCTGCGAAAGTCAAACTTTGCACAGTCGTAGATCTTCATAGAGTTAACAACTCCAAGTTTCATGGACTTCCATAAAGTAGTAAAGTAGTTACAAAATTTCAAAAAATGTCGAAATTGCCACTCACTCACTCATGTATAGATTATCAAAATTCTACTGTACTTCCAGACATGCTACAAAGCTAAAATTTGGCAGACTGATAGACGTTATGACCAAACCCTTGGAAAAAATTAGAAAACCCGAAAATTATAGTTTACTCCCCTCCCTTATACTAAAGTTATGTAAAAGTAACACTGCCCACTTCCAGAAGCGCTAGAGAGCTGAGCTTTGGAAGACTGATAGGAACTATGATAAAACTATAGGAAAAAATTTAAAAACCCAAAATTTTAATTTAATGAATGCCTCCCCAACAAATGTAAAGTTATGTAAAAGTAACATTGTCCACTTCCAGGAACGCTAGAGAGCTAAGTCTTAAAAGGGTGATAGGAACTATGAAAACCGTAGGAAACAAAGGCATTGCAAAAGTTTTGAACAATATTTCGCATATTTTACTACTTTAAATCTTAAATATTATCCAAATCCTTTATAAAAGGAGTGAGATCATAACAAAAACATTTCATGTAAAAAAAGTCAAGTAAGCGAAAATGGTATTCAGTAAAAAAAATTGAGCTAATACAAATTTCAAAATAAAAAGTTCTTACTAGTTTGGAAATGTTTTCTAAACTTAACTATTACGGCTACAAATGACTCTTAGGCACAGTGCTAAATTGAACATAAAGAAGTTGTAAGAACCTTTCATTTTGAAATTTGTATTAGAGAACTTGGCTTTACTTTTATCTCAATTCTTTTTACTGAATATCATTTTCGCGTCCTTGGCTTTTTTTACATGAAATGTTTTCGTTATGGTTTTATTTTCCTAAATAAAAAATCTGTCACTTACATTTTCACGCAGTGGTTTACAGTTAAAATAACTTTGGGATGAATCAAAGAGCCTGCACATTTAAATGTCCACTTTCCCTCTTTGTTTAAATAAATCACTGTTAACCATGGAAATTCTCCGTTCATTGGCGCTGGTTCATCTCCCCCTAAAAATAAATTTAGGACCAGTCAGAGCTGGGTAAATAGGATAATTTACATATAAATATTTCGAAATAGCCAAGGAAACCTACAGTTATATGTTTGGTTTATATGTTTGGTATGTCCGTGCTTGGTTGACTGAAAACTTCTTTTCTGCATTATAAACGCAGCTTCAATAAACTTTCGTTTTCGCCAATGCGACTCCGTATGCAAAACTTTAGCTTCCGACCACTGAACCCTAAACCGGATTTTTCAATATCCCCTAATTGGGTACTTTTTAGATTTTCATTTACTCTAACCTGAAGAGGGCGTTTCGTTTCACCCACGTTTGATTTACCACACTCACACGGGATTTGGTAAATATATTGCTTATTATTTGAGGGATTTTCTGGTTTTGTTTTAGTTCCAAAATTCCTTATCGTATTTCCCGATGAAAATACTGTTTTTATATTATAGTGCTTGGCTATTCGTCTTATGTTTTCTGAAATCTCTATTGACCTAAAACTAAATACCTACCTGTCGAAATTCTAACATCAATAAGAGGCAACTGGGTTCCACATTTTCTGGGTTTTTTTCCCTTATCATTCCCACCTCCACCATCATTATTAGTAGTCGGTCGATCATCATGAACATTGTCGTGGGATTTCTGTGTAGTTGTGCTAAAAGTAAGAAGAGTTAAATATAGTCAACGCAAAAAATCTGAAAACGCTTGTTGGCAAACGGTAATTTCCACCGTTTCCGACCCCAACGTGCTCCATGTATCAACTTGCACCACTTACCCCTAGTATACAACAAATTTTTCGTTTTTACCTTGGTTTTTTTGTAGGACGTTTTGTAGGCGGAGGAACAGGTTCCGTAACGGATGGTTCTCGCATTTCCGGACGAACTTTGCAGCATACCAGGTAACCTGGATAGCTTCCACCATTGCAGGTTATGCGTTGGTCGTTACCAAGCCTAAAATCATAATAATGGCCAGCAATTAATTAAACATTCTAAAAATTAACAAACTAAACTAAACATTGAACATTTTTTAAAGTTTGTAGTCTTGTACGAATGCCATATCAGGAAAGTGGCATCGAGTTTAACCTTAGAGTAATAATAATATGTTATTACTCTGAGAGTTAAACTCAAAAACTAAGATGCTAACGTTTCTTTAAACTTTGCTACTACATTAAAAACTTCTTTATGTTCAATTTACCACTGTGCCTAAGAGTCATTTGTAGCCGTAATAGCCAAGTTTAGAAAAATATTTCTAACTAGTAAGAAGCTTTTACATTGAAATTTGTTAAATTAGAGAACTTGGCCTTACTTTTATCTCAATTCTTTATACGGAATACCACTTTCGCGTGCTTGGCTTTTTTTTACATAAAATGTTTTTCAAATCAAACAAGTTTCGTGGCTAATCGGGCAAAAAGGAGTTTTTTTGTTTCCCTTATATTTTTCCGTGGACACCTAATAAGTGTTGACAGTTAACCGTTTCGTCCTTATGGGACTCCTCAGAACACTGCTGGTCGATGTGACAAATCTTGCGAAGTTAATCAGACGGTTTTGTCTCTAATTAAATGTAATTAGTGAGCGAACTATAGCAAGAGGCGCCATCTACCGAGATACGAGAGAAACAAAAAAAACCAAAAGCAGGCGAAAGAAAACACTAAAATACAATATCGATCAATGAAAAGATCGAATGCAAATAAAAGAAAACAACTATAGTCCGTGACCTACGACAGCTCTCTGTCTTTCAGGCCGGATCAACACAGATTGCATTTTTACCCGTCTTCAAGACAGTGAGCGTCAATCAACGGAATTTTTAAGCCAAATAATACTAACAAACGTGGAATTTCGTACCCGTGAATTTAAAAATCAAACAAGTTTCGTGGCTAATCGGGCAAAAAGGAGTTTTTTTGTTTCCCTTTTTGTTATGATACTTTATTCCATATTGGATTCGAATACTCAAAATTTGAATAGGAAGAATAAAAAGTAAGTATTTAAATACCGCTCTATTTAAATACCTGGAATCATTTAACTATGAATACTTTTTGAATTTTCCAATCAAAAAATTTGCTAATTTTAAAATCGGTTTTTATATATGTACTTAAGTTATAAAAATATGGAGAAGGTAACACAAAATAAATTATATTTGTTCTAAATATTAAAAATAGGCATTAATATAACGTAGGTACATCGTGATGACGCACTACACGAAAAGAATATTGTTACGGGTTCACAACGACAAATTAAAACTCGCAATTGTTGAAAACGATACGTCAATTTATTTCGACAAATTGTGTACAAAAACACGCACTTAAACTTACTAATAACTTGCTAATAATTCACTACTATAATCGGTCTATTAACTTCTTGTTAATATCTCACGACCACTACAGTACGTTATCTGTGACTGACTGACTGATTCACGACGTCCGGCCTTATATATGAGGGGCTGCCTACAATTCGAGAATTTTCCATCTTTGTTCGATTCCGAATCATTCCGCCCTTTTCTGGAGCCGGACCGTTCACATACCAGTTCGTCACAGATAACGCAACTAAAACCTAGATTAAGAATACAACCATGAAATACGTCAACCTAATACTACACTAAACCTAAATAAATTCTAACTATAAAATTTAAATAACCTAAATTTGTAACACTATCCTCCTCTTCAGGTTTGATCGTCTCGATCAACATTTCCCAGGTAAGGTTTTAGTCTGTCTAGATGAACAACTTTCATCTTGGACTTCGGGCTTTTCTGGATTCGGTAGACTACATCATTAATTCTCTTAACAACTTTATAAGGCCCTTCCCATGGTGGTGTCAACTTAGGTGATCTTCGTTTCTTGCGTTGAGTATTGTATAGCCAGACTTGATCATTCTCTTTGAACCCTGAAGAGTTTGCTTTCAGGTCATACCTCGCTTTCATGCGGTCACTGGCTATTTCTATTCGCTCTCTAACCACTTCATGGATATCGTGCAGCTTTTGCCTTAAACGTTCGACATAGTCATTAACCTCTAAGTGTTCTTCTTCAGTTGAACCTAACATGATATCACATGGTAAACGCAGTTCTCTACCAAACAGGATACTAGATTGAGTAGCTCCTGTCGTATTGTGAATGGCGGTTCTATAGGCCATCAAAAACAATGGAATATATTGGTCCCAATCTGTTTGGTGCTCATCAACAACTTTGCAAAGATGTTCTTCTATTGTTTTATTAAATCTTTCAACCATGCCATCTGACTGCGGATGTAAAGCAGTAGTCCGTGTTTTATATATTCCTAAAAGGTCACAGAGATTCTGGAAGAGCTTTGATTCAAAGTTTCTTCCTTGATCTGAATGTAGTTCCAAAGGAATACCAAATCGGCTGAAAACATCATTTACCAGAACTTCTGCAACTGTAGCGGCCTCTTGGTTAGGCAAAGCAAAAACTTCTGGCCATTTGCTAAAGTAATCCATGACAACAAGGATGTATTTGTTGCCCTTTTTAGTTCCTGGAAATGGTCCGGCCACATCAATAGCAATGCGTTCAAATGGCAGACCTACGTTATATTGTTTCATTTGACGTCCGGACCTTGTTTTGGGACCTTGGCTGGCTGCACAAGTCGAACATCGGCGGCACCAGTTTTTCACATCTTGAAAGTAATTCACCCAATAAAATCGGTTTCGAATTTTGTCCATGGTTTTATTTATGCCTAGGTGCGCGCCTGATTTTCCACCATGGCATTCGGCCATTATATTGTCTACCATGCTCCTAGGAACCACTACTTGATTAACCACAGTAAGGCCATCGGCACTTTCCCAGGCACGTTTAAGGATGTTTTCCTCTACTATCAGTGAATCCCATTGTGCCCACAGTGATTTGAATATCACCCCTTGGTTTGCGATATCTTGCCATGATGGTCGTGGCTTGTTATTTTCTTTCAATCGCAAGATAGGTCCTACATCTTTGTCGTTAAGTTGTGTGGTTCTAATCGAAGCCGACATCCATTCTTCATCTGGTTCTAACTTTATCTGGCGCACGTAGGTAATTCCTTCTTTCTGGTCAATTTTCCTGCAATGTTTACAATCCTCAGGGCAAGGTCTTCTGGACAATGCATCCGCATTATTCTGCACCCTTCCCGCTCGGTGCTTAATTTGATAATGGTATTGTTGTAGCTTTTCTATCCATCTCGCGACTTGCCCCTCAGGTTGTTTCATTTACATGAGCCACTGTAACGCAGCATGATCCGTTCTAATCAGAAACTCTTGTCCGTAGAGATATTTGTGAAAGTGATCTACGGATTTAACTATGGCTAGGAGCTCCTTTCTAGTAACACAATAATTTCTCTCTGGTTTGGATAGCTTCTTGCTGAAAAATTCGATGACCCGTTCTTCTCCATCTTGTACTTGGGAGAGTACTGCTCCTATGCCATCGTTGCTCGCATCAGTATCTAATATGAATTTTCCTTTTGGAATGGGGTATGCAAGAATCGGACTAGAACATAATGCTGCTTTTAGTCTTCTAAATGCTTGGTCACATTCGGTATTCCATTTGTAAGAAGCTTTATCTTCTGTAAGTCTATGTAATGGAGACGCTATTTTGGCGAATCCTTCTACAAATCGTCTGTAGTATGTACACAGACCCAAAAAGCTTCTCAATTCATGTTTGTCACGAGGTTGAGGCCATTCTTTTATTGCTTGGAACTGCTTTTCGTCGGTATGGATGCCTTCTCGGGAAACGACGTCACCCAGGAACTCAACTTTTTCTTGGAACAGAAAACATTTCTTTGAGTTCAATTTAAGATTTGCGTTCCTGATTCTTGAGAATACTTCTCGTAAATTATCTAGATGATCTTGAAATGATTTCCCCATTACTATGACATCATCTAAATAGACTAGGCAGGTTTTCCAAGTAAGGCCTCGTAGAACGACTTCCATTAGTCTTTCAAACGTAGCTGGAGCATTGCACAGGCCAAATGGCATCACATTAAACTGATAAAGTCCACTTCCAGCAGAGAATGCAGTCTTCTCTTTATCTCTTTCAAAGATTCCTACTTCCCAATACCCACTTTTCAGGTCAAGAGTAGAAAACCAATATGATCCTGCCAACGTTGTTAATGTGTCGTCTATTCTTGGCAGTGGGTAACTATCTTTCTTGGTCACATCGTTAAGTTTCCTGTAGTCGACACAAAAATCTCATCCTTTTTAGTGACCAACACCACAGGAGATGACCAAGGACTTGATGACTCTTCAATAACACCGTCGCTGAGCATTTTATTAATGAGATTGTGAACTTCTTCTTGCTTGGCCATTGGTAGTCTTCTTGGGGGTTGTCTTATCGGTTGGGCATCGCCAGTGTTGATAGCATGTTGAATAAGGTTTGTGCGTCCCGAACTACTCCTAGTTTCGAAGATATTATTTTGTTCTTCTATAAACTCTCTCGCTTTACTAAATTCTTCTGGAGTGAGATGTTGCCAAGTTGACTAAAATTGCTGAAGTACCTCCATTGGTAACTTGCTTGTATCCTCGGAAGTTGGCTCTTCACATCTTGTTACTTTCTGTACTGGTTCAAATAATGCTACCACCTCCCCCTTATTAATTTTGACACTATTTGGGAAAATATTGGCGACTCTAATCGGGATGTCTTTATCGGTTTTAACTAGTGATTTTGCAACGAGGTAGGTGTTGGGTGTGTTTTGTTGGCTTATGAGTCCGACGCAGCTTGATGTTTTACTTTCTAGCCTCCCAAAAATTATGGTCTCACTGTTACCGACTAGTCTTGTTGTGCATACTGCCACCACCTTAATTGGTTCTTTATTGATGTGACTATTTGACAAAATGAACTCTTCGTTCCCAAATCTTAGGGTATTAAGTTTATTATCAAACGCAAATCCATGTTTACTTATCAGGTCCATTCCCAAAATAAATTCGTCTTCTATGTCTGCAACTAATACCGAGTGGCGAATCTTCAACCTCCCCAGCTGTAGGTCTATGTCTGTCTGCCCCAACACGTCGGCGGATTCTCTAGTCACAGTCTTAAGTGTTATTTTCTTTTCTGTTGGTCGAATTTTATATCTCGTTGCAATTTTGAACTTAAGCAATGATATGGCAGCACCAGTGTCTACAGTTATATTAACTTTTCTTCCATTAATAAGTCCGTCGATGTTAAGACTGTCAGCAGTATGTTTTAAGCTCTTGATAGAGTAAATTTTGGGGGATAAATTCCCATTAGCCAACACCCGCCCCTCTGCGTTGACTAGTTTTAGTTTTCCTGATCTCTTCTTCGGTATTCTGTCCCACTAGATGGTGAGCGAGACCTCATTTGGACACGACAATCGCGTTGAATATGCCCTGTACGTCCGCATCTGAAACACTTTACATTTGGAGGGGATCGTCTACTTTCTTTCAAAGAATCAATCTTCTCTATCAGTGATTGAAACAGTTGGTTTAGCGTTTTTAAGTTGACCTCATCTCCAGTGCTCATTTTTTCTCCCTCCTGAATTGAAACAGCTCTTACTTTTGGCCTGGACATATTATTTGATGAATCAATTTCAAGGGCTCGAATCAACACTTCACTGCTGTTATGGAAGCGTTCTCGACGAAGTAATTTTGCTAAGTCCGTGTCTCGCAAGCCGTTAATAAAGCGATCTACCGTGAAGGGATCTCTGTAATTTTCTGGCATTTCTGGGTAAGCCAAGTACATCAGCCTCCTGATATCCGCTTCATACTCTTGTAATGACTCCCCTGCTCTTTGTTGACGAACATTTAATTCTGACCAATGTAAATTTCGCAAGTGTTCGTCTCCATACCTTCTTTCTAGCGCTGCCACTAAAGCGTTATAATTCTGTTTTTGTTCGACTGGAATGGACCGTAAAAGTCCGAGTGCAGGTTCCCGAAGAGCTACTAACAACGCTCTAGCTTTTTCGTCCTCGTCCCAACCATTTGCAGCGGCGGCAGCTTCAAATTGTTGTTTATAGGTGGACCAGGAGGACGTACCGTCAAAATTTGGAGGCTTAATGTTCTGGTTGGAATTCACGACACATCCCTGAGCTTTTATTTTGTTGTGTTCTTTCTGAAGCTGTATAAGCTGTTTCGATACGTCCTGGAATTTTTCTTCCATGTTTTGAAAAACTTCTTCCCTTACATTCTGTAGTTTGTTCTCCACTTTTTCTTCAACATGTTGTACCTTTTCTTCAACATTTTGTACCTTCTCTTTAACATTTTGTACCGTTTTTTCTACATTCCGCAAATTATTTTGTACCTTTTGTTCTACACTATGCATTCTTTGGGTTATTTCTTCCTTAAGATCTTCGGTTGCAGTCTTGAACTCTTCTCTCAGCTGTTCGGAGTTGCTCTTTATCTGATCGAAGTTTTCTTGCATGCTATCTAATGTCTGTCTCATGTCATTCTGGTTTTGTTCCATGGTCTGTTTCATATCGCCCTGATTTTGCTCAATGGTCTGTCTTATATCGTTCTGATTTTGAGCCATTTGACCTGCTAGAGTCTGTATCATTTTAGTTAGATCTTCCATCTTTGCAGATCCTTGTCTAGTAAGCATCAACTTCCTGATAAATCACTTAAAACGTCTATTTTAGGGCTATAAAGCGAATGTCGAAGTCGGTTTTTCAATATCTCTTCCAATTCTTAAATAGAACCTAATGGAATGTTCTGGAATATACTGGTAAATGCTACTCTTTCTGCTACTAGGCAAATGTAGAAGTCACTTTTTGATGATCTCTTTTGGTTCTCGAATAGAATAATTTCTAATTCTTACTTTTAAAATAACTAAGCTACTGTCGTAGTCGGTATTTGTATATCTCTTCTAGTTTTTGAATAGAACGTTGTAGAATGTTATGGAATCTTCTAGAAATTCTTTCTAATTCTTACTTTTGAAATAACTAAACTAATGTCGAAATCGGTATTTGTATATTTCTTCTAGTTTTTGAATAGAACGTCGTAGAATGTTATGGAATCTTCTAGAAATTCTTTTTAGTTCTTACTTTTGAAATTACTAAGCTAATGTCGAAGTCTCTTTTTGGATATTTCTTCTGGTTTTCAAATAGAGCGTCGTAGAAAGTGATGAAATGTTCTAGAAATTCTTTCTGATTCTTACTTTTAAAATTACTAATCTAATGTCGAAGTCGGTATTTGTATATCTCTTCTAGTTTTTGAATAGAACGTCGTAGAATGTTATAAAATATTCTAGAAAATCTCTCTAATTATCAATTTTTGGACTGTAAAGTTAATGTCGAGGTCGGTTCTTAAATATCTCTTTTAGTTTTTGAATAAAACAATATCGAACTTCTTCGAATATTCTGGAAAAATCACTTACTGTTTTTCTGTCCAATTGTCCTATCCGGTGGTAATATGTAAGGGTAGTCTTTGCACTATTCAGTTCCGAATATTCTGGCAAAATCACTTACTGTTCTTCTTTTTAATTGTCCTAGCCGGTGGTACTGTGTAAGGATAGTCTTTGCACTATTTATTTCTTTTAATCCCACTTCTGACACCAATTGTTACGGGTTCACAACGACAAATTAAAACTCGCAATTGTTGAAAACGATACGTCAATTTATTTCGACAAATTATGTACAAAAACACGCACTTAAGCTTACTAATAACTTGCTAATAATTCACTACTATAATCGGTCTATTAACTTCGTGTTAATATCTCACGACCACTACAGTACGTTATCTGTGACTGACTGACTGATGCACGACGTCCGGCCTTATATATGAGGGGCTACCTACAATTCGAGAATTTTCCATCTTTGTTCGATTCCGAATCATTCCGCCCTTTTCTGGAGCCGGACCGTTCACATACCAGTTCGTCACAGATAACGCAACTAAAACGTAGATTAAGAATACAACCATGAAATACGTCAACCTAATACTACACTAAACCTAAATAAATTCTAACTATAAAATTTAAATAACTTAAATTTGTAACAATATCAATTAAAAACAAATAATAATAATTTCATATCCCGTTCGCCTTCAACAAAACGAGTCGAATACTTGGATTCGAAGACAAAGTAGGTATTTGAATACTGGGATTCAAAAACAGTACTCAGAATCCAAAATATCGAGTCCTGACCTTAAAACTATTTAGTCCAATACCGAATACTATAAATAGGTACACAAAGTATTCCAATAGTATTTAGGTAACAGCCAAATGTATCTTGAATATTATTCAGAATACTGAGTATTCGAATACCCAAGTCTGATTCCAAACATGTCAACATACAGGGATTCTAGCTGATCCAACTTTATGAATTTTGTTAAAGACTCAACGAAAATCCTTCTTGCCTAGCCCTAGAAAGCCGGGTAAAATATTTTTAGTTACTTTGTTATTTTGTATAGGTACTCAAAATCATGGAAAATGTTCTTTATTGTTAAAACTGGTTTCCTTTTACTCCTAAAATCTTAAGAATCCTTGGCAAAATGTAACGCTTTATAGTCCGTTGATTTAGTGTAAAATATTCCATTTCCGGTATACTTATCCACATACTAAGACACATAAAAAGGCCGGGAAAGACTGGATCAGAGTGACTAGTTCCGCCCACCCTTATTACGTCATCGTTCTACAGGGTGTCCCAAACTCGATGTTTTTGGTGGGTTTCGGGTATTTCTAGGGGAGATAGAAAAAATCTCAGCTCCTTTGCGACGCTGAAATTTCAAGATAAGCTTAAAGATAAAAACCGCATCTTGATATAGCAAGCGTTTTTAAGCTACAAGGTGTTTTTGAATTTTTTTTGGGAGGGGGTCTATAACTTTTTTATTTATGAAAATTTTGTTTTTATGTAAAGAGCTTTTTTATCGATCTTTTCTTGACGAATTGACAAATTTAAACGGTTTTATCTATCTCTTATGCTTTTCGAGATATTTCATAAAGGAAAAATTAAAATAAAAAGAGGGTTCGTCCATAAGAAAAATTATAACTCTATGTAACATCTCCAGTGGCGAATCTAGGCGTGGGCAGAGTGGGCACCTGCCCATGGCGCTAGGGGTGCCGCAGGGGCGTCAAAATGTGCCCGAAATTGTAGACGTAGTATAAAGTAAACCAAATTTTGTCTTTGCCCACGACGTATATTACCCCAGATCCGCCACTGAATATCTCAAAAACTAAAAAAGATATATAAAAACCGTTTACATCTGTCAATTCTTCAAGAAAAAAATTATTATAAAGCTCTTTACACGAAAACAAAATTTTCATAAATAAAAAAGTTATAGACCCCCCAAAATTCAGACTTTCCAAAAGCACCACGTAGGTAAAAACAGATTGCTATATTAAGATTCGGTTTTCAAACTTAAGTTTCTCTTAAAATTTGAGCGTCGCAAAGGGGGGTCAGTTTTTTTCTATCTTTCCCGGAAATACCCGGAACCCCCCAAATTGGGCACTTTTAGGGGGTTTAAGGTACTTCTAGGGGAGACAGAGAAAAACTGACCACGCATTGCGAGGCTCACATTTCAAGAGAAGACTTATAGTGAAAACCGTTTTTTGAAATATCGTCTCGTCTTTGAGCTACGGGGGCTTTTTGAAAAGTCTGCATTTTGGAAGGGGGTCTATAACTTCGTTATTGGTGGAAATTTTGATTTAGAGTAAATTGCAATTTTATAGACTTTGTCACGAGGAATACACCCGCTAAATTAAATTTTAACTGTCACTTTTAGTTTTTGAGATATGACATAGAGGTGCATTTTTTCTTATGGAATGGCCTATATTTTAATTAATATTCGAATTCGTCATTGAATTCTTTTCAAAATGATGTTTCATATGCCATAGTTTGATTGAGCGGTTTCGGAGATATTCAGCTTTTTCACTTATTTCTAGTGCGCTATGATTTTCTGCTGAAGCAGGTCAAGGCACTTCAGTATTTTTATTATTTTACACAGTCAAAAATTATAATTCAGCTGACGGCCTTCAAAGCCTAGTTATAAAAAGAAACAAAAATTACAGACTTAATAGAAATTCGATATTATTAAAAATTATCAATAATCATTGCGTCATAGATCAACAGAAAAAATAACCAACCTACTATATAGCTATAGTAACTTAAGCTAATACTAATTAACCTTTATAAATACCAATTTTTATATCATATTTATACTATTTTACAACCTATGTTCAAAATGGCGCCCGTTTTGCCTCAAGCACAGACGGCATCGCTTTTCAAATCTTGACGTATAAACAGAAATCACACAAGGTGATGTCTGGAGACCTTGCTGACCATGGTATTGGACCTTTAATCCAATCCACTAGTTGTGAAAGGTATTATTCAAATAATTGGTAATAATTCCAGCCGTATGCGGTGGTGCGCCATCTTGTTGGAAGTAGCACTGCATATTCTCTACTAGCGACAAGTTTTCGATATATGGCTCAACCACATCTTGTAAAATGTTTTCTAAATACCGCTCTTGATTTAAATTTTCATTATATATATATAGGGGCCAACTAAACGTCCTTGATGAACTCCAGCCCAAACATGCCATAGCGACCCTGGTTGACAAATTCCACTGTTTTGTAGGGATTTTGTTGGGCCGAAGTGTAGCTGTGATATCTATTAAATATACCGTTCCTTGTGACTCTTGCCTCATCTGTGAACATCAAATCAATGGGAAAGTTTAAATCTTCCTCGCATTTGTCAATAAACCAATTAGAAAAGCTGATTCTAGGCTGGTAGTCCCGGTTATAAAGCTTATGAACCTTTCTTGTGCGATAAAGCTTATAATTATTCCGTTTAATTGTTCAGTGGATTGAAGTTCTCGGTATGCCTGTGGCAGCTTCTAATTGTCTCAATGATCGCGAATTATTTTGTTCTAACTCACCAATAATGCCTATCTCCTCTACCTCACGGTCCCTCCTAACGTCATATATATTGGCCCGCGGTTTTGAAAAAGAGCCATACTGAACAAGATTCCTTTTCAACTTTGTCTTCGTTCGGGATACCCAAATACCTTAAGCATATTAACTTATTTGGGGATACCTTTGAAGATATAAGTTTCCCGCGTCCTGTCGACTATCATTACTTTCCCAGTAACATTTTAGCATGTCATACTTTTCATCGTTTTGATACATATTTAAAAATAAAATTAAAAACGCTTTTGTGCAAAATAATTTCATATCAAAGCGTAATGTCAAATTATTTAAACAATTGAAAACAATGACAAAACGCCAAGACGCAAGGCCAACTTGATTTGCATAGTATAAGATAACAAAACTATAGGAGCATTGAAGTAGGATTTGACATCAAGGCTTTCATGTCAATGGCGCATGACGTCATTCAACGCACACTAGACAAAAATGAAAAACTTTGATTATCTCCGAAACCACTCAATCAAACTATGATACATCATTTTGAAAAGAATTCAATGACGAATTCGAAAATTAATTAAAATATAGGCCATTCCATAAGAAAAAAATGCAACTTTAGGTCATATCTCCAAAACTAAGTGACAGTTAAAATTTAATTTAGCGGGTGGATTCCTCGTGACAAAGTCTATAAAATTGCAATTTACTCTAAATCAAAATTTCCACTAATAACGAAGTTATAGACCCCCTTCCAAAATGCAGACCTTTCAAAGAGCCCCCGTAGCTCAAAGATGAGACGATATTTCAAAATACGGTTTTCACTATAAGCCTTCTCTTGAAATTTGAGCCTCGCAATGCGTGGTCAGTTTTTCTCTGTCTCCCCTAGAAGTACCTTAAACCCCCTAAAAGTGCCCAATTTGGGACACCCTGTACAATGATGACCCAACACAGTGTGCCTGAACGAAGTATAGGTTACATAAAAGTGGTTCCAAAAACTAATTGCACATATTGAATATGGACTCTTTCCTGACTTCAGAGCGATATTCTCATAAATCCTAGCTGATCCTCTTCTCGAAATTTTATCAATTTTTTGCCTTTTTTCCAGTTAGTCTAGGCGCTGGCTCCTGTCACGTGTGACCTAATATGTGTGCTCAGTTTGACTGCGGGGCTTTGTTAAGCTTCCATAGCAGTATAAAAAAAGTTTGGTCACGTGGTCGAACACATGGTCGTTTGGCCGCCATCTTTGAAAATGTCCGCCAAATTAAAAGATTTTTTGTTTAAGCGTATCTCCCTACCCAGTGGTCCTATTTTAATTTTTTAAAGCTTGTTTTACTCCTTTGTGAAAGGCAAACAAATTTTGTCATCAGGGCCTTATACAACTCAATGGTCATAACACATTTTTTGATAAATTACGTAGTTTTTGAGATATACCAAGATTATTAGTATTTCCGCTCGCAAACGAGTTAAAATATTACCCATGCTCATTTTATTGTAGCTACAATATTATTGACATTTGTTTTTTTTTTGTTACAGAGAAGGCTTTAAACCTTTCATAGAAGAGGATATTGACTCTATGTTTTTAAAGTTCGTTGGATGGTACCCCTAAAGACTGCCTTAAAAAGGGTGGTTTCTGAAAATTTTCACAATATTATAGAAAAAGTGAATTTGCACCGAAACGATGCATCCTAGCAAAAAACGATAAAATTAATTTTTTATAGTACTTTTACTTTCGCTTCTTCTGATGTATCACTTAGCATCCTAGCTATGATAGTTAGCTGTACAAGCCAGCTAAAATATACAATTTTGTAAAAATTCCATGTTTTCGCTCCAAAATCGATTTTTTTCTTAAAAATTGTAAAAGATATGACAATGATCAGAAGAAGCGGAATTAAAAGTACTATAAAAAATTATTCTTAACGTTTTTCGTTAGGATGCATCGTTTCGCTGCAAATTCACTTTTTTTATAATCTTGTGAACAGTTTTAGAAACCACCCTCTTTAAGGCAGTTTTTAGGGGTACCATCCATCGAACTTTAAAAACATAAAGTATATCTTTTTCTGTGAAAGGTTTGAAGCCTTCTATGTAACCAGAAAAAATGTCAATAATATTGTAGCTACAATAAAATGAGTGTATTATTTTAATTCTTTTGCGAGCGGAAATACTAATAATCTTGGTGTATCTCAAAAACTACTTGACTTATTAAAAAATGTGTAATAACAAAATTTATTTGCCTTTAAAAAGGGAGTATAACAAGCGTTAAAAAATTAAAATCGGATGACTGGGTAGGGAGATTAAACAAAAAATCTATCAATTTGGCGGCCATTTTCAAAGATGGCGGCCAAACGACCATAAGTTCGACCACATGACCAAACTCTTTTTAAAGTCCTAAGGGTGTTTAACAAATCCCCGCAGTCAAACTGAGCCCATATTTTAGGTTACACGTGCCAGGAGTCAGCGCCTAGACTAACAAGAAATACTCTGCCAATTTATGGGCACTTAAGCTCACACTAGGTACTATAGTTATAGTGTACGTGTGAGCTAATATTAGTAAAAACTGAAATATATTTTATTCAATTCCAGACTCAATTACCTTTCGTTTGATACCACGCAAGCTATGTTTTGACTTAAACTCTAATTTTTGAAATTTACCCCCACCCTTTTTTTAAACTAAAATGTATTTTGTTTAACTCCAGACTCAATTACCTTTCGTTTAATATCACAAACGCCATATTTCCACATATTCTCCATAGCTCACACTACTATATTATAGTAGTAATGTGAGCTAAAATGGCAAAAAATTGATAAAATTTCGAGCTAGGATTTATATGAATATCGCTCTGAAGTCAGGAAAGAGTCCATATTTAAAATGTGCAATTAGTTTTTGGAACCATTTTTATGTAACTTATACTTCGTTTAGGCACACTGTGTCTGATCGAGTGTCTCCCGACGTTTTTTTGTGTCTTAATCTATGGACAAAGATCTTGCAAAATTTATGGTAACCGGAAGTGATATATTTTCATTGCGTTTGTTAATAAATCCATGGACGGACTCTTGTTAAATATTTTATATTACATTGCTTCCAGTGTATTTGCAAAGTCTCCAAGAAAACCTGCTTTCAAAATCGTGCAAAATATGTTAAAATAGCCATGGCTTATTTAAACTGATCAATTCATATGTTTATTGCATTATAAAATTTTTACATTTTTCATATCTCATCATAACTCAAATATCTTAAAATCTGATGGAAATATTATCAGTTTTTTAGAGTGAAGAAAGAGTTTTTAACATGGAAATCAAATCTCACCTTTCTTCTAGAAGACTAGTTCCATCAGTTATCATAAATCCATTCTCGTCACATTGAAAATAAGGCACGCATTTACATTCATTAAACACTTCAATGATACGATTGTCCTCATCGTGATTACTATTTTGAGAACTTCGTTCACTATTTTGAGAACTTTGTCCACTATTTTGAGCACTTTGACCAGTACGAACACCACTAAAATCTTGACGTCTAGCTCGCGAATTTAATAAGATATTAGCTTCAGTATTTCCTGAGATAATATGTTTTTCTACGTTGAAAATTAACATTAAAATTACTGCCAACAAAGCCTTCATTTCTTATGATATTTAACGTAAAAAAAATAGTATGCGTAATTTTTATTTATTTATATTATGCAATAAACAAAACAAACAAAACACGTTTAGTTAGCCCGAAGGAGTCATTATTATTAATTGAATTGAAAATATTGTTTAATAGAAATACAAAACCACAACTAAATTTGTAATGAACAAAATTATTATCAATTTAGCAAGAATCCTAATTAATAATGTTAAAATTAAAAAAATAAACAATAATATGATGGGTTAAAAAGTTTAAATGTTATCAAGTGTTCTCTTAAACTATAAGAATTGTAATAGGTATTTATTTGGGCGGCATAATTTTATTTTCACGATACAAGAGTTCGTGGTTCTCAACTTAATTAAAATGAAAATAGTTTTTTTAACGAATTCTTGGTCGAATAAACATTGAAATGGAATTACTTGTCACAAATCACAATTAAAAATAGAAAACCTGAGGAAAAAAATATCGTCATTGTCTGTAAAACGAAAATATGAAAAAAAATACGCCCGACACTTTTTTAATGTCCGCTTCAAATTGCTGGAAAGAAAAGCCAGGAAAATCCCGCAATTTCAGCGGGCTTTCAAAGCTGCCAAGAAAATAGTTTATAAAATCATGATACTTATTTAGAACCATGCCGTGTTGCCAAGGCACACAATATTTCTTTGATACCATTGAATACGACTAAAACTAAGACATTCAAAAAGTGGAGGAGTTTACAGCGATAATATGCCCTACCTCAACCAATGCAAGACAAAATTCAAGGAACCCCAACTGTCATAGGGCACAACCAAAGTCTACTGTACTAAGTTTTTAGTATACGGTAAAGAAAATTGTCTTAGATCAAAGCAAATTGCTGTGAAGTAAAATAATTTGTGCTTGCCTATTCACCAAGAGAATATTTTCTTGATATAGCACAAAAAATGTCTTGCTTTTTATTTTAATGTGAAACAGAAATTGTTTTATTATAAGTTGAAACTGAATTAATCTAAGGCACCGTTTTCTCTGTAAGCAAAATATTACTTATATAAAGATAATTTTCTTTGTTACGAAATGGAGTATACTGAATCAAAACAATTAAATAAGAAAAATAAAGTCTCATTTCAAGATTAAACGCTGCGTTGAACTAAAAAGAAATATTTTAATTCAAAACAAATTGTTTTAAAGTAAAACAATTTATTGAAGAAAAGAACGTGTTTTCGTTGTAGACAAAATTTTTCACCGTGTAGTAATGGTAATAATACATGGGCCTTAGTGGTATATATTTGAGCAAATGTGTTAAGCCTAAATCATTTTTTGTTGTAGTTAAGTCTGCAGAGTTTTTCTAAGTACCTACTGGGTGGAAAATATGCCACTTTAGTCAAATTTATTTTCCGGCCAGAATAAAATTAGGTGCAAAAGAGATGGCTTCAATTAGCGCTGTATTTCTTTATTCATCATTATTAGGTAATACTGTTATATTTTACTGCTCCTAAGCCTTTTTTTGCTGAAAATCTCCATATCTTATTTTTCTTAAAAAGAAATATTTTTCAAAACTTTTATACTTATTATGTTATATAGGTACCTACCTATTTCATTAGGTAGGTGCGTACGAATCTAGAAACTTAAAAAAATATCAACTGACTTATTCTAAAAATTGCAAAACCATTCGTTGTTATAAAACCTTATTTTATTCTGGCCTACTATACCGTTGAAAAAAGTGGGCGAGGATATAACGATAATATACCCTACCTCAACTAATGCAAGACAAAATTCGAGACACCCGAACTGTGATAGATTCGCCAGAAAATTAAAATTGGAAATCGACTTTCAAAAGAATTCCGGGTAACTCTCCAACTCTTTTTATAATATATATCGCAGTAGCTCTAAAAAACTGGAAACGTAAAGTACACGGCATGGGAATACAACTTAACGACCGATTCACCATATACACACTACAGTTTGCTGACGACCAAGTAATTGTAGCTAATAATAAAGAAGACATGGAGTATATGATGATAAAGTTAAATGAAGAACGCCAAAAGTGGGGGTTCACAGTGAACGTGGACAAGACACAGTACTTATGTCTTGGAACCGAATCAAGTGAGTTAGAACTAGACAATGGACAAACAATATCTCCATGCAATGAGTATGTATACTTGGGTGTCACATTTGATAAGACAGGAACAGACTGTAAAGAACTGGAAAAAAGAATAGTAAAAGCAAAAAAGTTATAATTGGTTGTCTTAACAGTATTTTATAGAGCAGAGAAATAAAAAAGAATGTAAAATTTAACATATATAAAACAATGGTGAAAAGCACGCTTGTCGCGTAACAGAAAAATAAAAAGCAAAAATGGAAAGTGTCGAAAAGGATGCAATAAGAAGAGCAATGAAAATATCTAGAACAGATCATATAAGAAATGAGATCATAAAAGAAAGAATGGGAATCAAGGGAAGCATAACGGATGACATCACTAAAAGACAACTGATATGGTACGGCCATGTACAACGGATGAACGACGAAAGACTACCAAAGCAGGTTCTAGAATGGCAACCAATAGGGCGCAGAAAACAAGGGCGTCCTAAACTGGAATGGCAACAGTCAATCCAAAGATCAATGAGTCAAAAAACATGACGGAAGATGATTGTCAGGATCGAAGGAGGTGGAGCATAGGCGTCGGACAACGTAGAAAAACGTTCTAAACCGACATAGTAGTAGTAGTAGTTAAAGTCTACTAAATAATAATTTTGGGAAGGGCACAACCAAACTCTACTAATATTTAAGTAACATTGGTATTACTTCTTTGTTCTTGGTACCCAAATGACATCTGCTATAATTAATTACCTATGTACCAAACTAAAATTTTAAGACAACCAGTCAAACCAAAGAGTATGAATAAAAGAAGAAATAGAAGATTGTTGGGGATTACCCTGATGCCGAGATATCGGAAGAAATGAAGGTTAAAATATCTGTAAATGGGTAATTCCGCAAAAACTGAGTAGTTTTTTTAAGATTTTTGGCCCAAAAAATGAAAACACTATATGATAAAAATTTTTGGCTAAATGGTAGTAAAGAAAAAAAAATCTTTTGTTTAAAAACCGACTAACTATACTAGATTCTGGCTATATTTATGTAATTACTCCCTCCCTAACTAAAAAAAGCTAAAACTTTCCAAAAAAAAAAGCTTTTTTAAGTTAATCAAAAGAAACAAACGTACGCAAGAGCACAGCTATAATAACTAACAATAACAGCTACGCCATTTTCAATGTAATTACCAAAAAATACCTCAGCACACAAAAATATTAATATTGTTGTTACGAATTATAAAATCTTTTTAATTTGGTGTCCACGGGAATTACGTTTTTTTAGTAAGTAATTTTTAGCACTAAATATTTAAGCTTTTCTTAATTTATATTTTTTTTCAAAGTAAAGTAAAGTCAATTTAATGCATATTATAAATGAAATGTCTATTTTAAAATAAATAATAATAATAATAATAAATAATAATAATAAATTGTCTTTATTGAAAAAATGCCACGTACAGTCGGGGACTTAATAAATGGCCGCTGCCGTTTTCAGAAGAGCTTGGATAAGAAACCCCAATACCGGCCGAGGTTATTGACCGGATTTCGTGGCGCGTCGTTCAACACATATAATTTATTCGCATTCCTGGGTTAAATTTAATCATGAAAAATTTCGCTTAGGTCTGTATTCCGTTTGAATGTTCGGTTAAAAAAATACACATAATTGCAGAAAAAATTAGCTTTGGTCTGTAGTCCGTTTGAATGTTCGGTTAAAAAACTTAACTTTGTAAAAATATGTTTTATAATACATTAAATTAAACTTCTCAGTGCCCTCTATATCACCAATATAAAAGGTAAAGGACAAGTGTTTATAATAATGTCGCGAGAGGCCACGAAAGTCACTTCAGTTTTGAGTTTTGGCAATTTAAACTTTTATTTATTTTTACTTTTGATTTTATTTTTCTCGAACACCATTACATCTATAACTATAATATTTTCAGGTTAGTATAAGGGATTCGGTAGCTTCTTTGTGGCACAGTATCATCTAAATGTTTTTTTTGAAATTTTTTACGAAAATTTTCCTGGACAAAGGGGTACCCAAAAAGTGCAGTTTTTTAATTTTTTTAAATTGTTAACTTTGTAAAAATATATATTATAATACATTAAATTAAGCTTCTCGGGCCCCTCTATATAACGATGTAAAAGCTAAAGGACAGGTATTTATAATAATGCCGAGAGAGACCGCCAAAGTCACTTTAGTTTTGAGTTTTGGCAATTTAAACTTTTATTTATTTCTTACAAACATAAACCTTTAGACCAACTTTTGGGGTATTTTTTATTTCTTTGTGAGGCAAGTAATAAAAATATAACAATTGTTTTGACGTATATCCAATAGCAAAAAAGTTGACTTTTTTTTTCAAAATTTGGAATTTTTTGAAAATTTTCAACTTTTGATTATATTTTTCTCGATAACCATTACATCTACAACTGTAATATTTTCAGGTTAGTATAAGGGACTCGGTAGCTTCTTTGTGGCACAGTATTAACTAAATGTCTTTTTTGAAATTTTTGATGAAAATTTTCCTGACCAAAAAGTGCAGTTTTTTAATTTTTTTAAATTGTTAACTTTGTAAAAATATATAATACATTAAATTAAACTTCTCGGGCCCCTCTATATAACGATGTAAAAGTGAAAGGACAGGTATTTATAATAATATCGAGAGAGACCGCCAAAGTCACTTCAGTTTTGAGTTTTGGCAATTTAAATTTTTATTTATTTCTTACAAATTCAAACCATTAGACCAACTTTTGGGGTATTTTTTATTTCTTTGTGAGGCAAGTAATAAAAATATAACAATTGTTTTGACGTATATCCAATAGCAAAAAAGTTGACTTTTTTTTTAAATTTTGAAAATGTTCAACTTTTGATTCTATTTTTCTCGATAACCATTACATCTACAACTGTAATATTTTCAGGTTAGTATAAGGGACTCGGTAGCTTCTTTGTGGTACAGTATCAACTAAATGTTTTTTTTGAAATTTTTGATGAAAATTTTTTCTTCGTGGCACAGTATCAACAAAAATTTTTTTTTTAATTTTTGGTGAAAATTTTCCTGACCAAAGGGGTACCCAAAAAGTGCAGTTTTTTAATTTTTTTAAATTGTTAACTTTGTAAAAATATATATTATAATACATTAAATTAAGCTTCTCGGGCCCCTTCATATATATACTACGTCTACCGATACCCAATCTCCACTCATTTCTGTTTGCCCATAATTCATCATCGATGCCTCTTATTCTTATTTCACTATCTATTCCTTCTCTCCAGCTTCTCCTTGGTCTTCCTCGTTTTCTTCGGCCAGTTGGTTTCCATTGTAATATTTGTTTAGGTTGTCTTCCATCATCCATTCTTTGTACATGTCCGTACCACACCAGTTGTTTTGTTCTTATATCATCCACTAGAGTACGTTCACCCACTGTCATAATTTCTCTTATTCTTTGATTGGAAACTCTTTCTCTTTTTGATTTCCCTGCTGCTCTTCTCCAATAGTCCATCTCCGTAGCGGAAAGCATTTTTTCTGTTCTATCTTTGATTGGCCATACTTCTGAGCCGTATGTAATAATACTTTTTACAATGGTGTTATATATAAGCTTTTTGTTATGTTTTGATATACTTTGGTCCCAAATTATTCCATTTAATAAAGTTATTGCTTTTCTTCCTTGTACGTTTCTATCTTTTATAGCTTTGTCAAGTGTTCCGTCAGCTGTAATTTTTAGACCCAAGTATTTATACTCATCACAGGACTGAATTCGCTGCCCAGTATTTAAGATTAGATCCTGTTTCGTTCCACCAATACACATATACTCTGTCTTATTGATATTAACCTCTAGTCCCCACTTATTGTACTCTTCTATTCATAATCCTGAGCCACCACTATCTGATCATCGGCGAAACATAAAGTATACAAGGTGGTTTCATTCAACGGAATTCCCATGTTTTGGCATTTTCTCTTCCAGACTTTAAGGACTTGTTCCAAGTATATCTTGAAGAGCGTAGGCGAAATACAGCAACCTTGTTTAAGACCTTTATTTACTTGAAAGCCTTTGGTTAGTTTTGCTTTTATTTTAACTTTTGCCTTACTATTGCGGTATAACTCTTTGATGGCCCTTCATATAACGATGTAAAAGTTAAAGGACAGGTATTTATAATAATGCCGAGAGAGACCGCCAAAGTCACTTCAGTTTTGAGTTTTGGCAATTTAAACTTTTATTTATTTCTTACAAGCACAAACCTTTAGGCCAACTTTTGGAGTCTTTTTTATTACTTTGTGAGGCAAGCAATAAAAATATAACAATTGTTTTGACGTATATCCAATAGCAAAAAAATGACTTTTTTTTGACAAAATTTTTAATTTTTTGAAAATTTACAACTTTTGATTTTATTTTTCTCGAAAACCATAACATCTACAACTGTAATATTTAGGTTAGTATAAGGGACTCGGTAGCTTTATTACTTTTTTTTTTAACATTTTTAATTTTCTGAAAATATACAACTTTTGATTTTATTTTTCTCGAACACCATTTCATCTACAACTGTAATATTTTCAGGTTAGTATAAGGGACTCGGTAGCTTCTTCGTGGCACAGTAACAACAAATTTTTTTTTTTTAATTTTTGGTGAAAATTTTCCTGACCAAAGGGGTACAAAAAAAGTGCAGTTTTTAAATTTTTTTAAATTGCTAACTTTGTAAAAATATATATTATAATACATTAAATTAAACTTTTTCGGGCCCTCTATATCACCATATAAAAGGTAAGGACAAGTGGTTATAATATTGCCGCGAGAGGCCGCCAAAGTCACTTCGGTTTTGAGTTTTGGCAATTTAAACTTTTATTTATTTCCTACAAACACAAACCTTTAGACCAACTTTTGGGGTCTTTTTTATTACTTTGTGAGGCAAGCAATAAAAATATAACAATTGTTTTGAGGTATATCCAATAGCAAAAAAAATGACTTTTTTTTGACAAAATTTTGAATTTTTTGAAAATTTACAACTTTTGATTTTATTTTTCTCAAAAACCATAACATCTACAACTGTAATATTTTCAGGTTAGTATAAGGGACTCGGTAGCTTCTTCGTGGCACATTATCAATCAAATGTTTTTTTTGAAATTTTTGGTGAAAATTTTTCTGACCAAAGCCCAACTAACATTTATAGTAGCGGCTACATGTTCTAAAGGCTTTGCTACTTTCTTATAGTAGAAATGTGGTGATCCCAACCAAAATTTGTTACTTTTTAGTTCTAACTACTATTTAGTATCAGGAAATAGTAGGTGTTTCGTAAAAACGACCCTCCAAACTACTTCATAGGATTGTTTCTTGATAGTCGATTCTGATAGTCTTCTCTACCACAATAGGACGTTGCTAAAGTTTTACTTTCTTTTTAGTCGTTATTTCGTAGTCGCCCTGACTTTTATATCCTACTTAATTACCACTAGAAAGTTAAGCTTCATTGGAGTCCCAAACAAGTGTATCCGACAACTACATTATAACTTTAATTTTTACCACAAAAGTTTGTGTCATCATAGTAACATCTGATGTAACAATGTAGACAAAATAACTTTTTGGATCAACTTTAAAGCCGCAACTACTTTCAAGTTACCTTTTCGACTATCAGGGAATATAGTTTGGGACGCCATGTTTTTATGTAAGAAAGAAAATTTAATATTTTTGTTGTCGTTTTATGAGCTCATATTAAAGAGCCATACTATTTTATAAACAAATTAGTTGAAGCTTACCAAAAATGCTCTTCTTAAGCACCATTTGTTGGAGTTAACTGTCGATTAAGAAAACATAACCTCCAAAATCACAACACAAAAATTCCATCAGCTACCAGAAAACGGCTCAATTTTACGGGCGCACCGGTTTTTTGCAATATATATAATGCATGTTATACAAAAAACTTTGCGTCGCACTCGAATTTTGATCCTCTGCTCGTAAATTCTCACACTTTTGGATAACATAGTTCATATTATAACCATAACCAAACAAAAAAACTAAGCGAGTCTGTTTACTGTTGTGTCCACCATATTGTGTTACAATTCTACCAAAAAGAAACGATTATATTATTTGCAACTACATCGCAACTTTGATGCCATTACGGAAAAAAACAGCCTCTTCGACGTAGTAGATACCTGGCTACGACGTAGTAGTGTAGTTGTTACTACAGTGACTTTAAACACTTGGCCTAGTAATTACAACCAGAAATTGGTTCCCCACTTAGGGAATTATAACGTCGCTGTATGATATACTGAGACGTAGCGGGAGTACGTTGCGGTTACTTTTAAGAAATTCTTTCTAGTTGGCGTTTCGTCGTTACAACTTTAAATGTTTGTTGGGAGGGGTACCACAAAAGTGCAGTTTTTTTAGTTTTTTTAAATTGCTAACTCTGTAAAAATATATATTATAATACATTAAATTAAACTTCTCGGGTCTCTCTCTATCACCATACAAAAGGTTAGGGATAAGTGTTTATAATAATGCCGCGAGAGGCCGCCAAAGTCACTTCAGTTTTGAGTTTTGACAATTTAAACTTTTATTTATTTCTTACAAACACAAACCTTTAGACCAACTTTTGGGATCTTTTTTATTACTTTGTGAGGCAAGCAATAAAAATATAACAATTGTTTTGACGCATATCCAATAGCAAAAAAAATACATATTACATACTTACATAGAGAACACAAATGCAACATGTTTGTATTCCTAGCTATTTTTAAAAGTTTGAAAAGTGTAAAGCTAAAAAAAATAAATACAAGCAAAAATTGGTTATTTGAGTAAGGACGATTCGAAAACAGCTGTGAAGACGGCCTTTACTTTAAGATATGAATTGTTTTAAATGTGTAACTACCCCGACTTCTGGATGCACAAGAACACTATTTTTGGGGGTGGCTAAATAGTCCAGTCATTATAGAATTTTAGCTTGCAAAAGGTGGTGTAGTCGCGATTTTGACATATGTTATTGACATTGGAGTTCTAAAAAAATAAACTTGAGTTTTCGACCTTGGGGGCGGCCGGTCACACATCCAATGCTAATAAACAAGAAATCAGCTAAAAAAAGAAATGTGTGTATCCAAAAAACGTGTATGGCTTAGCCCGTTTATCGGCCAATATTCCAAATAGTTATTAATTTCAATAGCGAAAATTGCGTTGCACAAAAGTGCACAGCGACAGCCGATCGAGGTGGAGTCGAAGAAATGAAAGCGCGTGATACGATGTTCAATAATTCATTCATTCATAAACCTCGCCCGGTATTGGGATTCTCATCTTCTGAAAACGGCAACGGCCATTTATTAAGTCCCCGACTGTACAATATTGCTTGAAATTGAAATAAGTATTAAGTAAATAAAAAAAGCACTTTTCAAAGGGCGAAGTCTAGCTGACAGTTTAGCTACTCAACATTAACCACATAATTAGGAAAAAATACTTACCACGGGAATGATTCTTTTAGTTACACTAACAAAATAATTTTTTTTTCACAAAATTAACAACATGCGTCTGTGAAATCTAATAAGCAACTGACCAACTAGAGCCCATTTAGAGTGGAAAATAACTTCTTAAGAATTTGTAGCGCGAAAAGGAAGAGTTTTTTTTTGCGACACAAAAAGTGGGACGGCTGCAATTTTTCGAGGGATAAAAACATATTTTTCACGAGATAGCCGCGCCCCCCTCCTCAGGCTCGAAAACTTAAAATAGTCTAATGTGAACATTTGTCAAAATCACGACTACTCATCTTTTTGTAAGCTATGCAGAGGCCTATCCCCTTTAACGTCCTTCACAAAGGACGGCACTGAAGTCAACCTTGTCACACCTAGGTAACGCGGCCTCATTCAAGGGTTTTAATTTTTACAGAAATTTTGTTATATCTAAAATAAATATTACCGGAGGTTAAAATTATTAAAAAATTAAAATACCTACCTTTAAAACACAATTTTTATGTGCCCATAAATATGTTACATTAAAAAAACTAGGACTGAATTATATAAATACTACTACTACTACGTCGGTTTAGAACGTTTTTCTACGTTGTCCGACGCCTATTCTCCACCTCCTTCGATCCTGACAGTCAGGTTTTTTTGACTCATTGATTTCTGGATTGACTGTTGCCATTCCAGTTTAGGACGCCCTCTTTTTCTGCGCCCTATTGGTTGCCATTCTAGGACCTGCTTTGGTAATCTTTCGTCGCTCATTCATTTGGCTGATGGCCGTACCATATCAGTTGCCTTTAAGTGATGTCATCCGTTATGCTTCCCTCGATTCCCATTCTTTTTTTTATGATCTCATTTCTTATATGATCTGTTCTAGATATTCTCATTGATCTTCTTATTGCATCCATTTCGACACTTTCCATTTTTGCTTTGTATTTTTCTGTTACGCGACAAGTCTCTATTCCATACAACAGCGTGCTTTTCACCATTGTTTCATATATGTTAAATTTTACATTCTTTTTTATCTCTCTGCTCCATAAAATACTGTTAAGACAACCAATAACCTTTTTTGCTTTTACTATTCTTTTTTCCAGTTCTTTACAGTCTGTTCCTGTCTTATCAAATGTGACACCCAAGTATACATACTCATTACATGGAGATATTGTTTGTCCATTTTCTAGTTCTAATTCACTTGATTCGTTTCCAATACATAAGTACTGTGACTTGTCCACGTTCACTGTTAACCCCCACTTTTGGTATTCTTCCGTTAACTTTCTCATCATATACTCCATGTCTTCTTTATGATTAGCTACAATTACTTGGTCGTCAGCAAACTGTAGTGTGTATATGGTAAATCGGTCGTTAAGTTGTATTCCCATGCCGTGTACTTTGCGTTTACAGTTTTTTAGAGCTACTACGATATATATTTTAAAAAGAGTTGGAGAGATACAACATCCCTGTCTTAAGCCTTTCGTTACCAGGAATTCTTTTAAAAGTCGATTTCCAATTTTAATTTTAGATTTTGACCCTTTGTATAGTTCTTTTATCGCTTTTATGTATGTATGATTGATATTAGTCTGCTCCAACACTGTCCATAATTTTTCTACTGGAACGGTATCATATGCTTTTTGTAGGTCCACAAAAGTAACATGAGTCTCTATATTTCTGGCGCTCCTTTTCTCAATTACTTGTTTAAGAAAAAAAACATTATCACTACAAGATCTGCCTGCTCGAAACCCACTTTGCTCTTCTTCTTCTTGTTCATGAAAATCATTCTCTATTAGATCTCTAAGAATCCTACCGTACAATCTGCTTAGAGTACTGGTTACTGAAATTCCTCTGTAATTGTTGCAATCCAGCTTGTTTCCTTTTTTATGTATTGAGGATATGAATTCAATTTTCCAATCATCAGGTACTGGATGTCCGTTTCTGCATTGATTGATAATATATGTGAGATTTTCGAGTAGTTTCTCTGATCCATATTTGAGCATTTCAGCATATATTCCCCCAGGTCTGCTAGCTTTTCCGGATTTAAGCTTTTTAATACTATTCCTTATCATGATTACTTCCTCTCCATGTACTTCTATGTCTCTCCTCGGATTATTATTATTATATAAATAATATCACAAAAAACATGCAAACTACGACTTTTAGGGCTATTTGAATTTGGTGATTGTTGATGAAAAGAAGATATTCATTTACACGGTGATCCGATAAGGCTGGCCACCGGATTTTTTTGGGAAACTATGAACCTTAGAAATTTGGGAAAAAAAATTACTTATAAGTTGCCTCTTTATTGAAAATATTTTTGTGGGGCTCAGCTCCATCAAACCGTAGATATAAGGGCCTAATTTAATAACTAGACTAAACACAATTTTTTGGTACACACAAATCCTTTATCAATTTTAAAATCTCTCTTAAATTTGCCATAGATTGGTGTTAAAATATTTGTTTTTTTTTGTGTGTGTGTACCAATAAACAAAGGATTCATATTTTCCCAGGAAAGTCCGGTGGCTAGCCTTATTGGACCACCGTGTATAAATGTTTCTTATAAAAAAAAATACATATATACGAAGAAATTTATAAACTTTAATGTTCATTAATGGCAATTCTCATTTTTTGGTCAGTAGATAAATTAAATATGCACAATGGCACAAATCAGTATTCTTTCAACAACTTGAGCTCTTTTAAAAAATACAAACAATTATTGGTACAATAGGGCTTTTCCTGCATACATACAGGGTTTTTTTTTTGTAAATGCAATAATTTTTTCCGTTATTATCCCCGGTATAAAAAAAATATGCACAAAAGTTTGATTACTTTTTGATATAAAAATTTCAAATTTTAACAGCAACTTTTTAAGTTAATAATAACATGCTACCCTTGGTATAGCATTTGTTTTGATAAACTTTAAAAAATTTGTCAAAAATATAAAACAAGAGAAATGCAGTGATTCAATAAAACCGGGAATGGCATTTATAGTAGAACACCTTGTATGTCAATTTATTTAAAAGTGATCGTATCTTTGTAATAGGAGAAACGGCTGTTTAGGTATAGTACATGAATTCTTTATTTGGGGGTTTATTTACATATTAGGATGGATATTGAACTGAGTAGGAAAAGCCCTAAAATTAATGTTTAACAAAAAAAAATCTGTCAAAGCATTTTTTTTTTACTCATAACGCACGCAACGTTCAAAGAGCAATTCTATAATAATCACCAAAAATCATACTACAAACCCTCAAATGAACAAGCCTGATCCTACTTTGAATTGCAACATGTCGGAGGCTGACATTTTTCTCAACCTCAATTTTTTGGCAAAAATATTGCCGAAATAACTTTCAAAATAATCGAAATTTTAGATCTGTCAGCCTCCGATACTGTTGCAATTCAAAGTAGGATTAGGCTAGTACAGTTGTTCCATTTGAAAATTATACTAAGTAGCGCACGCTTTCTCCAAAGACTAATACTTTGAGCAAAACTAGGCATCATTGCGCCCGCTCTCACTGCACAAGGCACGCTAAGGGTGGTTAAGACCAACCCCTCATCATCATTGTTGTGAAAAAGACATATATGTATATCAGTGGCGTATATAAGGGGGGGGGGCTAAGATTTTTTTAGATATTTTCCACATATCATGAATACAAACATAAAATAGTATAAAATACGGCCTCATGGGGTCTCGGGCCCCCCCCGAAACTTTTTTCTATATACGCCAGTGATATATATATATATTTATACATATATATATATATATATATATATATATATATATATATATATATATATATATATATATATATATACGGTATGTATATGGTAGAGCTAGACTAATCAAGATCGTTAAATAGGATAATAATAACACTGATAAACAAAAATCGGCTTTTTTTGTGACATAAATGAAACAAGATGTCAATTATGCAAAAATCGCTCAAACAGCCGAAAATACAATTAGTTTTTTTCTATCACCCATAGTTTCCTTGCTTCAAGACATTCTTATTTAAAAAAAAAATAACGATATATGTTTTATTATTATTATAAATATTAATGTCGATGTTTTTCGGTGTTGTTTTGTTTTTGAAACAATATTCAGCAATAATTAACAAGCAAACTGGTACTCCATTTGCCTTGGTATCGTTTTTCCATGGCAGATATATCTTGGTGGAATCGTTCCTTATGTTCGTCACTTACTGCCCCTAAATTTTAGAGAAATAAATGTAGTTAGGAGTAGAAAAAGTTAATTTTTAAGGTTATGTTACAAGACCTTTGTACTTGTCAGCTTTTAAATTTCCAAGAAAATACAAGAACCCTCTTTTTTTCAGATAAAGCCAACAACATTTTAAGTATCAAATTTGATCATTTTTAATTCTTTGAATAAAAAAGAATCCCAATAAACTTTAGAAAAACACCCAAACATGAATTTAAGTTTAGGAATTTTTCGAAAACTGCTGCCTCTAAGATCGGCGCTATCTTACAAGTATACTCAAAAATGCCTCAAGTAATTTTGAAAGTAATCTGTGACTTTAAAAAGGAAATTAATGAAATGTGAAGTAATGCCTTTTAGGCATTCACTAGAGGTTCATTGGTGACATTTAATTTGCTCAAACCCTCAATATTTTATTTCTATTTACTAAAATTTTTGCAATCTCTGCAAAAATATTAATTTTCAAAAAAATATATTTTTTTTAATTTTCTATTTTTTCCTTTTTCTTTTTCACCTCATAAGGAAGGAAATAGTCATCTTCCTAGATGCTTGTTATTTTTATTTATAGTGCTAAAAGGTAAACGAGCCAAATATAAATCCAGTGTACAATTCCAGTGTTGGTATAATATACAAAAAATATCAATAAATTCATTGAATTGAAAAATATATAGTAAGTAAAAAAATATTAACCAAATATGTACCGAAAGTTATAATTAAAGTGGGTTATAACAAAAAATTTTTTGAATTATCTTAAGTATAGAATAGATATACAGGGTGTACCAGACCACCCGTCCACCCCTTTTAAAACCTAGGGGAAAAGTTTATTTAATGATCCAAAAAACTACTTGAGTACGCTCTTTTGATTATTGGTAGATGTTTTCAGCTTTGGGAGTCGACGGGAAGTGGCCTATTTAGGCCTGGAGTCCGTTTTTCAAATAGGGATGATGATGATGATGATATATATGTGAGTGGGCCTTGCAGCCCTTCCACTGCGACCACCAGTGGGTCTATTGTGGCTCACTTTTGAGTGGTTTCTCACCACTGTATGCCTAATCCTCCAAAAAGGCCGGCTATCAGTTTGGGTGAGACACTGTTCAGATCTTCTGAGTCGATCTGAGGTTTACCGAAAGTATTCTGACGTAAACGTGCACTAGCCGGAGATTCGCACAGTACATGTCTGTTTCGTCATCCTCCATACAGAGTCTACATTCGGTCTCTTCTGTTAGTCCCATTCTGTGCATGGGTACTCTCAGTCGACAGTGACCCGTAAAAAGACCAGTCACTATACGTATCTCCTGTCTGGTAAGTCCAATAATGTGCCTGGCTCTGTTTCTACAAGGTCCTTTAATGAACTCTTTAGAGTGAGCCAGTTCTGGTATATTTATCCAGTATTGTTGTTCAAATAGGGATGGGCATATATAAAAAAATAATTACGTTTAAGAAAAAAATGTTTCAAATAAAAGGTACATATTTTCTTGCGTAGAATCCGAATTCGTTGCAAAATTATGCCCATCACTATTCAAAAAACGTAGTTTAGACCTGAATAGGCCACTTCCGGTTGGCGCCGAAATCTAAAAATACCACCAATTGAAAGAGCGTACTCAATATGGCTACAATCATTTTTTAGATCATTGAAAAAATCCATCCCCTAGGTTTTAAAAGGGGTGGACGGGTGGTCGGGGACACCCCGTCTAGGGATTAGCAAACATAACTAAATTATAAATATATATGATTCCTAATCCTAAAAAAAATACCACTAGTAAAAAAAACTACCAAATATTTCTCTTTTTTTTTAAATATAATAATATAGATATATACCCGGTGAGGAAAAAGTACCGGGACCCCTAAATATCTCGATAACTAAGAGTTATTTGCAAAAATGGTCTAAATAAAAGTTTTAGGATTAAATTTGTTCTATTTGGTCGTGACATTGACATTGACGTATCTGTCAGCATTAGGAGTTTTTCGGAGGTCAACTTTAAAAATTTAAATGAAAACCATATTTTTTTCTTTTACCATTCGATGGAGAATAAAAATCTACGTTTAAAATGACATTGTCATTTTCTGATGTTGAAAAATAAATGGATAATTAAATAAAATAATTAGTTTTAAGTTTTAGTGACCTTTTTTTTTAATAAGGTCTACGGTCTTTAAATACGGCCAGACATTTCTTTTAAAAACATGTACCTACTGTTTTAAAATCATAACAGTAATAATTAAAAGTTTTGTTATTAATAACGAATAACATAATATTAGTCATTTTTTAAATAAATTTATTTAAAAAAATTAACAAGATTTTCAAAATTCAAATTTAAGTGTAAAAAATTAAAATTAAATCAACTGCTCAAATTGTCCTCCGTTCACTGTTTGGCAAATGGCTATTCTGTGGTAAAAACTTTGAACGGCATTTCTGATGAAATCTAAAGGAATGAATGCTGCTACCTGAATTATACTGTTTCTTAATTCATTGAGATCCTGTGGATTAGTTTTGTATACTTTATCTTTGAAATATCCCCATAAGAAGTAGTCCATTGGTGTAAGATCAGGGGATCTAGGAGGCCACTCTACAGAACTTCTTCTACCAATCCACCGATGAGGGAACACTAAATTTAGGTACTGGCGAACGTCCCGAGCAAAGTGAGGGGGAGCCCCATCTTGCTGAAACCATATGTTTTCAAAATTGTCCCCTACAGTATTACGTGCAGCTGGAATAATCTGATTTTTTAACATTGTTTCATACTTTTCTGAATTCAAATTTCCTTCGATAAAGAATGGACCAATTATCCTATTATCAATAATCCCTATCCAAACATTTAATTTTTGGGGATGCTGTGTATGAGCCACATAAATCCAGTGAGGATTTTCGTTATTCCAATAGCGACAATTATGTCTATTAACATGTCCATTTAAGCAAAATGTTGCTTCATCCGTAAAAAGGATTTTTGATATAAAATTGTCATTTATTTTTTCCATCGTCAACTCACAAAATTTTAAGCGTCTGTCAAAATCATCCACATTTAATTCTTGAAGTAAATGGAGCTTATAGAGGTGAAACTTTGATTGTTTTAATATCTTCAAAACGGATTTTTGATCTATTTCGTGTTCTAAAGCCACTTTTCTTGTTGAAGTGTGAGGATCTTCTACAAATGACATCACCACGTTAAAGGATGTTTCAGGATTGGTTGCAGTTTTTGGTCTTCCTGATTTGGGCCTGTATTTAACGGCTCCCGTTTCCGAAAACCTCCTGATCGTCCTTTCTACAGTAGATTTTGATATTAAAGTTGCGTTGTTATGATTTCGAAAACTGGCGTTAAAAAGTAATTTTACATCGCTGTATGATCTTAGCCTCTCTCCCCATCCTCTCACCATCAGCAGAGAAATTCTTTCCTGTTCTGTAAGATTTTGGAAAAAAGAAAACTTTTAAACAAATATCCTTCAAACAAGAAACAATTTGCGATTTGTTTTGACACAATATTAAGATATAATGTCATTGTCACAGCTACACGCATAATAAAATACAGGGGTAATTAAATAATCTACGAGTTTCTTAAAGTGTTAAGGCCACTTTAAGAACAATTATTTAATTTATATTCTTCGAAATGTCATTCTGACACAAAATTACAATGTCATTTTAAACGTAGATTTTTATTCTCCATCGAATGGTAAAAGAAAAAAATATGGTTTTCATTAAAATTTTTAAAGTTGACCTCCGAAAAACTCCTAATGCTGACAGATACGTCAATGTCAATGTCACGACCAAATAGAACAAATTCAATCCTAAAACTTTTATTTAGACCATTTTTGCAAATAACTCTTAGTCATCGAGATATTTAGGGGTCACGGTACTTTTTCCTCACCCTGTATACAGGGTGTTTCAAAATTCAGTAACATAATTTTAATGTTCAATTCCTTAACTGATTACAAGACAAAATTTTCATATAAACATAGGTCCTCAAACGCCTTATTTTCGAGATGCAGGGTGTTAAAGTTTAGCTTTTTATATAGTTTTTTGTTTATAGCTCGTGCAGTTTTTGAGATATTCAGTTCAAATTTGGCACGTGTATTAGGCTATAGACACTACACTATTAGACATGAATAATAGTAAAAACCTACAGAGTGATACTTTTCAGGGGTCATGTCGCCTTTTTCCCCGGATTTTTTTCCCTTGTAAGCCACTGGTAGGCAGAACTAGGTAGTTTAAGACAAGAAATAAAATCCTTGTTTTATTTGCAAACTTTTTTGTTTCCTGCAACTTTTTTGCATCTTTAACCGTTTTAGAGAAAGTCGCTGTTTCACCAAAGGCTGTTATTATAATATAAAAAATGCGCCAGTATGGCATCGCGAGTATATCAAAATAAACAAATTAATTAAAACTTATTTGGCATGCCTAATATTGTCATACGTATAAGTGAATATACGTGCCAAATTTGAGCTAAATATCTTTAAAAAGAGCTATAAAAAAATAAAATTGTAACACTTTGTATCTTGAAATCTAAGCGTTTATGGACCTATGTTTATATGAACTTTTTGTCTTGAAATCACTCAAGGAAATTAATATTAAAATTATGGTATTGATCTTTAAAACACCCTGTATATGTATTTTTGTAATTTATTACGAAAAAAAAATGGTAAAATAAAAAGTGAAAACTGAAAACAAACGCTCACTAAACACTATTCGTTGTTTATGTTGGCCTGTTGTTTTTATTTTGCTCTAGGATCGACATCTTCAAAGCCGCTGTCTTAATGTCCCAACCGCAGGTTGAAGGTGTCCTGTTGGGGTGGATCGATGACCACATACCTCATTGGCTGTAGAGGTGGCACTATCCGTGGCAAAATTTGTAAGGTCTTACTCTTACCTCATATTCGCTTACCAGCCTGTCAGGGTAGGCTGGTGGTGTTGGACGGGCCATTATAGGAACCTGTGGTTACAATACGAGGGACGATGGGCCTCTGGCAGCTACTGGGGCCGACAAGAAGGGATCCTCTTGCTCATGATTCTGTGGTGGAGGACTTATTGGAGGTTCTGGATCCTCAGGACCTTGGGGTACCACCTGTACTGGTTGTTAATTTAATAAGTTGGCCAAGATCGGTGGTGGGGCACTTGGTGGTCGAAGAGCTGATACTCGGCCAGTATTGGCACATGAAAAATTATACAAACATGCCGGGCAATGCAGGTAGCCAGTGATCGGACGCAAAAGGTAAACTACCGCGTATTAGTTTTCCAGCCTGTAAGGGTAGGCTGGTGGTGTTGGACGGGCCATCATAGGAACCTGTGGTTCCAATACTAGGGACGACGGACTTCTGGCAGCTACTGGGGCCGGCAAGACGGGATCCTCTTCCTCGTGATTCTGTGGTGGAGGACTCATTGGAGGTTCTGGATCCTCAGGATCTTGGGGTACCACCTGTACTGGTTGTTAATTTAATAAGTTGGCCAAGATCGGTGGTGGGGCACTTGGTGGTCGAAGAGCTGATACTCGGCCAGTATTGGCACATGAAAAATTATACAAACATGCCGGGCAATGCAGGTAGCCAGTGATCGGACGCAAAAGGTAAAACTACCGCGTATTAGTTTACCAGCCTGTAAGGGTAGGCTGGTGGTGTTGGACGGGCCATCATAGGAACCTGTGGTTCCAATACGAGGGACGACGGACTTCTGGCAGCTACTGGGGCCGGCAAGACGGGATCCTCTTGCTCGTGATTCTGTGGTGGAGGACTCATTGGAGGTTCTGGATCCTCAGGATCTTGGGGTACCACCTGTACTGGTTGTTAATTTAATAAGTTGGCCAAGATCGGTGGTGGGGCACTTGGTGGTCGGCCAGTATTGGCACATGGAAAATTATACAAACATGCCGGGCAATGCAGGTAGCCAGTGATAGGACGCAAAAGGTACAACTACCGCGTATTGGTTTACCAGCCTGTCAGGGTAGGCTGGTGGTGTTGGACGGGCCATCATAGGAACCTGTGGTTCCAATACGGGTGGCGGCGAGCTTCTGGCAGGTACTGTGGCTGGCATGACGGGAGCCTTTTGCTCGCGATTCAGTTGTGGAGGACTTATTGGAGGTTCTGGATCCTCAGGACCTTGGGGTACCACCTATGTTGGCCAAGATCGGTGCGGATCCGATTGGCCCCTCATAAAGGGCTGATACTCAGCCAGGAAATGTATTGGCACATGGAAAGATATACAAACATGCCGGGCAATGGCAGTTGAGATTGTATAGTCGTCTCCATACAGCCCAGTACTATGCCGATGTCAAAAACGTAGGCACTGGTCGGACGCACAAGGTACAACTACAGTTCTGGCATATGGGTTTATTCATGCATCGTTCTATTTTTTTATAGAAGTTCTTTATACCCCAAGTTCGGAATCATCCTTACATAGTAGAGGAAGGTGATTACCCAAATCATTGTTATTTAAGAGGTGGTACCATCCGTGACAAAATTCGTCTGTAAGATCTTGCTCTTACCTCGTATTAGTTTACCCGCCTGTCAGGATAGGCTGGTGGTGGTGGACGGGTCATCACAGGAACCTGTGGTTCCAATACGGGTGGCGACGGGCTTCTGGCAGCTACTGGGGCCGGCAGGACGGGAATTTCTTGCTCGTGATTCTGTGGTGGAGTTCTCATTGGAGGTTCTGGATCCTCAGGACCTTGGGGTACCACCTGTGCTGGTTGTTGATTTACTAAGATCCGTGCGGATCCGCTTAGTCCCTCATTTGGATCCTGGGGCACTTGGTGGTCGAAGAGCTGATACTCGGCCAGGAAATGTATTGGCACATGGAAAGTTATACAAACATGCCGGGTAATGGCAGTTGAGATTGAATAGTCGTCTTCATACAGCCCCAGTACTGTGCCAGTGTGAATAACGTAGCCACTGGTCGGACCATCGAGGTCGGACGCACAAGGCACAACTACAGGGTGGCACCTGTCCTTGTGGGGCGTTGATGAGGCACAGTACCTCATACTCATGGTGTATTATACTGGCCACAAATTTAACACGATCAACATTGGAAGTAGTTCTGGTATATGGCTTTGCTCGTGCATCGTACTAAGTTCCTATATGTAGTACAAGGGCACTTTGCATAGGAGTTCTTTATCCCCCCAAGTTTGGAGTCATCCTTACATAGTAGAGGAAGGTGATCAGCCAAATCATTGTTATTTTATATTTAATTGTTTTATATAAATATATATATGTTTATGTTTAATTGTGTTTTATCACTTAGCACTTGTTTCAACTGTCTTTCTGTCTTTTCTTACACAATGGATAGGTTTTTATTTATTTAACTGTCTGTAATCACTAATTTCTTAAATCATAAATTGTTTTAAATTAAAAAAATAGCTTTTTCTTTTACTTCACCACTGTGCTATACTTCAAGACTAATTGACTTTGGGTAATGAGCTTAGTTGAGGCATTTTTTCTTATAAAAGGTCATTCCCCACTTTGTCCAGTATTCACTTGGAGTATATCTTATTTTTTTCTATTCTCGATTTCTAAAACTCTAACAAGTTCTCTCTCATTAGTTTATAAATCTAGCATGAGCTTCCTTGTTTAACCCATTGATTGCCACGCCTAGAATATTGGATCTATAATATTATGCAATACAATAGTTTTTACGTAATGTGAATTCTAAATGTAGAAGATACAGAATATATGAGTGATAGAAAAATTCTGTTTTCAGACTTGACCAAAGAATAAAGAGTTAGATCATAACAAAAACATTTCATGTAAAAAATAACCAAGTACGCGATAATGGTATTCCGTAAAAATAATTGAGATAAAAGTATAGCCAAGTTCTCCAATACAAATTTCAAAATGAAAGGTTTTTACTCATATTTTAGTTCAGAGTTCAAAATAGTTATGCGCGCGATAGATGACTGGCAGATGCCATTGGTTTAAATTGTGTCTTTACATGTTCGCGTATCATCGATCGACAGACTTAATGAAAACCAAACCAAGGTCCGCTGCGAATCATCCGCCCTTTGTGAAGCGGGCCTTATGAACAACCCTAATTTTTAATGTTCTTCAATAGATAAAAATAAAATGTTTGTGAAATTCGGGTTTAGAATTAGCACACCTTCTGTGTTTTTCAACTTATTTTTTTTTTGTCCGGCTGTATTATGATTTTTTATTAACCTGTATGATCTTTGGTGTCACTTTAAATTTCCGTTTCCTATAAATAAGGTAAGTACGGTACGAAGAATTAATAAATATTACCTACACATATAATTTATAAGATAATAACATATCTTTTAAATCTTATTTGAAAAGGTCATCCTATTTAAAGTTTAATCGCTATATGACAGTGTTAGTTATTTTTTTTAAGTTTTGAACGAGAGATAGTTACAGCCCTACAACCACATTTGTAGAAGACAGAGAACGCTAAGTTGCAAAATAATATATTTTTGCATTTACGCGAAAATAATAAGACCTGTAATTGATCTGTCAAAAAAATGAGCGTTACCATCTTTTTCCAAATCAACCACTCTGCGATGCGATTTACAATCGGTTCAGGAAAAATGCCCCTTTCTTTTTAGGAACGTTTTTATAACAAGGCAAGTATACAGGATAGAGGTGTTGAAAAAGTAACTATTCGCTCCTCGAGTACTCGTTACTCGACAAATAACGGAGTAACGCATACCGATCCGAAAATTAAACGATTACTTTCGTTACTTTGATTCCTTCGATTAATTTAGTATTCTGTAATCCAAACTTATATTTTTTGAGTTCTCGTCTAAGATTGTTATTTTTGTGTCTATTTTTATTTACTTTTAGAGTTTAAGTATGTATTTCTTTGTATGTAAGGCATTAGATGTTTAAATCAAAGTTGTACACAGAACAGTTCCTACGTAATTCATACCATAATTTTTTTAATTTTAGTCCTCATTTTTCAATTGAATATTTCAATTTTATCAACAACAAAAATATACCTACAAGTAAAGGATCTTCGAATTAACGACAGTTCGAGAATTTTGCACTAATTCTATGATTGAATTGAATAAAGTTACAGTAATCAAAGTAGCGATAGTAACGAATATATTATAATACTTAGTAGTCGAGTCACGATTAGTAACGAGTATTCACAAGTAACGAAAATCAACACCTCTAATACAGGATGACAACAGTATACGTGCGAATGTTTATATATATTATACAGGGTGTTCGGCACATGAACCGTCAAAATGTTTTTGGATATTGTTTGGGTCATTTGCTACCTTTTCAACCTTGGAATTTGGGTCCTTAGAGTCACGGCTAAAGAGATATGAATTTTTTAATTTTTTTTCTCAAATTACCCAAAATCCCACATTATGTATTTTAAAGCAGAAATGTTTTTTTTTATCAATGTGTAGCATACCGTTAGAAAGGTAATTAACTAAAGAAGTTTTTAAAAGAAAATGAAGTTCTCAATTGTCGATACTTTTTTTGATTTTTAATTTTGAAATTGATTTTCTTTCACAAAATCACTAATGTTCTTCAATAAAAAACCTCGTATGTCCCTTTGGTACATCAATTTTAACATTAACAAATCTATTAATTAGTTGAAGAAGCATAAGATTACAGAATTATTTTTAAAAAAATGAACTTTTCCAGACATTAATAAAAAGCTTACGAGGGATTTTGGATAATTTGAGAAAAAAAATTTATAAATTCATATCTCTTTAGCAGTGACTCTTAGGACCCAAGTTCCAAGGTTGAAAACGTAGCAAATGACCCCAACAATATCCCAAAAAATGTGCCGAACACCCTGTATAACATCAAAACTTTTGCCCTCTTTTCAGTAGCAGAAGGGCTTTTATTTGCTGTGTGTTTCACTATCATAAATGAGTAAAAAACTTTAAATAAGGGACCTTGTATACAGGATGTCCAATAACTTATCGGCCATAGTGCAACAGGCGATACTACAGGTCAAAAAATAAATAGATGTTTAAAAAATGTGGTCAAAAATGTCTATAAAAAAACTCAGATTGTTAAAAACTTAACGAAACAGATAAATAGTATCCAAAATTAGTATACTACCGTTTTCGAAAAAAAAAGATTTCATTATTGGGTTACTTCATCATAAACTAAGTAATTTATTTATAATTTTTTTTATTTATAAATGAAGTTTGTAGGCAGCGCCTTCTAAAAATTAGCTTCAAACTGATACCGAAATCGGATTTCAGAGATGCTAGTAAAACTAAATTTGGATTTAACATCTTTATCCATTTAAAAAAATTGTAATTAAAAAAATAAAAAAAATAAGTTTCTTCTTTAACGAATAACGTTTCCTCCACATTTATTAAAGAAATCATTTTTTTTAAACTATAGCATCACCTGTTGTACCATGTCCGAAAAGTTATGGGACATACCTTAACCTATGACTAAGTTATCCAAAATATATCTGTTCTTAGTGTCTATAGTAAGGCCCCCAGCACACGAGCGTGTTTTTAACAGTCATTTTCAAAAGTATGTTTTAGCGTTACTATATTTTTAATATGCTTAGGCCAGAGATATGGGAGGTGATAGATAGCTGTTCTACACTTTCACACGCGAATCACTTCTGTGTATTGGACGGTCTAGGACAACTGGGCGCCGCCAACTGGACGCCGCCAACTGAGCGCCGGGCCAACTGGGCGCCGGGCCAACTCGGCGCCGCCAACTGGGCGCCGAGCCAACTCGGCGTCGGACAATTTTTTTTTTGATAAAATGTGTAGATGAAAAACAAAATATATTATTTATATAAAATCATCTTTAAAAAATCCTTTACGCAATTTTTTTGAAAAATGGCTGATCCAAAATGGCGGATTTCTTTATTTTTAAACCGATTTGTCTGAAACTTGAAAGTTTGCAGTGCCGGAGATCACTAACTACAGTTTTATCCTCAAACTTAAAAAATTCAAAATGGCGAATCCAAAATGGCGGATTTTCTTATTTACTAACCGATTTGTCTCAAACTTGAAATATTACATTGCTTGACGTCATTTAACAAAATTTTTTACTCAGACTTAAAAAAATTAAAATGGCGGATTTTCTTATTTACTAACCGATTTGTCTCAAACTTGAAATATTACATTGCTTGAGGTCATTCAAATCGGTAAGTAAATAAGAAAATCCGCGATTTTGGATTCGCCATTTTGAATTTGTTAAAAGTTTACGTCAAAAAAATATAATCAGCGACTTGAAGCACCGTCAATTTCTATATTTCGTACACATCGGTTCATAAATAAGAAAATCCGCCATTTTGGATCGGCTATTTTGATTTTTTAAGTTTGAGTTAAATATTGTGTTAAATGACCTCAAGCAATGTAATATTTCAAGTTAAATCGGTTAGTAAATAAAAAAACCGCTATTTTGGATCCGCCATTTTGATTTTTTTAAGTTTGAGGATAAAACTGTAGTTAGTGATCTCAAGCAATGTAATATTTCAGGTTTGAGGCAAATCGGTTAGTAAATAAGAAAATCCGCCATTTTGATTTTTTTTAAGTTTGAGTTAAAAATTGTGTTAAATGACCTCAAGCAATGTAATATTTCAAGTTTGAGATAAATCGGTTAGTAAATAAGAAAACCCGCCATTTTGGATCTGCCATTTTGATTTTTTTAAGTTTGAGTAAAAAATTTTGTTAAATGACCTCAACCAATGTAATATTTCAAGTTTGAGACAAATCGGTTAGTAAATAAGAAAATCCGCCATTTTGATTTTTTAAGTTTGAGTTAAAAATTGTGTTAAATGACCTCAAGCAATGTAATATTTCAAGTTTGAGATAAATCGGTTAGTAAATAAGAAAACCCGCCATTTTGGATCCGCCATTTTGATTTTTTTAAGTTTGAGTAAAAAATTTTGTTAAATGACCTCAACCAATGTAATATTTCAAGTTTGAGACAAATCGGTTAGTAAATAAGAAAATCCGGCATTTTGGATCCGCCATTTTGATTTTTTTAATTTTGAGTAAAAAATTTTGTTAAATGACCTCAAGCAATGTAATATTTCAATTTTGAGACAAATCGGTTAGTAAGTAAGAAAATCCGCCATTTTGGATTCGCCATTTTGATTTTTTGAAGTTTGAGGATAAAACTGTATTTAGTGATCTCAGGCACTGCTAACTTTCAAGTTTCAGACAAATCGGTTTAAAAATAAAAAAATCCGCCATTTTGAGTGTTACCAAGATTCAACAGTCGACTTAATGGATTTAACTTTACTTAACAAAAACAAATTTCAAAAAAATTGCGTAAAGGATTTTCTAAAGATGTTTTTATATAAATAATATATTTTGTTTTTCATCTACACATTTTATCAAAAAAAAAAATTTTTAGTTCGGTGCCAGTTGGCAGCGCCGAGTTGGCCCGGCGCCCAGTTGGTCCGGCGCCGAGTTGGCCAGGCGCCCAGTTGCCCCGACGCCCAGTTGGCGGCGCCGAGTTGGCGGCGCCCAGTTGTCCCATTCCGGTATTGGACCCATAGACCTATAATATAAATGGACTGAGTGTTCCAGAGTGAGATGTGGCTAGTCCTGGCAAAACTCGGACAAAAACGTATTATATTGTAGGGGAAGAACTCTTTTTTGAATTCATTCGAAGCTTTCAGTTAGAAAAACGACTTTATTGAAAGTAAAGAAGTTTTTGCAATTGCTCTAGAATCTAGAAAGGTAAAGTTTATCACGAATTTTCATTTAAAAACATACTTAAACATATTTTAAACTAGTCTTTTTTTAATTTAATAAAATATAACTAGGACATTAAGATTAAGACTCTGTTTTTGAGTTTTTTTCCTAATAGGTCTTTCAATTCTAAACAAAAATAGTTTTTGAGTTTTTTTTCTAAAGTTAGATATAACGAAGATATTTTAAATTCAAAATTACGCTAAGGCAAGTATTGATTTTTCTTTGGTAGAAAGCAGTCTCCGCGTAATTTTGAATTTCAAATATCTTTGTTATTTTTAACTTAAAGGATTTGAAGACTTATCAGAGAAACTGAAAAAATACATGTTAAAGAAATATATGTTTTTTGAAAAAACTCTAAAACGCAATGCTTAATTTTTTTTTTGATTTGACCGTCAAAAATTCTACTAGTTTGTCAATTTAAGCTTTTTTCTAGCTTTAATAATAACAAAGTTAGCAATGGTGGACACTTAACTTGGAACACCCTGTATATATCCCAGTGCAAAAATATTTTTTGCTACCTATTTTTTCTTGTAATTTGACCTACCATTACAAGCTTCATAAGATTTTTTAAAATAAAGTTTGCAATAGTAATTTTCCTGGGTTACCCTGTACATTATTTATATTACTTTTTGGTGTTTTGTGAGTACCTTACAGGTGGTGGCCTAAATAAAGGTCTAAAGGTAGGCATTTCACACCTGTAAACTTATGCCCTAGTTATAATTGATTGAATTAAAAAAAGACTGGTTTAAATTAAGTTAAAGTATGTTTTTAAATGAAAATTCGTATTAAACTTTTCCTTTATAGATTCTAAATCAATTGTCAAAACGTCTTTACTTTCAATAAAGTCGTTTTTCTAACTCAAAGCCTCAAACTAATTAAAAAAAGAGGTCTTTCCCATACAATATAACGCGTTTTGTCCATGTTTTGCCAGGACTAGCCCCATCTCACTCGGAAATCACTTCTCGAACATTGCGCTTATGCGACTGCTCAGCAATTCTTATTATAGTTCTATGATTAGACCACACCGCGTGGCCTACTCTATAAAAACCAATCGATAGTTACGTCTGGTCATAACGGTAGGCATCCAGTCATCCACCACGCTTGGCTTGAAACAGTAGTTTCATTTTTGTTGGGCGCATTATTTTCTTTGTTTTGATGGTGAAGTTTTTAATAGGTAGGTGCATTATTTTCTAAAAAAAGAACAGTCTGCTTTGTCATTTTAAGAAAAATTCAGTCAAAGAATATATTTCAGCGATTTATTTCAGTTATTAATTATAGGCTGCCAGCCGTGACGTCTCTTAATGTAATAATGGACTCCCAAGTAATCTCAACGTAAACGCAAGGAGAAAGGGTAATCTATTCCCTTCTCTATCTCTGGACTAGGCACAAACTGATACGCGTCAGCTTATCAAAAATCAAATGTACTCAAAAGAAAACGTTTAAAAAACGCCCGTATGACAAGAGGCTAAAATCACAACGTCCACTTAAGTTGATGTATATGTCTTAAAAATTTTGATAGTCTACCCAAAAATGTTGGTGCTGAATATGTTAATACCTATTATAATGCATTTTATAAAAATCACTACGAAGGTATAAAAAATGGAACATTATTTTTGGTTTTAATTAAAATTGCCAAGATAAATAAAGTAGTATGTAGACACGGTGCCTAGAATAGACCGGTTTCGGATCTTATATATATATATATGTCGAATTTTTCACGTCACTGGTGGTCCAGCTGATTTTTGTAAACAAAAGTTATATATGATATGAGCAACTAATACTTTTTGAATTTTTTGAAACTAAGGCAATTTTCCGACAGTTTTTTATTATATTCTTATAAAATAATATTTTTGAGACATACCAGTCGTTATTTTTTTTTAGTCAAAAATTAAAATTCGAAGAAAATAATGTGTTCATTTCAGCTTCAAAAGTAGTCCGCTAACCTACACCTTTGTTTACTTCCCAAGTCCTCGGTTTACCTTTGATACTAAACGATCACATTCAGTTTGACTTGTATTTTATGTTTTGTGTAATAAAAAATAAAACGGGCTAAAAAAAATAACGACAATATGTCTAGAAAATTATATTTTATAAGGATGTACTAAAAAACAGTAGGAAAATTGCCTTAGTTTTCAAAAAATTCAAAAAATATGTATATATAAAAATCAGCTGGACCACCAGTGACGTGAAAAATTCGACATGTATATAATAGCGAAATCTTTTGGCAAAAAAGTGCAGCACTGGTGCGCCACTAGTGCAGTTTTCGTATTCTTTTGGGAAAACTAGTGCAATTTTTTGTATTCTTTTGACCCACTGACAAGCACTAGTGCACTTTTGTATTCTTTTGAAACTGCACTGGGGCAATTTTTTGACAGCACCAAAACAGTGTCAGTGGACCACGAGTGGCCCACTAACTTTCTCAAAAGAATTCGCTATAAGATTCCAACACTGGTCTATTTTAGGCATTGTGGTATGTAGACCCTCACTTTATTCATAGTTTTATGTTGGTGCGGATGCCCGTTATATTTATATTGAACTTTTTTGGCAAATAGTAGTTATGTATAACTTGGTTACCTACTTAAAATTAAAATAATATATCACATTTAATAAATACTTAAAACACTAAGGGTGTCACCTATAACTAATGGTACAAACTAAATACATTCCTTGGGTAAAAATATTGAAATTTACTCAAACTTAGAGGTAAACCAATCTCTCAAGACAGGAAACTATGGGTACATAGTCTTGTGTTTGTGCTTGTTGCTTGGCAATAAGGGCCTATTTCACCCTTCCAATACCATGACAAGATTGGTAAGATAAGGTAGTTGTAGGAAAAAATAACCAAGGTGGAGTCAAAACCAAAACGAATTTTTAAAAAATTAACAAAAAAATTGCGTATCACGTGACTGTACCAAACTTATTTTGGTTTCCCTCTACCTTAACTCAAAAATTGATAAAAAAACGGAGATAATTACAGTGTCGAAGAGATTTTTCCTAACCAATATTTTTTATAAATTTATGTGTTTGGAGTTTTTTTAGGTGCGGATTTAAATTTGTTAATAATTTTGACGTAGATTCATTCTAAAAAGTCACTTATCTTATTATTTTTACGCAAAAAAGTTATAACTTGTAAGTATTGTAACTATTTTCCAGAATTTAAATACTTCAAGACGCGGACTAGGAATATCATTCAGATAATACTAAAACAACTCTAAAAGCTAAAAATATTTATAGAAAAAGTAAGAACTTGTTCAAGTCTTACGAAAAAACGGCAGGAACTAAAACGCAACAACAATGAATATAAAAAAAAGCTTCAATAAAAAAGAAGGCAAAAGCCTTTTTCTTACGATAACAGACTCAAATTTCTGGTCCTAAAAAACCTCCAACTAAACACAAAATTGTAGGCAAAAATATTGGTTCAAAAACAAAATAATTAATTCAATCTTTTAGACCGCCTGTAGCTTGGCTATTCCTAACTTCGTTCTTGAAATTTTACTTAAAGAATCTACAGTTTTGTACCATAAATTATGGGACACCAAGTATACCCCTAACAATCACCATTAACAAATAAATTACTTGCATAACCCTAGGCGGTTAGTCCCGAAATACCAGAATTAAAAATAGGATACACAAAATATCTATTTGTTATGTATTGTTGCTGTTTTGAATTTCAGGGGAAGAAAGATCTTTTTTTTTCTTTTTAAAGAAAATTGCAACAAAAAAAAGAGATAATTCAACTGTTTTGATTAATAAAGTTTTAGGACTAAGTCACAAAAGTAATAAGTTCTTACACAGTAAGTTCTCACTATTGGTAAAGACTGTTATACTGCCCCCGCTCGTTAAAAGACGTTGTTTCTATGTTATTGCGACTTTTTAACTTTTTAACTAACGGGGGCAGCACACAGCTTCTTTTGTTCCGCCAACTTTTTTCTTTATATATTAAGTGTCCTACAATCCTACATCTACAGAGACATCGCACAGATTCGTCAGTGTGTAGGGAAGGAACTCTCGAAGATCAAACAAAATGGCGCCTATATTTAAAAAAATGTTTTATTTTCGATATTTTCTTTAATATTTGTGCGATGTTCCTTTTTGACACCTCAATTTTTCTTTAATGAGAAGACTTGTCTTGTCCAGTTTTATTCGCTAACTTGACAAAAATGCGTTTTCTTTACTTTTTCGGCCGCTATCTTTAAAAAGAAAATAAATTGTATTTTTTGATAAAAAAAATTTACAAACCAAAAAAATACTGTTGTTTTAATATTTTGAACGACGCCATCTTGGATTATATTGGACATATGTCATGTATTATTAAAATCAGTGACCCTTATTTGGTATAAATTGATATACTACACAGCGACACAAGTTGTCAAACAAGAATAAAAAAATAAATTTTTTATCTAAACTTCGGCACGTCATCTTGTATTTTGAATGTCAAATTGTAACTTTTTATAAAAAAAAGTTGGGTTACTCTTGATAAAAAATAAAAAAAATCAAATCTGTAAGTTATGAAAGGTCTGTTTTATTTTTGACATATTAAGGGCCATCTGTGTGTCGCACACTGGTCGAATTTCTAGAAAAGCTGGCCATAATAAAGTTTACCAGAAATAAGACAACTTACTACAGGTTTAAAATATCGTGTTTTAGATAAATATACTTTATTGTTGCATTTTTGTACTATATATATTCATATACAGGATGTAACAATCATTACTAATAAGATTAATTTAAAAAATAATTAGTTTTTTTTCAAATCGTTCGATTAAAAGAAAGGTTGAGATATATGTTTTAATATTTATGTTCTAAAATATTTTTTTTATGTACAGCGTGATCAAAATTAAATGTTTTTTTTTGTCCCACTTGTGTGTTAATGAGCTAATAATACTGATGTTTAGAAAGGTTAGCGTCTACAATTAAAGATAAAGCTTTATCAGCATTTAACTCCAAAGGTGAATTGTCTTGAATGTTTTTGATTTCAAAAGTTTTTGCTTGCTTAGGTTCCTTACTAATAGTTTTTAGAATTTTTGATGCAGCTAGGTTACCACACGATCTAAAGCTCATTTGAGCTGCATAAATTAACTCCTGTGGTGTTGAGTTTTCTCGGAGTTCTTCTGTTTTTCGTCTTTTGGACCGCTCACTACAATCACTAAACGTCAATGTTTTGCGTAATTTTACAATATTTTTTTTTTAATTTTACAACAGTTGTAAGCCAATCTTTATTTTTTTCTAAAAACCTCTATTTAGTTCTATGTGATTGATTCCACTTAAAAATATATTTGTAGTAAAAACTATTACAAGTTGACCTAAACTCATTGGGAAAATTTTTATTTCCTGTTAGTTCACATAGTTTTAATTGCAATTTAGAAAATTTTTCATTATTACTTTGATCGGGAAAGCTTTGAATTATTTCGAACAATTGCTTGTATGTCAAAGTTAAGTAATTTCGATCTAAAACAAAAAAATTATACCTACATTGTTTATTCTTGTATAACTAGAACAAAGTTTTCATAAATAAAAAATAAAGTCCGAATTTTGGACTTTAAAATTAAAAATCACAGTTATCTCTATCATTAAAATTAAAAATCCCAATCTCCTGGACTATCTGGTAAAAAAATTAAAAAATTATTTTTAGTAATATAGGTAATTTTTCGTAAATTTTATGCAATTTAAAAAAAGTGATTTAATAAATATACAGTAAAAATACTGTGCAAACCCTTCAACCAATGTATAAAAAAACCCAAAATTCCAAAATTTCAAAAATTAATTATAAAAAATTGTGCAAATTTGTGCAACATTTTTTTCTTAATATCTTTTTTCAGAATCGTAAGGAATATTTTAGAGTATATCTGTAGTCGGAAATATGGTGAAATCATTAATAAAAATATTATTATATTAAAAATTTGGAATAGTGATTTGACAAATATATCAGTCTTTCACAATGCAATAAGCAAAAAAATCAAAATCTTTTAAATATAGGTTACTACATACCCTGGGTATTGTTATCCATAGCTAATTAAAACCGTAAGTCCACTTTTAAAAGAGCCAGTTAAACACAAACTTTATTAAAATATTCATTTGGTGAAAATGATAGCGCTAATAAAAAACCATAACCTAAGTTTGACAGGACGCTGCAAACAATTGACAAGATATCAATTGTCTTTTTCAAGGCTAACTAGTGTACTAAAGTGTTATAAATAATTTCCTTATAGGTTTGATTGAAAATACCGCAAACGAAAATATTCTTTTTGGCCAGCTTTTAGGGAAGTTCGACTTCCGTGTGTCGGCTGGGGAACTTAATTTTAAGTAAGTTTAACGAGCTGCTCAATAGCTATAATATGAGGTGTCAAAAACGAGAATCGCACAGAAATTAAAGGATTTTTTTTTAAATATAGTTATTTTGTGTTGAAGTGCCAGGTGACAAATTTTTTAAAAAATTTAAGTTGAGTTAGCCTGGAGCAGGGCAATCTATCTAAAATTAATTAAATTCTCGCAAAACAGGAAATTTATTTTATTTATAATCTTGGATTCTGAAGAAGGAAAATCGGGGATCCTCGAATGAAATTTTAGCTTTGGATTATAGGTACTCCTATGCCAAATAAAAAAAATTACCGTTTTTGCAGCTTTTTTTTACAAATTTACTGTATTAGGCGTTGTTTTTTTGTTTTATACACTTATAAAAGCCTACAAAACATAAACAAACATCTCTTAAGATAAAATAAAAATTTCGCAATTGCATTGTCTTTATTAATTTTAAAACACGATGTTTTGGTTAGTAAATATCTTTAACCTAGAAATAAAATTTCGGACTTCCATTGTCTTTATTTATTTTAAAACACGACGTTTCGGTTAGTAAGTATCTCTAACCGTTATCAAGTGTGAACTAAACAATCTAGTCTCTAGGCTACTACTTATACTACTTGGTGTGCAGTCAGGTGTGACGGCCCGCCCCCTTTTTTAATCCTAAGACGCCTGTTTTCCTTAAGGAGTGGTTTCCATATGTTTGGTATCTCCGTGCTTGGTTGACTGAAAACTTCTTTATTCTGCATTATATACGCAGCTTCAATAAACTTTCGTTTTCGCCAATGCGACTCCTTATGTAAAACTTTAGCTTCTGACCACTGAATCCTGTGATCATTTGACCAAGCATGATCTGCTAAACCGGATTTTTCAATATCCCCTAATTGGGTACTTTTTAGATGTTCATTTACTCTAACCTGAAGAGGGCGTTTCGTTTCACCTACATATGATTTACCACACTCACACGGGATTTGGTAAATACATTCCTTATTATTTGAGGGATTGTCTGGTTTTGTTTTAGTTACAAAACTTCTTATCGTATTTCCCGAAGAAAATACTGTTTTACATAAGGAGTCGCATTGGCGAAAACGAAAGTTTATTGAAGCTGCGTATATAATGCAGAATAAAGAAGTTTTCAGTCAACCAAGCACGGACATACCAAACATATGGAAACCACTCCTTAAGGAAAACAGGCGTCTTAGGATTAAAAAAGGGGGCGGGCCGTCACACCTGACTGCACACCAAGTAGTATAAGTAGTAGCCTAGAGACTAGATTGTTTAGTTCACACTTGATAACGGTTAGAGATACTTACTAACCGAAACGTCGTGTTTTAAAATAAATAAAGACAATGGAAGTCCGAAATTTTATTTCTACACAATCATTGTCTACGAGTTTCAAACAAAGTATCTTTAACCTGTTGGAGCTCTACCTCCATAAATATTACTTTCAAATAAAAGATAAGTTTTCCGCAAAACATGCTGAACTTCAAATGGGTTCGTCTCTTTCGCCAATGGTAGCAAACATCTACATTGAGAGATTCGAGGAACATACAATCAACACAGCAGAAGCCAAGCCAAACTATGTTTGCGAGACATATGTCAGATATCGACCAATGGTAATTGTGGATTGAGGTGAACTAAATTTACAGAATAAACACCCAGAAGTCTACATCATTAAAAATGACTTACAACAGAATAATTATCTCGCGAAATTAATGAACGATCTCTAAAATTAAAGACAAACTAAAAGTAGCTACTTCTCAGAATACTAATTTAACATTTCCTATGTTCAAGGGGTTTCAGAAAACATAAGACGAATAGCCAAACACTATAGGTAAGGTAAAACAGTTGTCTCATCGGGAGAAACGATAAGGGGTTTTATAACTGTAACCAAGAAAAAACCAGAGTTAGAGTAACGGAACATCAAAAAAGTATCCACGCAGGATTCAATGGTCTGAAGCTGAAAGTTTTGCATAACGAGTCGCATTTTAGCGAAAACGAAAATTTATTGAAGCTGCATTTATAATGCAGAACAAAGAACTTTTCAGTAAATCAAGCACGAACACATGAATACCACTCCTTATAGATTAAAGGGGCGGTCCGTCAAACTTGACAGCATATACCAAATAGTATAATTAGTAGGCTGTAGACTATTTTAGACTTGAAAACGGTTAGAATTACTAAATTACCGAAACGTCGTGTTTTTAAATAAATAAAGACAAAAAAAATCCGAAATTTTGTTTTTACTCAACATTTGTCTACAAGTTTCAAATTAAAGGTTATAACACAATTTCGGGCTTATCCACAGTACGGGGTGATGTTGGCCGCAAACATCAATGTTACCGTCTTATTAGACTCCAACAGTACGGCACAACCAAAATGGATAAGACGGTAACATCGATGTCTGAGGCTAGGACGAGCCCGAAGATTTATTTAGTTAGTCCTTGACTGCACTTCCTTTGATATTTAAGGCAATTATTAGCGATGGACCGTCCGGTTATTCGTTCTCTTCGTTTAAATGCGAGAATCCAACAGAGAGCGTTTAACCAAGAAACGTCAAAACTACATGCATTTTCATTGTTCTTTTAACCAAAGATAAGCTACTTCGGGCGCAGGGTTGTTAATGGTTTATAAAACAATGAAAATTGACTTTAATATTGAACGTCGGCTTCGGATACCTACAGACTTGCTGTCTCTGCTTATATTGTAAATTGGCAATTGGTTTTCTAAGGTATGTACCCTCATTTCCTTTTTCTTTTTGGCTCAACATTATCATTTTATCGCCTGTCCATTCTGTTAGTTCCCTATTGATGAAGTCATAAGACGGTAACATCTATGTTTGCGGTTACTATCACCTCCTTCTACGTAAGAACCCGAAAATGTATTTACTTATTCTTTGACTACACTTCAAAAAAAAACCCTGTGATCTTCAAGATAATATGCTTTCCTATCCACTGACAAATGTATCATCGCGTACTTGTATGTGCGTACATATCTTAAGCGATGTCTCTGTGTTTATAGGCCGCTTGCATAGGTCAAGGTATTTAGGAAAAATTTCAAACTTTTTGGCCGGAGATATCATTTTTCAAATATACAGTGCGATCTGAGGTACTGCGAACATGTGACGGATGTGTTGAATGGACAAGGCAGATATCAAATACGTTCTAGCATAAATACATGTTCAAAGAATCGAAAAGTGAAGCCCTGATAGCTGGCTTTGAAAACAATAGCAAATTTAAATTCGCGGATGCGAATTTTCAAGTGCGCATGCGTGTATTTTCTCGTGTAGCCACACAGCTGCTATGTGAGTGGAAGCCATCTTAAAATTTTGCGGTGTTTTGTGTTTGTCGTGTAAAATTATGTTTTTTTTCTGTGAAAATGGGAAATATTTCACGTAAAACGTGCGGTTTGTGGAAAAATGTCCGGAAGAAGAAGAAGTAAAAGAGTGCCATTCCATAGGTAATTACGTGTATTTTTCCTTATAATTTGTTAATAAAGTTAAGAGTGGTTTATAGATGCCATTAAACAGTATTCATGGTGTCCACAATAAATCTGCACAATTAGTTTTAGAAAAACTACAAAATTAATCACCCAATCAACTAGTTTTTAGAAAAAAATTATAGAAATAACCCTAAATATTTGATAATTGTCAAATAATGTAGGACGTAAGGGAGTATGTTCCAAAACATCCAAAACTGACGCATGCGCAGTAACCGATATCCTGTCTAGCCGAAAAAGGAACATTAAGAATTAAATAGGGGTTCTGGCTTCAAGCATCGCGTGTGAGAATGCATGGGTATGCCCCAACTTTATGCTATAACGTATTTGGCAGATATAAAAGAACAACGATAACAAAATAAGTACCTACCTAGATTAATAATAAAAGATCGGAAGCGCGTGCAGTGAGAAGCAGCATCGATTCACGCCGGCTGCGCTGGACCGTCCTCCCTATGTTCGCAGCAAATATCTGAGAGCATAAATACTGGTCTAAAAAATCGAAAAGTGAAGCAATTATAGCTTGCTTTGGAAACAAATCGCAAATTTAAAATTGCAGACGCAAACTTTCAAATGCGCAGGCGTGTCTTTTGGCACGGAGACACACAGCTGCTGCATTTTGCGATGTTTTGCGTTTTTCGTGTAAAATTGTATTTTTTTCTGTGAAAAATGGAAAATCGTTCACGTAAAACATATGATAAGTACTAAATAATTTCTTAATAAAGTTAAAAGTGGTTTATAGATGCCATTAAACCCTCTTCATGGTGTCCATAATAAATCAGCACAAATAATTTTACAAAACCTACAAATTTAATCAGCAATTTGATACATTTTCACACAAGCAACTAGTTTTTAGAAAAAAAAATAGACATAACCTTAAATTTTTGACATTTGGCAAATACGTTAGAGCATAAATATGGGGCATACCCATGCATTTTGATACGAGATGCTTGAAGCCAGGACCCTCATTTAATTCTTAATTCAAACAAGTTTTCGTGGCTAATCGGGTAAAAAGAAAAATGAAGGGTTTTTTGTTTCTCTAGTACTTTTCCGTGGGTAGCTCGAAAGCTTAACCTCACGGGGTTTTCATCATTCGATGATATAGCAGTTTTACTCGCCTGCTGCTGTTTTAGTTTCTCTCGTATTTCGGTAGATGGCGCTTCTTGTTGGGTACATGCCTTTGTTTTCTCACTAACAATGTAAGGTGAGAGATAAAGCCGTATACCTAATTTATGAAGGGTATCACATCGACCAGCAGTGTTCTGAGGAGTCCCATAAGGACGAAACAGTTAACTGTCAACACTTATTAGGTGTCCACTAGATTCGTCAGTTTTGGTGGTTTTGGAACATACTCCGTTGCGTCACTACAATATTTGACAAATGGTCAACAATTTTGGATTATGTCTAATATTTTTTTTCTAAAAACTTGTTGATTGGGTGAAAATTTTTTAAATTGTGGATTAAAATTGTAGTTTGTCTAAAATTAATTGTGCAAATTTATTGTGGACACCATGAAGAGTGTTTAATGGCATCCATAATCCACTCTTAACTTTATTAACAAATTATAAAGAAAAATACAAATATTTACCTATGGAATAGCACTTCCTTACTTCTCCCGGACATTTTTCCACAAACCGCACATATTTTACGTGAATTATTTCCCATTTTTCACAGCAAAAAATATAATTTTACACGACAAACGCAAAACACCGCAAAATGTTATTAAACCAGAAATCTTGCGTCTAGCCACACAGCAACTATGTTTCTATGTAACAAACACATGCACGCGCAATTGAAAATTCGCCTCTGCGAATTTAAGTTTGCCATTGTTTCCAAAGCCAGCTATGAAAACTTCACTTTTCGCTTTTTTGAACATGTATTTATACTCTAAGGTATTTGGGTATACCTAATAATATATTTTAAAAAATGACATCTTTTATATTAATACTAATAATTTATCCCACCATTACATTAGAAAAAGATGTGCAAAAATGAGTACAGAGAAAAACTAAAAACAGCAGTGTCATATAGAAAATATAGAAAAAAAGTTTAACAAAAAAAAGAAAATCACAATCAACTTCCACCCATTCTAGAAACAAAAATGTTTATGTTTGGTGATAAAAAGCGGAAAAACCTTAGGTAAGAACCGAATTAGTGTAGAAAAAGTATGAAAATATAAAAATAAATATATAGGTATATAGCAAAAACAACATCTAGTTTTAACAAAACAAATCACTTAAACCCGCAACATTAAATAACTTTAAAATTATTATAACAATAAGTTTTAGGATGTCTCACTCTAAATGTACTTTCTTTTTTTCCTCCTCTATATACATGCTACAAAAAAATATTTTTTAAGTTATACATCAAAGTTGTTAAATGCCAAATTTGGATTGGAGGATTTTTATTTTAAACGAAATTCTGTATTCTATTAGATATTTAGATTCCTCATTTTTCTTGTTTTAAAAAATATGTATGTATGTATGTCTATTCCAAATCAGGGGTGAATTTAAAATATCATTATCATTGTATAATTTTGAAAATCGTAATATATACCTCCTGTTTAAATTTGACACTTTATGGCATAATTTTTAAAATATCGTAAAAATACAACTTTCAGCTTTAAGTTTTTTTTGTAGCGTGCATATTAAGGGTTTTATAGGCGGGGCGACATTCATGGTAAGACACCCTGTTTGTCAACATTGGAATAGTGGTGAAAAGTTTGCAGACTTTTTAACAAAAACTGTGTCAGAAAAATTACTGTAACTTGTCAAAAATTTGTTAAATACCTATTTAGAAAGGTATTGCTTAGTCTGATTCAGCTGTAGATTTGATGTCACAAACAGAAAGCACCATTCTGTAATTTTAGTGAAAGCTCCTACGCCAAATCGTACAAGTCAAGCCAAGACCACTCTTTCACATATAAGTTAATACCTATTCAAACCTCTATTCTTCAACTTTAGTATTTTGTTTCTTAATAAATACATGAAAAATTTACTAAAGCTTATACCATTTGACGCTCCAATTTGGCTAAGAAATTTTCTTCTCCTATTTCTTTTAATAAAATATTTTTGATAAAAACTTAAACATTTAAAATCCAATTTTTCTTGATTTAATACTGACTTTGCATTAAAATGTGTGTTTCTTTGTCGACAGAGTAATTTAACACTAAAATTAACAAAATTTTGTTTACTTTGCCTTGAAAAATATTTTTTTTGTAAAAGCTTAAACATTTCAACGTCTTCCTTTTGTGTTGGTCTTATAAACCTACTCTTATAGTTGCTGAGATGTTTTTGGGAAAATAAATAAATATTTCTGTACCACACAGCTTTTTTGGACATGTTAGGTTTTTGTAAAAAAGTCTGCCAATGAGCAATCCCCAAAATTGTAGAACAAAATAATTTAAACATTAATTATGATATGACTAGCTAAATGACCAAATATTATCTCTCAGTGAGAGCCACACCATATTTGTAAACAACCAAGTCTTTATTCCTGAAATCGAGATACGCTGTGGAGTGAAACGCCATGTTGGATAACACTACTAGGTATTCTGACAGCGCGAAAAAAGAGTAAACTGAAAAAAAAATATATACAGTATTTTCTAGATCTAAATTTCTAGATTTTGGTTGAAGGTTTAACTCATTCTTTCTCCTGAATACAATAGCTTTTAATATTTATATAATTTGTTTGCAACATAGACGATCATTGTTGGTTGTAGCAATCACATTATCCATACAAAACTTAACAATAAATAAAATAAATGGATCTATGACAGATCTGATACCTTCCTAGCTAGCCTATTAGCACACTTCAAGTAATCTTATCTCAGAAACTAAAGCTCCTACGAAGTTTTTGGTTATAACACAAATTATTGAGCTAAATGTAGTCTACTATATTCCGAAAACCACATATTGATGCGATGCTCTGTTAAAAAGTTAGCATTTTTTAAAAATTTTAATTGTCAAAAACTTGGCATTAGCATTAATGGATTTTGACCAAAACCTAATCAGCTCGTTAGAGTGTCGAACACTATTTTTTCTGAAAATTTTATGAAAATCGGTTCAGCGGTTTAGAAGCTATCGTGTTACGGATAGAAAAAAAATACACACACACACAGACAGATGTCACGACGATATTGCTAGGATAGGTCAAAATACAAATTTTCGGCGTTATCTCAAAAAAAAAATTCGTCGAAAACAATACCTTCTCTAGCCATTGCTGTGCAGGAAGGTAAAAATATAATATTTTGGCCTAAAAATATGTAAACCTCTAAACGTCACTAGAAGATGTCCATTAAAAACGGTGTAGTGCCCCCGAGATGATCAAATAAATTGACAATCGCGATTGACAATCGGTCTGATTGATCGTGTCGGAAACGATTGATCCATTGATCAATTGCATCAATCGTTTCCGACACGATCAATCAACGCATTAATGAGACCTATTGTCAATCGCGATTGTCAAATTTAATTGATCGTCGAGGGCACTTATAGTTCGGGGCCTGAGCCGGAAATTTAGGGGTTTGTCTGCATTTTCGCGTACCGTGACGAAATTTGGCACAGAGGTAGCAGACACCTAGGAACGCCATTCTAGAAGTGGTGCTCCGATGGAACCCAGTGCAGGGCCAAGATACAGGGGCGTACTTGAGGTGGGACAGAAAAAAAATTATAAATTAAATATGAAACCCATTTCGCGTACAGTTTTTGTTTCTTTAAGCTTATAGCTATGTAGCTTATAAATTGAGAAAAAAATCTATTAAAATTAAACGTTGGAAATAAGGTTTTTTTTGAGAGGAGAGGGAGCAAAAGGTAGGAGGATAAATTTTTTAAATCTTATTCCGTCTAAAGTGGTCGTGTGGGGTATCGATTTCTAGGTAATTTAGTATTCTAAACCAAAATAAATATTAATTGAGTCAATACGTCAAACTGTTCACATGATATGTCAAAATTGACACCTTAATCTGGTTTTACCCGAGAAGAGCCACCAACTATTCTCGCGTTTTACGCCAGCGATTATTAAAAATACCTGACCAAGCCTTAATAAAAATTGATAACTTAAGTAAAAGTGGAATCAAGTATCTAGAATTTTGAATTTTTAACATAATCTGCCTTTTCTTGGGTACCAAAGCATATAATTTTAATAAAATTACATAATTGCATCCTGTTTGAGATTGATTGTTAGAAGTCATAATTAAATAGATATTTGAGAAATAATGATAATGCACATTATGTCAAAAATATTTTTTATAAAATTAAAGTTACTGTATTTTTTATTAATAACTTTTTAATTAAAAATAAAAAGTTATAAGACAGCTTTTATTTATATATAGAAAAAAAATTCGATTGCTGGTACTGTATACTATGATAATAAAATGATGTATTTACTATAACTCCCCTACGCGTCGTCTAATTTTATTCTTGTTCCACCACCAAGTGCTGGAAATAATCTTTTGCGTATTAAAAAAAATTATATATTGACAAAAGAAACACCCTGTATTTTCATACAATTACAAAGCTAAATAAAACCATGTACACCATGTAAGAAAGGCGTTCTTCTAGTTTTAAAAAGTTGTAAAATTCAGAAAGTATCTTAAACTGCATAACCGGAATGACCCAAAGTTTGAGACTACTACTTTTTACATGATTTTTATAATACCACCTTGTATCTTTCAGCATATTATAAAATTACACAAACATTAATATTTGTGTCATAGCCTGTAATAATCCGACAAATTGTGCCGAGTTTCATTGCAAAACTCTTATTAACGCAGTAGCCAAAATAAATAATGTAAAAAACGATAAAAATGACACCAAAGTTGTTGTCGCCCAGTATATACATTCAGAAAAAGGTAATAATGTAGCGCTTTTGAGAAAAATAGAGTACGATAAATGGTGTATAAAGGAGAATATAGTGATTCCAATGAGATGTTTATTTGAAATATTTAGAGTTATTTGAATTTTCAGCACTAAAATAAAAAATTATGAAAAAACTTTATGTCTCATTACTTTTTAACACACTGTACAAAAGTTTTTATTTAATAAAATGAAAGCTGTACTAGTATTGTTGTAACGTATTGACTTTGAGTTTTCCATAGTGATTTGTAACGTCGTCATAAAAAAAACTACTTAAATTGATCATAAAAATGAAACTTTTTTTTAAAAACAGTCTGTATTTTTAACAGTTTTTACAACAAAATTTTTATTTTATTTTCGTAAAATATAAGTAAAGGCTAAGTTTATTTTATTTGGTATATATTTTTTGAAAATATCATTACGACTAAGAAATCCACATACCTTCTATCTTTTTAGATTTTCTCAATTTACAATTATTAATTAAAACCCCCCTGTACTTCGACCCTGTATATGTCACACCAGTTCAGCAATACTTGTTTTAAAGAGAAACAATTTTTTAATGCTCACAGTAAATTTTAGCAAGTTATCTTGCATAACTAACCGCCTGGATTTTTTTTTCTACTCAACACACACACCATAAATTTTTCAAAAAAAAATTGTTATTTTTTATTTCTTGGAAGAAAAAACGTATAGGTCCTTATAATCGGTGCCAAGTTTCATTGCTCTAGCTTTACATTTAAATTTTATACAGAATTTTAATGAGATAGATGCAATTAAAAATAAAACACTTTGTACCTTTGCTCTGCACTGGGTTCAGGATGAGCACCACTTCGTAAAATAATACCATAGTATTGTATTATAATCGTGCCAAGTTTTATTACGGTACTCAAAAATGCAGACAAAAGTGGCTTAGGCTCCGGACTATTAGTCAGTGGCAGCTGTCCGCTTTATTTTACATGTTAATTATTTAGACAAGCGATGATTAAATCAATTTTCAGTTGTTTTGGTAGATTATTGACTGAAAAAGGATTCTAATATATCTTGCGCTTTTTACAAAATTTATTAAGTTATTTATATGTTATTTAGCTTTGAAAATGTATGTATATAATTTTTATATCAATCATTGATTATTTCCATAGTTTTTTAAACGTTAGCGCATCCCTTAGGGGTAGTACTCACTCACGTCTTAAATATATCCGTACTGAGCAACGGCCTTTAAAAATCACGGTGGATAGAATAGACCGGTGTTCGGATATATATATATATATATATATATATATATATATATATATATATATATATATATATATATAGGTCTAATTTTCACGTCACTGGTGGTCCAGCTGATTTTTATAAACAAAAGTTAGATATGATATGAACAACGGAACAACACAACTTATATTTTTTGAATTTTTTTGAAAACTAACGCAATTTTTTAGCCCGCTTTATTTTTATTACACAAAACTTAAACTACAAGTCAAACTGAATGTAATCGTTTATTATTAAAGGTGAACCGAGGACTTCGGAAATAAAAAAAGATGTAGGAGAGCGGATTATTTTGGAAGCTGAAACGAACACATTATTTTCTTCGAATTTTAATTTTTGTGTAAAGAGAAATGAAGCGGGCTAAAAAAAATAACAACTGGAATGTCTGAAAAATATTATTTTATAAGAATATACTAAAAAATAGTAGGAAAATTGCCTTAGTTTTTAAAAAATCTCAAAAAATATTAGTTGTTCATATCATATCTAACTTTTGTTTACAAAAATCAGCTGGACCACCAGTGTCGTGAAAATTCGACATATATTTATAAGATCCGAACACCGGTCTATTCTATCCACACTGCTACAAGCGTGCCGGCATGTTGGATTTCAAATTAACCTAAACGTATGTATGGCTTGGATAAATTCAGGGTACTGATAATGGGTGCCGCGCTCTCAGTCCCATCTCCTTTCTAAGCTTAAAAACACCTATTATCAGTTACCTTAGGATATAAACCTTTTATTTTGTTTAAAAACAAGACAAATAAGCAGCTATATTAAGTTAAGATAATATCTTCTTCGAAAAATTCCAAAATCCAAAAAACTTTCTTAAATTAAAAAAAAAATTAACCCAGACAACATCAAATCACAGCATTGACAAATCGTCAACGTTATTTGAAAGCAGTCCCTTTCAAATTTTATTGAAAGCGTTTGCTTTTTTAATCGAAGCCATACGTTTGGGTCAATTGAATTATGGCGGAACGCTTTCAAATGCTTAAGCTAAAGTACTATTTTAACACTGCACTGCTCGCGCTCAAATTCAGTCATTGTGACTCGCGACGTATCTCTCAGATACACAATATTATGTTTGAGAAAATTAATCTTTTAATTGCTGAAGTTAACTAAAGTAGGTTTTAATAATAATTTTACAAAACGGAACAAAAACTATATCCTAAAAAACCAACAAAAATGTAATATGTAAAATATATATTCAGGGTGTCCCGTACCTTAGGGGCCATGCTGCAGCAGGTGATAGAGGAAGTTATTTCCGAGAAAAAAGTTTATTTAACATGGGGGTCAACACACATCTGTTTTTAAGATATAGGATTTTTAAAGTTAGAGCAGTGGGGGAAAAAGGGTTTTAGAAAAAAAAGCAAATCTGTTACAGCCAGCTGAATACTCTTGTAATTTAAAAATGTGGTATTCCTTTTTTTTGATATAATTACAAGTTGAGAAGATACAGGCTGTCAAATTAACCTCGAAAAATGTATAAAAAATTTTAATTAAAAAAAAATAATAATTTTTGCTTACTTATTCTTTTAAAAAATATCATTATTATTTTATTACTATGTCTCGCTAGAGACTTCTTTTTATTAATAAAAAAACATTGGGTTAAATATGGTATTCATAAAAATTTATACCAAAAAAATTAGTTTTTTCTAAAAAAAATTGACCGATTAATTTTTTTGTAAACTATTTTTATTTCAATTTATTGCTCTTGTTCTAATACACGACTTTACCCAATTTCATATTTTTACTGCGTTTTTTTAAAAAGTTATTATCAAAAAAGTTTAAAAAATCGCCTTTGATGCTCTGTATCTCGACAAAGAAAGAGTTTTGACCCATGCATTATAAGAGTTTTTTTTATCAGACATGATCTCCTCTATCACCTGTTGGCCTATGGCCCTTAAGTTATGGGACACCCTGTATACACAGTCTGTCCCCCTAAGTTGGAATCATATGGAAAACATTTTTATTATTAATTTTAAGAAAAAAAGTTATTCTTCACAAAAAGTTCTGCATTATCTAAAACCTTGAATACAGTCATCAAATATCAAATTTTTTCATGGTATATGAGGTTTGTCCAAAAATATGAGTTTTGCTCAAAAGTAAAGTACCTTTAAAGTTGACAATATCGAATAATGTTACTAAAAAAAGTTAATCAGAATTAAAAATTACGTTTAAATATGCAAGTACGTTCATCTAAATTAAAACTTCAGTTTATTTTATTTTTAACTAATATTTCTGTTTGTTTCTAATATTAATATGATGTTAGTTTTATAAGTTAGTATTAAAATAAATAAATATGCACTTATTACGCGTTTTAATTGCCAAATTATTAGAAAACATCGAAAAACTAAAAGGTTATCATGTGTTTCGTAATCACAAGAGATGCATGTTCATTCAAAATAGAAATATTAGTAAAAATAAAATAATCTGAAGTTTTAATTTAAATGGATGTACTTAAACGTAATTTTTAATTCTGATCAACTTTTTTTAGTAACATTTTTCGATATGGTCAAATTTAAAGGTACTTTACTCTTGAGCAAAACTCATAATTTTTGACAAACCACCGTATACCACTGAAAAAATTTGATATTTGATGACTGTATTCTGGGTTTTAAATAATACAGAACCTTTTATGAAGAATAACTTTTGTTTCCTAAATTTAATAATAAAAAAGTTTTCCATATGATTCCAACTTAGGGGGACATACTGTATATATATATATATATATATATATATATATATATATATATATATATATATATATATATATATAATCAAATCATGTATCTCTCAGATAGGGCGCGAGCACCGCAGTGTTAACAAAACCATGACCATTTCAAACCATCAGAAGTGCCGTGTAAAGTGCCCTCTAACGGTCACATAGAAAATGTGTCCCTATTCGCATCCCTAAAAACCCTCGGGTACCAATTTTAAAAATAATATATCCAATAATGTTTATGATAATAAAATAATTCAATTTAAATTTTTTTAACTTTAAGACCCTGTATCTCAGAAACGGAGACCTTTTGTACTAAGGTAAGTTATTTCAAATCGGCTTGTTTTGACCATAGAAATATGTAGTAGGCTGATTTCAGAAATTTTCCTTCCAAAAATGATATGTTGAACTAAAAATAAATTAAAAATCACTTACCGTAGGGTTCACAAAACGAATTGTGTCTCATAAAGCAATACATGGCAACCATTAGGAACACAACATTTATCACCAAACACCTTCGTTTTACTTTCAGGCTAAGTCTATGGCTCTTTTTAAATCGTTTTTGAAGAATACATACTAAAATCATATACACTTCCGACACGACCAGAAATGTAGTGAAAGCTCTTTTGTGAATTTCTAAAACAAAGTTCGAAAACATTACTAAACAACAATTGGTTACCTTAAAGATCCATCAGCACTGGTTGCGTTCGGTCTCGGACTCTTTCAGATAATCTTTTAGCGAAGGACCGTGCAGCTCATTTACAGTTTATTTCTTAGACAAGGGAAAGGATGTTTGTGTTATGACAAATACAGATTTCTGGATAACCAATATGAGATACCTACGTCAAAATTGGTGATTACATTTCGCCCCCTTAGTGCAACAACTAGATAACTCGAAATTTATGCATTTTGAGTTATCCAGTTAGAGCTGACCTATTTTTCATCGATGCACGATACAGCTACATAGCTATACTTATACTTTTTTTTTAAGTGAAAGAAATTTTTTTGATAGATAGAATAGATAGATAAGCGATATAACAAATCAAAGCTCAATACCAAAATAGTAACATTTTTTTATCCTTAAAAAACTGAAGAATGAACAAGGATAATAAAAAAATTTTAAATACCAAAAAATAGTAACTTTTTTATTAAAAAAATTTAAAAATAGGAAGACGGTTTTAGACTACCCCCAATTAATTGATTATGGATCACTTAATTTTATTCATCAGGTGTTTGCCTCAAATTTGAGTAAGAGCGAGTGTGTGACGTCATAAATCCAAGATTGCGATTTTGTCAATGTTTTTTTTCACAAACCTTTGCCTTTAACTTTTACAACATCAACTTTATAGAAAAACTGCATAGGTTATGATTTTTTTGGAATAGAATAACAATTTAATTGTTGTTTTAATAAGCCTTATATCTTAAGAACTAAAAAATATGTTTTTTTTTAAATATTAGTATTATTACTATGTCGGTTTAGAACGTTTTTCTACGTTGTCCGACGCCTATTCTCCACCTCCTTCGATCCTGACAATCATCTTCCGTCAGGTTTTTTTGACTCATTGATCTTTGGATTGACTGTTGCCATTCCAGTTTAGGACGCCTTCTTTGTTGGTTGCCATTCTAGGACCTGCTTTGGTAATCTTTCGTCGTTCATACGTTGTACATGGCCGTACCATATCAGTTGTCATTTAGTGATGTCATCAGTTATGCTTCCCTCGATTCCCATTCTTTCTTTTATGATCTCATTCTAGATATTCTCATTGATCTTCTTATTGCATCCATTTCGACACTTTCCATAAAATACTGTTAAGACAACCAATTACCTTTTTTGCTTTTACTATTCTTTTTTCTAGTTCTTTACAGTCTGTTCCTGTCTTCCAAATGTGACATCCAAGTATACATACTCATTGCATGGAGATATTGTTTGTCCATTATCTAGTTCACTTGATTCGTTTCCAATACATAAGTACTGTGTCTTGTCCACGTTCACTGTTAACCCCCACTTTTGGTATTTATTCTTCCGTTAACTTAAGCCTTTCATTACCTGGAATTCTTTTGAAAGTCGATTTCCAATTTTAATTTTAGATTTTGACCATTTGTAAAGTTCTTTTATCGCTTTGATATATGTATGATTGATATTAGTTTGTTCTAACACTGTCCATAATGTTTCTACTGGAACGGTATCATATGCTTTTTGTAGGTCCACAAAGGTAATATTTCTATATTTCTGGCACTTCTTTTCTCAAGTACTTGTTTAAGACAAAAAACATTATCACTACAAGATCTGCCTGCACGAAACCCACTTTGCTCTTGGTCATGAAAATCATTCTCTATTAGGTCTCTAAAAATCCTACCGTACAATCTACTTAGAGTACTGGTTACTGAAATTCCTCTGTAGTTGTTGCAATCCAGCTTTTTTATGTATTGAGGATACGAATGCTATTTTCCAATCATCAGGTACTGGATGCCCGTTTATGCATTGATTGATAATATATGTGAGATTTTCTAGTAGTTTTTCTGATCCATATTTGAACATTTCAGCGTATATTCCCCCAGGTCCGCTAGCTTTTCCGGATTTAAGCTTTTTAATACTATTCTTTATAATTTCTTTTTCGATAATCACTTCCTCTCCATGTCTCTCCTCGGAGAAGAAATATTAAAGAAATTATAAAACTTCAAGACTGAGCAATAAAATCGCAGGAAGTTTGCCTCAAATTTGAGAAGGAGGGCCTATACGACGTCATAAATCCAAAATGACCGCATTTTTAATTTTTTTTTACAGTTTGGCTTCTAACTTTTGATAAATTGGTCTAACAGAAAAACTGTAAATAGGGTTTTTGTTTACAAAAGAACACCAATTAATAAAGTTAAGAAATTAGCTTGAGATCTTTAAAACTAACAAACTTTTTTTTTTAATAATAAAATAATGTTTTTTACCCAATTTTTTTTTAAATCTCTGTTGGTTTGTAAGATATAATTTTTTTTACTATATTAATAGGTGTTCTCTTGCAAAAAAAACGTATTTATAGTTTTACTGTAAAACTAATTTAGCAAAAGTTATAAGCCAAAATTTCGGAAAAAAAATAGACGAAAAAAGCCGCCATCTTCGATTTATGACGTCACATAGGAGGTCCTACTCAAATTGGAGGCAAACAATAAATTTTTTCTCTAAAGTTGATGTTGCAAAAGTTAAAAGCAAAAGTTTGTGAAAAAACATGGACAAAATCACAATTTTGAATTTATGACGTCACACAGGCGCTCTTACTCAAATTTGAGACAAATACCTGGCGATTTAAAACTGAGTGATTCATAACCAATCAATTTCGGGTAGTCTAAAACTTCCTTCCTCAATTTTTGTTTTGGTAAAAAAAAGTAACTTTTTTTAATATTTCAAAAAACAAATAGTATCTTTGTTTGGTTTTAAGATATAAAGATAATTTCTTTACCATATTAATAGGTGTTTTCTTTCAAACAAAAAACTTATTAACAGTGTTTGTGTAAAACTAGTTTAGCAAAAGTTATAGGTCAAAATTTGTGAAAAAAATAATTAAAAAAGCCACCATCTTGGATTTATGATGTCACACAAGCCCTCCTACTCAAATTGGAGATCTAGGGTAGTTTTAAAGAATCTTCCAAAACTATCCTACGGGACAGACAGGATTCTTTTCTTAGTATTCTACCCAAGGAACAACCTACTTATTTTTCTATAATTCTAGCTAGTGATGCAAATGGAAATATTAGAAATTTCCTATCTAGGCAATATTGGGCATATTGGATATATTTACAAAAATATTATCTTTCATATTTTGTAACCTTAGGGAGCATTCTTCAATTATGCAACGCAAAAATTCTTAATTTTTGACCCCCCCCCCTCTTAACGTATTTTCAAGAAAAAACCCCCTCTCCCCCCCCTTGAGTGTTAGGTAATTTAAGAATAGGCCCTTATAAGCTTTAAATGTACTATTGAGTGTGATGCTGATGACAGCGATGATGATATGCCTCTTGCTCAATTAGTGAATAGTGTAGTGTGTCAAGAATGAGATTTTTTTGTACAAATTTGACCTTATTTTTGTATATTTGTTTGAAGAATAACTCCTGATTTGTGTTTATGTATAAGCCTTCTGCGTTTTCCAGTCTTTTGTTATGATTTTATAAATAAATATTCCCTTTTTTCTTACTTTTTTAATATTCCATATATTTCCAATATTTCCAGAAATATTTCTGAAAATATATTTCTGGAAATTTTACAACACTAATTCTAGCTATACTTACCATAAAACTTTGATGAAGTAAACATCGATAAAGTCATCAGAGCTATGATCTCAACAATGTGCAGGAAAAATACAAAATATGCCAGCCACAAGTCTTTATGGGACAAAACTGTGTGGTGATGATTTAAGTACTCAATAGAAACGAAGATTCTAGGGAGGAGGGAAAACACTATTGCAACCTAAAACATACCACCATAAAGGATTGAATTAATTTATTGTCATCTCTATCACTGCATTGTAGCATATTTCAGGGTTGTTAACTTTAAGGAAATTTCCTTGTGGAAATTTTTGCCAGATTTAGGGGTTTTGGTAATAGCAAAGTTTAAAAAAACTGAAAAAAACATTTCCAAACTGGTAAAAACCTTTCATTTTGAATTTTGTATTGGAGAACTTGGCTTTACTTTTATATCAATTCTTTTTATAGAATATCATTTTCATGCACTTGGTTTTTTTTTACATGCAATGTTTTTGTAATAATTTAAATTTTATTTAGGATCCTGCTGAAGTAGTATTGTCGTTAAAAAAAATACTCTGCCAATATATAGGCCCCTAAGCTCACACTAGGGACTATAGTTATAGTGTATGTGTGAGCTAATATAACTAAAAATTGTAATATATGTATAACTACAGACTAAATTACCTCTCGTTTGATACCACACAAGCCATGTTTTGACTTAAACTCAAATTTTTGAAATCTTCCCCCCCCCCGACCTTAAAAAAAATTAAAATGTATTTTGTTCAACTCCAGAGTCAATTACCTTTCGTTTGATATCACACACGCCATATTTTCACGTAAACTTTAATTTTTGAAATCTACCCCCACCCATTTTTTTTTAACTAAAATTTATTTTGTTTAACTACACACTCAATTACCTTTCGTTTGATATCACACACGCCATATTTTCACATAAACTCTAATTTTTGAAATCTACCCCCACCCTTTTATTTGGCTTGTGTTTGGTGGATTTTGTTCATTTTTAAATGGGACCATCTCGACCCAAGACCCAGGCTAGGTACCAAATTTCGTTGAAATCGGGCAAGCGGTTTTTGAGTTAAGCGCGTTGGTCATTACAGACAGACATACAGACATACAGACAGACAGACAGACGGCGCGACAAAAAAGTTCCAAAAATCATCTCAAACGCAAAGATATATAAAAATTTTTGAAATCGGAGCAACTTTTTTTTTCTTGAAAAAATTAGGATCACCATAGCTCACACTACTATAGTATAGTATATGTGTGAGCTAATAATAATCTTTAAAATTTATAAAATGTTTTAATAAATTTTGTACTGGAGGGTAAGTTGGTGCAGGTAAGTATTACATCTCCGACAGTCAAGCAGCCTTAAAAGTGCTTGATTCCTACACGGTCTCATCGAGAACCGTAAGGAACTGCAGAGACTCACTGAATACGCTTGGTAGCACAAATAAGGTGTCATTAGTATGGACACCAGGGCATTCTGGACATGAGGGAAATGAGGCCGCGGACCAGGCAGAGAGGGAAGTGGCATCTGTCGAATTTTTCGGCCCCGAACCAGCCCTGGGCATATCATACAATGCTGCTAAATTAACCATATTGGGATGGATGGAGGACAGCTTCCAACAATACTGGATGAATATACCAGAACTGGCTCACTCTAAAGAGTTCACTAAAGGACCTTGTCAGAAGAGAGTCAGAAATATCATTGGACTTACCAGACAGGAGATCCGTATAGTGACTGGACTTTTTACAGAATAACAGAAGAGACCGAATACTCTGCGAATGTCTGGCTATTGCATGTCAAAACACTTTCGGTAAACCTCAGATTGATTCAGAAGATCTGAACAGTTTCTCGCCCAAACTGAGAGCTAACCTTTTTGGAGGATTAGGCATACAGTGACGAGAAACCACTCAAAAGTGAGCCACAGTAGACCCACTAGTGGTCACAGTGGAAGGGCTGCAAGGCCCACTCATATATGAATCATCATCAGTATTGCATAATAACACCTCTTTTTACTATTTACTATTTACTCTTAAGCTTGAACTTAAAGAAAAAGAACTGCCTTTAAAAGAAAAATAACAGAAGAATAAAGAAAAACTTTGTAAAGCAGTTTCTAAAAATAAGCAAAAAGAAACTTTTAAAAATAAGAGAATGAAACAGGTACCTGCTTACATAGATATTATTTATGAAGAACCATTTACAAAAGATTGGGTTCAATGCAATATGTACCATATATGGTGGCCTGAAGCCTGCAATAATTTTGCATGAAATCTTTATTTGTGACCTATTCACCCTTGGATTCGCCAAAAACACCATCATACCCAATAGTGCGGTTTAAGTCTTATATTTTTTAGGTTTTTTATTTTTTCTAGATAGATAAATAGTTAGATAGTGAAAGCTAAGAAGGTTTTTCTATTTGTCAATACAATGTATTTTTTAAGACTTTTTTTTAAGTTTCCCTACAGCAAGCTGATCCTTAACAGAAATGCCATATGGGGTGCTGTTTTCAATGAAAATACATATTTATACCCAAGAATATAATTTTATTATCAAATGCTGTTACCTCTTTGAAATAAAATGTTGAAAAAACCAATTGCATCCCTTTTTATTTTAAAATCATAAGAGAAAACACATTTTTTTCAAAACATCAAATTTTAACTTGAGGCTTTCTTCTTAGGGCTGGCAGAATTCTAACTTTCTTCTTTGCAATGATCTAAGTAGCATGAAAAAAACAATACAGCTGTGGGGGTGGCTGAAGGGCCCATTAGTTATGAAGTAAATAATTCACTTACTTGCCACACCTCTCGTTGAGGAGAGAAGCTTCCAATAGCAGCGGACACAGAAGGCAGTACATTGTACACTTGGCAGTGGGTGTATGTGGCCAAATCAAAGTTGTACAATACTGAATAGCTAATGCAAAATATAAACGCTAACAAAGGAACTGTTGCTACAATGAGAACGATTCTTTCAAAAGGTATCCTTAGATAGGGGGAAAACTCAAATTCACTGTAGAGTAAACCGTAGCGTGCTTTCGTTGTCATACTGCGAAAACTCTAAAATAGCACTACGAGCTTTTTCATTCAAACTTTTAAAAAATCCGCGACATTTTCGATCAAAACAACCAAAATTACCAAAATATTATTTTACAATATTTTTGACGTTTTAAAAGTGAGGTTATGTTTATCTGAAACTTTAATTAACTGTCAAAAGCAGCTGACACGTCCTCTGGGGTACGTTCAGATAGCACGTCGGATGTAGTCGGGCGCGCTCAAATCCGTTCAGATTACATACTGGGTGAAAGTTACTCTCGTTCATATTGGCCGAAAATAACGTCGGGCGAATCGCCTTTTACACCCTTCTCTATGAGGTGGGTGACAAACGCTCGACTTGCGCAGTAGGTATACAAACCAACCCCCCAATTTTTTTATTTTTTGTTTTATATTTTCGAAAACATATTACATAAAAGTGGAATTTTCCATAAATAAAGAATCAAATTTTACTTTTTCTTGAAGACAAAAATCACTTGTTTGACTTGACAGGTGAGTTCTAAGTTTCTTTAAAAGGGTTAAGTCCCATTTATAAACTCGAGACCATTCAACATAGTTACCTCTGACAAGAAACCCACATCAAAACATCACAAAAGTTCCTATTTTCAAAAGATTGTAAAAGCCAAATTTGTTATGGTTGGGTTTGTTTCATATCCCGTATAGAAAACATTAATTTAGTTACCTATTAGCTCACACTACTACTATACTATAGTAGTCTTTTAGATGATTTTGAAACTTTTTTGTCGCGCCGTGTGTCTGTCTGTCTGTCTGTCTATCTGTAACGACCAACGCGCATAACTCAAAAACCGCTTGCCCGATTTGAATGAAATTTGGTACCTAGGTTGGGTTTTCGGTCGAGATGGTCCCATTTAAAAATGAACAAAATCCACCGAACGCAAGTCAAATAAAAGGGTGGGAGTGATATTGTGTGATATCAAACACAAGGTAATGAAGCCTGGAGTTAAACAACCTACATTTTAGTTTTTTGAAAAAAAAATGGTGAAAATAGATTTCAAAAATTAGAGTCAAAACATGGCTTGTGTGGTATCAAACGAAAGGTAATATATTTCAGTTTTTAGTTATATTAGCTCACACGCACACTATAACTATAATACCTAGTGTGAGCTTAGGTGCCCATAGATTGACAGAGTATTTTTCTTTGTGGGATTTTTGCTAGGGTATGCATGATGGTTTACTCATAGTAACATAGCACAATGGATAAAGTTAATGCCTTGTTTTAAAGCTCCATTTTACCATACTGGCAGAAAAAAAAACGAAAATACCAAAATTAACCCTAAAATTCAATTTTTTTGAGGTTTCACATCGCTCCATGAAATGAAGACAATTGCCTTAGGAATAACTTGGGAATAACCCTTGGCAGTGTGAGTTGTTTTTAGAGTATCAAGCAGTTTTTCAAGCAGAATCCTCTTGCAGCGGCACTCCTTTTAGGAAAACACTCTTTCAGGTGCAAATGGATCCTTTACAGAATTTAATTTTGACTGTTTAGTTTCTACATAGGAGAATGTAGAGAATGAATTTTTATTTGTACAAATTGTTATGGGAATATAAATAATATTATACCTAGATATTACTGTGTGCTTTCAAATTAAAATAAAAGACATTTAAACTATGTATATTTGTATTCTTTATTTAATAGTTGATAATGTAACCATATAAAGAGGTTTGATATAATGTAATTGAAGATCTCTCAACGCCCCAGCAAACACTGAGAATTTGTCTTCTTTCGCATTCTCACTGTCATACGCTATTATATTATATTATATTGCACATGTATGTACATATAACAATTAATTTTCAAATTTATTTATTTCCTTTGAAAGTGTTGAGCAGAGGAACTTAAAACCGGTATTCCTTGTACAACAAAGAAAATAAATTTACAGAAAACACAACTTTTAAATCTAAAACAAAATTTTATTTCGTCAGCCACCAAAAGTCGAGTACTCCAAAAGACTGTCTATTTCCTTTTTTCAAAACAAAAAAAAACACTTATTTGTGTTTATGGTAACTCTACTAAATAAACTGTAACAAATTTTTAAATCTGATCAAATTTATCAATAATTTAAAAAATATATATATTTTAAGGTTATGTTTATTACACCCATACCGTTCACCCATGACGTCATTCGCTCGGCAAGACGTCTCGCCCGACGTTTCAATCTGAACGTACCCCTGGCTGCACGGTGGATAGAATAGACCGGTGTTCGGATCTTTTAAATATATGTCGAATTTTGACGTCACTGGTGGTCCAGCTGATTTTTATAAACAAAAGTTAGATATGATATGAACAACTAATATTTTTAAAAATTTTTGAAAACTAAGGCAATTTTCCTACTATTTTTTAGTATACTCTTGTAAAGTAATATTTTCCAGACATACCAGACGTTATTTTTTTTTGTCTGTTTCATTTCTCTATAATACATAATGTGTTCGTTTCAGCTTCAAAAATCATCCGCTGACCTACATCTTTGTTTACTATCCAATAGTCCCCGGTTCACCTTTGATACTAAACGATCACATTCAGTTTGACTTGTAGTTTAAAGCTACATTTCTATTCGTGTTTGCGGGCCGACGCGAACGCCAGCACGGATGTTGTCACGGACTAGCCCATTTCTAATCGTGTTGCGTGCCAGCGTGCGCGCTTTGGTAAGGGCATGCGTAATCGATGTGTTTATAATTATAGGTCATGTTGTTGTAAACAAAATAAATATTTTTCAAAATTTTTAAGATATTTTTCTTATTTAAAATGGAAAACTCACAATCGACAAATAAAAAAAGTGACGAACTCTTCCTACAATGTGATGTGTCTGCAAATATAAACCCTTGTATGATAAAAGTGCAAGGGATATAAGTCGGTATTGCAGAAAGAGCACCTAATGTATTATGTTCATCTTTCTTTTACTCGAACTAATATAGGTGACAGATATAGCCAAAAAGATCTCGATCGAGATTATTCCCGATACCGATCATTTAGGGGATGGAACTGCGCATGTCTGGTACGCTGCACGAACGCCAGCACGGGGCACAGAGTTTGCAGCTTGCAAGCACGAAGGACCGTGCGGGCACGGTGGTCGTCATTAGAAATGGTTACATTGATTCCCATATGCCTAGCATGCGTGTCGGATTGCAACTCTGCCAGCGAACACGATTAGAAATGCACCTTAAGTTTTGTGTAATAAAAAATAATGCGGGCTAAAAAAAATAACGACAATAATAAAAATTACATTTTATAAGGATGTACTAGAAAACAGTACGAAAATTGCCTTACTTTTCAAAAAATATTAGTTGTTCCGTTGTTCATATCAGATCTAACTTTTGTTTACAAAAATCAGCTGGACCACCAGTGACGTGAAATTTGACAATATATATAAGATCCGAACACCGGTCTATTCTATCCACCGTGCTCTGGCTGCGTCTCTGGAGAGGGACGACTCTTGAGCCGATCACACACAAAAATGCATAAAGGAGAGTTTACACATGCATGGATTTGTTGGCGCCAATAAAAACTGGCGCGCCAGTAAGTTAAATTTGCAAGTGTAAACACCGACTTGCACACAAGTTATTTTTTTGCATGCATGTATCCCAAAAGTCTGCAGCTGACTGAATTTGCTGGCGCCAGTGGTGACGCATGCGCGCAGAAAAGGAAACTTTTCATGTGTAAACAAGTGCTTGCACGTCGGCTCCCCAGTTTTAAGTTCATTATTTTACATTATTTTTTATTTTCATTGTGTTTGAGCTTAAAAATTTTGTTTATTTTTGTTTTTATAGCTTAATATGGCTAAAAAAAGTGGTCAGCAGAACTGACCATACAGTTTCTTGAAGGCTATGAATGTTTTCCTTGTTTATGGGATGTACACAGTAGTTCGTATAAAAACAAAGATAGTCGAGATAATGCTTCCCAAAAAATTAGTAAAATAATGACTATTGAAGGCTTTGAAGTTGCAGAAGTAAAAGCAAAAATATGATCCATAAGAAACACATATGCTTTGGAATTGACAAAAATTAAAAAAAGCCAACGTTCCGGAGCCGGTGCAAATGAAGTATACACCCCAAAAGTACCATGGTTTAAAGTAGCAGACCGAATTTTAAAGAATGTTGTTTAAATAAGAGAAACTCTAGAAGAATATCAAAATGTTGCTTTGTCATTCGAAGATGGTTTTTATAGCTCGCAGGATCTTCTGCTGCAAGTTCTCCTAAAAGTTTTTCGGAAGCACCCAAAGTAGATCGACTAATAATCCATGCTTTAACCCATGCAGATACGGCCTTTTCGTTGTTCCTTTTCCTGAATCTCTTTTATTTTTTTTTTCAATAAAAGTTTAGCGACTATTTTGCAGGCTTTCGAGAGTTCAGCCGACATATCGCGTATCGTGTACACTTTAAAAATGAAACTGGCGTGCCACTCTTTTTAATTTTCGCACAATAGTGTAAACCTTTACTGGCGTGCAAATAGAACTGGCGCGAACACTGGCGCCACTAAATTCATGCATGTGTAAACCCACTATAACGCATCGCATGGCGCATAGAAGTTCAATCTTAAGCCCATCACACACAAAAATGCATAAGCGCATAGCATGGCACATAGTGGTGCAAAGCATAGATAAAGGATTTGCGGCGCGGTTCAGTGAGTTTTTATTAGATAGGCAACTCCGGCTGTTTGACAGGTCGTTAGCTCTGTGGCGCCCACTGCAGAGCTTAGTGACGAACTAAAAGGCGAGGCGGGAAATTTGAATCGCCTTTTATATATAAATTTTCTTTAATTTTAAAGTTTTTTTTGAAATTTTTAATCAGTCAATATTTTATAAAGACATACAATGTCTTTCTAAGATATAAACAGATTGAAAATGATATATAAAATGCAATAAAGAAAACATTTTTTAAATGAGTTTTTATTATTATAAAAAAAGCTACAAATTAACGACTAACTATTGATGAAATAATACATAGTCTAATTGATTGGTAAAATAAAATATAATGCAAAACCAAACACTGTATAGTATATTTCAATTTGCTTTTAACATTTCTGGTGAGTGATGAGTGAATAAATAATGAAACAGTTGTTCGTGAAGAGAATCATTCTTAAGTGTCTACTTTTTAACAGCTCGACTAAAATCTGACATGATTTAAAAGTACCTCCTCGCCTTGGTTGTAAGTTGTGTAGGGTATGTTTCAAAGCAGTATATATATATAGCTTATCAGTGGTCACACATATCATCGAAAAGCTGAAAACAATAAAAAAAATCAACTTACAACCGCATTAATCATAGGTACTAGATTATGGTACGATTTAAAATTAAGGAATAAATTTATTCAAAGTACATTACGCTGCTGGGTAATCCCTCGTTTACCCATCAATTAAGCCCCCCCCCCCCCTTTTACTTAATATCAAACGAAAGGGATAGACATAAAATTAACACTAAATTTGTGCTTAGTTCATGGGCAAATAAGGCACCTACCAGGCATTGGAAACCTGTATTCAGAGTTCCGTAAAGTATTGTTCATACTCGTCTTAGTCTTTTGTTTTTGATTAGTCTTTGTCCTTTGATTAGTCTTAGCTGTCTTAAACAAAATCGGCTGTTCATACTCGTCTTTTGTTTTTGATTAGTCTTAGTCATAACCCACTGAAAAAAAAAATAATTTCAATAAAAAGGCCCTCTTCAAAAGTCATTTTCTACACAAAACAATCTTATTTAACCTAATCTGTGCACAAAACACAGACACGAAAGAACAAGAGCGAAAACGAAAAAAAAAGAAATAAAATTTTGAGGTTATGATGAGATTTTCTGTTAAAAACATCATTAATGGCGGTAAATTCAAAATTTCAGCCGCGTGCTTGCGCTCTTCGGACGTCCTGTAAAAAAACCAACAAATATCAGCTAATGTCTGTCACTCGTCTTAGTCCTTGTCCTAAGGATTGAAAGTTGGCAACTCTTAAGACAAAGACTAATCAAAAACAAAAGCAAAAGCATTGTATGAACACTCCCATAAGAAACAGTGGTTTTAACTTTCTTATGACAAGACATATGACTAAACCAAGACAAAAGACTAGACAAAAGACGAGTATGAACGATCCATAAGCGATAAGAAGTTAAAAAGACACTACCAATACAAATTTTATCAAATGCCAATCTAACCTCAAATGAGAAAATAAGAAAACTTACCTTAAAATGTCTCGGAAAACTATGCATTTTATACTCGTCTGAACTTTAGACACTTCACCCAGAAAAGCAACTAGAAATTCTTATTCTTTTATATTTAAAAATTGCAAAAGTTACAAATTTAACAAAATTTAATTTTAATGCGTCACAGCAACAAAGATTACCTACATAAGCCAAAAAGATAGATTTAAAATGAACCCGAAATAAAACGCGGTGGAAGAGGTTTTTCTACCTGAAAAAAAGGGGGACGGGAAATCCAAACCACAGATAATTCTCAAAAAAACTAGAATAAGGAACAAACGCGCGACCGCAGCGCCTCTTTTGAGCTTAGTGAGAACTATAACCTAACGACCTGTCAAATTGCTTTGAGTTTCCTAGGCATGGTGCAAAGCCAATGGACTTTTCTTACGCAAATCCAATATGGCCGCTGCTATAGCCGATCACACACAAAAATGCATAGCGCATAGAAGTTCAACCTTATGGACTTTTCTTACGCAAATCCAATATGGCCGCTGCTATTCGATCGCTGAGTGGCTTTGCACCACTATGTGCCATGCTATGTGCTTATGCATTTTTGTGTGTGATGGGCTTATTCGATCGCTGATTGGCTTTGCACCACTATGTGCCATGCTATGCGCTTATGCATTTTTGTGTGTGATGGGCTTTAACAAATGGCAATAGTGCATCAAGTGACTCTTGCATGGGTATGCAAGAGATGGCGCCAGTAGCAAAGTCTTTAGCCACGGTCCGTAAATAAACCGGTTGTCTGGTAACTCCCAGCCAATAAGAACTCGGCAGCCTATGACGTGCAATATGCCTGCTCCACGATCAATAAAGAGAGACCTATACGTTATTTATGAGAGAAATAAAGATAGATGCCGTAAAAATACCAAAATGTATTAAAAAAATTAAATAATTAAAAAATTTATGATAAAAATTCCAACAGTTTTATAAATATCAGATTCAGGACACGATTATAAATACTTTTCCTTAAGTTAATTGGACTCTCTTGTTCATATTAATTTAACTTTGTTCGCCGAACACTGAAGCAATATTGATTTTTTTTTGTAGATAGGAGGTAATTAAAATGAGTTTTTTTTTAAATTTTATCAAAAAAATTAAAGGAAAGGAAATTAAAATGACTTTAAGTCAATGGCAGTAAGTCCCTGTTTCCACCAATGCATGCATGCCCACCCCGATTCAGAAAACGCATCAGGTGACGCTGCTTTTAAAACCGATGCAAATCCAAACATAAAACCAATTTTAATTTAAACATCCTGCATTTTATAATTTTCAAAAATTCTACCCGTTTGCCAATTTAATTTTTTTATATTTTGAATAATAACAAAGTTAGCAATGGTGGGCTTTTAACTTGAAACACCCAGTACATAATTTAAAAATGATCCTTTTGTTTTTAAATCATATTGCAAGTAACAAAAAACTATACCTATCTAATTATAGAATATTTACAAAATAATTTTCTTAAAGTTTTTTTACTGTTTTTCGACTCTCATCAGTCCCTGTATCATCAAGCTTTCGTTTCATTGTGGTTTCATTTTGCTTTTTGGTATTTATAAATTTGATTCTTATCATCACTCTTTGTTTTACAAATAAATTTATATGGAATAGAAATATTTGTTTTAAATTTAAAGTTGGCACCATGCAATTTTATGAACCATTTTGTTAACATTTTCTTTCCATGATGGTAAAGGCTCAGTTAAGCCTCCAAAAGAAAGGCTTTGCACCCAACCCACATAGCACAATCACGTGTTTAACACGTAAAAAAGCCGTGAGAAAAAAAAACGTTGATTTTAAAAGCTGCTGAAATAAAACGTTTGTTTTATATATGAAAACAAGCTTAATAGGTCATTTATTATCGTTATAAAAAATAACGTAGCTAAAAACTGCGTTGTAATAACGCCATTATCAAACTAAAGCAGCACTGTTTTTAAGTTGGTTTCAAGTGATTTGTATCAACGTTAAAATCACATTAGAATCACGCCTTTTCTACACGCATTTTAAAACGCGACTTGCATGGCTTTTCTATCGAATAATTTTGATATTTTACTAGCAGCAGCGCCACCTATTGTCGGCATTTTTCACTTTTACGAAATCTATCAGGCAGTGCTTTGTCCTCTAAACTCCAAAAACCTGTTAAGAAACTGATCCCTGATCCTTTACGATCACGACGCATCAGTCATTTAACCTGATAAAGACACATTAATACTCTGTGAAAGTGTTTACTGTTAAAAAATCTTGTTTAGCTTTTAAAAAAAACATAATGTATATAGATAGATATATAGATATTTTGTCTTGCCTTGAGCGCCATCTTTAAAATTGTCTTGAAGTGTTGTATTCTTAAACTAGTGAACTTTTATAACTTCATTTCACGTCTCTTTTAAGTTAAAAAAATGTTATTAAAAAAACGTGACCAAAAAAGTTGCAGAAAGTTAGTAGGTTTTAGAAGTCTTAATCTAGTGGCGTTTTAGAACATGTTGTGGAGGACTTTTCAAGTGTGAATTTGGTACATGAAACTAAGGAGGGTAAAAAACACGTTATATACACAGCACCAGAAACTTCAGCAAAAAGTGGACTTTTATAGCTTGATTTCTCCTTGTTTTTAAGTTATCTTTAAGCATGTAGATTTACCAAAATAGATATTACATGGTAAGAGGTTGTTTTCAAGTAAAAAAAAACTTTGTTATTTTTGTTCACGTTAATTGTTCATGAATCATATGTTAATTGTTCATGAATCATATGAATGCATGTTGAGGGAAATCATTGTGATGCTTTCGAGCTAAAATCCTGCAATATAAACTAAACCATCTTTTTACTTTTCTAAAATCTCTTTTTGTTAGTCTTTAAAACATTTATAGGAAGCACGGAACAGGTATAAACACGAATTACAAGACGACAAGACACAAAATGTACAAAATTTCCTGGAAAAAGACGAAATTACGCTATAAATAGCGTTTGACTGCTGTTTCCTAGGAAACCTGTGACGTGCTCTGACGTCACGGCCGTCATGACACCGAGTTACCAGACAACCACCCTCTCCACAGCCTCACGTCGAGCGTTCACAACGAGATTGAGCATTCGTAAAAAAAGCTATCGCTGGCCAAGGAAAAATTTGTTAGGTGATCCGTGGAAAAAGCATGGTGTAATTGAACACTTACCAAAGTTGAGAGGATATTGTGAAGATGGCGCTAGGCAAAAATTTTGCGAAAGTTGTTTTTAAAAAACGTTTGCTGTGCACTGTTCCCCAACGATTATAAACACACAGGATTGCTTATTAGGGACCTATTGCAATAAAGCCAGGCACAAATTGTGCCGGGCACTATATTGACAGTTTCACATTATAAGAACAGATGTCTTCTTTCAAAATAAGGCCATTGTGTATTATAAGAGCCGGAATTAATAGTGACGCCACAATTAATGGAAAATAAACGACTGGATTTCTAAAATCGACTTTGGTATGTCAATTTTGAAAGATCAACTGTCAGTAATGCGAAACTGTCAATATAGTGCCCGGCACAATTTCATTCATTCAAAACAAATGATTTGATAAATCAAGAGTTTGCTCTGAGAGCTGAATTTTTCTACCAGACTATATGTTGGAGTTTTCTTTTTTTAATAGTTTTAGTAGAAGTAGGATTTTTTCTAAAAGTTTAATCAATTTAAATCATTAGATAGATGTATAATGTATTGTTTATGTTGCGGATATAATAAAATACACTTATATTATGTAGTAACAAAAAGGAATTTATTTGATATTTCAGATCTAAAATTGCAATATTTATTATATTATTATATAAAAAACCAGTCAGTTTTTGGAGAAAACAGCCAAATAAGATGTGTTTTTCAACTTCTTATGCTTTAAATCAATAGCATGTTTTCACTCCTTCTCCTGTAACATGTTTCTGAAAACTTCAATAAAGAGACTAAAAAAACTTAAGAAAAAAACTGAAACTAAACTTGGAGAAACTGTCTACAAAATAAACTTTCCAATAATCAGTTTAAAGAAATTACGTTAGCGGCATAATTAGGTACCAATTTTCTTTAATGTGATTAATTTAATGGGCAATAAGTTTCCAAAAATAAAAAAAAAATTAAAAGTATATATAAATATAATAATAATATTATTTATATTTCTAAACTGGAAGAGGGAACACAAAGCTTTTATTTCAACAATAAATTTATGTGCTTTCTTTATATCAATTAACATAATTCACATTTCTAAAGGTTTATAATAACAAAAATATTTCATGTAAAAAAAGCCAAGTACGCGAAAGTGGTATTCCGCAAAAGAATTAAGATAAAAGTAAAGCCAAGTTCTACAAGACAAATTTCAAAATGAATGGTTCTTACTAGTTTGAAAATGTTTTTTTTAAACTTTGCTATTCCAGCCAAATTTCTTTACATTCAATTTCCTAAGAGTCATTTCCAGCCGTAATAGCCAAGTTTAGAAAAACATTTCCAAACTAGTAAGAACCATTCATTTTGAAATTTGTATTGTAGAACTTGGCTTTACCTTTATCCCAATTCTTTTTACGGAATACCACATTCGCGTACTTGGCTTTTTTTTACATGAAATGTTTTTGTTATGATTTCACTGCTTTTTTAAAGGATTTGGATAATATTTAAGTTTTAAAGTAGTAAAATATACGGGATATTGTTCAAAACTTTTGCAATGCCTTATTAAAAATGTTGAGTTTTTTATATTTTCCTATGGTTTTAGCATAGTTCTTATCAGCCTTCTAAAGCTCAGCTCTCTAGTGTTCCTGGAAGTAGTCAATGTTAATTTTACATAACTTTACATTTATAGGGAAGGAAAGTGTTCCTAAATTTTTTCCTATAGTTTTATCATAGTTCCTATCAGTCTTCCAAAGCTCAGCTCTCTAGCGTTTCTGGAAGTGGAGAATGCTAATTTACATAACTTTACATTTAGAGGGGAAGGAAGTTAATTAAACTTTGGGGTTTTTTAATTTTATTTTATAGTTTTATCATAGTTCCTATCTGTTAACTCGCGGATAGAAAAACGATAAATGCAATGGACTGTAATTATTTAATTAATGAAAGCGCGAGCAAACATAAATATATTGATAGGAATTACGAAATAATCAAACGTCCATAGGTAAAATATTTGTGCCACACAACGGTAATCAGAGACAACTGCACTCACCACTTTGCATCCACTTTCTCCTCGTTCCAAGGGGCCCCTGAATGGATCTAATGATGTCACCACGTAGCTGAAGGGCTGAAGTTTCTAGTTCTATGCTTCAGTACACAAAAATCGAGCACTTTCAGGTGTAGATATTTGAAATAGTTGGAGAACGAAATTAAAACGCCATTTTCTCGAGGCGGTCGACAAGGATCTCTCTGGTTGTTGGTGCGCATGTCCAAATACGCGAAATGCGCTTTGTCCTTCATACAATTGTGTGTTTTTAAAAATATATATAAACAACCGCGAAATTTAGCGGGAGCTAACATAACTGCCCTCCAAAACACACAATTTTAGAATCTCAACCGGACAGATATAGATATAAGAAAAAGAATCGACCGATAAATATAAATGAATGAAAACAGATAAGTATCGTAAGTTTATTTAGAGATAACGAAATTCCGAAAAAGGCAAAACAAACAAACAAAAAATTCAAAAAAAAAATAAAAATAAAAAAAAAAACCTATTGTAATACCCGGTAAAAGGTAGAAAATTAAAATTACTTTTAATTTGGCAAGAGGCACAGTTTTACAACTGGCCGCTTATAAACACCGGTAACCGTTTGTACCGTCGCAACACGCACCTGACCGTCCCCGCCGGGATGCAGTTCGATGACCCGACCGGCCATTTCAAAGGCGATTAAATGTGATCACTTGTTATGATAACCAAATCATTTAATTTGATATTTGGGGACGAATCAGCCCACTTGTGTCGCTGTTGTAGCGTATGCAAATACTCTATAGAATACCGTTTCCAAAAATCATTATGTAGTTTTTGGATTAGTTGCCATCTCGAGAGCCGATTTAGGGGAACCTCGGACAAATCTGACTCCGGAATTTCTGAATTAAGGGAGTGTCAAAAAATGCCCAGGGGTAAGAGGTTGAAGATCGTGTGGGTCGGAAGAGGCAGGAGATAAAGGGCAACTATTAGGTACGGCTTCTATGCGACAGGTAAGGGTGGGCATCTCCATGATAGACAACTTCTGGTCGCCGGCAACTCGTACAAAGTGAGTTTTAAAACTTTTGACGCCAGCTTCTGCCAGGCCATTGAAATGTGGACTGAGAGGAGGTCCCAGATGCCAACGAATAGAAAGTCTGGTGGCAGCACTTCTTGCGTAATCCAGTAATTGGTTACGAAACCCTATAAAATTACTGCCTTGATCTGACCAGCATTGCGTCACGCTTCCGCGTCTGGAAATGAATCGATGGAATGCACCTACGAACCCTTCGGTGGACAGTTCCATGGTTAATTCCAAATGCACGCAATGTGTGGCCGTACAGACAAACACACAGACATACGATTTGAAAGCTTTACAACCACGGTAACGATGAGGAATCACAAAGAGAGGTCCACAAAAGTCGATAGCTACACTCGAAAAAGGTTTTAGTTGATTGATTCGATGAGCGGGAAGTGAACTCATTATGGGCGGTCTATAGGGTTTAGGGTTGATTCTAAAACATTGCAAGCACTTGGATATGGTTCTTTGAATTGCCCGTCTGGCAGATAATATCCAAAATTGCTGTAAAAGCAGATTATGTAATGTTTTAAACCCAGGATGAAGATATTGTCGATGAGCGGACTCGATAAGAAGAGTAGTTAAACGATGGTCACTCGAAAGTAAGACGGGGTGTTTTGCAGAATAAGACAAAAGGTCAGATTTTTGTAATCTGCCACCGACTCTAATGATATTATTCTCATCAAGAAAAGGTGAAAGTTTTCGCAAAGGTTTCGGTATTGGTTTATCCTTAGATAACGCGGAAAAAGGCTCAGAAAAACAAGAACCTTGCACGCGTTTGATAAGAAGGTGTAACGCACTTTGCATCTCACCGGTGGTAGGAAAAACAATATTCTCAAAAATAACTTTTTGGTCCGGCGGCTTAGTGGGTTTTTGATAGGAATGGTTTTGAAAAAGGTTAACTATTCGAAGGACAACAAATGATACGTTGAATTTTTGATATAGAGGAATATTTGATAAGAAGCTGATCTAAGAAGTTGACATCAATTATCGCATTGCAACAGACTTTTGGCTTTTCCTCCAGATTAATATCTCCGAAATCAATCGGCATTTTTGGGTTATGAAAATCGGGCCATTCGTTTTCGGGAGACCACAAAAACGACGGTGCGTTCCACCACATGTCATGTGACATGAGCTGTGAAGGGGTGGCCCCTCGTGACGCAATATCGGCTGCATTCAAAGCAGAAGGAATGTAGCGCCACGAGTTTGAGGGAATGATTTCTTGGATTCTACTGACTCGATTTCCAACAATGGTTTGCCAGCGATTAGGAGGGGATGAAAGCCAGTGCAATACGACTTGCGAATCGCAGAAAGTAACGATATTTGTAAGTTATTTTTCCTTCATAGCTAGATAAAACGAAGTCAATTAATTCGCTTAAAAGAAATGCGCCTAGGAGTTCTAGCCTAGCCAAAGTTTGTGACTTTATAGGCGCGACCCTAGATTTTGCAGATATGAGAGAAACAGATATATTGTTTTCCTCTTCTACACGAAAATATACGACGCCTGCGTAGCCTCGAATTGAAGCGTCACAGAAGCCGATGATTTGACAGGTATTGGTTTTTGACAGTTTGATTTGTCGGGGTAATTGAAAATTGGAAAGAAGCGGGAATTCAGAACGAAGTTTGTTCCAAGAGTCGATGATAGGAGAATCTGGTTCTTCGTCCCAGCCTATTTTCGATATCCACAACTGTTGCAAAATAAATTTTGCTTGTAGCAACAAGGGACAAAGAAAACCTAAGGGATCGAAGATTGTTCCTATGATAGATAAAATAGCACGTTTGGTTGGGGGTTTGTCCTTCATTCGGCATTGATAAGAAAAAATGTCGTTTTTTGGATGCCATTGAAGTCCTAAAACTTTGATGAAGTGGGGTTCCTCCTTGTCAAAAGAGAGAGGCATTTGACGATCGGATTCTGGCAATGTTGCCAATAACTCAGGACAATTGCTTGCCTATTTTTAAAGTTCAAATCCTCCCGACTTCAACAAATCATTGAGTTCTGTTTGAAGGGAGAGAGCTTCAGAAAGCGAAGGGCTAGTTCCCAAGATATCGTCGATATAGATTGACGTTTTTAGAACAGTACTAGCCATAGAAAAACGTTCCTTTTCTCTCTCTGCCAGCTCGTTTAAGGTACGCATGGCTAGAAAAGGTGAGCATGTCATGCCAAAAGTGACAGTAGAAAGTTCCCACACTGACAGTGGGTCCTGTGGAGAAAACCTCCACAATATCCTTTGATAAGGACGGTGATAAGGATTGATAAGGACTTGACGGAACATCTGTTTGATGTCAGCAATGAGGCATTTAATGACACATGAAGATTATTGACAGGTGGTGTGTGAATGACAGGACTAGTATCTTGGCATCCAGACTCTTGATTAGTTTCTAAGATATGAGTTAAAGTGTGGTGCCTTTTACTATTGCAAGTCCTGCATGAATATTTTGATTTGCACGTATCTACACCATGCAAGGGATGAAAACACGCTAGACATAATTTTTTCTGCTTGACGAAAGATAGGCGATCGATAGGTGAGAGATCAAGAAATGTTTGACATTTCGAAAGCACGTGACCTTGATTACACCGGAAACATTTTATTCCCGTACTTCAATTAGTTGAGGTGCCAGCCAGTCCTATAAAAGGCGAATTGGATGATTTATAGGTAGGCTTTTGCCCAAACTGATTTCGCATAGAATTTGAATTTTGATAGGTAGGCTTTTGCCCAGACTGATTTTGCATAGAATTTGATTTTTGATAGATAGGCACCTTTTTGGGTGCTGTTGATTGAGGAAGTGATTCCAAAACTTTACATCTTTTTTCTAGAAATTGAAAAAGTGACTGAAAAGTGGGAATTTCGGTATTAGTATTGGCGTGACTCATTTCGAAATTTAAACGCGTCGGAATATCCAATTTTTCTAACAAAATGAAAAAAATAATAAAGTCCCAACTGTCAACGTCAAAGCTAAGTGATTTTAAAATTTCTAGGGATTCAGAAAAGGTGTCAATTAAATTACGCCATTCTTTAGCTGACTCGTTTTTTAAGGTGGAGTTCATAATTGAGCTTAAAGCATCATTTGCGAGGTCTCGCTTGTTTTGATATATATTGACTAATTTGTCATAAGCAATTTTATAATTTTGATCAGATAAGCTAATCCCTGATATCAATTTTAAAGGCTCATCCTCGAGATATGAAAATAAATATTGAAGTTTTCGGACGTTACTTAGACTTTGATTTTGATCTATAATGTTATTAAAAAGATCGAAAAAGCTTGGCCATAATTTTTTATCACCTCGAAATATGGGAATACCTAACTCTTTAAGTTTTGGAGTTTCGTTTTGTCGAACATATGATCCCGAAAGGGTTGGGGCCTCAACCGGAAATATTTTAGAGTAAACCCCCTTACACGCATAAAAATATTTACGAGCTTCTGAAAGGATCGCATCCTGTGTTTTAAACTCCTCGTCGTCCGAGTCGTCTATCAACATAATGACGTCATTATGTGCCAGCATGCATTTATCGAAGGTTTCATCCAAATCGGAATACCTCACTTGAAACTCGTTTCTCGCTTTTTCATCCTTTTCCGCGGTCTGTGAGAACACATAACACTCGGTGATCGCAGATAAAAAACCCTTGCGTTTTTGCGCGGCTTTTTTGACAGACTTGATTTTACCTTTGAAATGACGAAATTGTCGGTAAATATACAATTAACGCTAAATTAATGCTTCTGAAATAGAAAAATGACGAATTGTCGAAAATATGCACTAGTTTATCGCAATTGATGAACATTGTTTTAAATATCGAAATGATATGAAACACCCTAACACATAAATGAGAAATGTTTTTGTTTGTTTTGTTTTGTGGTTCCTTCGCTTTGTTTACTGAATCGACCACGCGGTAGACACGTGCCTACGTGCCGCTACCGATACCGCCGTTTCAATACGATTGGCAAATTCAAGGCCGCCTTGTTTTTCGGCCTGAAAATAATTATTAATACCGTCGTATGGATTTATTATTTTAAATAATTAATTCGGTCGAAGGAGCACTTATGTTAACTCGCGGATAGAAAAAACGATAAATGCAATGGACTGTATAACTTAATTAACGAAAGCGCGAGCAAACATAAATATATTGATAGGAATTACGAAATAATCAAACGTCCATAGGTAAAATATTTGTGCCACACAGCGGTAATCAGAGACAACTGCACTCACCATTTTGCATCCACTTTCTCCTCGTTCCAAGGGGCCCCTGAATGGATCTAATGATGTCACCACGTAGCTGAAGGGCTGAAGTTTCTAGTTCTATGCTTCAGTACACAAAAATCGAGCACTTTCAGGTGTAGATATTTGAAATAGTTGGAGAACGAAATTAACACGCCATTTTCTCGAGGCGGTCGACAAGGATCTCTCTGGTTGTTGGTGCGCATGTCCAAATACGCGAAATGCGCTTTGTCCTTCATACAATTGTGTGTTTTTAAAAATATATATAAACAACCGCGAAATTTAGCGGGAGCTAACACCTATCTGCCTTCCAAATCTCAGCTCTCGAGCGTTTCTGGAAGTGGACAATGTTACTTTTACACAACTTTACATTTATAGGGGAGGGAAGTAAATTAGAATTTTGGGGTGTTTTAATTTTTTTCTATAGTTTTATCATAGTTACTATCGGCCTTCCAAAGCTCAGTTCTCTAGCGTGTCCGGAAGTGGGAAAATGTTACTTTTGCATTACTTTACATTTATAGGGGAGGAAAGTAAATTATAATTTTGGGGTTTTTAATTTTTTTTTCTATAGTTTTATCATAGTTCCTATCAGTCTGTCATATCTCGAAGTGGGCAATGTTACTTTTACATAACTTTACATGTATAGGGGAGGGAAGTAAATTAGAATTTTGGGGTTTTTTAATTTTTTCCATGGGTTTGGTCATAATTTCTATCAGTCTGCCAAATTTCAGCTTTGTAACATGTCTGGAAGTACAGTAGAATTTTGATGATCTATACATGAGTGAGTGAGTGAGATAGTGAGTGAGTGACAATTTCGACGTTTTTTGAAATTTCGTAACTACTTCAGTACTTTTGGGAATTCCATAAAACCAAACATGAAGGGATTGTTAACTCCATGGAGATCTACGGCTATGCAAAGTTTGAGATTCGTAGCTCATTCCGAAGTAGAGTTTTAGATAGGCCAAATATCGGCTGAAATGTTTCAAGAAAAGATGGTACGGCGCGTGAACTTGGCGAGCCACTGCCGTGCCCTCAGATTTACCTCCTAAATAGTCAACAACACCGTCAAATAAATGAAAAAACGCAACAAAACGGAAGTAAAAACGTCAAAAACACCTTAAAATCACACGAAATCTCAATACAAACAAAGCAACTGGTCTGCTGGTGACGTAAGCAGACACTTGTAACAGGGGCCTGTGTGTGACAGTGGGACTGTCACCTCAAGTGACCAAGGCTTAAATGTTGTAAGCTACCAACTTAGGCTACAACTTATATAAATTATGAAAAGATTAAATGTTACTATATGTTATTAAATTTACACGATCTCGAAAGGGAATTTGGCGGTTCTTGGAGGAAAAGTATGCTATAAACGTTTTTCTCAAATGTATAACTAATAGGATAATCATACATACCTTTTCAATTTTCTTCTTGCAGCTTCACACTTTCACTTCTAATATTTATTATTTAAATATCAAATTTTTACTACCATTGAACTTTTATATTCAAATATTCACACTTCTTAAACTTTTAGGTTTTATAAACCTTTTATATATTTGTTGTAAATATATATATTTATCAACATCTTAAACGTTGATTGAATGAGTGAAACTATTCAATCAACTGTTTAATTTACTTAATATTACTGTTTAGGTTTGGGATATGTTATTAATTGAAAATGCCGATTTTAGGGCAACGAATGGTTTGTATTTTGTTGATAAAAAACCATAAAACAGTTAAACACATTATTTCAAAACACTGGAAACAGTAATAATTAATGACTTTACAATCAATAAACTCTAAAAGAAAAGACCAAAATAATTATGAATATTAAAGTTAACAGTTTTATACAATGTTAAAATAATTGATAAATTTCCCCAGTTGAAATAAAACCCCCCTTAAGAAGTGTAAATGAAAGTGTACCGTACTAGGCAACGACAAACTAAAGAGTAAAATCCCTGACGACTTTCGAAAGTTTCCCGTCTCAGTTAAAGCGACGCTGCGCTTGAAGGGACAAATATCTTGGCGTTGATTGGCTAGAATTCTACTCCCTTTCGCCTTGGCGAGAAAGAGATAGACTGCGCTTTAAGCGCTCCACTAAGAGACAAAATAGCAATGTAAGCCAGACTTAAAAACCCGTTAGAAAGTAAATTTACAGTGTGTTTTTTTTTAATTGAAAATAGTTTAAAATTTGTTTCCAGTTACAAAATAAGAATTATTTTGATGTTAGTGGCTCAAAGGACACATTAGCCGAATACAACTTTTATTAAAATACAGCGAACCTGAAAACATGCCTAAAAACAAGTCGCCGAGTTGCCATAAATTTTACTTAATCTTAACCTAGTCTTGCATATAATTAATGCTTGTTGATGTCAAAACAATATTTAATTAAAAATCTTTAAAAACTTATAAATGGCAAAAATACCATTTATGCTCAAATCCCGTTTTGTTACATTACTCCCCCCTGATTAAGTATAAACAATTTTTTTTAAACGCAAGTCGAAATAAAATGGTTTATAACAACAAGCATTAGGTAGTGCAGACAACACAAATCTAAACTAAAACTATAACGCTCTTCGTTTCCATTTTCCTTCTGTGGATGATGGTCAATAAACATTCTGGCTGGAAAAAACTTGAAGTTCCATTCTGGAACAAAACAGCAACACTGGATCAGATACAACATCTTAGATCAGCTAGTCAGCAACAAACATGGTGAACGATCAGTAGATTCCAAACAGTACTGAAAGAATCAGAATATCAGTGCAGCTTAATAACAACGATAACTTAAATTAAATGAGGGCAAAATAAAATTGACAAATAAACCGAAAAATATATAGAAATAAATAATTTTAACACACATTGTCCGAAAACTACTACATTAAGGTATATATTATATACACGCTTATGCAGAAATTTGTGGAGACAAAAAAAAAAGTGATTTAAGTTAACGTAAATAAATTAAGGGAGTCTCCAAACCAAACCGTTTCCTCCATAGTGTTAAACAAACACTAGGTACGCAGCAAGAGCTGAGTTTCCACATTGGCCATCTTTGAAACTAAGGGTGAACAGCAGACTCTGTATTGAATTTGGAAAGAAGTATCCAATTGCAGGTTTGCACAGTGACGGTAAGAAGACGTCGATTGTAGTGATGATGGCTGCTTGGCAGATCTAATGACTTTAATGGTGGAATGGCTGCTTGGTTGATTAAACTGTTTGTGGAAGAAATTTGTTGGTTGGTTGACAACACTTTGCAATAGCTGACCTAAAAACAAAATAATTTTAATACAAGAAAAACAATGTTTTCAATGACAATAAACCAACCTTATGTAAAACAAAATTAATTGTTAAAAAAAAATTATATATTATTTAAATAAAAAAAATTATTATATTTCATAAATACGTTTTAGGTGAACTAAAACTAGTTAGACGGTAAAGAACCCACAAAAGGTTGTCTAACCCAAAAACGTGTTTGCATAAAAAGGCAAATTTTAAAACAAAGATACAAGTAAAAAATTACAAACACTAACTGAAATATTAAAATTAATTACTTTAAGACTTTAAAATATATTTATACCGAACAAAATATGTTTACTTGACCATAATTTATAAAAAATTCAAATACTTTAAGACAAAATTAATTTACAATAAAGGATTGACAATATTTGACAAAAAACTAAATAAAAAAAAAATTAAGTTGGTTTATTGTTTTCATTGTAATAAAAAAAAAACAACCCTACCAGGTTAACACAATAAACTTTAAAACAAACATGGAATACTCTATCGAAACAAAAACAAATCATATAAAAATAACTCGTGTGATAGAAAGAATAACTGAAAATAAATACAAGTTAGCAAAAACGAACACAAAATGATACAAAAACTGAAATACAAGTTTTTATCATAGTTAAGATTTTAATGATACAAAAATTTTAATTTTATAAAGAAAATCAAATAGAACAGATAGAATAATCTCAAATGAAACAAATCCACATAGATTTTTTAAACAGAATAAATTCAAATATAATATTTTTTTACTAGAACAAATCAAAATATAATTCAATATAGAACAAATCAATAAAAAAAAACTCATGAACAAATGAAAATAGAACAAATCCAGCCAGATGAATATATACATTTTCAAAATCACTTAGAATAAAGCTCCTCCTAGAATTTTTCACATTTTTTCTGAATTTTCTTTTAAATTTCTTTCCTGAAACATTACCTGTTTCAATTTAAACTTTCTTTTCCATAGATCTTGCTAAATAATTTTTCTTTAAACATGAAAAATATTTTTCCTTTCAAATTGATTTTCGGTGTGATTTTAGTAAGTTTTAGTTTCAAAATGATATGTTTGGTTTTTCATTTTCTAATTAATTTCCATTTCATTTTATTTTACTTTCCAATTAATGTAAGCTGGTTTTACACAATTTTGAAAAACTAAGAACAGCAGCAAAACAAAGTAGGTTATTATTGATGTCATTGTTTGAAAATTAGACATCTTTGCTTCAAAATACTTGACTTAATGTAAGCAAATGTTTTAAAATTTGACCAATTTAGGTTTTTATCGAATTTCATACACACATACAGAGGTGGCGATAGACGATTTTAAAGTTCATGAATCAAAACAAACAAAATAAAATAAACTTAGTTGATAATAAAATTTTAAATAAAATTATGTCTTATTATATTCCAATTGAAGCGAATGACAAAAAAAAATTAAACAAAAATGACAGTTGATCGTTGCTTCAATCGACTCTTTTTGGTGTTATGAAAAGAAAAAAACTCTCTTGGGTGACAAACTCATTTCTTATTTTTCCAAAACTACTAAATAAGTACTATTTAGAGTCCAAGCAGGCAAGGGCTTACTTCGAAAATTTGAAAAAAATAATAAAAAAAAACTTTAAAATATTTTAGGTATAACATACTTTTTTTTCCAATTTAATAAGTTGACAAAAAAAAACAAAAGGTATCTTCAACGATAAGGTTCTTTAGATAACGCAAGACTTAAAATGAGCAAATATTTTAAAAAAATAATAATTAAAACAATAATAAATGAAATAATGCTTGCTAATATACGAAAAATAAACACTGATCTTAGAAAGACTAACTTTTACGATAAGTTTTTCCATAAACGATCAACTGGTGATTTAAAGGATTTTATTATTTACACAAAAAGTATACATAAATTACTTTTTGTTTATCATTAATAGAGGAAATTATGTATAGGCTTTAGTCAATAACAAAACTACTTAAAGATGATAATAGAAATAAAAATAGTACAAAAATAATAATTTAGGTGTTCTTGATTAATGCTATGCCTGTGCACTAGCATATCATTTTAATAATGACGTTATAGAGAATATTTTTATTTTATCGATTAACTAGGACAGCAAACAGAAAGGAACAAACTAACAAAAAAAAACAAAACATTTTTAGAAAAAGACAACACATTTTTGTGATTTGTCATAGTTACCAAAAGAAAAGAATTACAAAAACAAATGTACTCATAGAGTAAAAGAGTGGAGAATGTTTTTTTGTTTGTTTAAAATAGTGTAGATTTTAAAAAATATCAAATAAAAAAAAAATTATCAAAATTTATCCTCAAAATGGAATTTACTTGGCTTAAATGGTACAGACTGTACTTAAAGTTCGTATAGTCAAATATTTTCCATATAGGAGAAAAAAAAATAAAAAATAAAATATTGTTTTATTGATAAACAATACAAAAATAAATAGTTTTACACAATCAAATGTTATTAATTTGGACAATATTGATTATATCAAGTTATAATATAATGAGAAGAGAAAAAAAAATAGAAAAATGTATCTTAGCAATGTTAAGATTGCTATGATAATATCCAATTGGATTCAAAAATGACTTCAAAATGGAAAAAAAAAAATATATATATATATGTGCATAAATCGAAAAATTTTAACCGTTGATGACGTAGTTTTTATTCGGTTTATGGGATCTTAGAAAAGCACTGATTAAGAGCAAATGACCCCCATTTAAAAAAAAACAAAGCTTTTTGAAATAATGGACTCTAAAATATACTATATATAATCGATTTTACGTTAATACTTTAACCATTACGTTACGTTGATTTACTATAACACACATATTCATCATAAAAGAACAAAACCAAAAGGCATGTGTGGATTTTAACAAAAAATAAAATGATATTTTGTTTTTTTTTTTAAATATTACAAAAATAAAAAATAATAATTAAAAGTTTACAAAATATCTAAAATGTTCTGGTCACTAGAAAAAAAAAATTACTTTACCAAAATAATAAAAAGTTAAATATTACACTTTTTCCGTGTAACACAAAAAACAAGATTAAAATTACATATCTGACATATGATTGATGCAGACATTATCTGAAAAGATACAATTTACTTCTACTAAAGCAAAGTACAAAAGAGATTAAAGAATAACGGTATAGTTGTCACTTATTACGCATAATTAAAAATTACAAAAGTTCTGTACACTTATAGATATAACTGTGGCCATAACGCGATAGAGACACTGTCTCTAAGTCCAGCGATTGTTATGCCAACTACCAATCTCCACAGCTAATTAGCTATTCTTTTATAAAATTTGTGCTTATGCACTTAGTTTTTATGGTAATTAGTTTGACGGATAACATTTTACAGAAAAAAAAACAGTTGTTTGCTGTACACTAAAAATTTTTTTTTTTTATACAAAGATTTTATTTACTTGATTTTAAATATTTAATGCCATTAAGATGTTTTTTAATTTAAAACTTTCTAATTCAAATGAGACTTTTTCGTTAGTCTATAGGTGTTATCACTGCTAAAGCCAAAGACAGTGGTTTTATTTATAAAATTTCAAGACAAAAGAAAATATATAAATTTCATAATGTAAATATTACCAAATGACATAAAGATTAGCTTAAATGGCTTATCGACCCTATAAAGTAAAAAGAGTAAAAATTTGATCATAAAATGTTATAATGAAAGAAAATACTTCTTTATTCTGCTGTTCTTGTCTGTTTTTCCAATCTCTGATTATTTCTTGATGTTAATATCTTTTTTTTAAAAATATCACTGATAAAAATATAACGGTTTTCATTTGATATGGCATGACTCAAGAGTCGTCTACTCTTTATGGTTGTATCTTCTAGGTTTTTCCTATTCCTATACCATTAAACACTAAATTTCTAAAAATCCTAACTTTTAGTTACTATCTCAAATATTATCTACTTAACCTATTTTTTTAACCAAGTCAGAAAAATTGTCCAAATGTCTACCATAAAACCTGTTTTAAAATAATATCCCATCATCACTTCAACACAGGTTTCAAAAACGTATAGTGACTCTTGTATACCAAATCTAAATCATGTTTCGTCACAATAAAAAGAATAGGTAGATCTACCATTTTTTATATTGAAAATTGTATTGTGAAATATAAAATTTATTCAACGACAACGCTTTTGTCTCCCTAATTAAAAAACCTAAGACACTGTGAATTCCACACTTACAGGTAGTGGCCACATTCTGAAGATAGAAAACCACAGGTGTATGACGAAGAAAGAAACTAGTCTACATCTTCGTGTTAAATAAATTTTTCGGTCTATTGTTTATCCAGTATAACTCAAAAATGAGTTCCCGACATGACGAAATAGAAAATTACCTAGGTCTCTTACTGAAATCTACTAGGTGTGACGTCACTGTCTTCATTAACCTACCCTGATATAACTTTTTATTCGTTTCATAGGTAAAGTTTTACCTTTACCTTGAATAGTTTTTCCCAAATTTAAATTCCCATTTTTACAAAATGACTTGACTTGAAAGAAACCCAAAAATCCAACCCATATATTTTTCCGCTGTTTTAGACCAGTTCACCTGTAGACCATGTAAGCTATAACATGACGATTATTAATTCAGTAGTTTTCTTGATAAAGATTGGTTAAAACATTTAACTGACTATACCGTAACCCTATCTTTCAAAATTGAGTTACGATATTAGGAGATACGGCAACAACCAAAACAAATATAGACCAATAGAACATTTTAATTATAGGTATACCATTGAAACACCCTCTCGAGTGGAGAAGAAAAATTCCCTAATTTACTCCTCAGCCTTCTTCTCAATGACTGGGGAGTTTAAAATCCAGCTAAAAACACTCATTCCATAAAAAAAAACATTTTATAAAATAATCTATAATATAATGATACAAACAGCGAAAAAATTAATTCGCCCTCGTCTTACAAAAAACAACAAAAGAAAAAGAAAACGCGACGATTCCACTTGGCGAATTATTATTGGTCTATTGTTTTACAACATTCCTTATACATCAAAAGATGCATATAACAAACACAGATCCATTTTGCCATACCATATAGCCATATCAAAGTTACGTTAAAAGAAAATTCTAGGACGCTTTAATTCAAAAATACTTCCCTCTCACATATTTACTCAACAGATAGTAATAGACTTTTGTCATTTATAAAAATATCTCAAAAATTACTAAACAATTTAATAACAAATTGTTTTTAAAAACTTTCAACTTGATATGTCAGTCATTTACAACTCAATACAAAACAATAAAATTCCTGAAAAATAATATTAATTAAGTAAAATTTTTGAGGGAAGTCGAAGAATCGTAGACCTCTACAGTTGTTGAATGTCATGGTCTTCACCTATAAAAGAAAACGAAGTTATAACACTAATTCTATACATGGTTTAAACAAATATAATAAAACTTTTTCTTTAAAACATCATTTAATGAATTTATTATGCTTTTGACATAGTGTTTAGACACTATTATTTTTCTTTTCATTAAAATCGGTCTCGTAGTTATTAAAAATTAAAACAAGTTTGTACAAATTTTAAATGAGTGCTCATAAATTACGAGGATTAGATGATAATTAAAAACTTTTTAGGCGAATAAAACAATAAAACCTCTACAAACGCAAAATTTTAAAAAGTTAAAATGCTAAGGCATTGCTTAATTAATTTATGTTATATATGTCTATGTAATGATAGACAGGCTTACTTTTGCAATGCAAGAGAAAAAATATATTTAGTGTCAAAATTGCAAATATTGAAACAAAAAAAAAACTTAAAAACTTAAAACAAAGATTGTCCTTTTTGACATCGACGATCTAATCTAAAAACTCAAGAGAGAGATTGTCCCTTTTGACTTTCAGATTGATCCAGGATCTAGATTAATATTTTTTTTATAGGTTTTTTAATACGTGTGTAGCTTGAGCTATTACGAAAAAAAAAATTAAACTTTTTGGCAAAGAATGGTTAGGGGATGAAATGTCAACTACCTCTAATTCAGAAAAATTAATCGTTTATTTAAACAACTACAATTTCCATTCCATTCCAATGGAAAGTGTCGAAATGGATGCAATAAGAAGATCAATGAGAATATCCAGAACTGATCATACAAGAAATCAGATCACAAAAGAAAGAATGGGAATCGAGGGAAGCATAACTGATGACATCACTAAAAGGCAACTGATATGGTATGTCCATGTACAACGGATGAACGATGAAAGATTACCAAAACAGGTCCGAGAATGGCAACCAATAGGGCGCAGAAAAAGAGGGCGTCCTAAACTGGAATGGTAACAGTCAATCCAAAGATCAATGAGTCAAAAAAAAAACTGACGGACTGTCATGATCGAAGGAGGTGGAGAATAGGCGTCGGACAACGTAGAAAAACGTTCTAAGCCGACATAGTAGTAGTAAACAACTACTGTGTAGAGTAAGTCCAACTACAGCAAAATGGTAATAACACATTATAAAACAGTCTTTAAAAAAAAAGAAAGTAAGCTCTGATGATAATTGCATAAAAATTATATTTTATTTAAACAGGATAAGAAGATTACAGTAAGTTAGCAAAGAAACGAATGTACTAAATCTTTTGGTTACCAAGATATTTACGTACGCAAGTTATTATATTGCTACGACAACTACAGTATAGAATCTCTGTGTGTAAATAACTTAAAACTTTTGAGATTCAGTGCTATTTACATATGCTAAGAATATCCTGGATGTATGTATCTATCCAACATTTTCTTGGAACACAAAGAAAAAAACGAATGAATACTAAAAAAAAAAAAGAAAACTTAAATTCGTTGGACACTAACACAAGGTGCGGTCAAAACTGTGAAGTAATTCGATTAACTGTGCAGAGAAAACTTAACTGAAAAATTATAGAACTTTATGCTATGCTTAGCTAAGAAGGCATTGTGTTATTAGCACTTTTCAAAAAAAAAACATACAGTACGAAGTACGAAGTAGGCCTGGCAAATAGACTTTTCTTTTGGGCTACTTTTTGTTAGCAGTTGATAAAGATTACTATGATCAAAAAAAAATACGTTAAGAGATAAAACAAATCAAAATTATCGAACGAACATTTTCACATATCTTTTAAATCTTAACATGAACAAAAAAAAATACTAACCAATAGGTTTAAGTTTTAGTAATTATCTTAAACAAACATGAAAGTTTAAAAGCTCAAATAACACGTTTAAGGTTGACAAAAATAGACACAAAAGGCCTTAATGACTTCATGGTATAATTTATAAAAATGAAATATAGTTTTATATTCATTGATTTAAAAAAAAAATGATAGATAGAAATTTATGTAAGCGTTTTCAGTACTCCACTGTACACGCGGGTCTATTGTGTAACACTGTGTTTTACACGACATGGTAGAAACTCATGGTTTTGCCAATATACTTATATATTAACTTTAAATTTTAAGAAGAATGATCTATTTCTTACGAAAATGTTGACCAGTACATAAAAGTAAAATGTTTTTATGGAAAAGTTTATATCATATAGATATCAAAATACCAATTTTTTTTTGTTTGTAAATAAAAATCCTATATATTTTTTAATTTAACGCACAAAAATCGTCACATGTGATGTGATTACGAGAATATTAGGAATTATGTACATAAGCCATTGTTTTCTAGATTTAGCTGGCAACTCAAAAATTACCGACCGACCTTAATGAAATTTAAATCAAGGAACTGCATTTCTCCCTATAGATCTTTGTTTGAAAAATATAAATATAAACCTTAGTATTCCCAAATGAAAAGTCAAAAATTGGACCCCCGTGAGCTTTCAAGCTAGCCACGGAAAAATATGAGAGAAACAAAACTTTTGTTTTCACGAAAGCTTGTTTGATCTATAAATTCAATATCATAGTTTAATTGATAGATACCGTAAAGTTAAATGTGAATAGACGTATCAGGCCCGAAACTACGGGAGGGTAAAAAAAAAGGTGAAATTTCCCCCCCCAAATCTTAAAATATATTTGTTTTGGACACACATAATACAGTGGTCTGGACAATATGCAAAACAGTTCTATGCAATATTTATTATAATATTTCCTTCCCCAAATAAAATAGATACGCCACTGTTAGAAAACATTTTATTCCAATTGAAAAAGGCATGAAGTAGGTAGGTGTCTAAGAATGTTTTTCTGGACTTTATGAATAGAAGAAAGGCCCTTTTTAGAAAGTAGGTATAAAATATTGTGACCATGTGTTTTACCAGTATATCTTTGTTTCATATAGACTCAAGTGGTCTGAAATACTTTTATAGCCTGTAAATTGATTTATGGGCCAAGACGTTTTAACTTGGAAATAAAAGATCAAAATTCCTTTCGAAACCTTTCTTGGATATTTAAAAAAATGCAGCCTAAATAAAAAAAGTTTTACCATACTTAAATTGATTCAAGCAAATATACAGGGTATTTTTTTTTCAACGGTATTTGCTATAATTTTCAAAAGTTGATTTAGTTTTTCAAAATAGTTTATTTGCTTGAAGCAATAGACTTTATTACTAACTAAGTCCAACTAATTTGTCTCGTTTTACTTTTGTTGTTTGATTTTAATTAATTTTATAATTAAGTTAGCTTATTGGTTATGTATAACCTAAATTTCCATATTTCCATATTGCGTTTTCTCTTTAACCAGTCTTTAATTATTAAATGGGAATTATGATATATTTATTTTAATAATTATTATGTATAAAATTATTACTAACTCAAAATACGCGAGTTTTTATTTTAGGAAAAATATCAAATACCTTTGTCCAATTTCAAAGGTCAAGTCAAATTTAGAAAAATAGAATGATTTATCATTATCTTTGGTTAAATTTTAGAAACAATTATTAGTACTTCTCTTATATAGTATGGAAAAGGTACTGCTAAGCAATCTTTTTAGGTTATCTGGTGTTTTGGTGTAAACCTACATATTACATCAAACATGGTACTTTGATCTTATCGAATTTATTTATTTAAATTGTTTATATTTTTAGTTATTTAAAACATGCTACTTAATTTGTATATCTTTTAATAAAAATCAATAATGTACCTATATAGTCATAAAGACATGGACATGACCTGTAAACTTGGTCTTTTTAATAAAAATTTCAAGAAAATATCTTCTAGCTTCAAACTAATCAAAACGATTTCACTGTCACCAACTATAGTGACAACAAATTATCGTTGTAAAACAAGTAAAAAGGGTTAAGAAAAATCTTTACTGTGTTAGGACATTGATTTGTGGCTTTCTTTAGCCTTATGCAATGAAAATGCTATGAGATTATGTTTTTTTCCAAAAAATTACTGTATGGCTTTACAAAATATTATTTCACTTAAGATATGGTCGATAGCACCAATACATTTGTTAAATCGATCGTCTTTCTGGCAAACAAATGTATTGTAAACTGGAGACCTTGGGAAAATAAAAGAGGTAGTGGAAGACCACAAATGAGATGAGCGCACGATTTGAAGAAACATGCGGACTAGATGGATGAACACGGCGTCATACAGGAAAGAGTGGAAGATATCAATGGAGGCCTATATCCAAAGATGGATCGAAGAAGGCTAAATAAATAGACAGATAACACCATTTTTTTTTTAAAAGGTAATGAATGTACTGTTAAAATTACCAATGCAAAACTTGTTTAATTACCGTGCGAATAAATACCTAACTCAAAAATTACTGCCAAAAATTTCACACACACTATGCACAGAAAAATGAGATTTTCACTCTTGTTATTAGACAATAAAACTAGTGGTAGTTTATAACAAATAATGTTTAATTACCACTTGCGCAATGTCAATCATTGCTCTAGGTGACATTTTAGTGTAAAATACAGATGATAAAATAAAGTATTCCTACAAGGACTTTATAAATAAAAATTTTGACTCGATCTAAAATATGTACTGAGATAAAAGCTTATGGGTAGTTCTCAATAGGTAATATAGTCCTTTCTTAAGTTTAGTTAACGTGTTTTGACTTTTAAGTTAATTGGTGGATAATTTATTTATCTTTTCAGTAAAGTTATTATTCAATACAATGACATACGAATAAAAAAATAGGATGAAACTCTCTCTAAATAAGCTAAGTTGTGTTTTAAGATGGTAACTAGTAAACCGATATGGATGCCATTTTTTTTATTTTTTCTACAAAAAAAGGTTTAGTTTTCTGTTAGGTTAACGTTTTGATTTTTGAAAATATGAAAAACAACGTACATTTTTCGCTAAAGGTGGTTATTTTATTGCTTTGATTTAAAATAGGTCGAATTTTCTTAATATCCTTTCTTAGGATATAACTTTAGATTTTTTTTCGAAAAAAAAATAGGTCTTCAAAGTTAGACATGTACCAAATTTTAATGTTGACAAAGATCAGTATTTTTTTGTATGGTCATAATATGGCTTTTTTTTATCAAGCTCCTTAATCATTTTTCTCTTTCTACATCATGGTTTTAACTCAGAATGATCTATTTGGTAATAAGTCGTTTTAGGTTTTAATTTCAAAGGTGTTAATATTTAATAAGATATTTAAGTGTGATGAGTTCATTTATTAACATAAATAGTTAATTACCTAATTACTTCGCATGTAGCGGATTAATTCCTTTAAGGGCAAAGATAATGACAAAATAAAGCAAAAATAATTTTATTGTGATTTTTCCCAAAATATTTTTATAATGCTACATCTACATAAAACCTGAGACAAAATTAGTTTATGACTTTACAAACAAAAACCCGAAAGTTTTTGTTTGGACAATCTAGTTTGCTTTACCTGAATCATAGAAAATTGAATAAAGGGTTCTACACTAGGTTTTTCCATTTCATAATATTTAATTAGGTATACCATTATGCAAAAATGGCTTGACAATAACTTACGATAATAAACGACAATATACTTTTTGATTTGATTAAAAATATTATGAACCGAAATTCACTTGATTACCTACATGTTAGTGAAAGAAAATAAATAAAATAAAGTCTCTCTCAAAATAACCAAAAAAAATATACAGGAGGTTGTTTTTACATTTACCTCACTTTACTTAAAAGCTGTGAATTTGCAGATAGTGCTGATAATATCCAACTTAAGAAAAAAAATCAAATTTTCTTTTATGAAAAGAATAATACGTACTTTAATAAGAAAATTATAAAGCAAAAAATAGTTCGACAGGTACGTCGTTTTAAAGAATGCTATGTTTGAATGCTGTTTTGTAACATAAAACGTAAATTTTTATTTCTAATTTGATAATAATTGTATAGAATCGATATTTGCTGTGGCTACATTTATTTAGTCCATGGTTTTAACAATTTAGTGCTTTTAAAATTTTGAATGATTTATTTGTGGACCTTATAATAAAGAAATTTCTCATAATCGACAAAGTTGTTACTGAGATACAAAGAAATCAGTTAGTCACGTTTATTTTCCAAAAAGAAACTTGTGTGTAGTTTGGAAAATAAAATACATTTTGAAAATCTGGAAATATAAAAACATAAAATTTGAAAATACTTCGTGGTTGCTTACTTATAGTTTGAACTGGTAAATCTCAATCATATATGTATGAAATAGAGAGTACAAAAATGACAACAAAAAATATCTATCACATATTCTATACAAGATATTGCTAGTAGCTAGGTCTGTTTTTTGAGTTTATCCTGACCAGATACTTTACAAATGTCCTGTAGCACAAATTTATGAGAGATGAACGTTTGCATGGAAAAAGTAGTTAGAAATTATAAATTTTAAAGTTATGATGCAATATCAATGGAAAATTACTTGAGATTAATTAATTACACCATTTTGGATACTTAGATGGTCAAATAATTTGGCTTAGGTACTTTTTGCCAAATGAAGTTTTAGGTATTAAACAAACCAATAAAACCAAAATAAAGTAGAAATATCGATATCTACGAAGAAAAATACTTATAAAAACAATGTTATAATGACTTAACATAAATTTTTGTATTATTTAAACAAAAAATGTTATTAAATATCAATAAAAAAGGTTTAATGGTTCAAAAAAAACAAAAAAAAACTGTTATTAATGCAATAAAATAAATAAAAAATATCCTCCCTTCGTTATATTTGACGGGTGTCTTCAAAAAAAATCAGTGGTTTGTTAGAGGAAGGGTTGGCAATTATTGTTTCAGCCAACTAATCAAAAATAAAGAGTTGCAATGGACTCCTTTTTTATGTTTTTAATAAAAGATTCTTTAAAAAAATTCAGCTAGAAAGACAAAATAGGCTTTTAATGGCAAGAGAATGATAAGTTTAATGAGACTTTATTTTAACAACACTGTGCTACAATTAAGACAAAATAATGGACTCTTTTATCCATTTTGTTTAAATAATGTTTTGATGGAACAATTTTAAAGTTTACCAACGAGTTTTGGAGTTATAACTCAAATCTAGAGTTCAGTAAAGCTTTATTAAGGCAAAAGGTTGATCCTTTCGCATGCTGGAGAATCCGTCCGCCAGATAGAAATGGAGAGCATTTTATTTGCTGGCATATTTGGATAGTATTTAACCTTAACTTTTCAATAAAAAATATTCTACCAATTTATCTTTTCAAAATTTAAAGTGATCATATATCAATAGAAAAATTGTCATGACATTGACATTTTCCTTGTATTTACTGATTCAGGACAAAAAAATATTCAAAAATATTAAAAAATTCATAAAATAATTGTAACACAGATTATAACGTTAGTAAATTAAACAACGAAAAACAGTTATGGCACATCTCCCAACAAATTAGTTTTGGTTTTCAAAAACTAGACAAGACTATTTCTTTTTAAACGAACAATTTTACAAAAATTTCCTTTAGTTTTTCCAACAAAATACTACCAATAGGTTAACTAAAGTACTACTGAGTTTTTCTCAAACTTTCAACATAAAACTTTCACAAATTTTTCAAATTTTTTTTTCAAATTTTCCTAAATTTTTTCACAAATTTTCCAAAAACTAAATTACCCCACACCTGACACCACTTTGTAACAGGGGCCTGTGTGTGACAGTGGGACTGTCACCTCAAGTGACCAAGGCTTAAATGTTGTAAGCTACCAACTTAGGCTACAACTTATATAAATTATGAAAAGATTAAATGTTACTATATGTTATTAAATTTACACGATCTCGAAAGGGAATTTGGCGGTTCTTGGAGGAAAAGTATGCTATAAACGTTTTTCTCAAATGTATAACTAATAGGATAATCATACATACCTTTTCAATTTTCTTCTTGCAGCTTCACACTTTCACTTCTAATATTTATTATTTAAATATCAAATTTTTACTACCATTGAACTTTTATATTCAAATATTCACACTTCTTAAACTTTTAGGTTTTATAAACCTTTTATATATTTGTTGTAAATATATATATTTATCAACATCTTAAACGTTGATTGAATGAGTGAAACTATTCAATCAACTGTTTAATTTACTTAATATTACTGTTTAGGTTTGGGATATGTTATTAATTGAAAATGCCGATTTTAGGGCAACGAATGGTTTGTATTTTGTTGATAAAAAACCATAAAACAGTTAAACACATTATTTCAAAACACTGGAAACAGTAATAATTAATGACTTTACAATCAATAAACTCTAAAAGAAAAGACCAAAATAATTATGAATATTAAAGTTAACAGTTTTATACAATGTTAAAATAATTGATAAATTTCCCCAGTTGAAATAAAACCCCCCTTAAGAAGTGTAAATGAAAGTGTACCGTACTAGGCAACGACAAACTAAAGAGTAAAATCCCTGACGACTTTCGAAAGTTTCCCGTCTCAGTTAAAGCGACGCTGCGCTTGAAGGGACAAATATCTTGGCGTTGATTGGCTAGAATTCTACTCCCTTTCGCCTTGGCGAGAAAGAGATAGACTGCGCTTTAAGCGCTCCACTAAGAGACAAAATAGCAATGTAAGCCAGACTTAAAAACCCGTTAGAAAGTAAATTTACAGTGTGTTTTTTTTTAATTGAAAATAGTTTAAAATTTGTTTCCAGTTACAAAATAAGAATTATTTTGATGTTAGTGGCTCAAAGGACACATTAGCCGAATACAACTTTTATTAAAATACAGCGAACCTGAAAACATGCCTAAAAACAAGTCGCCGAGTTGCCATAAATTTTACTTAATCTTAACCTAGTCTTGCATATAATTAATGCTTGTTGATGTCAAAACAATATTTAATTAAAAATCTTTAAAAACTTATAAATGGCAAAAATACCATTTATGCTCAAATCCCGTTTTGTTACACACTGTTCGTCTCGCTGAGCGACGCTAACATAGAGTTAAATGGAAACAGAGACAAATTTTCTCTATGAATGGAAATAAGCAATCCTGTGTGTTTATAATCGTTGAGTGTTCCCATCTTATCTAACCTAATCTGTGGTTACCATGGTCCCCATCGCAGCCAACGATAAAGACCGGCCATGGCTCGTTATAAGCAAGTCGGCGGTCACGTGATCTTAGGAGTCCCAGGATTCTTATTGTATTGCTTAATATATTATATGTTTTTACACAATTTAAATAAATTAACAAAAAATTTTTGTTCTTTTATAGGCAAAAATTGAAAAAAATATTTTGCTGATATATGTGTTTATTATGGATAAAAGAACTGAATCTATAATTCTTTGAGTGTCATCATCTTTGTCTGAGTTCTTATGCAAAGATTTATTAGCAGACACTAAATCATTGTGCTTTTTAATAAAATTGTTTTAAAAAATTTTACATGCCCTTAAACTAATTTTTTCAAGCTTTGACAATAGTTTTTCTCCATAAAAACACTCGCTAGAGTTATCTGAAGAAAAATTTTCAATATAAAACATTTCACAATAATTTATTAAAAAGAAACAAGTGATTTTGTGAATAAGTAAGATGGTTTTCCCATTCAATGAACTGAATGTAGTGGTCGTCAATAATTTTTTGAAAAATTACCCAGCACAAAGTTTAATATCTATTTCAATAAAGTGTAAGTTAACTACCAACTCATGTTCTTTTAAAAGCTGTATCTTACTTTTTAAATATTTTACACTACCAGAGAGATTACTATCTGTTAACAATATTTTACAAATCAGTTTTTTAATATTGCGAGGGTGCGGAAGACATATTACCTTAGAATTGTAAATTGTCGTGTATGCACTGGATAACTGGATAAACAAAGATGAAGCCAAAATTAAAGTGTATCCACCATATCTTCGATTCTCAGGTTACCTTTTCAAGAGACCTAATTGTTCAATAAGAAATGACAACTGAACACATTTTTCACTCTCACTATCGAAAACGTCACTAAGGATGTCTATTGCTTGATCAATCTTATCCAAGATCTTATCTTTTACCACTTCTTTCAGGTTTGCAACATATAAGGTTTCAGTTTTATAGTTGGACCGACAAGGAACAACAGTAATTACACGTTCGCAGCTATACATAGAGGGCGCGATGGCAGCGGTTAGAAAAAAAATAACATAACAAAACAATCTTAACCCAGGAAATGTTAGACTCAGCATACTTGAAGTAATCTTTAAAATACAACTATGGTTTCAATCATTTTCCACCGATAAAAACAAAAAAAACTTTATTTTCTGATCAGGTCCGTCAAAACACCCTATATAAATATTCTAAAGTTTCATCAAAATTTGTACATACTGTTCAGTAATTCTGTAGAATAACCAAATAAAACCTTAGTCTATTCACACCAAATTATTTATCTTTTCGGAACACAAATCATCACCAAGTCTATAAAAAAAAACAAAAATGTGTATTTTGGTTATAAAAAAAACTATATAAAAAAAAACAAACCAGCTATCGGCAATAGCTATATAAAATTTTAGCTGTATTAACCTGTCTAACTCTATTTCAACCAAAGGTGCTTATGATACCTATAACATCAAATTTAACCATTTGGTCATGTCGTAGTGACTATTGTTAATTGGTACCCAGCTATCCAAAAAAGAAATGAGAGCGAGATCCAGGATTAATTCCTAGCTTAAAATCATAATCTGGATTCTAGAAATCCCATGTAGGCACAACATTGTGAACCCATTATAAATAAACTATAACCAAAATACCATATAGCCAATATATAAATATTTTGTAAAATGTAACCATAAAACAACAAAATATGAAACTAATCAAAATTTTTTTAAAAAAATTAAGTAGTCTAAATAGAGAGAAAATTGTCTGTTAAAGACATAAAAAAAATTGTAACATTTCCTCGGCAAAGAAAGATTTTTATAACAATATATATATATACATATATATATATTTATGTTATAACATATTGACCTAATTAAAAATAAAAATCTGGTATATGCAATTGAATTTCATATTACCATTGGTTAAAATTAGAGCAAAGTTCTAATTTATCCTATAAAGAAAATTTTAAGCCATGCTTGATGAACAAAAAAAAATTTAAGGTTATGTTATAACATAATTAAAATACCTTGTTTCTCGACAAAGATCTCGAACAGAAGGGGACGATTTTTGTAAAATTCCTCTCAATTTCCCAAACTACATAGCAATCACTGACCAATCAGATTCCTCAAAACCCCAAAATTTTCACTCTCCAGAAAATCAATAACACAAATACGTATTCATTAATAAGACTAAAACTGACTGAATAATTTTGAGTCACTTTATTCAAATTACAAAAAACTTATGTTTATTGTTTTACAGGTAAATACATCAGTAAACAATCTCAGAGTCTTTGCAAAACAAAGCTTTTCAGGTTAAAACACAACACAGCCTATTACGCAATGTGTGTCGTACTAGTTGAACAACCAGAAAATTCTTTCTATCCCTGTTTCACCCGAATGACAAAAAAAGGACAGACAACTCACTCGATTCTATTCCGAAACTGAACAAATTCAAAATGAACCTCTTCCAGCGGAGATCGCTGCATAAAATCAATAATCTTGAGCTTAACCCGACCACAGATAGGTAGCGTGGAAATCACCGAATAAATTTTCAAAATATTCTAATTAAACTCTCTCACGTAAGGTGTCGCTAGAGGTTATTTTTTTAAAGCAAATATTAATTAGCTTAGCAAAAACGCATTACGGAAAAAATGTAATTTTATTCGTAACAATCTTTAGAGATATTTAAAAAATATATTTTTTTTCATTGTTAAAAAAAACATTTATTTTTCATTGTTAAAAATCAATATCTTTTTAACGTTCGAAAAACACTTTAAAAAAACGTTATAAAAACATAAGATTATTTTTCTAACGTCAGAAAACGGGTTTTTAAGCTTCTTTTTCACTATGAATATGACGTTAGTTTTTAACTTATACATTATTTTGACGTTATTAAAATGTTTTTGTGTTTAGTAGGCAGCGCCGTAGCGTGCCCAAAAGGGCGGGGGGGGGGGGCGACAGTTAAAAAGGGCGCCTCTGAAAACTGATGAAAAATCTTGTGACAAAAAAAAACAAATAGGTCAAAAGGGCGCCTCTCACGAATCTTGCGACCAAAAAAAACAAAAAAAACAAAAAAAAAAGGTCATCATGTGTGAGGGGGCGGCCGATAAGTCCCAAGGGCGCCTCTCGCCTCTCACGAATCTTGCGACCAAAAAAAAAAAAAAAGGTCTTCATGTCGTTAGTTTCCTTTGGCACCCACTCAATTGGCCGTTACCGGCCCGACTTAATAAAGCTGAGGGCGCTTCGGCCACCTATGGGGCGCCACTACCCTCGGATCGGGGGGGGGGGGCGACGAATCCCCCGCGCCCCCCCACGCTACGCCGCTGTTAGTGGGTCACTGCATCCTGGCGTCTCAGGCTTCCAGGATACAGTGACCCTAGAATGTTCACACTTTACACTCGAAAAAGGTTTAAGTTGATTGATTCGATGAGCGGGAAGTGAACTCATTATGGGCGGTCTATAGGGTTTAGGGTTGATTCTAAAACATTGCAAGCACTTGGATATGGTTCTTTGAATTGCCCGTCTGGCAGATAATATCCAAAATTGCTGTAAAAGCAGATTATGTAATGTTTTAAACCCAGGATGAAGATATTGTGGATGAGCGGACTCGATAAGAAGAGTAGTTAAACGATGGTCACTCGAAAGTAAGACGGGGTGTTTTGCAGAATAAGACAAAAGGTCAGATTTTTGTAATCTGCCACCGACTCTTTTTTTAATAGATAATGATATTATTCTCATCAAGAAAAGGTGAAAGTTTTCGCAAAGGTTTCGGTATTGGTTTATCCTTAGATAACGCGGAAAAAAGCTCAGAAAAACAAGAACCTTGAACGCGTTTGATAAGAAGGTGTAACGCACTTTGCATCTCACCGGTGGTAGGAAAAACAATATTCTCAAAAATAACTTTTTGGTCCGGCGGCTTAGTGGGTTTTTGATAGGAATGGTTTTGAAAAAGGTTAACTATTCGAAGGACATAACAAATGATACGTTGAATTTTTGATATAGATGAATATTTGATAAGAAGCTGATCTAAGAAGTTGACATCAATTATCGCATTGCAACAGACTTTTGGCTTTTCCTCCAGATTAATATCTCCGAAATCAATCGGCATTTTTGATTTATGAAAATCGGGCCATTCGTGTTCGGGAGACCACAAAAACGACGGTGCGTTCCACCACATGTCATGTGACATGAGCTGTAAAGGGGTGGCCCCTCGTGACGCAATATCGGCTGCATTCAAAGCAGAAGGAATGTAGCGCCACGAGTTTGAGGGAATGATTTCTTGGATTCTACTGACTCGATTTCCAACAAAGGTTTGCCAGCGATTAGGAGGGGATGAAAGCCAGTGCAATACGACTTGCGAATCGCCGAAAGTAACGATATTTGTAAAAGTTATTTTTCCTTCATAGCTAGATAAAACGAAGTCAATTAATTCGCTTAAAAGAAATGCGCCTAGGAGTTCTAGCCTAGCCAAAGTTTGTGACTTTATAGGCGCGACCCTAGATTTTGCAGATATGAGAGAAACAGATATATTGTTTTCCTCTTCTACACGAAAATATACGACGCCTGCGTAGCCTCGAATTGAAGCGTCACAGAAGCCGATGATTTGACAGGTATTGGTTTTTGACAGTTTGATTTGTCGGGGTAATTGAAAATTGGAAAGAAGCGGGAATTCAGAACGAAGTAGGAGAATCTGGTTCTTCGTCCCAGCCTATTTTCGATATCCACAACTGTTGCAAAATAAATTTTGCTTGTAGCAACAAGGGACAAAGAAAACCTAAGGGATCGAAGATTGTTCCTATGATAGATAAAATAGCACGTTTGGTTGGGGGTTTGTCCTTCATTCGGCATTGATAAGAAAAAATGTCGTTTTTTGGATGCCATTGAAGTCCTAAAACTTTGATGAAGTGGGGTTCCTCCTTGTCAAAAGAGAGAGGCATTTGACGATCGGATTCTGGCAATGTTGCCAATAACTCAGGACAATTGCTTGCCCATTTTTTAAGTTCAAATCCTCCCGACTTCAACAAATCATTGAGTTCTGTTTGAAGGGAGAGAGCTTCAGAAAGCGAAGGGCTAGTTCCCAAGATATCGTCGATATAGATTGACGTTTTTAGAACAGTACTAGCCATAGGAAAACGTTCCTTTTCTCTCTCTGCCAGCTCGTTTAAGGTACGCATGGCTAGAAAAGGTGAGCATGTCATGCCAAAAGTGACAGTAGAAAGTTCCCACACTGACAGTGGGTCCTGTGGAGAAAACCTCCACAATATCCTTTGATAAGGACGGTGATAAGGATTGATAAGGACTTGACGGAACATCTGTTTGATGTCAGCAATGTAGGCAATAGGATTAAGACGAAACGTAAAGAGTAAAGAAGCAATATCCTTTTGAAGTTTCGGTCCAGATAACAATGTGTCATTGAGACTAATATTTTTTGGGGTGACTGCCGAACAATCCCAGACTACCCTTAATTTTGTATTTAAGCTTTCCGGCTTTAGTACGCAATGATGTGCTAAAAAACACGATACGTCTAAACTAAACTCATATGATTAGAATCGATATAGTCTTGCATGAAACTTGAATAGGCAGTGTACAGATCAGGATTTTTGATTAATCTATTTTCTAGAAGTAAAAATCTACGTTAAGCTTGCGGATAAGTATTTCCTAGGTCAGGGTTTATTTTATCTTTAAACGGAAGATCTGCCATGGATCTACCGCTCGGTTGCCGTACTACACTAGCAGTAAAAATTGATTCTGCTTGTTTTTCTTCCTTTGATAAGATTTGTTTTTTAGGCAAATGTTCGATTTCCCAAAACCTAGGAAGAATGACCTCTAAAGGAGGTGAATGACTCGTTAAAAAACAACTGGTTCGTTCCGTAAGACTACCTACTTCGTCAACCTTTCCCATGACGACCCAGCCAAAGATAGTTTCAAGGGCTGAAGGCTGCCCTACCTGTCCAAGAACCCTGCTCTCCTTGAATATCTGTGCGAATAGCTCGCAACCAATAACCAGGTCCACAGGTCTAGATTTGAAATAAGATGGGTCGGCAAGTTTAAGGTTTTCCAAGTGTTTCCACTGATTATCGTTCAAAGAGAATGTAGGCATATTGGAACATAGTTGTGGAACAACAATTGCTTCGAAATTAAGTAAAGGAGTGACTTGTCCTTGTGGCTTAATGTGACATTGAACGAGCCCTTTGGAAGTAAAAGAAGACATCTGATTTAATCCGAATATTTCAGTGGTGTAACTTCGCCTAGGAAGATTAAGACGCTGAATACACTTTTCACTGATGAATCCTGTCTGTGATCCAGAATCAAGCAGTGCCCTTACAGGTTGAAAATTTCCGCAATCGTCCATAACATCTATTATGGCGGTGCATAAAAGAAAGGTACCTGAAGGTCCTGAGGCATTTAATGACACATGAAGATTATTGACAGGTGGTGTGTGAATGACAGGACTAGTATCTTGGCTTCCAGACTCTTGATTAGTTTCTAAGATATGAGTTAAAGTGTGGTGCCTTTTACTATTGCAAGTCCTGCATGAATATTTTGATTTGCACGTATCTACACCATGCAAGGGATGAAAACACGCTAGACATAATTTTTTCTGCTTGACGAAAGATAGGCGATCGATAGGTGAGAGATCAAGAAATGTCTGACATTTCGAAAGCACGTGACCTTGATTACACCGGAAACATTTTATTCCCGTACTTGAATTAGTTGAGGTGCCAGCCAGTCCTATAAAAGGCGAATTGGATGATTTATAGGTAGGCTTTTGCCCAAACTGATTTCGCATAGAATTTGAATTTTGATAGGTAGGCTTTTGCCCAGACTGATTTTGCATAGAATTTGATTTTTGATAGATAGGCACCTTTTTGGGTGCTGTTGATTGGGGAAGTGATTTCAAAACTTTACATCTTTTTTCTAGAAATTGAAAAAGTGACTGAAAAGTGGGAATTTCGGTATTAGTATTGGCGTGACTCATTTCGAAATTTGAACGCGTCGGAATATCCAATTTTTCTAACAAAATAAAAAAAATAATAAAGTCCCAACTGTCAACGTCAAAGCTAAGTGATTTTAAAATTTCTAGGGATTCAGAAAAGGTGTCAATTAAATTACGCCATTCTTTAGCTGACTCGTTTTTTAAGGTGAAGTTCATAATTGAGCTTAAAGCATCATTTGCGAGGTGTCGCTTGTTTTGATATATATTGACTAATTTGTCATAAGCAATTTTATAATTTTGATCAGATAAGCTAATCCCTGATATCAATTTTAAAGGCTCATCCTCGAGATATGAAAATAAATATTGAAGTTTTCGGACGTTACTTAGACTTTGATTTTGATCTATAATGTTATTAAAAAGATCGAAAAAGCTTGGCCATAATTTTTTATCACCTCGAAATATGGGAATACCTAACTCTTTAAGTTTTGGAGTTTCGTTTTGTCGAACATATGATCCCGAAAGGGTTGGGGCCTCAACCGGAAATATTTTAGAGTAAACCCCCTTACACGCATAAAAATATTTACGAGCTTCTGAAAGGATCGCATCCTGTGTTTTAAACTCCTCGTCGGCCGAGTCGTCTATCAACATAATGACGTCATTATGTGCCAGCATGCATTTATCGAAGGTTTCATCCAAATCGGAATACCTCACTTGAAACTCGTTTCTCGCTTTTTCATCCTTTTCCGCGTTCTGTGACAACACATAACACTCGGTGATCGCAGATAAAAAACCCTTGCGTTTTTGCGCGGCTTTTTTGACAGACATGATTTTACCTTTGAAATGACGAAATTGTCGGTAAATATACAATTAACGCTAAATTAATGCTTCTGAAATAGAAAAATGACGAATTGTCGAAAATATGCACTAGTTTATCGCAATTGATGAACATTGTTTTAAATATCGAAATGATATGAAACACCCTAACACATAAATGAGAAATGTTTTTGTTTGTTTTGTTTTGCGGTTCCTTCGCTTTGTTTACTGAATCGACCACGCGGTAGACACGTGCCTACGTGCCGCTACCGATACCGCCGTTTCAATACGATTGGCAAATTCAAGGCCGCCTTGTTTTTCGGCCTGAAAATAATTATTAATACCGTCGTATGGATTTATTATTTTAAATAATTAATTCGGTCGAAGGAGCACTTATGTTAACTCGCGGATAGAAAAACGATAAATGCAATGGACTGTATAACTTAATTAACGAAAGCGCGAGCAAACATAAATATATTGATAGGAATTACGAAATAATCAAACGTCCATAGGTAAAATATTTGTGCCACACAACGGTAATCAGAGACAACTGCACTCACCATTTTGCATCCACTTTCTCCTCGTTCCAAGGGGCCCCTGAATGGATCTAATGATGTCACCACATAGCTGAAGGGCTGAAGTTTCTAGTTCTATGCTTCAGTACACAAAAATCGAGCACTTTCAGGTGTAGATATTTGAAATAGTTGGATAACGAAATTAACACGCCATTTTCTCGAGGCGGTCGACAAGGATCTCTCTGGTTGTTGGTGCGCATGTCCAAATACGCGAAATGCGCTTTGTCCTTCATACAATTGTGTGTTTTTAAAAATATATATAAACAACCGCGAAATTTAGCGGGAGCTAACACCTATCTGCCTTCCAAATCTCAGCTCTCGAGCGTTTCTGGAAGTGGACAATGTTACTTTTACACAACTTTACATTTATAGGGGAGGGAAGTAAATTAGAATTTTGGGGTGTTTTAATTTTTTTCTATAGTTTTATCATAGTTACTATCGGCCTTCCAAAGCTCAGTTCTCTAGCGTGTCCGGAAGTGGGAAAATGTTACTTTTGCATTACTTTACATTTATAGGGGAGGAAAGTAAATTATAATTTTGGGGTTTTTAATTTTTTTTCTATAGTTTTATCATGGTTCCTATCAGTCTGTCATATCTCGAAGTGGGCAATGTTACTTTTACATAACTTTACATGTATAGGGGAGGGAAGTAAATTAGAATTTTGGGGTTTTTTCATTTTTTCCATGGGTTTGGTCATAATTTCTATCAGTCTGCCAAATTTCAGCTTTGTAACATGTCTGGAAGTACAGTAGAATTTTGATGATCTATACATGAGTGAGTGAGTGAGATAGTGAGTGAGTGACAATTTCGACGTTTTTTGAAATTTCGTAACTACTTCAGTACTTTTGGGAATTCCATAAAACCAAACATGAAGGGATTGTTAACTCCATGGAGATCTACGGCTGTGCAAAGTTTGAGATTCGTAGCTCATTCCGAAGTAGAGTTTTAGATAGGCCAAATATCGGCTGAAATGTTTCAAGAAAAGATGGTACGGCGCGTGAACTTGGCGAGGCACTGCCGTGCCCTCAGATTTACCTCCTAAATAGTCAACAACACCGTCAAATAAATGAAAAAACGCAAAAAAACGGAAGTAAAAACGTCAAAAACACCTTAAAATCACACGAAATCTCAATACAAACAAAGCAACTGGTCTGCTGGTGACGTAAGCAGACACTGTTCGTCTCGCTGAGCGACGCTAACATAGAGTTAAATGGAAACAGAGACAAATTTTCTCTATGAATGGAAATAAGCAATCCTGTGTGTTTATAATCGTTGAGTGTTCCCATCTTTTCTAACCTTTTTTTTTTTTTTTTTTTTTTTTTACGGGTATGCGCACTCGCAAGGAGATCCCTATCACGCTCGACAAGCGGCAAGTGCGCGGAAATGTTGGTGTGTGTTGGTTTTGAAACGGTTCAGGTTGTAACCTGCAGGGAAAACTGTCGCAGGGAGTTTATTCCACAGCGATGCTGTTCTCCAGAGATATGAATTCTGATATAATGAGGTTCTTGGTGCCTCTATTTTGACAGTAAATTGATGGTTACCGTCTGTTTGACGTGTTCGCCTAGTAGGTGCTACTCCCGGGGGGATCATACGTGCCAACTCTTCAGAGCATTTTCCGTGATAATACCTGTAGAAGAGAGATAAATCGCCCACAGTTCTTCGATGTTCGAGACTATCCAAGCTACGGGTAAGTGCGGGGTCATTGATCAGCTTGATAGCTCGCTTTTGCACGGTGTTCAAAAGCATTAAGGTATGTTTGGGTGCCGCACTCCATATATGTGAGCAGTACTCCATAGTTGGTCGAATCTGGGCTTTGTAGAGTGTCAGCAGTTGGCTTGGTGTATACAGATGTCTTGTACGAAATAGCACCCCAAGCTTTTGGGACGCCCTTTTTGCTATATCTGCCACGTGACTGTGCCAAGACATGTTGGTCTCTGCAGTGACTCCTAAGATGTTCAACTGGCTCTGCAATGTGACAGCACTTCCAGATAGCATGATGTTTGGCTCACCGGTGCTGGTCTTTTTTGAAAACAGGGCTGCTTGGGTTTTCTGCGCGTTGAACTGTACAAGGTTTTTGTTGCCCCAGTCCTCTATTATCTCCAGGTCGTTATTTATCTGCGATATTTGAGTTAGTCTAAGATGATGAAATTCACGTGCGGATAGACACTGAGTGGGTGGTATGACTGAGGAGACTACATTGCCATCATCTGCAAAGCAATAAAGTGGATTTACAGTTTTATCTATGAGGTCATTTATGTAAATCAGAAAAAGTGTTGGCGAAAGGATTGCTCCCTGTGGCACACCAGCATTTATTTGGTAAGAGTTGGAGTTCCGGCCATCCAGTGCAACATAAATGGATCTATCCTTAAGGTAACTTTCAAACCAAGTACAAAGTCTCGGCGACAATCCCGTTGCTTTGAGCTTGTTGAGCAGATTTTCATGCCAGACTTTATCGAATGCTTTAGATATATTTAAGGCAATTGTTCTTGTTTCACCTCGCAACTCAATCGCTTTTTGCCATAAGTGAGTGACGTATGTAAGTAAATCGCCAGTTGACCTATATTTTCGAAATCCGTATTGCTTGTCGTTGATAATTTTGTATTTTTCCAAGTACTTGGTTAGGTGATTGTTCACAACTCTTTCCATTACTTTTGATATCACCGGAAGTAGAGCAATTGGTCTATAGTTTAACGGATCTGTCTTTTTTCCTTTCTTTGGAATGGGTTGTACTGCGGCAGACTTCCATGATGATGGATATACTCCTTGCCTATAAGATAAATTGAATAATTTTGCGAAAGTTGGGGTGAGTTCGCTAGCACAATTTTTGAGTACTATCGCGGGAATGCCATCTGCTTTGTTTGTATCCAACTTTTTAAGGGATTTTTGTATTTCACTGTGACAAAAGGGTACCTCTGGCATACTGTGGGAAACCCTTCTGTGGTTACCATGGTCCCCATCGCAGCCAACGATAAAGACCGGCCATGGCTCGTTATAAGCAAGTCGGAGGTCACGTGATCTTAGGAGTCCCAGGATTCTTATTGTATTGCTTAATATATTATATGTTTTTACACAATTTAAATAAATTAACAAAAAATTTTTGTTCTTTTATAGGCAAAAATTGAAAAAAATATTTTGCTGATATATGTGTTTATTATGGATAAAAGAACTGAATCTATAATTCTTTGAGTGTCATCATCTTTGTCTGAGTTCTTATGCAAAGATTTATTAGCAGACACTAAATCATTGTGCTTTTTAATAAAATTGTTTTAAAAAATTTTACATGCCCTTAAACTAATTTTTTCAAGCTTTGACAATAGTTGTTCTCCACAAAAACACTCGCTAGAGTTATCTGAAGAAAAATTTTCAATATAAAACATTTCACAATAATTTATTAAAAAGAAACAAGTGATTTTGTGAATAAGTGAGATGGTTTTCCCATTCAATGAACTGAATGTAGTGGTCGTCAATAATTTTTTGAAAAATTACCCAGCACAAAGTTTAATATCTATTTCAATAAAGTGTAAGTTAACTACCAACTCATGTTCTTTTAAAAGCTGTATCTTACTTTTTAAATATTTTACACTACCAGAGAGATTACTATCTGTTAACAATATTTTACAAATCAGTTTTTTAATATTGCGAGGGTGCGGAAGACATATTACCTTAGAATTGTAAATTGACGTGTATGCACTGGATAACTGGATAAACAAAGATGAAGCCAACATTAAAGTGTATCCACCATATCTTCGATTCTCAGGTTACATTTTCAAGAGACCTAATTGTTCAATAAGAAATGACAACCGAACACATTTTTCACTCTCACTATCGAAAACGTCACTAAGGATGTCTATTACTTGATCAATCTTATCCAAGATCTTATCTTTTACCACTTCTTTCAGGTTTGCAACATATAAGGTTTCAGTTTTATAGTTGGACCGACAAGGAACAACACTAATTACACGTTCGCGGCTATACATAGAGGGCGCGATGGCAGCGCCCTCTAAAGTATAGCAGTCCCACTACCTGAACATCGCCATTAGTTGCGTTTCGCTGCGAGTTTATACGAGTCGGTAGCAAAGACGCTTTTTGTAATATTGGTTAAAATATTTGCATTTTGCAGAAAGCAACATGGCAAATTTAAGGCACAATTATTAATATTGATAGTGAATACATATTTGGATCGGAATATTACTCCAGTTGTGTGGGAAAGATGGTATAGTTAAAGAACAACAAATGGGTGTGCAGTGATCTAAATGAAGCACCACAAAATCAGGTAAGAAAAAGTAAACAAAAGAAAAAAAATGGTTTTGTATGAAATATCGCATACCTATAGGTAATCAGACATGGAATGCGACAATTCACCGCGGACGATTAGCCGCCGGACCTTAAGCCGCGTATTCATTTGAGGCAGAATTATATAATAATAATAAATCGTCTTTATTGATAAATAAATGTTACATAGGCGAGGTTTAGCAAACTGCTACTTCGCAAGCCTCGCAGCGGGACCAAACGAATGCTTCGTGTGCATTGCCTTGTATTCACTTGAGCATAAATTGTTTGGCCTCGTAGCGAGGCCCTTACTACAAAATTATTGTTTACATAGAATTTTAAATTTTATTTTCAGAAGCTACGTGCCGAATTGCCTTTACTGAGTGTCGAGTTCACGAAAACCTCAACAGACTGTTGCTGCCCTGCGTTTCCAAAATAAAAGAATTTTATTTACATTATTTATGTTACCTTATCTTGTTATAATTAAAATAGAGTTGGGCCACTTTGTTATATTATTGATTTTCATATAATATAACTTTTTGTATATTATTGATGTTGTTTTAATATTCCCCAAATTTACCTCGGCTAGGTAGAGCTATTTAGTGTCGTGAGGTTCTTTTAAGAAAAATATTGTCAATTTTCCATTTTTGAAATGATAATAGACCTCTATTTACTTTGACACAATTAACAACAATGGTGACAGATTTTCCTTACTATCACCATGTTACCAATGTATCAATGCAGAAACGAAATAAAAGATCAAGATTACTTTTTGTTTACAAACCTCAACATTTATTTTGTTTCAGAAAGAAGAACAAATAAAAATCAAATGATCAAATATAAACAAGAAAAAAATATTAATTTTTGTTGAAACTCAGTTTCTTAAAAAGGTAGTAAAAAATGATATTAATAAAATTATAGATTTTACTGTTCATATATAACTTAAAAGAGACATACTTCCTTTTTAGAACCTTGTTTCTTTCGATGTACAATAGTAAAAAATATATTTACATATGTTGTAATAGTTTTGTTGAGAATTGAGGTTAGAAAAAAAATAACATAACAAAACAATCTTAACCCAGGGAATGTTAGACTCAGCATACTTGAAGTAATCTTTAAAATACAACTATGGTTTCAATCATTTTCCACCGATAAAAACAAAAAAAACTTTATTTTCTGATCAGGTCCGTCAAAACACCCTATATAAATATTCTAAAGTTTCATCAAAATTTGTACATACTGTTCAGTAATTCTGTAGAATAACCAAATAAAACTTTAGTCTATTCACACCAAATTATTTATCTTTTCGGGACACAAATCATCACCAAGTCTATAAAAAAAACAAAAATGTGTATTTTGGTTATAAAAAAAAACTATATAAAAAAAACAAACCAGCTATCGGCAATAGCTATATAAAATTTTAGCTGTATTAACCTGTCTAACTCTATTTCAACCAAAGGTGCTTATGATACCTATAACATCAAATTTAACCATTTGGTCATGTCGTAGTGACTATTGTTAATTGGTACCCAGCTATCCAAAAAAGAAATGAGAGCGAGATCCAGGATTAATTCCTAGCTTAAAATCATAATCTGGATTCTAGAAATCCCATGTAGGCACAACATTGTGAACCCATTATAAATAAACTATAACCAAAATACCATATAGCCAATATATAAATATTTTGTAAAATGTAACCATAAAACAACAAAATATGAAACTAATCAAAATTTTTTTAAAAAAATTAAGTAGTCTAAATAGAGAGAAAATTGTCTGTTAAAGACATAAAAAAAAATTGTAACATTTCCTCGGCAAAGAAAGATTTTTATAACAATATATATATATACATATATATATATTTATGTTATAACATATTGACCTAATTAAAAATAAAAATCTGGTATATGCAATTGAATTTCATATTACCATTGGTTAAAATTAGAGCAAAGTTCTAATTTATCCTATAAAGAAAATTTCAAGCCATGCTTGATGAACAAAAAAAAAATTTAAGGTTATGTTATAACATAATTAAAATACCTTGTTTCTCGACAAAGATCTCGAACAGAAGGGGACGATTTTTGTAAAATTCCTCTCAATTTCCCAAAACTACATAGCAATCACTGACCAATCAGATTCCTCAAAACCCCAAAATTTTCACTCTCCAGAAAATCAATAACACAAATACGTATTCATTAATAAGACTAAAACTGACTGAATAATTTTGAGTCACTTTATTCAAATTACAAAAAACTTATGTTTATTGTTTTACAGGTAAATACATCAGTAAACAATCTCAGAGTCTTTGCAAAACAAAGCTTTTCAGGTTAAAACACAACACAGCCTATTACGCAATGTGTGTCGTACTAGTTGAACAACCAGAAAATTCTTTCTATCCCTGTTTCACCCGAATGACAAAAAAAGGACAGACAACTCACTCGATCCTATTCCGAAACTGAACAAATTCAAAATGAACCTCTTCCAGCGGAGATCGCTGCATAAAATCAATAATCTTGAGCTTAACCCGACCACAGATAGGTAGCGTGCAAATCACCGAATAAATTTTCAAAATATTCTAATTAAACTCTCTCACGTAAGGTGTCGCTAGAGGTTATTTTTTTAAAGCAAATATTAATTAGCTGAGCAAAAACGCATTACGGAAAAATGTAATTTTATTCGTAACAATCTTTAGAGATATTTGAAAAAAATATATTTTTTCATTGTTAAAAAAAACATTTATTTTTCATTGTTAAAAATCAATATCTTTTTAACGTTCGAAAAACACTTTAAAAAAACGTTATAAAAACATAAGATTATTTTTCTAACGTCAGAAAACGGGTTATTAAGCTTCTTTTTCACTATGAATATGACGTTAGTTTTCAACTTATACATTATTTTGACGTTATTTGTTTTTGTGTTTAGTAGGCAGCGCCGTAGCGTGCCCGAAAGGGCGGGGCGGGGGGGGGGGGGGCGACAGCTAAAAAGGGCGCCTCTGAAAACTGATGAAAAATCTTGTGACAAAAAAAAACAAATAGGTCAAAAAACGCACGAATCTTGCGACCAAAAAAAACAAAAAAAACAAAAAAAAAGGTCATCATGTGTGAGGGGGCGGCCGATAAGTCCCAAGGGCGCCTCTCGCCTCTCACGAATCTTGCGACCAAAAAAAAAAAAGGTCTTCATGTCGTTAGTTTCCTTTGGCACCCACTCAATTGGCCGTTACCGGCCCGACTTAATAAAGCTGAGGGCGCTTCGGCCACCTATGGGGCGCCACTACCCTCGGGGCGGGGGGGGGCGACGAATCCCCCGCGCCCCCCCCCCCCCCACGCTACGCCGCTGTTAGTGGGTCACTGCATCCTGGCGTCTCAGGCTTCCAGGATACAGTGACCCTAGGATGTTCTCCAGAGGGGGCGGGAGGAATGTGTGTTTTAGTTGAAGTCGGCCATTATGAGTTTGTTTTGATTTGGGATATGTCAGTAGAGTAGTAAAAAGTATTGCCGGTCGCGTGTCATTATTTTGGTTATCGTTTGGGAATAAATACCATCGATTACATAATTAACTATGCAAATTTAAAAACGTTGACATATGAACTTCGATTACAAATAAAATATTTAGGGCCACATAGACCGGTCTTAAAAATTAACCAATATTTTAGTGCAAGTAATAAAATATTATACGATGCTGAAAACTGGTTGTGTGGTTGTGAAAAACGAAATGCTGTTTTTTGCTTTATTTGTCTTATTATGAACAATCCACCAAGGGATTGTAACTGCGTATGGCAAGGACTATATTTTATGTTGGGGCCATAGAACTGGTCAAACTTCGAAAATTTATATTTTAAAAACTATACAGTTTATCAACAAAAGCACCGAGTTGCAGAATGGTAGGGCCATAGAGATGCGAAAAAACCACACCCTGAGTTAAGATTCGGAAAAACGTCATTTAGCGAATTTTAGGGTAGGGAATCCCATAAGACCAAAATGGCCAAACTTTTAATATTGGTATTTTAAAAACTATAGGTACAGTTTATCAACAAAAGCACCGAGTTACAGAATGGTAGGGCCATAGAGGTGCGAAAAAACCACACCCTGAGTTAAGATTCGGAAAAACGTAATTTAGTAGATTTTAGGGTAAAGAATCCCATAAAACTATAAAGTTTGTCAATAAAAGCACCGAGTTGCGGTATGGTAGGGCCATAAAGATGCGAGAAAACCGCACCCTGAGTTAAAATTCGGAAAAACGTAATTTAGCGAATTCTAGGGTGGGAAATCCCTAAGACCAAAATGGCCAAACTTTAAAAATTCAGATTTCAAAAACTATATAGTTTATCAATAAAAGCACCGAGTTGCAGTATGGTAGGGCCATAGAGATGCGAAAAAACCGCACCCTAAGTTAAAATTTGGAAAAACGTCATTTAGCGAATTTTAAGTTTGGAAATCCCTAAGACCAAAATGGCCAAACTTTAAAAATTCATATTTCAAAAACTATATAGTTTATCAAGAAAAGCACCGAGTTGCAGTATGGTAGGGCCATAGAGATGCGGAAAAACCACACCCTGAGTTAAAATTCGGAAAAATGTCATTTAGCGAACTTTAGGGTTGGTTCAGTTTATGTAATCGAAGTATGGACCAAAATAGCCAAACTTTAAAAATTCATGTTTTAAAAACTATATAGTTTATCAATAAAAGCACCGAGCTGCAGTATGTTAGGGCCATAGAGGTGCGAAAAAACCGCACCCTGAGTTAAAATTCGGAAAAACGTCATTATTTGAATTTTAGGGTAGGGAATCCTAAAAAAAATAATAAATAAGACCAAAATGGCCAAACTTAGAAAGTTCATATTTCAAAAACTATTTAGTTTATCAAAAAAAACACCGAGTTGCACTATGGTGGGGTTATAAAGATGAATAAAGAGATAGAAATAACCACACCCTGAGTTAAGATTCGGAAAAACGTCATTTAGCGAATTTTAGGGTAGACCAATGTGGCCAAATTTTGAAAATTCATTTTTAAATCTCGAGGCTCGAAATGTCGATAGGTTTAAAGTTTGTTTTGCTGGATTTAATATTTAAGTAATATCTCTCTAACAATGCCGTTAAATGTGAACTAGTGTATGCCATCTATTAGCAAAATCCATTGTTGAATGTTCGGAAGCGCATTTGTGTACGTACTATGTACTTACATACTTGTACGTCCTATGTACGTACCTAGTGTACATACCATGTACGTAAATATTTGTACATCCACAGTACGTATTTTAGCGGTCTAGGACAACTGGGCGCCGCCAACTGGGCGCTGCCAACTGGGCGCCGCCAACTCGCCGCCGCCAACTGGGCGCCGGGCCATCTCGGCGCCGCCAACTGGGCGCCGGCCAACTCGGCGCCGGACTAAAATTTTTTTTTTGATAAAATGTGTAGATAAAAAATAAAATATATTATTTATATAAAAACATCTTTAAAAAATCCTTTACGCAATATTTTTTACAAGCTTTTATTTAGCTTCAGATGTTCTGTCAAACTAACTATCTATCAAATCTTGTGAAGCGTTTTGACACACGTAGAGGTCCCATGACAATACAACATTAAGAAAAAAATATCCTCCCACCCTACCCCCACCCCTTCTATAGAAAAATGTGTTTTTGACACACTTCCCGTTATCCGATTTGGATAAAATTTGGTATACACATAGTGGTCCGATGACAATACAATATTAAGAAAAAAATATCCTCCCACCTCTACCCCCACCCCCTTTCATAGAAAAATGAGTTTTTGACACACTTCCCATTATCCGTTTGGATGAAATTTGGTATTCACATAGTGGTCCGATGACAATACAACATTTAAAAAAAATATCCTCGCACCCTACCCCCACCCCTTCCATAGAAAATGCGTTTTTGACACCCTTCCCATTATCCGATTTGGATGAAATTTGGTATACATATAGTGGTCCGATCACAATACAACATTTAAAAAAAAATCCTACCACTCCTACCCCCACCCTCATCTATTGAAAAATGCGTTTTTGACACCCTTTCCATTATCCGATTTGGATGAAATTTGGTATACATATAGTGATCCGATGACAATACAATAATAAGAAAAAATATCCTCCCACCTCTACCCCCACCCCCTTCCATAGAAAAATGAGTTTTTGACACACTTCCCATTATCCGATTTGGATGAAATTTGGTATTCACATAGTGGTCCAATGACAATACAACATTTAAAAAAAAATATCCTCCCACCCCTACCCCCACCCCCTTCCATAGAACATGCGTTTTTGACACCCTTCCCATTATCCGATTTGGATGAAATTTGATACACACGTAGTGGTCGCATGACAATACAACATGAAGAAAAAAATATCCTCCCACCCCTACCCCCACCCCCTTCCATAGAAAATGCGTTTTTGACACCCTTCCCATTATCCGATTTGGATAAAATTTGGTATACATATAGTGGTTCGATGACAATACAACATTGAAAAAATAATCCTACCACTCCTACCCCCACCCTCATCTATGGAAAAATGCGTTTTTGACACACTTCCCCTTATCCGATTTGGATGAAATTTGGTATACATATAGTGGTGCGATAACAATACAACAATAATGAAAAAATGTCCTCCCACCCCTACCCCTTCCACAAAAAATGCGTTTTTGACACACTTCACTTCAAATTACTTTTATAAAATTTGGTATATGCATAAAGGTCCGATGGCAATACAGCCCAAACAAAAAATATATTTCTAACTCTACCCCCACACTCTCCTTCCCCCAATAGAAAAATGAGTTTCCAAATAACTCACGATCAGCGATTTCATTATAATCTAGAATAAACTCTATTTATTTACTTCTGCATTTTTCTGCTAGATTGATTCTTGCAAATAGTGATATTTGTTGTTGTTCTTGAGTTGCCCACGGAAAATACAAGAGAAATAAAATCTTTCTATACCCGCTTAGCCACGAATTTATTTTAAAAAATTTTTACCTACTCTGTAGATCTTTTTAAATCTAAATCACTATATGTATACCAAATTTCATCCAAATCGGATAACGCGATGTGTGTCAAAAACAAATTTTTCTATGGAAGGGGGTGAGGGTAGGGGTGGGAGGATATTTTTTTGTTATTATTGTATTGTCATCGGATCACTATATGTATACCAAATTTCATCCAAATCGGATAATGGGAAGGGTGTCAAAAACGCATTTTCTATGGAAGGGGTGGTGCTAGAGGTGAAAGGATATTTTTTTTAATGTTGTATTGTCATCGGACCACTATGTGAATACCAAATTTCATCCAAATCGGATAATGGGAAGTGTGTGAAAAACATTTTTCTATGAAAGGGGGTGGGGGTAGAGGTGGGAGGATATTTTTTTATTAATATTGTATTGTCATCGGATCACTATATGTATACCAAATTTCATCCAAAGCGGATTATGGGAAGTGTGTCAAAAACGCATTTTTCTATAGATGAGGGAGGGGGTAGGAGTGGTAGGATTTTTTTTTATTGTTGTATTGTCATCGGACCACTATGTGAATACCAAATTTCATCCAAATCGGATAATGGAAAGTGTGTCAAAAACGCATTTTCTCTGGAAGGGGTGGTGGTAGAGGTGGGAGGATATATTTTTTTTAATGTTGTATTGTCGTCGGACCACGATGTGAATACCAAATTTCATCCAAATCGGATAATGGGAAGTGTGTCAAAAACATTTTTCTATGAAAGGGGGTGGGGGTAGAGGTGGGAGGATATTTTTTTATTAATATTGTATTGTCATCGGATCACTATATGTATACCAAATTTCATCCAAATCGGATTATGGGAAGTGTGTCAAAAACGCATTTTTCTATAGATGAGGGTGGGGGTAGGAGTGGTAGGATTTTTTTTTATTGTTGTATTGTCATCGGACCACTATGTGAATACCAAATTTCATCCAAATCGGATAATGGGAAGTGTGTCAAAAACATTTTTCTATGAAAGGGGGTGGGGGTAGGGGTGGGAGGATATTTTTTCTTAATATTATATTGTCATCGGATCACTATATTTATACCAAATTTCATCTAAATCGGATAACGGGATGTGTGTCAAAAACAAATTTTTCTATGGAAGGGGGTGGGGGTAGGGGTGGGAGGATATTTTTTTCTTATTGTTGTATTATCATCGGACCACTATGTGTATACCATATTTTATCCAAATCGGATAACGGGAAGTGTGTCAAAAACACATTTTTCTATAGAAGGGGTGGGGGTAGGGGTGGGAGGATATTTTTTCTTAGTGTTGTATTGTCATGAGACCACTACGTGTGTACCAAATTTCATCCAAATCGGATAATGGGAAGTGTGTCAAAAACGCTTCACAAGATTTGATAGATAGTTAGTTAGTTAGACAGAACATCTGAAGCTAAATATAAAAGCTTGTAAAAAATTGCGTAAAGGATTTTTTAAAGATGTTATTATATAAATAATATATTTTATTTTTCATCCACACATTTTATCAAAAAAAAATTTTTAGTCCGGCGCCGAGTTGGCCGGCGCCCAGTTGGCGGCGCAAAGTTGGCCCGGCGCCGAGTTGGCCCTGCGCCCAGTTGGCGGCGCCGAGTTGGCGGCGCCCAGTTGTCCCATTCCGTATTTTAGTGGTCGCGAGAATTAGCGCAATAAAATGTACGTACCTGTACGTAAATTGTACTTACCTTTTTGTTCCCGAGAAGTACCAACGTAAAAAGTACGTAAAATGTACGTACATAGTGGACGTACTATGTACGTACGCAATTGTACGTACATAGTACGTACTTTATTGGTCCCGGGACATACCGACGTAAAATGGACATGAAATGTACGTCCCTGGAACGAAGTGTGCTGTCTCGGCCCTAGCTAGGCCTTTTAAGTATCTGTCCATTTAGGAGTTGTAGCGTAAATTTTTGCTCTCCTGTGAGTTCCTGATAGTAAAATCATAGGCGCACCCAGGGTTCATGACCCGCCCCCCCCAAACCCAAGATATTTTTAGACTTTTCACATATTTCATGAGTTAAAAGATAAAGTAGCATAAAATACAACATCATGAGTCCTCGGCCCCCCCAAGACATAGTCCTGGGTGCACCACTGGTAGAATCACATTGTCGTAACTGATGCGCTGATTTATATCCAAAGAAAGCTGTATGGCATTTAGTCTCTAGAATGTGACCATTTGCAAGAAAACTCTCAGATTTTGAGAGTATTTCCTCTAAATTCACAGGCACCTTTATAAACACTGACCCTGCGACCACTTCGATCGTAAAAAGACGTCGCACATTTCCGGGGCGCCCAAAACAAACTATGGTGGCGCGCGGTCGTCGCTCCGTGTTCTAGCAAAATGCAATGCCAACCGCTTGATTCGAAAACACGCGCGCTTTTAGTCGCTGTGTAACCGCCGTGCGCGCAACTACGTGACGTCACGCGTCATGGAAGAAGAGCTCCGATGTTTCGCGTGCAAGCAGTTCTTCAACAACCCCGTGTTGTTGCCCTGCTATCACGGTCTCTGTCTCCATTGCGCCCTCCACCTGCAACAGCCGGCTAATAATAGCAATGCTAGTACCTCCTCGGTGGCCTCGTCCAATGCCGCTAATTCGGAAAACGCGGAAAGTGTAGCTTCTGGATCTTCAGGGGACTACCAAGAGTCCGACAAACTTTCAATACTTTCGGAGACAGACAGTGGAGTTGTCTGCACTTCCCGACCAAACTCCTACGTCGGATCTCCAAATGGAGTACTGTTTTCAACAGCGTTGGCATTAGCCTGTCCAATATGCAGTAAAGTTGTTTATTTTGACGACAACGGTGCACATAATTTACCCAAGTATCGAGTGATGCAAAATATCGTGGAAAGATACGGTGAGCTAAGAAACTTAACGTTGAAATGTCAAATGTGTGAACAAGAACCGGCAAATGAGGCGACCGTTATGTGTGAACAATGCGAGGTTCTCTATTGCGAACCCTGTCGCGAGTCCTGTCATCCATCTCGTGGTCCTTTGGCGAAACATGTTTTAACCGAACCAAAACGTGGAGGATTGAGCTTGTCCAAATCAAAAGATGGAAGGTGTCCTGAACATTCCGACGAGACGTTGAACATGTTTTGTATGGTGTGCAAAGTTGGTGTTTGTGCAATGTGTTTGATGGATTCCAGACATGCTAGTCATGATGTCCAGAGTTTGGCGGTTATGTGCAAAACCCAAAAGGTAGGCAATGTTTGTATAATACCAAAACGAAGTATTGGGATGTATGTAGGTGTGGCAATTCAATAACGAGATTTTTTAGCGGCCAAAGTAGCCACACTATCACGAATCACCTTTTGTTGATCTGTGACACTATCATGTTTTGTAAATCACAATTGACTTCGATTACCTTAAGATTGCGATATTGATGGAATATATTGGCCTGCGTTTTTTTAGAGTTGGCCGCGAAGGCAAGATTGTTACATCCCAAAATTACAGTCAAAGCCCCCTCCCCCTTCTTGGGACTTCTTTTTTTACACTTAAATGAAAAATCAGTTTAAATATATACAGGAGATCCAAACAACCGCGATACGAGTTCCAAAAAAGAGATCCAAAGATCCAAATGCGTTTTTTTGAGTTTGAAGAATCTTTGGGAGTGATAATGATTAAAGGTGAGGATACCTATTGATATAATATGATACTTATTATTGGTATATTAAGAGTTGTTTTAATAAATACAGGTTATCTTATCGAAAGACAATATAAAATGTAGTTATTCGCATAGTAGATAAAATGAGCCCAACCTTACAAATAAACGCTGCTAGCCAAAAATCGTATTTTTTATAGAAAGTAGGTACTTATTGTTATCACCAAATTTGTCATTTGATAAATCACACCTCATAGAAAAAACTGTGAATTCGAGAAATATTAAATTATCCATGATTTGTTCATTTAAATCGCTTTATTTAAAAATTTTATAGGTTAATTGGAAAGACTCATTCCAAGAGTCATTTGCGTAAACAGAATTGTCATTTAATTATTATACTAAATTATATAAATTACTACAACCATATAATAGGTACCTATATTAGTGGCGCACCCAGGAATATGTCTTATGAGGGGGGGCCGAGACCTCATAATTTCATATTTTATGCTATTTATTTTTTTTGTTCATAAAATATATGTGGCAAATATCGAAAAAAATCTTAGGCTTGGGGAAGGGAACCCTCCTGCGTGCGGTTATGCCTATATGCAGCACCGTCTTGTCGGCTTAAAGAACTTTGGTCAAAGATATTATTTTTTCGATGCTTTGGGCTTTCAATGTTGCCAGGTCGACATAACACGTTTACACGCGTCCGAAAGGTTTTTTCGTAACAATTGACTATGCTATGCTTGATTTTTATTTTATTAGGGGTCGTCTATAAATTACGTAACAGGATTTGGAGGGGTTCCTGAAAGATTGGCAAAGTGTAACAAGGGGTAGGGAGGGCTTCTCGACTTTGTTAGGTAACAACTTTTGCCTACAATAAAATAAATAAAGCTATACAACTAGTGGGTACCTAGTATTACTAGAAGATGGTGTTTTGTTAGTATGAAACATATTTGTATCCGTTCTTTGTAGCAAAATGACTATGATTGTTAAAAGGACAACATAATATTTCTTGGAGAAGTTCGCTTTTTTTCGTTAATTCTAAAACAACGCAAAATCTTGGCGTTAGCTTGATCATTGAAAACAGCGAGCAATGAATATTTATATTAACACCACAAAGGGTTATATTGAAAAGTAAAAACGGGACGTAATATAATGATTGTTTCACCAAAAAGTTACAATCGCGAGAAGGTTAAATATACTACATCTTCGTAGGTATTGTGAAAAAGCTTGAAGATCACTAAGATTTGGCTGAGAAATCTCAAAATTGCTCACTGCCCGTTTCCGGGAAAACGGATGACGCGACAATTGTTTTTCTTTTACCAAAAATTTACGACAATTAATGCATTTATTAGTTTTTGAAAATGTTAATTTTTTTTGGAGTGGTAGTGCTAAGTTGAGATTCAACTTAGCATTACATACCCTTTTCAGGAAAACGGGTGGCGCGACAAATTTTTTTCTTTCACGACAAATTTACGACAATTAATGCATATATTGCGAATATCCAATTCTTAAGTGGTAATGCTAACTTTATAGAGGTCCAATATACAGTAAAGTTGTTTATATTGACGACAACGGTGCACACAATTTACCCAAGTATCCAGTGATGCAAAATATCGTGGAAAGATACGGTGAGCTAAGATACTTAACGTTGAAATGTCAAATGTGTGAACAAGAACCAGCAAATGAGGCGACCGTTATGTGTGAACAATGCGAGGTTCTCTATTGCGAACCCTGTCGCGAGTCCTGTCATCCATCTCGCGGTCCTTTGGCGAAACATGTTTTAACCGAACCAAAACGTGGAGGATTGAGCTTGTCCAAATCAAAAGATGGAAGGTGTCCTGAACATTCCGACGAGACGTTGAACATGTTTTGTATGGTGTGCAAAGTTGGTGTTTGTGCTATGTGTTTGATGGATTCCAGACATGCCAGTCATGATGTCCAGAGTTTGGCGATTATGTGCAAAACTCAAAAGGTAGGCAATGTTTTTATAATACCAAAACAAAATATTGGGATATATGTAGGTGTGGCAATTCAATAACGAGATTTTTTAGCGGCCAAAGTAGCCACACCCTCATGCTTTGAAGTAAATCACTGCATTTTATGGTCTGATGTCTTCGATTACCTTAGGATTGCCATGTTGATAGAAGATATTCGCCTGCGTTTTTTCAGAGTTGACTACAAAGAAATTGTTGCATCCAAAAATGAAAAAAAATGCGACTTCTTTTTTTACCCTAAAATGAAAAATTAGTTTAAATATATATAGAAGATCCACCGCGGTAGGAGTTCCAAAAAAGAGATCCAAATATCCAAATGCGTTTTTTTGAGTTGGAAGAATCCAAGGAAGAATCTTTGGGAGTGTTAGAGGTTAAAGGTGAGGATACCTATTGATATAATATAATACTTATTATTGGTATATTAAGAGTTGTTTTAATAAATACACTTTATCTTATCGAAAGACAATATAAAATGTGCCATTCGCATATAATAGATAAAATGAGCCCAAACTTACTAATAACATTTGCTAGCTGAAAATCGTATTGTTAATAAAAAGTAGGTACTTATCGTTATCGCCAAATTTGTCATTTGATAAATCACACCCCATAGAAAAACCGTAAATTCGGGAAATATTAAATTATCCATAATTTTTTTATTTAAATCGCTTTATTTAAAAAATTTATAGGTTAATTGGAAAGACTCATATAAACAGTCATTTGCGTAAACAGAATTGCCATTTATTTATTTTACTAAATTATATAAATTACTACAACCATATAATAGGTACCTATATCAGTGGCGCACCTAGAAATATGTCTTACGAGGGGGCTTGAGACCCAATGATTTCATATTTTATGCTATTTATTTTTCTTATTCATGGAATATGTGGCAAAAATCTAAAACAATCTTAGGCTTGGGGAAGGGGCCGGGCATCGAGCGCCCCCCTGGGTGCGCTCATGCCTATATGCAGCAGCGGCTCATCCAGAAGGTCATTTGGTCAATGACCTCCCAAGATAATGTCTCTAATAATAAATCTATGATTAAACTAAAACTATTATTTTTTATGTATTCAAAATAAACAAATAGGTAAATTTTATTATTTTCCTATGGCAGCATCTTTTGGATCATCCCTCGTATTCGACAAGTTATTCGCGCCTTCTGGTTAAAGCCAAACGAAGCCCATATTTTGTCTGTCAAGCCCTTGCAGTTTCGATATTTCCCTCTCTGTCAAACTCTGTCTATAAGACCATACGGAAATTCTGTGGTAGGAAGTCAAAAGGGGGTAACTCAGGCTTTGCTACCACATGAGTTACCCCCTTTTGACTTTCTACCACAGAATTAACATGCAAAATATTGGAAACGTTCGTGATTCGTGAAATGTTCGATTTTGGCGGTCAAAAGCCCAGAAAATTTACGCTACCCATAAAACAGCGCTGAAATATGAATCAGCTGTTTTTATTTACCTAGTGTACGTGAAACGATTTACTGGCTTGTTTATATTGCGGTCTTGTTTATTGGAGATCTTTTTCTAGTTTTATGTAGTTAAAAACTTGTAATAACTGTAAATTTTATGTTATCACCTGAGATGTCTTAAACAAGACATCCGTGATTAGCACATGTATAAATAGTTTGATGATATATTTTTTGCAAAAAATCAAAGACCTTAAACTTTATAAAAACAAGTGACAATAGGACAATACCTCTTTTATAGTAGTTTAATTAGTTTTGGTTCAGATGGTGGGAAGTTACATATTAAAAAGTACTGTCCGGCCAGAATAAAATGAGGCGCAAAAGAGATGGCTCAACTCAATCTATCTCTCTTTGTTTACAGCACTTTGGTCTTACTGGGTGGTCTTCATTTTTAGGAAATTCCGTCGATTTTGTCCGCTTATTGGAGGTGTCCGCTTATGAGAGGGAACTGCGAAATTTTAATATATATTTATTAACAATTTCCGCTGCTTCAGTTTTTTTGATATTAAATTTTTCAGCGATCTTTCGTGCTGATAGATGTTCCTTCTACGAAACGTTAACAATTTCTATTTTTTCACGTAAACTAAGAAGTTTTTTACTAGGCGCCACTTCACAATAAAAATCAAACACACAGTCCCGCCGAATGAAATATGTTGTAAATACGAGAGAAGTATTTAGTCTCCGAATTAAAACGGAAAGAGGTAATTCCCTGGCTGCAGAGTGCGTTGTTGCCAACATACTACATAATATTTATGCCCATGAGGTGCAGCGCTCCGTCCAGTTGTCAGAGGTTCGCCTCCGGTTAAGGGAGGTTTCTAAATTTTTTAACCAAAACAAATTGTCCGCGTCCGGTTATTAGAGTGTCCGGTTATAGGAGTGAATTTTGTACAGAAGACGGGCAGATTCCCTAGCGAAAGAAGGACGCAGTAGGGGGGATGCCCGGGGGTTGGCGAAAAGGGCGCTTCATGTGCCTAGTGGCCAGGCCTAGAGCCTACCCCACACTACTACTACTACTACAGGTAATGAAATAGGGAAAAGCTTGGTTCCAATAAATTTGTCCGCTTAAAGGGAGTGTCCGCTTATTAGAGGTGTCCGCAAGGAGAGGTTTCACTGTATTACAAGAAAAATCGGAACGAACGAAACGAAAGCGACTCCAGCCCGTTCATAATTCACACCCTTTTATTGGGTTTTTATTGTTACCGCTGGCTCAATTCGAATCCGGCCGTTCACAATTCACACCCTTTTATTGGGCTTCTATTGTTATCGCTGGGCTTAAACAGGATAACTAGGCACGTTTCATACACATTCTAGACCAACAAAGAGAAACAGTGGCGTATCATTTACTCTTTTTTAATCTTTTAATAAATCTGTGTGGTTCCAATTTTAAAGATATAACTAATGGTTTTGGATTTTTGCAATTTTTAGAAAGGCAATTGGAATTTTTTCGGATTCTAGATTTGTACGCACCTACCTAATGAAATAGGTAGGTACCTATATAATATAATAAGTATAAAAGCTTTGAAAAATATTTATTTTTAAGAAAAATAAGGTATGGAGTTTTCCAGCAAAAAAAGGCTATGGACTAGCCTCGTTACTAGTACGTCAAAAAAAGAGGGACGACTACGACATACTGTATACAGAAAAGCTACTCACACAGACCGCTACCTAAACAACACATCTAATAACCACCCGTGCCAACGAAAAGGGGTAATAAGAACATTGGTAGAGAGGGCGAAAAGAATCTGCGAACCAGAATATCTAGACAAAGAATTAAACCATCTTAAAAACGCCCTCGTAGCAAATGGATACACTCAAAGCGACATTGATAAATGTATTCGACCAAAGCCGAGCACTAGGAGTAACAGTAGCGGTGGACTGAGCAGCCGCGAAGTTACTTCAAGAGCCTTTCTGCCCTACATCCCTAGAGTGACGGATAGGATCGGACGTATTCTGGGAAAACACAACATAAAAACGATCTTCAAGCCATCTAAGAAGATCGAGAACCACCTCAGATCTGCGAAGGATATAAGGGACCCATTAAGTTCTTCAGGGGTATACCGCATTCCCTGTACCTGTGGAAGTGTCTACATCGGAACAACCAAACGGTCCGTAAACACAAGAATCAAAGAACACAAAGCCAACTGTCGACTCGGACACACGGAAAAATCTGCAGTTGCAGACCACACACTAAACAATGAAGACCACCGAATAAAATTCGAAGACACACAAGTTCTCTGCTCCTCCTCTTCATACTATCCAAGACTCTATAGAGAAGCAATCGAAATTCATCAGCAGAACTTCAACAGATCTGAAGAAACTCTTAAAATTAACAGAACATGGGTACCGGTTCTTAAAAACACTAAACGGCTCGCTTACAACAACAAAACTGAATCTCGGGAAAGTGACCAATCACCGACCAGCTCTGATATACGCCCCGCCCACCATAGCGTATATAACCTGCGCCCGCGACAGACTAACCACCAGTCTTCGAGAAGCCGACAAACAGTCAACATCTCCTGAAGATGCCATCCACTCGAGACGGCAAAACGTCGAGAACGAATTTCCAACGACGACGGCCGAACAGCCCGAAAGCACACCCACCATTGGACGATGGCTGCGAAAGCCTTTCACAATTTGTAGTTGTGTATTAATTTGTTATAATTTTTTAAATATGTATTATAAATATTGGACTGAAAAAGTCTGGATCGTTACGTATCAATTGCGTTTGTGACTTTATTATTTCAATCAGGTATCAAGGGTTGAATATATCCTACATTCCATGCCGCTTCTTGCCGCTGTATTAGCTATGATTTATTGTTTTAGCGTTGGCGCATGGGATTGGCCGACGTAATTTATTTAAAATGTTGCACAAAACACCGGTTTCACAGAATAAAAATCAATTCGTTTTGAACTATGTATGTGAAAATAGTTAATATAAAGGCTACGATAAAGAATATCAGTGCATGGTAAGAAATTGATATATAGTACAGCAAGATTAATAAATTTAGTTAAATTTTTATAAAAAAGAAATGTTAAATCAAAAAAGCTATAAGCTAGTTACGTACACACACTCTCAAAGTATCAATTTTTCAAGTTTTTTGCTTAAGAGGAAAAAAACGATATGCAACATATTTTTGGAGGCGACTGTACCATCTCCAGAATGCACAGTATATTAAAATCACATTTTTTTAAATGCTTGTTGACATATCCTAACTTTCAGCATCAATTTGTCAAAATTACAACCAAAAAATAATTTCGATCGTTCAGAACCGACAAGCTGACGAACCAACGTGCGGCGCTGTCATAATTTGTTTGTGATGAGTGATGACCGAGAATGACCCTCCTATATTAAAATCGACCAGCCGCCACTGCCTGTATGTATTTAAATTCAAGAATGTTGTCCACATAAAGTTGGTAGTCGTAATAGTAGAGGTAATAAATTTAACCCTCAGCCTTGACATTTTTCGTTCAGAGTAGCTTATACACAATAATAATTGCAGTAATTTCATTTGCCTCGTATTTTGTTTTAAAATAATACCTGGGTGTATGCATTTGTTATTATTTTGTCTGAAGTTTGGTTATTATCTATTATTACCGATCACCAAGCAAATGGAAATCCGTGCTACTATTCTGGCCCCGTTAGTTAAAAGGCGGCAAAAATATGTACATTGTTTCCCTATGTCATTGGTGCATTTTCTGAGGGCACGGTAGTGCCCCGCCAAGTTCGCGTAAACCACTGTACCATATTCTCAAACTCAAACTTTGCACAGTCGTAGATCTTCAAGGTCAGAGTTAACAACCCCTCCAAGTTTCATGGATTTCCATAAAGTAGTATAATTACGAAATTTCAAAAAACGTTGAAATTGCAACGTTTTTTGAAAAGTCACTAAGATATGCTACAAAGCTCTAATTTGGCAGATTGATAGAAATTATGACCAAACCCTTGGAAAAAATCAAAAAACCCCAAAATTCCAATTTACCCCCTTCCCCTATACATGTAAAGTTATGTAAAAATGACATTGCGGACTTCCAGAAATGCTAGAGAGCTGAGCTTTGGAAGGTAGATTGAAACTATAATAAAACCAGGTAATATGTGATAAAACTGTAGAAAAAGATTCAAAAACCCCAAAATTTTAATTAAATTACCTTCCCTATAAATGCAAAGTTATGTAAAAGTGATATTGCCCACTTCCAGACACGCTAGAGAGCTGAGCTTTGGAAGACTGATAGGAACTATGATAAAACTATAGGAAAACTTTTAAAAACACCAACATTTTAATTTACTTCCCTCCACTATAAATGTAAAGTTATGTAAAAGTAACATTGCCCACTTCCAGGAACGCTAGAGAGCTGAGCTTTAGAAGGCTTATAGGAACTATAATAAAACCATAGTAAAAAATTCTAAATTTTTTTAATAAGGCATTGCAAAAGTTATAAACAATATTCCGCATATTTTACTGCTTTAAAACTTAAATAATATTTAAATCTTTTAATAAAGGAGTGAAATCATAAGAAAAACTTTTAATGTAAAAAAGGCCAAGTAGTAGTATGGAAATGTTTTTCTAAACTTGGCTATTACGGCTGCAAATGATTCTTAGGCACAGTGCTAAATTAAACACAAAAAAGTTTGGCTGTAATAGCAATGTTAAAAAAAAAAAACATTTTCAAACAAAACTACTAAGAACATTTCATTTTGAAATTTGTATTGGAGAACTTGGCTTTACCTTTATCTCAATTCTTTTTACGGAATACCATTTTCGCGAACATGGCTTTTTTTACATAAAATGTTTTTGTTATGATATCTATTATATTGATTATATATCTATTGATTGTTAAATAAATTGAAATAAATTAAATACAATAGTAGGCAAGTTTTTCACAATCCCCTTTAATAAATTTGGGTTATCAGGTTTAATTAATAAGGATTTTAAATAAAAAGGTCAAGCCTATTTTAGAAAATTTTTAAATTTGCCTTATTTATTCCTTTTACTTAACTAGTATAAACCTTAAATCTTTTCACAAAGGTTAGTTTTAGCGCCCTTGTATATAAATTATACGAGGAGAGTTTAGTGGCATAAGGGCAAGAGATGATGAAATAGTTTCCGAATAGGCGAATTTTGAATCAGTGCCTGGTAGCTCAGTGGAAGAGCGTTTGCCTGTATAGCGAAGGGTCGCTGGTTCAAATCCGGCCTTAGGTAAATCTTTATATTATCTTTTTTTTTTCCTTTGCCCTTATGCCACTAAATTCTCCTTCTTGTATAACTTAAATCTTTTGTCTAAAATTTAATATGAAATTATGTCGCGACATTTAACTTTAATACACTTTTGGATCTAATTACGTCTACGGCAGGTAAAGCAGACACTACGTAATTTAATACTTAGGTACTATTCGTCTGATCTAGCTTTTCTAATGACAACGTAATTAATATTGCGCTTTGCAGTTAATTTAATGATCCTAATGATATTTTCGATTTTGAGTAACCAAAAAAGTTTAATAGTAACAGAATCAATAGCTAAAGAAGATCTATTCTATCTATCTATTTAGCCTTCTTCAATCCATCTTTGGACACATGCTTCCCCCAATATCTTCCACTCTTCTCTGTCTGTCGCTGTGTTCATCCATCTAGTTCCCGCGTGTTTCTTCAAATCGTCCGCCAATCTCATTTGAGGTCTTCCCCTACTTCTTTTATTTCCCAAGGTTTCCAGTTTACAATACATTTGTTCCATCGATCGTCTTTCTGTCTCATATTAGGACCGGCAAATTTCCATTTTAATTTTGCTACTTCTCCTCTGACATCCCTTACTTTTGTTTTATTTCTTATCCATTCATTCCTTTTTCTATCCGTTAGCTTAACATGTAATATTTGTCTTTCCATTGATCTTTGGGCTTTTGTTACTAAAGAAGATAATATAATTATATCAGAATTCCTGTTATTATTTGTTGATGCGGCGTTTTCATTAAGCACTGCAGAATTGTCATAAATCCCAATTTTTTTACAATTTGACCTAAAAACCTACCTATTAACTTTGCCAACTGTCCTAATTTGTCCTAATTTAGTTTACTCATTACTACTAAACCTTAATTTTATTTCTTACACGATTTTTCGGTTTTCTTTACAAAATTTTTATTTTCTTTCTCCCGAGGAATAAAGCCTACATAATATTAATCTGGCTTTATTTGGTTTTTGCATACCTTTGTTTGGTCAAGGCATGTCAAGATTCAAGATACATAATATAATTTGCGAAGATTGCATAGAAAAAAATAACATTGAAGTTGACAGTTCTATCTATCTATCTATTTGGCCTTCTTCAATCCAGCTTTGGACATAGGCCTCCCCCAATATCTTCCACTCTTCCCTGTCAGTCGCCGTGTTCATCCATCTAGCTCCCGCATGTTTCTTCAAATCGTCCGCCTATCTCATTTGTAGTCTTCCCCTACTTCTTTTATTTTCCCAAGGTCTCCAGTTTACACTACATTTGTTCCATCGATCGTATTTCTGTCTGATATTATGACCGGAAAATGTCCATTTAAATTTTGCTACTTCTCCTCTGACATCCCTTACTTTTGTTTTATTTCTTATCCATTCATTCCTTTTTCTATCTGTTAGCTTTACATGTAACATTTGTCTTTCCATTGATCTTTGGCTTTTGTTACCTTATCCATGTTTGATTTTGTAAGTTGACAGTTACTGGGTGAAAATGAGCAAAATCCCTGATTTGGAGAACCATCCTATACAAAGTGTCTCTAATTAAGTTGACACTTGCAATTTTCGTGATTATTAATACTACGAGGTCGGTTTTTAGGCTGATTGAGTTAGTCAAAGCACTAAAAACAACTGAGTTTCTCGTTTGCAAAAAAAAATAGAAAATATATTTTTTTTGAAGATAACATCCAGTATTTTTTTACACAAGTCAATAGCAAATAATTTTAAAAACAAAAAGCTTTCTATGGTTTCTATGCACCAATGGCTTGAAAGACTTAAATACACTATGGTGATACTTACAACGAGGCATAGAAGAATAAAAGACAGTCTAAAGGATGTTAAAGATATTTTAAACACACAACTGAGAGAAATTATAAAATCATATTGGGGAAAATATATCTACAGTTACCTACAAAAAGAACAAAAAATAAATGGATCCATGACGCATCTGACACCTTCCTAGCTAGCCTATTTTCATGATAATATATTAGCCTTGAACACAGTTTTTTGTAAATATCTCAGAAACTAAAGCTCCTATTTTGGTTATAACATGAATTACTGAGCAAAATATAGTCTACGATATTCCGAAAACACTGTATTGATACGATGCTCCGTTAAAATGTTAGCATTGTTTAAAGTTTTTAATTGTCAAAAAACTGTCATTAGCATTAATGGATTTTGACACGAAATTACCTGAAAATTTTACTGAAAATTTTATGAAAAGCAGTCAGCGGTTTAGGAGCTATCGTGTTACGGACAGAAATAATATACACACACAGACACACACACACACCTAGACAGACATCACGACGATATTGCTAGGATAGGTCAAAATAAATCCAAATAACAAATGATGTTATGTAAAAAAAAAAAATCGTCGAAAATAATACCATCTCTAGCCATTGCTACGCGGGCTAGGGAGGTAAAAATTGCGAGATATGGTAGAAGAAAGTGGAGAAAACAAGAAGAGGACTAAGAACAGATATTAGAAAAAGAAAGTGAGGTAGAAAATGTTTTCGAGGATGACAATGCAATTAACAAAAAATACCTTCTCAAAATAACACTGATGGATTTTGTTCTGTTAAAAAAATACCCAATAAAAAAAATTGTGTGTGCTTAAGACCACACGGCAGAAGTGTAAACTTCAACAAGGCGAAATTAATAATACTGGCCTTCATCTGCATCATCATATCGCTCGCTGAATGTTCCTCACACAGTTAGTCGACTCGAGCCGACTTCACCCGAATGAGCGTTACATAGCCGAGCCTGACGGCTCAGTTTAATTCAGTACCCACAAAAACTACAAACGCGCCTAAAGAAGTTTACACTTCAATAAACAAGAAAATCAGAAGTTTTTTTTACATATTCTAATTTTAATGAGAAAATTTTCTATAATCATAAACTTTTAAAGACATTTTGAAGACATTTTGAAACGCTCGCTGAATGTTCCTCACACAGTTAGTCGACTCGAGCCGACTTCACCCGAATGAGCGTTACATAGCCGAGCCTGACGGCTCAGTTTAATTCAGTACCCACAAAAACTGCCAAACGCGCCTAAAGAAGTTTACACTTCAATAAACAAGAAAATCAGAAGTTTTTTTACATATTCTAATTTTAATGAGAAAATTTTCTATAATCATAAACTTTTAAAGACATTTTGAGTTACAAGGCTGATTTATTTATGTCTTGCTGACTTGTGAGTGCTAGTATCATTAAGTTTTTTTTCTTTTGGAACACGGTATAACTTTGTGTTGGTGAAAAATATTCTATTTTCCTTGCTATTTTTAATTTTATATTGCACATCTTCATCCGTAGGTAGTCAGTTACTTTCATTATAGGGGAAAGGGGGCAAAATTGGGTACCAAGTCATCAAACTGATTTCTTTAATTCTTCCTTCCCACTGTCAAAGGTATGAAAAATCAAAAGTTAGACGTAAACTATCTACGTCTGAAAACATGAGATCACCTTTTCGTGTGTTAAAATTTAATGATCGCAAACACACGAAACACAAAATGATCGCAAACACACGAAAAGGTGATCTCATGTTTTCAGACGTTGATAGTTTACGTCTAACTTTTGAGTTTTCATACCTTTGACAGTGGGAAGGAAGAATTAAAGAAATCAGTTTGATGACTTGGTCGAGTTAATACCCTGAGAGTCTCTCGTTCTTGTATTGAGACACCGCAGCCTGCATAGATGAAAGTTTTCCGAAAATTTATGTATGGCTTCGGTAGTTCAATGTTTTGCGTACAGAGCAAGAGATCCCGAGTTCAAGTCCCGGTCGAAGCAGAAAAACTTTTTTCTTATTTTTCTTTCTTTAATTTTACTTGTTGTTTAAAGTATTTTAATCCTGGTTAGTATTTTAATAAATAAAACTTATCTTACAAAAATATTGATTCTAAATTACACAACCGCCCCGCCCGTTTCGCCACATATAGGTACCCTATTTTACCTCGTACGCGGGGCAAAATAGGGCAAAGTCAACTTTAAAAAAATAAAAATATGATGGAGTTCTAAATTGCTTAAAATGAAAATTAAAACATAAAGATAACATATCTAGCCAACTTAATACCAAATAACGAACGCATGATCATTTAATAGGAGAAATAAGCCTATAAAATTAAGTATCCCACTTTGCCCCCCTTTCCCCTATTTTATATACAGACTAATTTAGATAAGTAGTTAAAATGTGCTTACAAATAGACATAAAACTTGGGGTTGTTCGCAACGTGAAGATTCGTAATTCAAAGCTACGTCTACACCTGGAATTCTGTTCATTAAAAGCCAGGTGATGTGCCCATTTTTCCTCCATTTGTAACAAAATGTTATTGAAATTCAGGACGATCGATATCGATGTGTTGTATGTAGGACCTCTCTGTAATACAGTGTGTTAACCCCTATACGTGTAGAAAAAATGGAGATTCTACGATAGTCATTTGCATATTTACATAATCACTTAACGTCGTGGTATATTTGTTTTAATATTTCATCGGGTTTGAAATTTTTCATATTTTGAGGTATTTTCAATTTTTCCAACCGCGACTAATAATAATTGGTAGTATACAGGATGTTTTCTCAGGATTGGTATAAATGTGCTAATTGAAAAAGATTAGGCCTTACCTTTTTTCGGATGGTCTTGTCAACGACTAGACAGAAACATTCAAACCACTGTACATAGGAAACCTACACAGACGGGAAAGTACCTAAATTTTAGTCTAGTCATTCTGTTGCTGCAAAACAAGGAGTTATAAAAAGTTTGTATTTAAGAGTCGTAAATATTTGTAGTAATAATGAAGAATTAACCACAGAAATCTACAACTTTAAAACGGACTTAAAACAGAATGGTTATTCCAAGAAATTAATAAACTCAACGATCTCTAAAATTAAAAACAAACCAAATGTAGCAAATTCTCAAAATAATAATCCGTTGGGTGTTATTACCATTCCATATGTTGAAGGGATTTCAGAAAACATAAGACGAATGCCAAGTCATCGGGAAATACGATAAGGAGTTTTGTAACCAAAACAAAACCAGAAAATTCCTCAAATAATAAGGAATGTATTTACCAAATCCCGTGTGAGTGTGGTAAATCGTATATAGGTAAAACGAAACGCCCTCTTTAGGTTAGAGTAAATGCACTTCTAAAAAGTACCCAATTAGGGGATATTGAAAAATCCAGTTTAGCGGATCATGCATGGTTATAGGATTCAATGGTCTAAAGCCAAAGTTTTGCATAAGGAGTCGCATTGGCAAAAACGAAAGTTTATTAAAGCTGCGTTTATAATGCAGAATAAAGAAGTTTTCAGTCAACCAAACACGGACATTCCAAACATTTGGAAACCACTCCTTAAGGAAAACAAGCGTCTTAAGTACTAAGTAGTATAAGTAGTAGCCTGTAGAGTGGATTGCTTATATTATACTTGAAAACGGTTACAGGGGTTACTTTACACTTTAAACGTACTACCCAGAAAACTTAATATTATCTCATTTTAAAGGATATGGTTTTATTTTATTGTTAAAAATCCAAAATCCTAATAACTCGAAAACCATTCCTCTGACAAAAAAAGCGTACAAAAGTGTTTTTGTGGGAAATTTAATTGTCTTCAATTTTTTTTAAAAACTTTTTTTCTAAAACGCACAGTAACTAAGTATTTTTAAAAAACCCTTTTTGTACACTAAATACAAGATGGCGGGGGGAGCCAGCCCCCCAAGGTCGAAAACTCAAATTTGTTTTTAGGACTCCAACAAAAACGCTTTTGGTTTTTGAGTTATGACGCTAAACATTTCGCCGCCATTTTGGATTTTGACCGTTTTTTTTTAGTGGCCTTTAACTTCGAAACTGCCTATTTTTGACAAAATCTGTAATAACATAAAATAAAGACCAATTAATAGCCTATAAAATGAGACATCAACGAGTTCTCTGGGTAGTACCCTTGCTGAGGTACGAACCTTAAAATGTTAGCAGTACACCCGTTTCTAATGTATTTCCATAATTTATAATTTTCTCAAAAGGTAAGCATTTTATAGAAAGTATGTAATTAACTTAATTGTAGATAATTAAATTATCTTTTAAATGATGTATCACCGAAATGTACCAAGTCCACGGTTAGCACTTAATTGGCATGGCACAAAGTTGTGGTAAAGCTAATATTGACACTCCAGAGGCGTCCACATATTGAGGTTATTTTTTTTGAATTAATTAAAGAAAATTGTTAAAAATCAAAAATAGCGGCAAAATTACTCGAAAAGCATTCATCTGACAGAAAGACGTACAACAGCGTTGTTCGGTTTCCATGAAAAAGCAAATTTTTTTCTTTTATTTTCGAATTTTATTTTTATTTGTTCCAATTTTTCATAGACTAAAATTTTGTCTTAAACAAAAAATTGTTAGTCTTAAATTTATATTTATCCTAATATAAATGGGTTAATTATTAGTTAATATAAAATTTATCTAAAGCAAAATTGCATTAAATTGCGAGAATTCAACGCAAAAAATGTAACTTGCATTCTAAATTTGATAATTATTATTTTGATTCATATTTCTTTATTTTATATACTTTGACACTACCAGCGTCCTCTATCGTGTTTTTCACATATTTATAAAATTTAAAATATAGTGATATGGTTTCCTATAGAGGGTGAAGTGCTGTGCGCATGTTCGAAAAAACAGAGAACGGAACATATGTGACACCGTGAGCTGCGCGTCGCCATGTCCAAAACCGACAACATTAAAAAATAGTGAAAATTCACTTTAAAATTCGGCTAATAATTAAAATAATTGTGCCGCCATCGTTTTGGAACTTCAAGCCACATAGCTCTTGTATATAGGTGTACATCTAGGGCTCTGGAACTTCAAACCAGCGGTAAGTCCCTCTCCATGAGGCTATATCACCATTTTCTTTCAACTTTTCGCTGCAATTTTTAATTAATTTCTTTCGTTAGTTAAATGAATTTTTTGCGCTAATGTTTACAACAGCCCACTGATTCTACCAGAACCCCATCTGAGCCATCGGAGTGCTACAAGCGTTTTTGTAGAAAATTTTATTGTCTTCAACTCTTGTCTAAAACTATTTGTTCTAAAATATACAGTACTAAATCCAAGATAGTGGGGGAAGCTGGGCCCCCCTCCAAGGTCGAAAACACAGTTTTTGTTTGACTCCAATGTGAACAACATATGTCAAAATCGCTTTAATGACTGGCCTAATAAGTAATTACCTTTCAGCAATTCTTTTTTCTTGGAAAAATCTGTTTCAATTCAAAGAAGACAATATCAGTTTGTTATTTTCAAAAACTTTTCAGAAAGCACTAGAAAAGTAACTTCTTTTCCTTTATAGAGATTCTGAAATTTCATTATGTAATGTTAGACAGGCAATCTTTTTGATTTTAGGTTCTATAGAGCCGATAAAAAAGGTCCCAATTGTTTTTTTTTTTCGCAATTTGGGGTTGGAATGGGGTCAAATATTTTAATTATATTAAAAGGCCTAAATCGAGGGTTAAAATCTAAATCTTTGTGCGTCCTCAACCCTCCTGAATTTCCCCCTTGTTGTTGTACTACTTATTTTCGACACATTCTCCCAAAGTTCTCAAAATGAGCGCGGATCTTTGTTGAAATCTGGCGGAAGGTGGGGAAGGGGTTTTGGTCAATACAATTTTTTTTAGGAAGAATTATTAATTAACTGTCCATACATTTTTTCTAGGCAGTGGGGATTCCTCCATAAGTGCACGTGCACTCCCAAATTTTTCTTAAAAAGGATTAAAATTTGATCATTTTTTAATAATTAATTTAGTCATCAAGTATCAATAAACCCCAAGGAAATTCAGCAGAAAACTTGAATACTAACTAGAAGTTAATATCTGGTATGTATGTGTTTGTATTTGTGTGCACCCAAAATCTGTGCACGGTAGATGTTATGTCGCATTCTAATTACGAAATATAGAAAGAGACGACGACATGTCCCTATAGAATTTTACAGTTCACAGAATCTGGACCTTACTTCGGTTCGGCTGCACCGCTAACATCAGATAGTTTTTGGTCATGCCAAAAACGGCCGACGACTAACGCAACTTGACACTGTTGACATTTGAACGTCACATGTAGTTAGCGGCTTCCGTGGAACGCCGCAAACTCACGGACGGTTAACATAGGATACATACATACGTAGAACGTGCGCAATTGTGTTTTAGCGAGCTTCTATTAAATTCCGCGCCATTTGGTGGCGCAGGCTGCACAGGTCACAACAGTGTTGAGCGGCACCAGGGACGGGTAGGGAACAATTCGCCGCGGCCGATTCGCCGCGGGCCGATTCACCGCGGGGACAATTCGCCGCGGGGACAATTTGCCGCGAGATTTTTTGTTTTATGATTTTATAATTTTTATTTAGCTTGACTTCATATAATATATTTTTTAATTGTCTGATCATAACTTTTTTCAAACTTTTCCAACTAGGTATTTGGTGGTTAGTAATCAATTAAAATTTTTATTTTTTTTTTGAAAAATAAATAAAATGGCGGATCCAAAATGGTGGATTTTCCCATTTATGAACTAATATGCATCAAACTCGGAAGTTTGCGATCTTTCAGGTCTGATTATTATTTTTAACTTAAACTAAAAAAAATCAAAATGGCGGATCCAAAATGGCGGACTTTTTCATTTATGAACCAATATGCATTAAATTCAAAACTTTAAGGTGTTTTAGGTAGCTGATTATGACTTCTAACTTAACTTAAAAAAAAATCAAAATGGCGGATCCAAAATGGCGGACTTTCCCATTTATGAACCAATATGCTTCAAATTCGGAATTTTGGGGTCTTTCAGGTCGCTGATTATGATTTCTAACTTAAACTTTAAAAAAACAAAATGGACTGTCCAAAATGGCGGATTTTCCCATTTATAAACCGATTTGCATTAAACTCGGAACTTGGCGATCTTTAAGGTCGCTGATTATTATTTTTTACTAAAACTAAAAAAAATCAAAATGGCGGATCCAAAATGGCGGCTTTTCCCATGTATGAACCAATATGCATCAAATTCGGAACTATGCGATCTTTTAGGTCGCTGATTAATATTTTTCACTTAAATTAAAAAAAAAACAAAATGGCGGATCTAAAATGGCGGATTTTTTCCATTTATAAATCGATTTGCATCAAACTGGGATCTTTGAGGTCGCTGATTATTATTTTTAACTTACACAAAAAAAATCAAAATGGCGGATCAACAATGGCGGACTTTCCCATTTATGAACCAATATGCATCAAATTCGGAACTTTGGGGTGTTTCACGTCGCTGATTATAATTTCTAACTTAAACATAAAAAAACTCAAAATGGCGGATCCAAAATGGGGATTTTTCCATTTATGAACTGATATGCATGAAACTCGGAAGTTTGCGATCTTTCAGGTCGCTGATTATTATTTTTAACTTAAACTAAAAAAAATCAAAATGGCGGATCAAACATGGCGGACTTTTTCATGTTTTTTAATTGTAGTCAAAAATTGAATTTAGTTACTTTAAGCGCCGCGATGTTTCAAGTTTGAGTCAAATCGGTTAATAAATAACAAAGTGCGCCATTGTAGATCTGCCATTTTAATTTTTTTTAAAGTTTAAGTTACAAAATAAATCATAATTAGCGACCTGAAACACCCCAAAGTTCCGAATTTGATGCATATGGGTTCATAAATGGAAAAGTCCGCCATTTTGAATCCGTCATTTTATTTCGTTTTAAATTTAAGTTAAAAATAATTATCAGCGACCTGAAATATCTCAAAATTCCGAATTTGATGCATATTGGTTCATAAATGGGAAAGTCCGCCATTTTTGATCCACCATTTCGATTTTTTTAAATTTAAGTTAAAATAATTATTAGCGACCTGAAAGATCTGAATGTTCCGAGTTTGATACAAATCCGTTCATAAATGGAAAAATATGATATTTTGGATCCGCCATTTTGATTTTTTCTAGTTTAAGTTAGAAATAATAATCAGCGACCTTAAAGATCGCAAAGTTCCGAGTTTGATGCAAATCGGTTTATAAATGGAAAAGTCCGCCATTTTGGAACCGCCATTTTGATTTTTTTAAAAGTTTAAGTTAGAAGTCACAATCAGTGACGTAAAACACCCTAAAGTTCCGAATTTCATGCATATTGGTTCATAAATGGGAAAGTCCGCCATTTTTGATCCGCCATTTTGAATTTTTTAAGTTAAAAATAATAATCAGCGACCTGAAAGATCGCAAACTTCCGAGTTTGATGCATATTAGTTCATAAATGGGAAAATCCACTATTTTGGATCCGCCATTTTATTTGTTTAAAAAAAAAAAAAAAATTATTGAATACTAACCACCAAATACCTAGTTGGAAAAGTTTGAAAAAAGTTATGATCAGACAAATAAAAAATATATTATATGAAGTCAAGCTAAATAATAAATGATAATATCATAAAACAAAAAATCTCGCGGCGAATTGTCCTCGCGGCGAATGGGCCGGCGGCGAATTGTCCCCGCGGCGAATCGGTCCGCGGCGAATCGGCCGCGGCGAATTGTCCCATCCCCCCAGGGACAGATGGAAGAACGTTAAGTAATCTCTGGCGGAACCCATTTCTTTCCCATAGGGGATAATGGGGTAATAAGTAATAGGAAATATTTTTTTGCTACTCTTGCAGTTTGTCTTTTGAAATATCTGAAAAAACTTTCAAATTTTCTACTACAATATTAATAAAGTTTTAGCACTTTCGTTTTTTACAAGCAAACCATTTCAAATAATATTTTTTTTGTCTGAAGGAAACACTATCAGATTTAATACTTAAGTTTGCTGTCAAATGTAAGACTTTCTATGTATTGTTTTAAATTTTGCCTGTCATAAGCAAGTAGTTCAGAATGGAAATGTTTCTTTTTACCCTTTCGTTTTGTTTATCGTGGGATAATGAAAAACAACGCAATGGGGCAACAAAAAATATATAATTTTTTATTGTATATTGATTTGAGTACTTAGTGAAGTTGCCTTCAAATTTGACAAAAGTGACCTATGTTAAGCTTTAGAAATGGCAAGTTGCAAAAACATTAAATGGCATCTAACTCAAATAGTCCACAGCACACCGGTCTATTTTTTAAGTGATTACTAACAGGCTAAATTTTCGTACATATATTATTTGGCCGAGACGGCTAACTTTTTCCCCGCAAAAATACTTGTGTGAAGTGATTCCTAGCAGAGTGTTCAGGCGTAGACATGCTTCGTGCATCGGACTGAATAAACCAAGCTTATGATTTGTAGAACAATATTGCCATTAAGTTTTACACATTAAAAAAAAAAAATGGATACTAGTTCTTCAATAGAACAAGCCAACGAATACATATTGCGTTTATAGACTTTGAAAAAGCTTTCGATAGCATTGGGCACTGGGCAGTAAAAGCATCTTTAATTAATAGCCGAATACACAGATTTAATAGTCAATATAGCGAAGCAACAACATCAATCAAAATCCACGAAGGAACCAAGCCAATCCGCATAAGAAGGGGTGTCAGACAGGGTGACACAATATCCCCTAAACTATTTAACCAGGCCCTACAAGATATTTTCAAAAAATTATATTGGGAAGAAATAGGCATCAAAGTAAACGGACAATACTTGAACCATCTAATATAAAGCCCTAATAACAGATAAGAAAGAAGAACTAATTAAAATGCTGGAATAACGGGATACAGCAGCTAAAAATATAGGTCTGAGTATGAACTACACTAAAACTAAAATCATAGCAAACACAGATGTAGATATCACGATCAGAATAAATCAAAGAAAATGGAACAAGCACAGGAATATATACCTAGGCTGGGACAAATTAATAAACTAAGAAAAGAAAACCAAAACAACTGAAATGAAGAGACGAGTAAGATTGACCTAGACAGCACTCGGTAAATTATATTTGTTTTTTTCTCTTGTTTATAAAATGTATGTGTTTTAAAGTAAATGGCAACATTGTGCCCCAAAATCATATGCTTGGTTTAGTTAGTCCGAAGCTCCAAAATTTCTGCACCTGCGCATTCTGTTAGAATAGGCGTCTTGGCCTAATATAGCTATGTACGAGAATTCAGACTGTTAGTAATCAAATAAAAAATACACCGATGTACTGTGGACTATTTGCGTTAGATGCCATTTAATATTTCTGCAACTTGCCATTTTTACTGCTTTACATAAGGCACTTTAGTAAAATTTTAAGGTAACAGTGCTCAAATCAAAGTGCACCAAAAAAGATTATATTTCTTATTACCCCATTACAATGTTTCCTGTTACCCCACGTTAGTCAAAACGAAGGAGTAATACGAAACATTGCCATTCTAAACTTGTTTATAACAAGAAAAACCACAAACAAAGTACTAAAACTGCAAATAAAGTTTTCCTTTAGACAAAAACTCCCCCATCTTCCCCTAATGAATATCACGATTTTAATAGTCTTGCACCCCAAACGACAGATAATCGCACCGTCGGCGTCGACTAAAACCGGTACCAAAAATGCTATTTCGAACTGTCAAATATTGTTAAAGTTGTCGTTGTCGGTGAAGTTATCGAGCCTAAATTTGGCACGACCAAAAACTATCTATTAACAGCCAACGGTTACCGTTACCGACAACTTGGCGTTATCAGTCTGGCCGTATTGTTATGATTCTGACATTTTCGTAGATACTCGATGGCCCAAAAAGTTAAGCGTCGCACTCAAATATATTTTTGCCTGCGCTGCAATTTTTGTTTGGGTGTGCACCCCCAAAATTTTACACCACGCGCTGCTACTGTTTCTAAGGCTTGTCTCATCCTTGTAGAAGTCCTCACATTCTGCTTTGGTATCATGTTGATTCTTGTAATTTACTATTATATTCCATAATACGTATATTAATTAACGCTCAGAAGCGTTTTCTTTACAGGAAATTTCTCCGTTTTGTTAAACTTCTAAGTCATGAAGTTGTAAGGGCTTATGTTGGTATTTATAAATAAATAAAGAACTATTATTTGGTAAAGGAAATCTCTATTTTTGACTCTCTTTCCAAAAGTAATGCTATTCGTTTTATTGAGACACCATAAATTCAGATGTCAATTACCAAGGCCTGCGTTGAAATATTGTAGGAAAATGACAGACCGTTATTGTATTCTGAAAGTGCCATCATAATATATTTTCGTTTTGATTGTTCTGGTTCGTGTAGTTGTGAATCTTTAATATTAAGATTGATTTCCTTGGGATTGTGAAGTAGCTATAGTCTAGCAGAGTTGTCAGCTACTTCAAGTAAAATTTTTGCAAGTTGCTACAACGAGACCGTCATCAAATAAAGTGAGATTAGAAGTTTCCTATTGTCTCTATCTCTAACGTTCGAGCTAGGATCAGCTTCACTTGTTTTAATTCCAAGTTTTTGAAGAAATATATTGATTCTGTTATACCAGCATCTTGGTGCTTGTTATAAGCCATAAAGACTTCGATTTAACTTGCAAACCATATCTTTGCCTTAATTATAACCATCTGGTTGTTTCATAAAAATGGTTTCTTGTAATTTTCCATACAGAAATGCAGTAGAAACATCAAACTGCTGCAAGAACATCTTTGCACATGCCGCGATGATTACAATTGATCATTTTGTAGCGAATCTTGTCACTGGACTAAAGGTTTCGGTATAATCTATTCATTCCCGTTGATTAAACCCTGTAATGACTATTCTTGCAATTTTTTTAAACAATTTTCCAGGTCTTATTTTCTCTTAAAACATTTTTTTCAGATGTAGGGTTTATCCACTCCTCATATTCTTCACTCTGTATAGCTTTAGTATATAGAGTTTTTATTGAAAGGATTGTGTCTTTATCAATAAGCTTTGGTTGGAGAAATAAAAGCTTTCTAAGAGAATAACGATTTCTGAGATAAATGTTACTTCTCAAATGTTCTGAGAGATTTTCAAAATCTGAATCTTCTTCAAAATCTGATACTTCTTTATTTTCATTTGATGCTTCAAGTTGGTTCTTTTCGAAATCTCTATTTCTGAAGGTTTTATTATCTTCACTGGCTTTTTGGTTTTAAGAACTTTGGGCTTCATCAGTTAGATTGTTTTTAGCGGTAATTAAACTCGCTTTTCACAGTCGGTCAATTTTTCTCAAACTTACAATCCCTCGACAAAACAACTCTGGCTTCGTCTTTTATCCAAATTCTGTACCATTCTTCCTCATAATAACCAATTAAGTAGCCTTTTATTGCTTTTCTCTCCATTTTTCTTCTGGTCTGCACATGAGCATGTGCATAACAGGTCTATCTTATGATTCTGAGGAGATTAATTCTTGGTTTCTTACCCATCCATAACTGATATGGTGATACATCTTTTACTGAAGACTTTCTTGTCCTATTAAGAACGTAAATTGCAGGGCTACATAATTCAGCCCATACAGATTGAGAATTTTGAAAAGGAAAAATTAAACCACTTAGAAAACTAACGGCCAATTTGCGCCATATTTAATTTCTAATAAGAATTTGCTAGAAGAGTAGACGCTAATAATGCATCTGTTGATTAACGAGGAGTACCGGGAATTCAATAGTAAACTATTTTTGATTAATTTGGAGACGGCTGTATAATCCAGAGATTTATGACGGACAATAAAACAGCAGCGTCCAATACATCTAAAAAATTTATTTACCAAAGGGATTTATAGAGGCATTTAGGGCAGCCAGATAGAGTAATGAAACGTCATTAGCGTCATTAATCACTTACAGAGCGGTAAATAAATTATATTAAGTTTGAGTCTCGGAGGAGGTTTTTTAAGGATATAGAATTTTATCGAAAAGCAAATGAGGTGGAAAAATATAGCCAGACAGAAAAATCGATGTTTAACTCATTTTGTACTCAAAGGTAAAAAGACCTAACAAATTTAATAACTATGTTTATATTAATAATAGTTTTAGCTCCTGGAATATTATTTCACCTTTTTTTTATAGTTTTCAAATATTTTTTATTTTTATATTTGTTTATCCTTTTTTAAATGTTTATTTATATATCAACAAACATTTTTTTGTGGCTAAGCGGATATAGAAAGATTTTGAAATTAAACCCGTAACGGGTACGAAATTCCACGTTTGTTAAAAAGATTTTGTTTCTCTTGTATTTTTCCGTGGGCAGCTTGAAAGCTGTACACCCACGAGGGTCCAATATCTAATGGATACCTATAAAGTGTTGACAGTTAACTGTTTATTCCTTCAATGTGACACCTTTATAAAGCTAGGGTATATAGATCTAATCTTTCGATATTGGTAAGAGAAATGATAAATATGGCCTGCGATACCGTGTGTTTTTTAAAGAAGTGGCGACATCTACCGAATACAAAAGAAACTATCAGTAAAAACAAAAGGCAGACAGATGAAGCATTTGACCACAGAACACAAAACAGGCTATTGACATATAAATAAAGAATAAAAAAAACGTAAATAAAAATTGTGTTTCCAAAAGGTCAAAATTAGACTCCTTAATATCACGTGACACCTGTCATTTAACGTCGCAATAAAGTTAGCTAACGGAGTGCGTGCAAAAGATCCCTATTACTGGCTGGCTTTATTGCAATCAGTCCCTATTAGTTTTCACTGCAACGTATAAGATAGTTAAGATACAAGAATCATCTTTCTATGAATCCAGCGAAACCTATTAAATCTCTTCTTTAGTTTTGTAATATTTCTTCATCATTAACAAAGAAATCAACGCAGCCTAATGGCCTTGCTGTACAGCATTGTGAGAGTTCATTGATTTTAAAGGGCTTCAATCTCAGTCAGTCTGAGCTCAACCAGTTTAGTCGTCTCTTTTCTTATCAAGTTTTTACCTGGGTAAAGGTACTGCGGTTTGCTGCTCGAGATGGAAAATAAAGTTCAACCTATTTTATTTATTTCTAAATAGGTACGAGGGTTATCTTGTAAGTTTTGCATATACAGCTGGAATAAAACAGTAGATAACTTTTAAAGACTATTGTTTATCGAAGTATTCTCCACGAAAATTAATGCACTTTTGCATGCGCTCAAACCAGTTGACAAAGCTTTAATTCCACTCGGTACTGTCAAAATTGCATTCTTGAAGGCCTCGACTGCTTGCTCTGGCGACTGAAATCTTTGACCACGCAGTCCATTCTTGATTTTCAAAAAAAAGTATTGAAATGGTTGGGACTGTATCGAGGATGGTCCAACAATTCAACGTTTTGTTGGGTTAAACTGTCAATGGTTTTTTGTATTTTCTGCGAACTTGCATTGTCTTGCTGGAGGATGATTCGTCGATCAGGTTTCGTTTTTCGAAGCTCAGCGATGATTTTTGGCAAACAAATGGTGATGTACCAATCGGCAGTAACAGTCCTTTGATCTTCCAGAGGAATTTTTGCTACATGACCTGCTTTTGAGACAAATGTCGCGACCATCTTTTTGGATGCACTTCGTGAACTGATAACTCTTGTTGGCTTTTCTTTTTCTTGGAACATTCAAACAGACTGATGTTTATTTTCGGGTTCATATGAGTAAATCCACAATTCATCATCAGCCAATCTCTCGATATGTCACACGTCGATCTTTCGTGATGTGCATGCGCACAGCATCGTTGTTTTCCTGGGTGACAGCCGTTTTTGGTGCACCTGGCCTTGGATCGTCGCTAAGACCCTGTTTCCACTGATTTAAAAATTAGTCCTCAAGTCATTTGTAGAATTTATTTTTCTATTTTGTTTACAATGACATTCATAAATGATTTGTTGTTCAAATTTCTATTGCATATCCTTTATGTAAATTTTATTTGTTTGTGTTGTTTATAGTTAATGTCAATAAATACACACCGCAAGAATGCAATTTTTTATTATTCCGTTTGCCTGTTTTATTCAAGCGCGGATTTGAGGGGGGGTAACGGGGTAATTACCCCCCGTAGAAGAAAAAATGTGCACTTTTTCCTAATAAAATAAGGGAAGACATGAGAATTACCCCCCCTAGAAAAAAAAATTATATTACAAAAACAAATTTCGTTGACTATTACCCCCCCCCCCCCCTATATTTTAACCCAGATCCGCGCTTGGTTTTATTAGAAGTTTTATACACGTTCTGCTATAACAGACCAATGGCAAGCTTTAAACTAGCTCCGAGCCGTTACGTGCTATAAGAAAAGACCTCCATTGCGCAAGCTTCTCCTACGATCCGACCGAGAAACGTTCAGTCGGTACGGGTCAGGAGAACACATTTTACTTCAAACACGTAAAATTCAATAACTGTGAAGAGCGGGCGACTATGCCATTGGTCGAAACAAGTCACTTTGCACAACACGCGACCACTCAGAGTTTGCTATTGGCCAAATCGTGTGATGTGGACGATCACATCGTTCAAGTACGAAAATAGAGCCCCTGGTATAGTCAAATCGTTAAAATGGTTCTCTTTATTCATTTTCTTGACACTCTTTATATTATAAACTATTTCTATTAGGGTTAGACCAAAAAAAGATTGCATAATACATACAATATAACGATCCGTGATATAACTGTAAAACCACAGACGCCGCGCCGCAGCCGCAGCAAAAAAAAACAAGAGCTAAAAAATTATAATTTGCCACGTACCTGTTAAAAGGATATAAACAAAATACATAAAAAATACGAATGTCTGTTTTTTCCTTTAATTAGCTCTCCTGTCCTTCTTTTGAGAGGTCGAAATCGAACCGAAACTTTTGGTCAATTAATGGCAAATGAATCCTGACCTAGGGTCCAACACCTGACCTTTTTTAAGGATGGGCCTTGCTTAATGAAAATTGCGTATGTGCCATAGCAATCCCTTTGTAGATACAGCGTTTTCTTTAGTCATGGCAGTAAAAAAATTGCAGTGAAGGACGCTTCAATGGCCTAGCAATTTCAGAACCGCTCTTCTTTAGGTGAACGTCACAAGCTAGACTCGACCCCTTTTTATGATTTTGTCCGGTTTTGTTCAAAGACGTTATACAAAACTTCGACTTTGCTCTTGTCTTGTTTTAACGAATAACGTTTTTGATAATGTCCGGTTATTAATAATTCCACTTTTAACCTAGGACTGTTGGTTCGATTTTTTATTTGTCCTTTATGATACACTATGGGGGCCCGTTTGGAATGGTTAGGTGTGAAAATCAGGCCTGCAAAGTGCACTTGGTCAGGCGCGGATCTACGGGAGGGGAAAATGGGGAAATTCTCCCCCTAAATCTCAAACTATATTTAGTTTTGACACACAGAATACACCTCTTGGGCACTATGCAAAATAGCTTTATGTACTATTTATTATAATATCCCCCCCCCCCAAATAAAGTCCCTAGATCCGCCCCTGACTTGGTTGGCGCTTAGGTGGCTCAGTTTGAAGGCGCATGTAGCTACACTCCTATAAAAGAACTAATCTGGGAATGTTGTACTAATCATGAACTAAATTTTTCCCTAAATAAAAAAATTTGTACTTCTATCTTTTTTTTTCGATTTGAAGTGTATCCATGTACATAATAGTCCAATATTACCGTGGGGTAATGACCAATTCATGATGCAAACATGAGTCTGCGGTCATTAAACAAAAATGACCTGATTGGTTGCTTTCAAACACGTATTATGCATATTATTTCCATATCGTCGGTCCAATGCCAAAGTCACGATGTGCATAATTGATGTTTTGAGAAAAACGCGTTTTAAACATTGAAGATACATTGCGAGAAATGAGATTTAAATTTTTAAAGGAGAGGGAGAGAGAGAGCAAAAACTTTCGCGCTTTTGGCATTAAATACTATGTATAAAATTGTACATACCGCTGCACATAGTCGAAAATTGCCAAATTTGCACATTCGTGACTTTGGCATTGGACCGAAGTACGTATTATTGCAATACCTACGATACCTTACAATACATAGTGCAAATATATTTGAAATAACAATGTTAATGGGTCTAAGTCTATCGTTTTTGCGGTCCTTAAGATAAAATGTCCTGATTGGTTATACTTTTACGCATGCATATTATTTTATTCTTGTATTCGTCACGTCAAATCATCGGCGTACAGTTGACAAAAACTCTATCTATGTAAATTTGGTGCCTGTGCATTTTTCGTATCATTATTTCTGAATGTTTGCATAGTGTAAATGGGGACAGGGAGTATTGGAATATTACGTATATGGGTGTATCTACCTAATTTCTATGCAGTAACTTTGTAATGAGTTAATTATGTCCTTCTTCGATTTTTTTCTTAGGTCTCGTTTTACCCCGTTTTTTACATCAAATGAAGGGGGAAATTAGTTTTACTATCCTGCGTTTTGTTAACGGCATTGGCGTGCAGTAAAATCGATTTTCTGCACTTTCTAAGAAAATAGCTGTTGTTTTCTTTATTTGTTTATTAAAAAAGTTAATAAGGAGAAAGCTATTAAGTGTTTTAAAGTAAAATAAATGGATCCATCATGGATCTAATACCTTCCTAGCTAACCTATTAGCACACTTCAAGTGTAAATGTAAATATCTCAAAAACTGAAGCTCTTACGAAGTTTTTGGTTATAACATACATTACTGCGCAAAATGTAATCTACTATATTCTGAAAACTGCATATTGATACGATGCTCCGTTCAAGAATGAGCATTTTTAAAGAATTATAATTGTCAAAAATCTGTCATTAGCATTAATAGTATTCGTTCGATCGCAGTTCAGTACGGTTATATTGCATCGTACCTGCATGATAGTGCTAACGAGGTCAAAGTCGGAGTTTGTTTTGTTTACAAAAAACCTCGCGCGCGAGATACCTGTGTTGAGAATCTATATACAATGTGTATTATAAATAATATATCATGTTTAAAAGCAAAAAAAGTGTACCATCACCTGTGAAACTTGTTTTAAAAATTAGCGAAAAGCCCAAACAAAATCAAGAAAAAATGGATAATGCCGAATTATTTCAGGATAGCCATGCTAGAACACAAAATGAAGAAGTTTTATATAGCGAATGGAAAAAATCCCAAAACGAAAAAAATTCACTTAGTGTACAAGTGGATTATCTCCGAAGTCAACTGGAAAGTATGCAAAGAAAATTTGCAGATTTAGAGACAAAAGTCACTAAAAATGAAGAGTCTGACATGGACTACATTACTGATGAGGACGATCTGGCAAGAGAAACTGAGTGGATCAGACAAAAATGAAAAGGTTGGAAAAAACGTCGAATGGATACTTCACTCTCACCACCACAACAAAGCTCGGGCACTGGAGAGCCCTCCAATAAAACACAAAATGAAGAACCCCCAACTAAGGTTAAAAAAGCTCCATTACCTCCACCGATTATGGTAAATGGCGTAAATAATTTTAATGATATTTATGAAAAGTTAAATATCATACAAGGAGTTAAAATAAAAGTTTTAAATAACGAAAATATTAAAATAAATGTACAAGACGCAGACAGCTATCGGCTGGTTACTAAAATGCTTAATGAAATAAAGCATCAATGGCACTCAAATAAGGCCAATTAGAGTAATAGCGAATAGGCTACACTTCTCATGTGACCCACAAAAAATTGTAGCTGATCTACAAAAAAAAGGTTTTAAGGCACTGGAGGCCAGCAACAAACTTAAATGGAGAACAAGACAACCTCTTAACATGTTTATGCTCACATTTAGCCACGATGAAGATATCAACAAAATTTTTGAAATTTCCAGTATCCTTGGGATTGAAGTGGAAATAAAAGCACTAAAAACCTCAAAGTTAGTCCCTCAATGCAAAAGATGCCAATCTTATGGACACACGCAAAAATATTGCGCTAAAGAACCACGTTGCGTAAAATGCACGGGGAAACATCTTACTGTAGAATGCCCCAAACCAAAAGAATCTGAGCCAAAATGCATCCACTGTGGAGGCAAGCATCCTGCTAACTACAGAGGATGCCTTGTTGCTAAGGAAATACAAAAATTGAAAAATAAACCTAAGAAACCGAATCTCATACCAAACGTGAGTACAAATAGACAAAACCAACAGACAAGAAACACAGTCACACAAAACTCTGTGACAAGGACATACAGCCAAGTAGCAGCAACAGCTACTATACCTGATATTAATATCAGTAGTCAAAATACTATGGAGCAAACACTACAATTAATTTTGGAGAAATTGAACAAATTTGATGAGCGATTAACTAAACTAGAAAGTAGCAATAACGGAGCTACCAATATGCCTCAAAATGGTCAGTAATCTTAGAATCCTAGCTTGGAATGCCAATGGTCTCTTGCAACATCAGCAAGACTTGCAAGTTATTCTAGACATAGAAAAAATTGACGTCTGTCTTGTGTCAGAAACGCATTTCACTAACCAGTCTCACATTAAATTTAAAGGTTATAAAGTGTATCATACAACTCACCCTAGCAATACTGCACATGGGGGAAGTGCTGTAATAATTAAAGAAAATATATCACACTATGAGGAGATGGGATATAAAACCATAGAGATTCAAGCTACATTAGTAAGTGTAAAAACCAAAACATATACATTAGTCATAAGTGCTGTCTACATACCACCAAGGCACTTACTAAAGAAAAATCAATATCTTAATTTTCTCAGAAAATTAGGAAACCGTTTTATAATTGGAGGTGACTTTAATGCAAAAAATACCTACTGGGGATCTAGACTGACGAACTCTAAAGGAAAAGAACTTTTGCAAGCTATTAGTGAATATCAATGTGAGCCGATATCAACTGGTAAGCCCACATACTATCCAACAGATCCAGGAAAAATTCCAGATCTAATTGATTTTTTTATAGTAAAAAATATATCTTTAAGTTTTGTAGATATAAAAGAAAGTTTTGATTTACACTCAGATCATTCACCTATTATTCTAACTCTTAGTAAAAACATAATAAAGAAAGAAGCAAATATCTCACTAGTTAATAAACTGACTGACTGGATTAGTTTTAAACAAAGTCTGTCAGAAAAAATAAACCTATCAGTACCATTGCAAACGCCAGAACAAATCGATAAAGAAGTTGATTATTTTGTTACAAATATTCAACAAGCAGCTTGGGAAAACAGTCCAAAACCAAAGAGAATTTTTAAGGGAAAAAACTATCCAAAGGAAATTAGAGACCTTATATTGGAAAAAAGGAAACTAAGAAGAAAGTGGCAACAAAGCCGTGATCCTCGGGACAAAACAAATCTCAACAACATGACGCAGCGCATTAGGCGAGAAATTCTAGTAATAAAAAATGAATCTATTAACCATTTTCTTAATGAACTTACAGATGATAAAAATACCGACTATTCCCTTTGGAAAGCAACCAAAGATTTTAAAAGACCAATTATCCAAATTCCACCCATACGAAAATCTAACAACCAGTGGGCAAGGAGTAACGAAGAAAAAGCAGATATTTTTGCAAGTCATTTAGAAAAAACATTTCAGCCCCACGAAGCACCAGATGAACACTTTCATTTAAATGAACCCCATTAAATCGAGGACCATATTAAGCTTACATCACCAAAAGAAATATTAACAGAAATCAAAAATATTAATTCGAAAAAAGCCCCAGGGTATGATCTTATTAACGGGGTAGTAAAACAACTCCCCAGAAAAGCTATCGTAAAACTATGCAACCTAATTAATGCGTCTTTTAGGCTTAGGTACGTACCTAAACTGTGGAAAGTTGCAGAAGTTATCATGATTCCAAAACCGGGAAAACCACTCCATGACGTGTCATCTTACAGGCCAATATCTTTGCTGCCAATTATATCCAAGCTCTATGAAAAATTATTGCTTAAAAGAATAAAACCCATCATAGAAAGACAAGAAATTATTCCATCTCATCAATTTGGTTTTCGAGACAAGCATTCCACGATAGATCAAGTACACAGAATTACTAATATAATAGAAAAAGCACTAGAAGAGGGAAAAGTTTGTTCTGCAGTTTTTCTAGATGTAGCACAAGCATTTGACAAAGTGTGGCATGAAGGCCTTAATTTTAAACTAAAAAGGTTTCTGCCAAAACAGTATTCGGATATTTTGGAATCATACATATCTGATAGACATTTTAGAGTAAAACAGGAAGACTCATACTCAAATTTAAGAGAAATTCAAGCAGGCGTGCCCCAGGGTAGCGTACTAGGCCCTTATCTATACTTATTATTCACTTGTGATATCCCAAAGCCAGAAAATTGTCACTTAGCAACATTTGCCGATGATACTGGTTTATTGACGGTAGAAAAATCTATTGAAAAATGCATAGAGAAACTTCAGGATGCAGTCACCCAAATTCACAGTTGGACCACAAAGTGGCGAATAAAATTAAATGAAACCAAATCAATTCATGTTGATTTTACAAACAAAAATATAAATCACATACAAATAACAATTAACAACATTCCAGTACCATATTCGAATCAGGCAAAATATCTAGGTATGACACTTGATACCAAATTGCGCTGGAAAGCACATGTTAAGCAAAAAAAAGAAGAACTTGAGATAAGGTATAGAAAAATGAACTGGCTAATTGGAAGGAAGTCCAATTTAACAATTCATAATAAGTTACTGCTTTATAGACAAATACTGAAACCAGTATGGACATATGGTATTCAACTATGGGGTTGTGCTAAAGAGAGTAACATTCTAGTTGTACAGAGATTTCAAAATAAAGTATTAAGAAACATTGTGAATGCACCTTGGTACGTTCGAAATAGTGACCTTCATCGAGATCTAAAAATCGAAACTGTAGCAGAGACTATAAAAAAGTACGCAAAAAGCCATGAAGATAGACTCCATCGGCATGTGAATGTGGAAGCAATTCAGCTTCTAGACAATACTATGCTAGTTCGACGACTAAAAAGAGTGAAGCCGTTTGAGCTAGTAAACTAAGTGAATTACACATAAAACAAAATAATGCTATAAACACAACACAATTGTGAGTTACAGACTAAACAAAGCGGGGAGAACTGTTGAGTGAACCCTAAGTTTAAATCTGACTTTTCTAGTAAATTAAGTTAAAACAAAATTGCTAATTAGTCTTACTGACTAGATTGTAATAAAAAAAAAACACAGTGTGTTTGACAAATAAAAAAAAAAAAAAATAGCATTAATGGATTTTGAGTCTAATTTATCTGAAAATTTTATGAAAATCGGTTCAGCGGTTTAGGCGCTATCGTGTTACGGACAAAAAATATATACACATACACACACACACAGACAGACATCACGAAGATATTGCTAAAATAGGTCAAAATACACCCAAATACACATTTTCGGCGTTATCTGAAAAAAAAAATTCGAAACTAATACCTTCTCTAGCCATAGAAACGCGGGCTAGGAAGGTAAAAAAATACAAATTAAAATACAGGCAAATCAAAAATCGCAACCGCCCGTCATTAAATTTTATTTAAAGAGGTACGTGTTTACCGAATGTTGCAGATTATTGTATTAATTTAAAGTGTGCAAGGTGATCATCACTTTTTACGAGCTTACGGAAAGTGTCACTTTTCACTAATTATATTATTTTTCATCTTTTGCTATCTCATTTTAACAGTTTAAATACCTGTATTGTATGTATTTTTAAACATTTCCCGTTTTTTTTTTCAGCTTGTCCCATATTTTTGCTTCTTTTATTGATTTAAGTCCCGTTTTAACCTAAAACAGATCTGGCAACCCTACTTGGAAAATAAATAAAAAAATATATTTTTACAATACACAAATCCCAAAGTATAAAATGCAGAAAAATAAATAGAAATTATATCATACAGTCTCATGGCGGCCACCGATCATAGGTCATAGAATTTGACAATGTATATTGTGTAAAAAACCAACTTCTTGATTTTCGTTCCGAGGGTCTGTTACCATAAGCATGGGCGCACCCAGGGGGCCTCTTTAATGTCAAAAAACATCTCTCAAACTTTCAATTGATTTCTAAAGGCCGCTTGACATAGTGCATGACGCGCGGCAAATATCTGCAAGCAAAAAATTTCGGTCAAATTGTTGCCTGCAAAAAATCTTCTTTTCGTTTGACATTGTGCATGGCCATGCATTGATTCCCCAGAATCTAGGTAAAAATTCCCCAGTTTGCATGCAAAAAAATGGCATCGGACCGATAAAAATGGATTGCCTGCAACAATCAGCTGGATTTGTACTGCGCATGCACCTGGGCAAAATTTCATGCATTTGCCTGCAAATTTTATTGTCATGCACCATGTCAAGCGGCCTTTATGAGTCCATGTTTGTGCTACAGCAATCTCACTTACGACATTGATTTTCACACCTGTGATTGGCCTCCCGCGACCGCGACATTCTTTATGCCTGCCTTAAGTCTGGCCAGAATTCTTTAAACCAAGACAGGTAGCTTCTTGTGGTGAAGAATTTAATAAAATGTGAAACGAGCTTGTTTAGAATTCAGACAGTAAAATGCAAAAATTGCAAAATGCAGAAAAGTATTTTTATACTAAAATATATTATGTCTAGGAATCTGGCATTAATTTCACTTGCTGACTCTAGGGCCAGTTTTGTGGGGATGCAAAATGATCCTGTCAAATTATTTTGGGACACTAATTTTGCCGTTTTTTGTAGTTTCCTGCGTTCGAAGGCGGTTGAGCAATATCCAGATTATTTTTGACATTTGAAGTGGAAGTGGTAAAACTCAGAAGCGTCTACCGTTAATACACCAGGGGCGTCCAAAAACTGAATGAAAATCACTAAAAATGCGTATATTCTTTGAGTGTTCCCCGTTAACAAAAACCCACTAGATATATATCGTTTTAAAGATAAGTTTGTTTTCCATATAATAGAGTAAAACAAAATTTTTGAGAAAACTTTGTTTAAAAAGAAATAACCTCAATAAGCGGACGCCCCTGAAGTGACAATAATAGCCTTAACACAACTTTATGAGACGCCGTTTAAAAGAACTTTTTATTTTCTCTAAAAAAGCTATCTTAACATTTTTCCCTAAAATGCTTAGTTTTTTTTAAACTGAATAAAACCTAAAAAAACATGATTTTTTTTCTTGATCCTAAAAAATAACTCAAATTTATGGATGCCAATTAAGTGCTAACCGTGGACTAGGCCGACTTACGTGATACATCGTTTAAAAGATCATTTAATTTTCTACAATATAGTTAATTACACGCGTTCTGTAAAATGCTTACCTTTTGAGAAACTGACATAAAATTGAATAATTTCGGTTTATTTTGCATATGCTATGGAAATACATAGGAACCGGGTTTACTGCTAATACTTCAGGGTTCGTATCTGAGCAAGGGTACTACCCAGAGAACTCAGTGATATCTCATTTTATAGGTTGTGAGTTGGTCTTTATTTCATGTAATTAAATTTTTTCTCAAAATAAGTAGTTTCAAAAGTTAAAGGCTACTACAAAAAAATTGGTCAAAATCCAAAATGACGGCGAAATGTTTAGCGTCATAACTCGAAAACTATTCGGCTGAGGAAAAGATTTACAAAAGCGTTTTGGTAGGAAATTTTATTGTCTTTAACTTTTTTTTAAAACTTTTTTTTCTACAACCTGCAGTAACCAAGTAATTAAAAAAAACATTTTTGTGCTCACTAAAGCCAAGATGGCGGGGGAAGCCCGCCCCCCACGAAGGTCGAAAACTTAAGTTTGTTTTTAGGACTCCAATGTCAACAACATATGTCAAAATCGCGACTACACCACCTTTTGCAAGCTAAAATTCTATAATGAACTGGCCTAAGATGAAAAGTGCCAATAAAATTTATATTCTTCAAGAAAAGGCGCTTTTCCAGGCCTATCACAAATTTGTATTGTAAAACTGTTTTATTATTTAACGAAGTAATATTTCCCTTGTACAGGCATAAAAGTGGGTGTTCTAAAATTTTAAAACAAGGTATCGCCTGTGTGCATAACGAAAAATTTTTATAGCTTTTAGTCATAAATTTTTAGATTTATTGGCACGATAAATGTATTATTAACATTTCTTGCTATACTTATATAAAGTTGGTTAAAATAATTTGTCTGCTTTGCGCACTTATTGACGTGCGTACTGTTTAACTGTACGCACTCATATTTGTTTCGTATTTATACTTGATTTTTAAATGTTAATGGTTTCTAGTTTAAATATTATTTTAAAAAAAATTAGCTTGGCATTTTTAAACTTTTAACTTTTGGTAAAAACATTTTGTAAAATCAGAAAGGCGACCATTTAAAGCTATATCTATTTTAGATTTCTATGTTTGAAGGCACACTACAAAAATTATTTGCGCACTTTTAGGAAATACTCTGCCAATATATGGGCCCCGAAGCTCACACTAGGTACTATAGTTATAGTGTACGTGTGAGCTAATATAAGTAAAAACTGAAATATATTTTTTTCAAATCCAGACTAAATTATCTTTCGTTTGATACCACACAAGGCATGTTTTGACCTAACCTCTAATTTTTTAAATCTACCCCCACCCTTTTTTAAAAATAACTAAAATGTATTTTGTTTAACTCCAGACTCAATTACCTTTCGTTTGCTATTACACACGCCATATTTTCACATAAACTCTAATTTTTGAAGTCTGGGGCCTTTTATTTGGCTTGTGTTGGATTTTGTTCATTTTTAAATGGGACCATCTCGACCCAAGACCCAGCCTAGGTACCAATTTTCATTGAAATCGGGCCACCCGTTTTTGAGTTATTTATTACAGACAGACAGACAGACAGACAGACAGACAGACAGACAGACAGACAGACAGACAGACAGACAGACAGACAGACAGACAGACAGACAGACAGACAGACAGACAGACAGACAGACAGACAGACAGACAGACAGACAGACAGACAGACAGACAGACAGACAGACAGACAGACAGACAGACAGACAGACAGACAGACAGACAGACAGACAGACAGACAGACAGACAGACAGACAGACAGACAGACAGACAGACAGACAGACAGACAGACAGACAGACAGACAGACAGACAGACAGACAGACAGACAGACAGACAGACAGACAGACAGACAGACAGACAGACAGACAGACAGACAGACAGACAGACAGACAGACAGACAGACAGACAGACAGACAGACAGACAGACAGACAGACAGACAGACAGACAGACAGACAGACAGACAGACAGACAGACAGACAGACAGACAGACAGACAGACAGACAGACAGACAGACAGACAGACAGACAGACAGACAGACAGACAGACAGACAGACAGACAGACAGACAGACAGACAGACAGACAGACAGACAGACAGACAGACAGACAGACAGACAGACAGACAGACAGACAGACAGACAGACAGACAGACAGACAGACAGACAGACAGACAGACAGACAGAAGACTTTTTTTTTCTTCAAAAAATTAGGATCACCAAAGCTCACACTATCGTATAGTGGCTCACACTATCGTATAGTAGTGTGAGCTAAAAAAATCAATTTTTTACCTAGGAAGCTTAGTTTTGTTCAAAAAATCATCAAATGTGATACAGAAATTGCTTATTTTGATTATTGTTCAAAATTTATTTATATAAGGATGCCCCTGGAGTCTTAAGCATGACAGCGTTTAAAATAAAATTTAACTTCCTACAATAAAGTATACGACCCATTTTTTCCAGTGTAGTTTTTGAAAAAATTTTATAAAACCTGTAATAAACATGTTTTTTTATAAATAATCCCAATTTACGGACGCCACTGAAGAACTACTTTCTTTTCCTAACCTTATCGACCAATACATCGTTGGAAAGAGAATTTTGTCTTCCACAAAAAACTGTTATTTGCAATAGGGTGTTTGACAGTAGTAAAAAATAAATATATATTTATTTTTAGATTTCTCTTTAGGTCTTGGGAATGCTAAAAACAAACTTTTTTGTTAAATTTTTTCTCAAATATATAGTTCTTTTAATTAAATAAATTCATTGAAATAAAACAATTAGCCACGTGATTCAAAACAGACGGTCTACCAATTAGCTGCGAGTGACGTCACAAAACAGTAAACGCCTCGAACGAACCTATTTTCTGTGTTATTTTCTTATGGATGGTAATGTTTGCTTTGGCTTAAAGTGCGAATTATCGTCCTAAATTAGATTTTGTTTTGTGGTATGCTGATCAAAAACATTTTCAATGGAAAACGGATTTTCCAAAGCCGATAGCTAAATTCCTTTATGGTGGCAGGCGTCTTTGCCAACTACAGTGATTTTTAGAAACTTTAAAATGTTGATGTAGTATTTGATGAGTTGTTTTGTATATAACTGAAAGTTTTTTTACGATATTCTTCGCCTACTTTTACTTATTTAGATTTTAGGGTTAGGTTATATGTTTTGCTTTTTTGTTTAATATATCTTTTACAATAGATTCAATTAAATACCCAATCATTATTATTTTAAGCATTAAGAAACAATCAAAAATTGCTTTTTTAAAACATTTTTAAATACATTTTGTTTCAAAGAATTCTTATGACCCTACATAACAAATATGCACTATAGCACATATGCAAATAACACTCTTGCTCAGTCCTACATTTAGCCTGTATGTGCACTGCCTAATCCGACATTTAGAGGTACTCCCTAGTCCTGCCTAATAACTGCCTAGCACCGCCTAAAAATTTGTACACCTTTCTGCCTATTATAGTTGTTTACCCTTGTAATAAACATAACCTCAAAAAAATCATCGTCATTTACGAAATAGTTATATATATTATAGACAACGTGAGAAAAATTAATAGAAACAATTTAGTTATACTCACATCAAAGTGATCTTCACAAATGTAAAGTGAAGATGTATTAGATAAGGCCCTTGTGTCTTTTCGAGCAAGTTCTAGCCACTTTTTCCGTTCGTTTACTGCTGTAGGCACATGAATAAATAGTTTTTCAAGGGTTTTTATGCTAGTATTCGAACACGGAGGCACTACACTCGACTTATAGGACATTTTTTTTTATTTAAAAAACAGTAAAAACACAGACCAAAAACCAATAAACACTTGAATGCCGTGTATCTGTCCACGAGTTTACTGCGCTGTGACGTCGTTGCAACGCCATGCTAGAAATGAGCGTTTTAGCGGCAAATTTAGAAAACTTGATTTTAAATGTATTTATGATAAAATATACTATTTTAATAATTTTGCGTAGCAAATTAGGGATCTATGTCTCATTTTAAACTTTTTTCTAAAATTTGTCAAATACCCTATTTTCTATAGAAAGGTTAATTTTCGACAAAATTGAATAAAACTTTAAAAAAAAACAAGTTTTTGGGGGTTCGAGGGGATTTTCTTCGTCGATGTTTCGAATTAACAACAGGGATATTCAGATTCAGCCGAGCCGAATTAGGAGGAAATGATCTGTTGCCAATAAGTAATATGATTTGCTTCTAGACCGAAGACGGAGAGCCTTTTCAAGTACCTAATTGATTTTTATCATTAATAGTCATAAACATAATACCATTTTTTGACAGTTCTCCAGATTTGTAACTCTCCTTTTAAGCATGAACTAGGTCACAAAAAAATTACCATGTACCCGCTATCTCTTCTCGTTGTAAATTCACACGGTGGTTGTGAGATAAAACATTAGAATTTCGCAAGTAATTTATATTATATGCAAATGTTACCATTCGTAAATCACCGACCATTAAAATAATATAAAGCTGCTAAGTACTCGTGCCTCTCCTTGTCTTGGATGGTTGTTAAAACCTAGAAAGTTTCGGTCTATAAAATATGGCCGTCACAATTCGCAATGCTGAGACGCACATTTAAATAATGGCAAAGTTGACACATCTATGTAGGGGAAGTGTAATTAAAATGGGATAGTAAGGTAAAATGGGATACCGGCTATATACTCCTGACTAAACAAAAGGTGGCAACGATGCGCTGTATCGCTAGATTTGTTCATTGGGATCAAGATAGGCCGCCGCTTTTTTTTAATTCAGTCATTAGCGCCGATACACACACGCGTTTTTTTACAGCGCGGTGACGCAGCGTTACCGCGTTTTTCTGAAGAATGCACGCAAGACGAACGCGCCATTTATTTCATAGTATCACGGACCGCAATTGTTGTAACGCTGCGTCGTCGCACTGCAGAAAAACGCGTGTGTGTACCGGCGCTTAGATGGTTACAAGCTCATGCAGTAATTTTTTTTCAAATTTTGTGTGTTCCGCTTGTAACTTTTTATTATAAATACTGTAAAAATTGGCTACTGAATAAGGTAAGATATTATATTCTGCTGCTGATATTTGTAAAGCTTATAGCCTTGGCTACCATCAAACACGCTGTTTTTGGCTAAATGACAAACAATTAAAAAGTAGGATTAGTTTAAATATTTTATATTAGATTGAGGTAAAATGGGAAATTGCTAAAGTAGCTAAAATGAGATATCCCGTTTTACCTTAATTAAATGACTGATGTAAACTAATTTTAATTTTGTGTTCTTTTAGATGCCGCCTATTTACGAACGATTTTTTGTTTTCGTTAAGCTTTTTTCATAATAAGCATTATTGGAATTATTTTACTGGTTATTATTAGGTTATTATTTAACCAAGAAATAATTTATTTTAGTTATAACTATCTTTGTGCCATATTAAGAAGAAAGAGCATATTATTGTTAAGATTTTTAGATGATTTATTTATTAAAATTATATTTCTTTTTAGTTTTATCTTTGTGTCGTATTTTTTAAATTCTTTTTTTTTAAACCAGTTTTTTTATTTTCAATGTTAATTTTATATCCTATTTTCCCTTTATAGTATTTTACATTTTACCTGCACAATTAGGGTAAAATGGGAAACTGCAGTTGTCTAAATTTTTCAAAATAACAAACTATTTTTGAGTGTTTAAAGTACTACCAATGAACTATAACAAACGAAAAAGAATATTTTATAATAAACAGCATAATATTTTAAACCAACGACTTCAAAACTCTTTTTTGTATAAATTTTTAAAGCTTAAGTATTCCATTTTAAGTACACTTCCCCAGCAGGGTTTTCCCGTATATTTTTACACCATATCTAAAACGCTTATTTGAATAGATATCAAAATATGATAATGATTTTGTTTTGGATATTTTTTATCTGTTAGTATCCAAATAAATAAATAAATAAATAAAAAATACAAAAGTTTCATAATTTTGAAATCAAAAGGAAAAGATCTAACAAAACCATCAACCTGTAAAATTTTTTCATTTAGAATTTTTTTTTGACATTCTGACCCTAAGATTCTTAAACTTCGTAAAAAAATATGAAACTTTTTTATTTATCATATTTTGATATCTATTCAAATAAAATTTTAAGATATGGTGTAAAAATATACGGGACAACCCTGTATCCTGTAAGTTCTGTATAACCACAAATGTATCCTGTAAGTTCTGTATAACCACAAAGATATGTATTACTTTGTGGTATAACGTCTTTTATTGAAACCGGACAAAATCAAAAAGCTTAGTTTGATTTAAATTTTGAATTGGTCACTGAAGAAGAAATAATGAATTAATTTTTTTTATACTATTTATAATTTTGTAAATTATTTAATCTCTAATTTTCACACTCTTTTGGCACATTTCAACACTTAAATAAAAAAAAATAATAAAAAAACACCCAATTGCTAAATTTACTTGTAACTACTAGTCGCAGTTGAGTGCAAAATTGATAGGTATACCTATAACGTACGACATGCTTCAACTTTTAGTTTTGATGCCCAAAGCGCACTTACGAAATTATACAGTTTTGTATTTCCATGAATCAGGTTATTGCGTAATTTTGTACCTAACTGCGACTAGTAGTTACAAGTAAATTTAGCAGTTGGGTGTTTTATTTATTTAATTTTTGAAGTGTAAACTTCTTTAGGCGCGTTTAGCAGTTTTTGTGGGTAGTGCATTGAACTGAGCCGTCAGGCTCGGCTATGTAACGCTCATTCGGGTGAAATCGGCTCGAGTCGACTAACTGTGAGAAACATTCAGCGAGCGATATGATGATGCAGATGAAGGCCAGTACACAGAAGAGTTCGGTTCGGTCCGCTTTGCAGAATATGTTATGGGCCAGTATTATTAATTTCGCCTTGTTGAAGTTTACACTTCTGCCGTGTGGTCTTAAGCACACACAATAATAATTTTTTTATTTCAATTTTTTTTTATTTTCAACTTTTAGATTTAATTCTTATTCAACGTTATAAAAAGCATTTACAATTCATTTAGCTTTACCCAAAAAGTACGTGTAGATTTTCTACGGACGCGAACAGTATTACCTTCCATTGAGTGAAGGTGGTGGAGGAGAGAGGGAGGAGGGAACTAGTAAAATGGTGTCGAAAAAAATCTTAAAGCGTGTGCCGAAAGAATTTTTGAAATCGCTCTAAATTTGTGAAAGGTATAGCTACAACTATTACTAATAGGGAGGGTGGGGAGAAGAGAGGGAGAGAAAGGGGGAATCTCTAAATGATGTTGGAAAAAAGTCTTAAGGCGTGTGCAGAAAGAACTTTGGAAATCGCTTTATATTCGTGAAAGTTATGCTATAACTATTAGTAATAAGGATGACGGGGAGGAGAGTGAGAGAGGCGGGAGCGGGGTGGGGTTGGAACTAGTAAAATAGTGTTGGAAAAAAATCTAAAAGCGTATGCAGAAAGAATTTTTGAAATCGCTCTATATTTGACAAAATTATTCGAATGTGGTTTTTGAATAGGGTGGGGGGAATGACAGGAGGGGAGATGGGGGGAGCAGGAAGGAATTTAAAGTAACTACAGCAAATTAGAGGACATTTGCAAAGGGTACCTAATCAAAGGAATTTCAATAAAATCGCCAGAAATTTAGATAATTTGTATGCCTTAAAGCCTACATCATGTGACAAAATGGATTCTGAAGACCGTTAAAGTTAATTCCTCTTTAAAAAAATATAGCCTATAGCACCTTCAGGATCAGTAGCAATTCAACGACACCTTTTTTGTCAAAATTGGTTCAGCCGTTTAGCCTCTAGCGTGACAAACATATTTACTTACATACATACAATCGAAAAACATTACCCTTCCTTTCGCTGTGCTGCAGTTGGGTAAAAAAAACTATCGTTTAATAGGGACAAGGGAGCTTGACTACCTTTCACCCTTTACTTTATTATTTTAAAAACAAAAGCAACCAATTTATTATCCGATAGGGTGTTATGGTGTGTTATATTGTTTTACTCAGCGACAGAGGTATTTTATTCCTTTATGACCGAATCACTTATTTGCTCAATACAAATAGAGCAAATTCACAGTGCACACTGTGTGCCCTAGCTTCGTATAAGAGGAACAATGGAGTACAAATTTGCATTGTCATTATAGTAGGAGTGTTAATCCTTGCGAAAGGTGTCCAGACATGCTAAATATTATCCCTCGACAATTAACAGCTTCCCCTGTTTGCTGTGGGAAAAATATATGATATTTTTAAAATGGTATACGAGGTATGAATATAAAATTATAAAACTATATAAAAATCTACTTATTTAAATACTAATACAACTTAATGATGTTCCCCTTCTCTATCGACGCAGCATTGCATGCGTTTTTTTCCAATGTTGGAAGCAATTTTGGAATTCATCAGAAGAGAGGCTGTTAAGAAGTCTTGCAGTTTTTTCCTTGACGTGTTCTAATATTTCAGGTTCCTTTTAACGATTCCTTCACTTTCGCAAACAGTTAGAAGTCGCAATGGGCTAAGTCTGATGAATATGGTGGGTGGTTAAGGACGGGGATCTTCTGGTTAGCTAAAAAGTGCTTAATGAAAAGGGCGTTGTGGGCCGGTGCATTGTCCTGGTAGAGCAGCCACGCGTTGTTCTTCCACAAATCTGGACGCTTTTCCCTTAGCTGCATCAATACTTCCAAATATAAATGTTGTTTGACTGTTTGACCCTCACGCGTCCATTCAATAAGAATAACACCCCTAATATCGAAAAAAATCAATGAGGATCGCTATTTTGGATGTGCTGGAGCGCCCTTCTCTTTCATCATCTTTGACTTCTTCACGACTATCGAAAAAGCTTTTATGTCACATGAAAATCATTGCACGAGACTGCTTTCTGTAGATATCTTTTAGCATTTGAAAGCGTTCAGTAGCCGTTTTCTTAAGTTTCATCTTAAATTAATACGATTGCCAATTTTTTCGTTTGTCATAATTCTGGCAAATGAGCTATGCACGATCAGCTTCAAACCACTGCGTAAGCCAAACTAGTAGAGGAAAGGCGACAGGATTGCGCGCGGTAGTAGAACGCACATCAAGGTGAATTACTCCGACCGCCCGAGGCGTAGAGATTTAAAACCTGTTAGTACGGGGGTCAGTCTTAAAATTTAATTGTCATACCTCGTACAAGCTATAAAAACTTTATTTTTCCATTATTTATTTAAAATATCCCTGGGTCCTCACAAGTTAGGGTCTTTAGAGACGCCCCACAATGAGCTAGCACGACATTAGCCCTGTATATGTTTTTTAGACTATGATAACCAAACCCACCCAAATGTATTGTAGATAGTCCAGTTAATAAGAAAAATGCAATTGAAAAAAAAAGTTTAATGTATTTCTCTGCAACAGAGCCCCAAAGTTGAAAAATATTTTGAGAAAAAAATTTATGTATTTTTACATTATTTTTAAATTAAAAAAAATTACAATACAAACAGGACTTTTTGAGTATATGGGTATAAAGTGAGCATAACCGGTAACTGTACTTTTGAAAACTACTAGTTATTTCCCAATTCCAAAACCCTTTTTATGGTTTAAAATTTTTGTAATATAGCAAGTTTATTTTCGTCTCTATTTTTCTTTCTAAAGCCTGCAGAAACAAGCTTAGCAAGGCTTAGTAAAATCTTCACCAGAATATATGACAGGAGGGTCTATTTTACTCAAAAAACAAAAAACACTGCCATGTACATATGCAGATCTTTATATAGTCAGAGTAACAGCCAAATGGAATAAATTCGACTGCGGATCGAATTTAGACTATTCTGAAAAATCCAAAGGTACATCGACTGAGATTTTTAACGAGCAATATTTGTGCAGGACTTGTGCAGGCCCTATTCTAATTACCCCCCAGTCAGCATAGAAGGCAGCTTTTCCTGTTTGTCCTAAAAACTAATTCATAATGGACAACACCTTGAATGTCAAAAATAAACGACTGTTTTGAGCAGATTTTTTGACATTTATTCGTTTGTGGTTTATCTTTTGCCTATTTTTCAAAATTCTCGCACAGTTTTTTGTGAAATGGGTCATCTCAATGCTGAATTATTACAAAAAATAAATGGGATATATGGAGCGTTTGTCGTTCACTATGCTTTTAGGCAGCGGTTGTTTCGATTTTGTTTCTTTTTAAACATGTTTCTATGAGACTCTGAATTTAATTTTGTGGTGAAAGAAAAAAAGGTTTTTATTTTAGTCAATAAACTTGTGTAGAGATTCAATTATTAGCTGTGGTTTTTTTGGATTTCTGGTCCTATTTGTGTGTTTACAACAGTGACGTGCAAATTTACTAATTTGCATATTCCACGTTTCTCCATAACTTGACAAAAAAGGCTTTGATAAAAAATTTCGATCCAGGATAAAAATAAGCGAATTTCGATAAAAATATTTGTAATCTTTTTTATTTTTTACAGACATACTTTTACTTGTGTGCCGCAGTTAACCCGTTTTGGGCCAAGCATAGAAAGAAAACAAGATTAAAAAAATATATATATTTTTGTATTATCAATATACATAAATGTAACTAATAAGTACCGTAAAAATACTCTGCCAATATATGGGCCCCTAAGCTCACACTAGGTATCTACTATAGTAGCGTACGTGTGAGCTGATATAACTAAAAACTAAAATAAATTTTATTCAACCCCAGACTAAATTACCTTTCGTTTGATACCACACAAGCCATGTTTTGACGTAAACTCAAATTTTTGAAATCTACCCCCACCCTTAAAAAAACAAAAACTAAAATATATTTTGTTTAACTCCGGACTCATTTACCTTTCGTTTGATATCACACACGCCATATTTTTACGTAGACTGTAATTTTTGAAATCTACCCCCACCCTTAAAAAAAACTAAAATATATTTTGTTTAACTCCAAACTCAATTACCTTTCGTTTGATATCACACACGCCATATTTTCACATAAACTCTAATTTTTGAAATCTACCCCCACCCTTTTATTTAGCTTGTGTTCGGTGGATTTTGTTCATTTTTAAATGGGACCATCTCGACCCAAGACCCAGCCTAGGTACCAAATTTCATTGAAATCCGGCAAGCGGTTTTTGAGTTATGCGCGTTGGTCGTTACAGACAGACATACAGACAGACAGACAGACATACAGACAGACAGACGGCGCAACAAAAAAGTTTCAAAATCATCTGAAACACAAAGATATATAACATTTTTTGAAATCGGAGCAACTTTTTTTTTCTCGAAAAAATTAGGATCACCATAGCTCACACTACTATAGTATAGTATATGTGTGAGCTAAAAATATAGAATATTAACTTAACAAAATATGGGGTGTTGCGTTAACGCATTAATGGCCTAAAGGGTTAAGTGAAATTGCCGAAAACAGTCGGCGTACAGATATATTGTGCAACTCCCACAAATGTAAATCGTTTGACTTTTGAATACCCGACATCTTCTGGAGTCAGTTTTACATATGGCGTGTCCCAAGGTCACTTTTCATTTCAGTGGGCGGATTTATCGGAAGTCCTCTAGCAACAAAATTCTTTGTTTTGAGCATTCGCAATGCATTAAATGATTTGAAATCCAGCTGAGACATCTTATTCTGGTTTACGGTATTGTAAAGTTTCCAGGCTTTTACAAGCGAATTGTTAATAACATTTATAAAAAGTGGCCACCACCATTTTTGACCCATTACTTTGATTCTATAGGTTGCAACTACATTATCGCCTACTCCTCCCACATATTTATTATATGCTGATATTACCGCTGGGTGAGGAATTGTAACTTTTTAGCTCACACATATACTATACTATAGTAGTGTGAGCTATGGTGATCCTAATTTTTTCGAGAAAAAAAAAGTTGCTCCGATTTCAAAAATTTTTATATATCTTTGCGTTTCAGATGATTTTGAAACTTTTTTGTTGCGCCGTCTGTCTGTCTGTCTGTCTGTATGTCTGTCTGTCTGTCTGTCTGTCTGTGTGTCTGTATGTCTGTCTGTAACGACCAACGCGCATAACTCAAAAACCGCTTGGCCGATTTTAATGAAATTTGGTACCTAGGCTGGGTCTTGGGTCGAGATGGTCCCATTTAAAAATGAACAAAATCCACCGAACACAAACCAAATAAAAGGGTGGGGGTAGATTTCAAAAATTAGAGTTTGTGTGAAAATATGGCGTGTGTGATATTAAACGAAAGGTAATTGAGTCTGCAGTTAAACAAAATACATTTTAATTTATTTTAAAAAAAGGGTGGGGGTATATTTTAAAAATTAGAGTTTAAGTGAAAATATGGCGTGTGTGATATCAAACGAAAGGTAATTGAGTCCGGACTTTAAAAAAATACATTTTAGTTTTTGTTTTTTTTGTAAGGGTGGGGGGTAGATTTTAAAAATTTGAGTTTAAGTCAAAACATGGCTTGTGTGGTATCAAACAAAAGGTAATTTAGTCTGGAGTTGAATAAAATATATTTCAGTTTTTAGTTATATTAGCTCACACGTACACTATAACTATAGTACCTAGTGTGAGCTTAGGGGCCCATATATTGGCAGAGTATTTTTGATTTTCTATTGAATTTTTTCTATCAAATAGAAAATCAAAAAAAAAGTTTTAATTCCCCAACCAGCGGTAATATCAGAATATAATAAATATATGGGAAGCGTAGATTTACACGATAATGGAGTTGTAAACTATAGAATCAAAGTAATGGGTAAAAAATGGTGGTGGCCACTTTTTATAAATATTATTGACAGTTTGCTTGTGAACGCCTGGAAACTTTACAATACCGTAAGCCAGAATAAGATGTCGCAGCTGGATTTTAAATCATTTATTGTATTGCGAATGCTCAAAACAAAGGATTTTGTTGCTAGAGCACTTTCGATAAAGTCGCCCACTGATATAAGATATGATCTAATGGGACACGTCACAAGCAAAACTGACTCCAGAAGAAGATATCGGGTGTGCAAAAGTCAAACGATTTACATTTGTGAGCGTTGTCCAGTATATCTGCACGCCGACTGTTTTCGGCAATTTTACTTAACCCTTTAGGCCGTTGATGCGTAAACGCAACACTATAATTTATGACGTATTTAAAAAAACCTGCTACAAATAAACATAAGTTTTGATATTGTTACTGAAAGTTTGCTTGGTAAGATAAAAGTACAATATCATTGGAAATATAAATATTAATGTGCTTTTTTGAATTTTAAAAATTTTGGAGCCTATAGAAGAAAAGATGAGGTTTTTCAAAAATTTTTCAGGCAGATGCAAACAAAAAAATCTTCTAAATCCAATTTGATTACCTCTGTCTAACCTTACATAAGTGGGATTTGTCTATATCTCATGCCAAAAAGGTTCCTATTTAAAAAAAAAATATATTACTGTAGTGTTGCGTATACGCATCAACGGCCCAAAATGGGTTAAGAATTCATATAATCAAGGTAACTATGCATAGTAAAAATTTTATATAGTAAATTTTTGTGTTCTATATAGCACACAAATTGGGATATGTTTCTTATATGATTGTATATGGTTGCCAAATAATTGTTAAAAGATAAACCATAATATTTAATAAAGGATACTACAAAAACTTTTACCAGTTTTTAAATATGCCTAATACTCAATTTCGCGCCTAGAAATATATCATATTTAAAAATAATAAAAAAGACGTAAAACTTCAACCAAACTAAAACTACTGAAGCGTTTCGGTAATCTCTTAAAAAATCTGGTTTAATGTTCGAAGGGTAATCCAGAGCAGAATGCCAACAGATTAGTTTAAGATGGCAAAAACGTCAGAGAAAAGAATTTGTTAATAATAATTAAGCGTTTTTAGAAAACTCTAAAAATCATTCTCGAAAATTTTTTTTTTTAACCTATTAAGTGTTGACAGTTAACTGTTTCGGTCTTAAAGGACTCTTCGGACTACTGCATGGTCAATGTGACACCCTTGTAAAGCTAGAGAGACGGTATATAAATCTCATCTTACGATATTGGTAAGAGGAATAAAAAATAATGCCTGCGATACCGTATGCTTTTTACACAAGTGGCGACATCTACCAAATTCAAAAAAATTTACCAGAAATGAAACAAAAGACAAGCAGATAAAACGAAAAGAACCCGTGAGCTTGACATAATTTGTCCCTCAGATCGGGTCAATGCATATTGCATTTTGGCCGCCTTCGCGACGTTCTGTATCTGGCTAGCGGAGTATAAGCCAAAAATACTATAAAAGTAAAATTTAGTCCTCGTGAATAAAAAAACTTTTTGTGGCTATGCGGGTATATTATAGGGTGTTCTGAAAAATTCCTTAAGGAAGAAACATTTAACTGTCAACACCTAATGGTATTTCTTTATTCACTGGTACTAAAATTTACGTTTGTCAGATGTAAAGTTCACGCAAACGATTTTTTTTAAAGTTTATGTAAATTTTGTCTAGGTTATTGCAGATCCTTTTTACTAATTACCCCCATTATCCCCCCTATGTATACGCCGATGTGTGTATCGTGGTTTAAATCTTCGTTTGACTTGTTCGTTTGGATAGCCCTGGTTTATCTTTTTACCCAACATCAGCACGGCGAAAGGAAGGGTAATGTTTTTTGATTGTTGTATGTATGTAAATATGTATGTTTGTGTCACGCTAGAGGCTAAACGGCCAAACCGATTTTGACATGCTACTAATCCCGAAGGTGCTATAGGCTATACTTTTTTAAACAGAAGTAAATATGGCGGTCGTCAGACTCCAATTTGTCACTTGATGTCGGCTTTAAGACATACAAATTACCTAAATTTCAGGCGATTTTAATCAAATTTCTTTAATTATCCATTGCATATGTCCTCTAATTTACTGTAGTTACTTTTTAGTCCTTCCTGCTCCCACCCATTTCCCTTCCTGTGATTCCCCCACCCTATTCAAAACCATATTTGCAAAATTTTATCAAATATAGGGCGATTTCAAAAATTCTTTCTGCGTACGCTTTCAGATTTGTTTTCCAACACTGCTTCACTAGTTCTCCCCCCCCCCCCCCGTCTCTCCCTCTCTCCTCCCCGCCCTCCTTATTAGTAATAGTTGTAGCTATAACTTTCACAAATATAAAGCGATGTCAAAAGTTCTTTCTGCACATGCTTTAAGATTTTTTCCAAAATCATTTTACTAGTTTCCCCCTTCCTCTCTTCTCCCCACCCTCCTTATTACTAATTGTTGTAGCTATACCTTTTACAAATATAAAGCGATGTCAAAAGTTCTTTCTGCACAGGCTTTAAGACTTTTTTTCCAACATCATTTTACTAGTTTCCGCCTCCCTCTCCCTCTCTTCTCCCCACCCTCTTTATTAGTAATAGCTGTAACTATATCTTTCACAAATATAGAGCGATTTCAAACATTCTTTCTGCACACGTTTTAAAATTTTTCGACACCATTTTACTAGTTCCCTCTTCCTTCTCTCCTCCCCCACTTTTACTGAATGGTGGGTAACACTGTTCGCATCCGTAGAACCTGTACACGTACTTTTTGGGTAAAGCTAAATTAATGGTAAATGCATTGTGCTTTTTATAAGGCTGAATAAGAATTAAACCTAAAAATTGGAAACAAAAAATTTTTTAAATAAAAAAATCACCCAACAGCTAAATTTACTTGTAACTACTAGTCGCAGTTGGGCACAAAATTACCCAATAACCTGATTCATGAAAATACAAAACTGTAGAATTTCGTAAGTGCGCTTTATGCATCAAAACTAAAAGTTGAAGCATGTCGTACATTATAGGTATACCTATCAATTTTGTACCCAACTGCCACTAGTAGTTACAAGTAGATATAGCAAATGGATGTTTGTTTTTATGATTTTTTTTTTACTTAGACAAGTAAATATATTGTTGGGATGACTCTTCTTCTTTGTTAAATTCAGTGGTGTCAAGTTGGCTGTTGGCTGGCTATTTCTGTTGTCGGTGTGTTGGAAATACTGAAAATCGAGGTGAGTCTTGCCAACTGTAAAATATAGGGATCGGTTTCTCTCCCAGCCCGGCTTTGTGTAAAATATACAATAGATTGGATATGTTTTCTCTCTTCTTTACCTTTATTTCCCGATGTCACATATCTTATTTTATTCCCGTACAGTGCCCCTCGATTTTATTGCCTTACTTCGGTAATATTTCTTTTTAAATTGAGGCAATAAGAAAAGCCAAAGATAGTGGAGGTTTAAAACCCATCTGCACTAAATTTTTAGTTATATTAAGTAAATTTTGCACCATACTTAAGTGTGATTTAATTAAAATCGCGTTAAGTCTTTGTCTTCAGCAAGCTATCGACACGCGGTCTTCCCTTTCAAAAATCGTTGCGAGATTGCACATGTTTAATTAGTTACGCATTTGGGATGATGTGTCATCTAGCGTTGTCAGGACTTCTAGTGTCCCGAGTCCCGAAAAAACTCTCTTCAGGACGCCAAAGACCATCTTTGGACATAGGTATTCCCCAATACTTTCCAATCTTCTCTGTCTGTCGCCGTGTTCATCCATCTAGTTCCCGAGTGTTTCTTCAAATCGTCCGCTCATCTTATTTGGGGTCTTTTCCTACTTCTTTTATTTTCCCAAGGTCTGATAATATGACCGGCAAATTTCAATTTTAATTTTGCTACTTCTCTGACATCCCTTACTTTTTTTTTATTTCGTATCCATTCATTCCTTTTTCTATCTGTTAGCTTTACATGTAACATTTGTCTTTCCATTGATCTTTGGGTTTTGGTTACCTTATCCATGTTTGATTTCCTTTTATTTTTTTGGTTCACTTCCTTTTTTTAGGCCGCTATTTTTACGATTTGTTGCCTTGACCGGAACACTTAAATTTCTCTAATGTCCAGACCCTCCTAAAAAAAACCCTGATAACATTTTATTTTTAATCTTCATAATAAAAATGCCCTGAATTTAAAACAGATGTCCCGAAAACCTGGCAACCGTAGTGTAGCATGCAACTTTCTTCTTAAACTAAAAAGAACGAATAATTTGTTTATAATATTTAAATTATATAATGATATTTGCAAAATTGTCCACATAGCACAAAAATCACATCAACGTTAAATTAACGTGAACAAAAATAACGTTTTTTTTACTTAAAAACAACCGCATACCTTTGTAATATTTATTTTGTTAAATCTACATGCTTAAAAATAACTTAAAAACAAGGAGAAACCAAGCTATAAAAATGTATTTTTTGCTGAAGTTTCTGGTGCTGTGTATATAACGTGTTTTTTTACCCTCGTTATTTTCATGTACCAAATTTACACTTAAAAAGTCCTCCAGAACATGTTCTAAAACGCCACTAGACTAAGATTGCTCAAACCTACTAATTTTCTACGTCTTTTTTGGTCACGTTTTTTTAATAACATTTTTTAAACTTAAAAGAGACGCGAAAGGAAGTTATAAAAGTTCACTAGCTTAAAACTACAACAATTCAAGACAATTTTAAAGATGGCGCTCAAGGCAAGACAAAATATTTATATATCTATACATTATGTTTTTTTTTAAAGCTAAACAAGATTTTTTAACAATAAACACTTTCACAGAATATTAATGTGTCATTATCAGGTTAATAACAGATGCGTCGTGATCGTGGATCAGGGATCAGTTCCTTAACAGGTTTTTAGAGTTTAGAGGCCAAAGCACTGCCTGATAGATTTCGTCATAGTGAAAAATTCCGACAATAGGTGGCGCTGCTGCTAGTAAAATCTCAAAAATATTCGGTAGAAAAGCAATGCAAGTCGCGTTTTAAAATTCGTGTAGAAAAGGCGTGAATCTAATGTGATTTTAACGTTGATAAAAATCACGTGAAACTAACGTAAAAACATTGCTGTTTTAATTTGATAATGGCGATATCAAAACGCAGTTTTTAGCAACGGTATTTTTTATAACGTTAACCTATTAAGCTTGTTTTCATATATGAAATAAACGTTTTTTCTAGCAGCTTTTAAAATCAACGTTTTTTTTCTCACGCCTTTTTTACATGATTGTGCTATGTGGGTGCATTAGTTAATACCTCCCTTGCTCTCAAGCTTCCGGGGAGGTATTAACACACCTATACTAACTAAGACAAATTAGAGATGACGGTTTCGTTTCCGAAAAGGCGGATTTTGAACCGGTACCTCGGTGGCTCAGTTGGTGGAGTATCAGCATAGTAATCGCAAGGCTGCTGGTTCAAATCCAGCGTGGGGTAAAATCTTTTTGTTATCTTATTTTTCTTATTTATTATTTGCCCATAAGCCACTAAATTCACCCCGTTATATAATGTTACGGGTTCTCCACTACAATAAAAACTCGCAAATGTCAAAAACAATACGTCAATTTATTTCTACAAATTATGTACAAAAACACGCACTTAAACTTACTTATAACTTGCTAATAATTCACTACTTTAATCCGCCTATTAACTTCGCGTTAACATCTAGCGATCACTACCATTGGTTATCTTTGACTCACTCCATACGCGGCGTCCGGCCCTATATATAGGGTCTGCCTACTATTCGAGAACCCGTCCATCCTTCTTCGGTTCACGAGCATTCTCGTCTCTTCCAGAAGATACGCGGCCGTGTATGAATTTGTCATAGATAACGCAACTAAAACCTAAACTAAGAATACAACCATAAGGTAAATCAACCTAATACTACACTAAACCTAAATAAATTCTAATTATAAAATTTAAATAACTTAAATTTGTAACAATAATTTATACATAGGGCGGTAAAACTAACCATTGTGATATGTTTCCTTGATTAAAGATATTTTTTTTGTGAGATTTGGTCCACTTTGACATAACCTATAGAGATTTGAGATGACACTTCTGTTAGCTGAGTTAAGATCAATGCATATCATCTGTGACCTGTAAACATTGATATCATTTATGAAAAATACAATGTATGTATAGTCCAAATTATACGCATTTGTAATGACGTCACCAGGTAAGGAAAGAACGTATGGCGTAGATGTTTTTGCCAATCAATGTTTTTTGATTGACAGTGACGAATACTTCACATAACCAATTACCTATCTATTTAAATCATAGACACTACTTTTTTTAAAAAGTTTATTACATACTTTTTTCATAGTTTTTGTGTTATATTAAAGAAAATTTGTGTGTCGATAAAAGGTTCATTCGTATGTCGATATATTTGTGTTGATGTTACATCCTAAGGTGTGGTTGCAAAAATTAACTTTTCTAAGCTTTACAATTTGAATAAAAAAATATTAAAAATATATTTTATTATAGCAAAATCATTTCTGAGGTCTTTAGTTGCAACCGACAATGTGTTTATTTTTATAGCATTTACAGTATATTAAATTAAACTAAAGTGTCGATATAACCCTCTGTTGTGTCGATATTAGGGATCCCTTTATTTTTAGAAAAATTAAAGAACCACAAATTAAAAATAAGAGGTTTATATACAGTCGATGAAGTTATTGTTTAAATCCTATATCCTACTTACAGAAATGACTTTTGTTTTGATAAGAATAAGGTACAAAATAAATATCAATTGTTTATTAAAATTGTTTGTATAAAGTAGGTATTTCCCAACTTTTTTTACTTTCTTTAAAAATTAATGTAAAAAGTTCAAAACTAATGTTTATTTTTGTTATTGTTAATTAGGAAAGCAGTCTGATAATATATTACTTACTAAAAGTATTTTGAAAATTAGTTTTAAGTAAATGGGTACCTAATGACATTCTTTTATTACATCTAGATACTTCAAATTTTGTTAGGTAAATTCGTACGATATTTTCGGCTACAAATGTTTTTATTTAATATAGGTACTTGTTAATTATATTAAATAAAATAAAAATATTTAGTAAAAAAAATTGTCGGCAATAAGTTCAATTTTGTGTCGACAACATGGACTCTTTATTTTAAAAAGTGTCGATATAAGGAATATTTTGACTTTTTTAAAATTTTTATTACGGTTAAAAATACACATAAAAAAACATAATTTTAGTAAAATAATAAGCTCGTTAGTAGTTCAGAATAATTTTTTATTGCCTACGAAAGTCAATATTTCCCTTACACTGTCGATAATATGTACACTTAACCTTTTTTTCTTGCTTTCTGAAGCTTAGGTAAATCCAAAATCGATCCAATATAATTTTAGCAATACGTAAAGGGAAGCATCGTTTGACAAGGAATACAGGAAAGTACACAGATACACATACACACATAAATAAATAGAAAGGGGAAGAGGATTATATTCCCGGTTTATTTTGTGTTCCAATGTTCTTTCGGTTCTTCTTAAATCCACGTAGATGTCAAAAAATTGTAATACTAAACAAGCAGATTAACTAAAACACTACAAAGATACCTTTCAAAACGTTTATAACTCATTATAATGCGTTGATTTTTGTTAGTGAAAAAAACATTTCTTTTTTCATTTAGGAGTATCTATAGGAATTTTTGGTTTATTTAAAGAAAAATTGAAAGCTAAAATGTGACACTTTTATTCCGAAAACGGCATGCTGTGATAAACAGTGCACAGTTTTCCACTAGTGGAACAACAAGACCAGTTAGAGGAAAACATAACCTACTAAACCCAACCTATCTAAACCAAGCTTAACGTGCAACAAAAATATTTTTCACTTTTGCGCTCATAGTATAGGTATATTTATATTGCTACTATCTACTATCTACCTATTTTCATAAAAAGGTTTGAATAATTAAAAAATATACAAAATACCCACCTATAATAAATATTTGTTTCTTATATAACGCGATCGCATAAAAACAAATTTTAAAAACTATTTTTTTTTTGGTTCTGGTTCATAATTTAATGAAAGTTCTTGCATTTGCAGGAATCCCTATTAACAATACAAAATCGTCCAAGATCAAAATGGCAAAAACGGAATTACAGTGAAACCTCCTATAAGCGGACACTCACGGTTTGCTCGATTTTGTCCGCTTATTGGAGGTGTCCGCTTATGAGAGGAAACTGCGAAGTTTTATATATATTTATTAACAATTTCCGCTGCTTGAGTTTTTTCGATATCAAATTTTTCAGCGATCTTTCGTGCTAATAGATGTTCCTTCGCCCAATGTTAACAACTTCCATTTTTCCGAAATTTTTTACAGGGCGCAATTTCAAAGAAACATATTACTACCCAACCGAACAATAAAATTAAAACACAGCAGTCCCGCCGAATAAAATATTTTGTAAATACGACAGAAGTATTTAGTCTCCGCATTAAATTGAAAATAGGTAATTCCGTGGCTCCAGAGTGCGTTTTTGCCAACATTCTACATAATATTAATGCCCATGTCGTGCAGAGCTCCGTCCCGTTGTCAGGGATTTCCGTCCGGTTAAGGGAGGTTTTAAAAATTTTTAACCAAAAAAAATTGTCCGGGTCCGGTTATTAGAGTGTCCGGTTATAGGAGTGAATTTTACATGTAAAGAAATAGGGAAAAGCTTGGTTCTAACAAATTTGTCCGGCTAAAGGGAGTGTCCGCTTAATAGAGGTGTCCGCAAGCCGAGGTTTCACTGTATTTATAACCGGACATTATACCAAAACGTTATTCATCAAACCAAGACAAGGGCCAAATCGAAGTTTAATATAACATCTGTTATCAAAACCGGACAAAATCAAAAATGACAAAATTATAAAAAAGGGCAGGGCCTAGCATGAGCAACTCTCTCCTTTATTTTCATGTATATGGGTTCTGTCTCTCTTCCTCTCATACAAATCGGTATCATGGAAGATTGGCGGCAAATATAAATCGGGAACAAATAATATTATAATAATAAAAAAATAAAAATGTCTCTTTTTTTTCCTTAATTAGCTCCTCTGTCTTTCTTTTCAGAGGTCTAAATCGGTGTTAACTGAACCGAGCCGAACACCTGACCTTTTTTAAGAATGGGCCTTGCTTAATGAAAATGCCTCTATCCCGAGGGGTCATCAGCTTTCAACAGTACTGTACAAATTTCACAACAGGACCCGACAGTACCACGACAGGACCCAACAGTACTCGACAGTACCCAATAGTACACGACAGGACCCAACAGTACTCGACAGTACACGACAGTACCCAACAGTACTCAACAGGACCCAACAGTACACGACAGTACCCAACAGTACTCAACAGGACCCAACAGTACTCGACAGTACACGACAGTAACCAACAGTAACCAACAGGACTCAACAGTACTCGACAGTACACGACAGTACATGAAAAATACCTTAAAAAAATTTGACATCAGGAGGCTTCGGGCCCCCCCCCCCCAACCCCAAGCAGTGGCGTAGTTGTGAAAAGACATGATGACCTTTTTTTTTTGTTTGTTTTTTTTTTGGTCGCAAGTTTTTTGAGGGCGCGCTTTGTAGCTCTCGGGCCCCCCCCACACATGATGACCTTTTTTTTTTTTGTCGCAAGTTTTTTGAGGGCGCGCTTTGTTGTAGCTCTCGGGCCCCCCCCAAGACACATTCCTGGGTGCGCCACTGACACTACACGACAGGACCCAACAGTACACGACAGTACTCAACAGGACCCAACAGTACTCGACAGTACACGACAGGACCCAACAGTACACGACGGTACTCAACAGTACTCGACAGGACCCAACAGTACTCGACAGTACCCAACAGTACTCAACAGGACCCAACAGTACACGACAGGACCCAAGTCCTGTTGGACGCTGTACAAAATTTTAGGGTGCCGATGACCCCTCGCTCTATCCTATGTAGATACGGCGTTTTCATTAGGCATGGCAGTGAAGGACGCTTCAATTACACAGCAATATCAGAATCGCTCTTTAGGTGGACGTCACAAGCTAGACCCGACCCCTTTTTATGATTTTGTCCTTTTTGATTTTGTCCGGTTTTTATAAAAGACGTTATACAGAACTTCGATTTAGCTCTTTTGTAATATATATAATGTGAGTCACTATTAACTATTGGAGTAGAGTTTTTATTTGAAACACTTTGTTTTAATGTTCGATATAATGACACAACGCATTGTATTTTATTTATAAATATATGTTAATATAATCTTTTTTGAAATATAAAGAGCCAACTTAAAACCTTTCTTTTATTTGTTTGAAAAGTTATTAAGTGAATCCTTTCTGTTGTCTCGAAATGAATGCCCAGAACTGAATGCCACTATCCAGCCAAGCTTTTTTAAAACCTATATCTTTTCTAGGGTTGTTTGTCCAACATTTTCACATTCTTTCTTAAAATATGAGATTAACAAGTTTCTTTAAAAAGCCTGCTTATCTAGTTTGTGGTTTATCTGAAGGTGGACGAACAACCCACGCTGATAATAACATGACACTTGTCTTGTTTTGAAGAATGACGTTTTTAATAATGTCCGGTTATTAATAATTCCGTTTTTAACATGGGACGATTTTTTATTTGTCCTTTATGATAAACTATGGGGGCCCAAATTAACATGTGACTGGTTCATAATTTAATGAAAGTTTTGAAGCATTCTCGCCTCAAAAACGGCATTTAAGCCGGTGTAGTGTGTTACAAGTTACGTCGTGGTTTCTGTATGATCCAAAGAAAATAAAGACGGCTTAGAGTCGGTTTGGCCGTGCGGTGCGCGCTCCCCATATCGGAAATCCCTGCCAGCAAATAGCCGGATTTTATAAATCATTGTCCCCAGATAGGGCTTTTTCTAAGTGTATTAATAGAGCATTAAGGATTAAGAACAGAATTTAATTTATTTGCACCCTTACGTCTTATTGAGAAAAAAGCTAATAGTTCAGACAAGATTCGGGAAAATCCACTTTCTAGAAGCATTTTATATTACTTTTTGGCAAATGGGCAATTCCCCCTATTTTGACCCCCCTGAATCCGAATATCCCTGTTGCCAACTCGAAATATTGACAGGGGCTGAGATATTCAAGATGGCGGCCAAAATGGCGGCGAAATTTTAAATTGCCGCTGGAAAGCCCAAATTGCCACAGGTGTCATTCAAAATATATATTTGTATAATTAAAAAATAATAACATATTATTTTTTTTTAAATGGCTGCAAAAACCTCCAAAAACCACCCCAGACCCCCCAAAATCTGAAAGTTTGAGGTTTTTTAAAATTTTCTTAAAATTAAGCTTCTAAGAGAAAAATGTATAATATACTTTATTGTAGACAATAAAATTCCCTTTTCAACATGGTATAACTTAATAAAGTTATACTAATAACAAGCTTTTAAGCGGCGTCCGTTAATTGAAGTAATTAAAAAAAGTTGAAAAAATACCTATGTTTTTTCCAAGATTTATTTAATTTTTTTAAAAACTAATATTTAGAGAAAACCATGTATTACATTTTGGTATACTCAATAAAATTTCCTTCAAAATGACGTGTAACATGATTAAATCGGTTTTATAAATAAAACTTCAGGGCCATCCGTAAATTAAATTAATTTAAAAAAAAAACAGAAAATAAACCATTTTTGTTACACGTTTTATCTAATTTTCTCAAAAACTAAGCTTAACATAAAAAAAACTTGTTCTACACTTTTTGTAGACAGGGAAATTCCCTTTTTAAAAATGTAAAACTCGGTGGGGTTTGACTTATAGCAAACTCTCCAGCAACGTCCGTCAATAGGGGTGATTTCAACAAATCATTAAAAAAACATGTTTTTCATACGTTTTATTCAATTTTCTTAAAAACAAAGCTCTTTATCAAAAAATGTGTTCTATACTTCGTCATAGCCAATAAAATTTCCTTTCAAACGATGTATAACAAAGTAGCAGTTATTTTATATTTACCGCTCCAGTGGTGTTCTTCATTTAAAGAAATTATTTAAGATCAATCCAAACTAATTAAATTTGTGTCTTATTAGCTTTTCGGTGGATAATAAAGAGCGGCGGATAAAAGGTCGAAAAAATAAGGTCGAAAGTACAAAAGGTCGAAAGTACAAAAGGTCAAAAGTACAAAAGATCAAAAAACAAAAGGTCGAAAGTTCAAAGGGTCGAAAGTACAAAAGATCGAAAGTACAAAAGATCGAAAGTACGACCGCGGTTCCACATCGACTGGACAGGTCAATTCGACTTGATACGGTAAATTTGTATTTTTAATATTTTGTTTTGTCGATTTTTTTTCGACCTTTTGTACTTTCGACCTTTTATGGTTTTGGCGGCGGGCTCGATAATAAAATGTCCTTTTAAACAGTGTGTCACAAAATGTGACCCATAGTATAGAAAACTCTCCAGGGGCGTCCGTAAATTGCAAAAATTACCAAAAAATATTATTTTTGTTACGGGTTTCATTCAATTTCAGGTTGGTTGTTGATCCTAATGAGTACCTAATTATGATTATGCCCCCACCCCCCAAACCGTTGCATAAGATTTACCACTTTATTTTTAGTTCCATATGCTTAAAAAAATAACCAAAAACACCTGTGTCAAAGTTACTACTGTTACTTTCTGCACAAAAATATTGCTTAGGGGGGGCCATGGCCCCTATGCCCCCTCCCCTTATAACCACCGGTGTTTTTTTGCTTTCAAGAACTTATTTAGATAAATCAAAATATCTAATCTAATCAAAAAACAGTTTATTTTAATTTGGAAACATTTTATTTTAGTAGGTATATATTACGAACCTTGTTGAAGTATTTATCATAACATTAACCTCACTTTGTAATATATCATTTAAAAAGAAATTGTCTTATCCTTAATAAAGAATAAAGGCACATTTTTTTCTGAATATCTTAGTTAGAAAAGATATTTAAATATGCAAGAGAAACTGATTATTTCAGTTATTTTTGAAAATAAGTTTATATTAGTACGCCCCTGAAGCCTTAAATATGGCAACAACCCGACATTTTAATAAAGTTTTTAAAAGAAAATGTTATGTTCTATAATAAAATATACTACATATTTTTTCCTAAAACGTGTAGTTTTTGAGAAAATTTTGAAAAACCTATAATAAACATGTTTTTTCTAAATAATCCCAATTTACGTACGCCACTGAAGAGCTACTTGCTTTTCCTAACATTATTGACCAATACATCGTTGGAAAGGGAATTTTATTCTCCACAAAAAACTTCTGGAAGGTTAGTTTTCGAGAAAATTGCATAAAACTGAAAAAAAAACAGGTTTTTGGGGGTTTGGGGGGGATTTTCTCCGTCCCTGTCGATTTTTCGAGTTGGCAACAGAGATATTCGGATTCAGCGGGGTCAAATTAGGGGGAAATGGTCTGTTGCCAAAAAGTAATATGATTTGCTTCTAGACCGAAAACGGAAAGCCTTTTAAAATAATATGCTCTGACTATAATTCGTACTTACTAGCTTTATTACTTAATTTAGCTAGGATTGTTTTTTTAAATTTAGCTAGGATTGTTTTTTTTCTCATTTGATAACCGTGACTCTTTCACCGACACTAAGGCCGCCATTTCGGAACGCCTAATTGCACGGGTCATGGGCCACCTTTGGAACCCCAGACCGGGTATTTTTTTATTCGGTCCTTTTGTCCCTTAGAATTACCTACCGACTGTAGGAGTGTGTAACAAAGTCCGCCTTCACGAGATATCCGACCTCATCCGGCCTGATTACCGGCGTGAATAAAGTGGTAGGACAATCAGTGATGCCAGGTCTCATGCTTTTGAATGAGATCTCATGTTTTTCAGACAAATCTGATGCTATCATTATTTTATCGCAAAATATCATGCTTTTCAGCTTACAGAGACAAAAATAAATTATAGTTGAAAATTAATTATACAGGTAACTATGAACTACAAATGACAAAGTAATCATAAGAGAATTCGGCTTACGTCCCGGCATTTGGCATCGTTGGATCTTGTTTCATAATCGCAAATTGCAACCTCGCTCCTGGTTGAGTGTATGACGTACAAATGAGCGGTTCGCTTATTCGGGTATTCCCCAAAAAACAATAATCGATTATTCTGTTATGCGCCACACCTTTACGACATGCATTTGGCCAATTAAAAAAAAACATGCGTACTGCAACATAGAATATATAGCTAAATATATACGTATATTATGTATTATGTGCCTACAATAACAGAACTTATCGCAATAAAGCCAGGCAGTAATTGTGCCGGGCACTATTCTGACAGTTTCGTATTATAAGAACAGCTGTCTTCTTTCAAAATTAGGCCTTTGTGTATTGTCAGAGCCGAAATTAATAGTGCCGCCACTATTAATGGAAAATAAACGACAGGATTTATAAATTCGACTTTGGTATGTCAATTTTGAACGATCAACTGTCAGTTTTCATTGAGAAACTGTCAGAATAGTGCCCTGCAGTCCCTAATAAATGACCACTGAGCAGCATGCCAGAGGCAACAGCGACAATTCCGCCATCTCATGCTTTTTTTTTAAATCTCATGCTTTTTCGAAATATTTCTCATGCAATATTTCTGTGGGACCTGGCAACACTGAGGACAATATTACATTTTACACTCGACGATCGAACCCGCCACTGTAATTAGCAAGCGAGATTCCTATAACTCACTCGTGTTCAATGCGCGAACGCACCGAGCTACCAAGGCGCATCCCACGAGAATGACCGGCCCGGGCGTGGAAATATCACGTGCCCGTAGGAGTCTCACAAAAAAACGCCTCACGGCCCGCTGTCATTATAAAACATGTGTGTGTTCAGTTTTGGTATGTTTGTTTACGTCGATTTTTTTTTAATTCGGGCACGAGTTTTATGTGAATTTTATCAAAGTTATTAAAATAACGCAGCCTACGAAAAAGACTGTAGTGGGCTGCATTAAAATAATTATTGGCTAATGAGTAAATTATAATGAAAATTCCTCACCAATATTTTTTAACCTATCAAAATGTGTTTTTTTGACATATCACCATAGCAACGCACAAATTTTAGTGGAAATTTTTTCCTCGTGGGTACCCAACAGCGAATTAAATCGGAATTTTTTTGACGTCCTAATGACAAGATAATGTTTTTGATAGTAGGTTTTAAATTATTTATTCAATTTTTATACATTTCAATTACATATTTAAGATATTAAAGACGAAAAAGCTAGACTTTGAATGGAATAAATTAAATATCTATGTAGTAGGTATTGGACACGATTTTATTCACCATTTTTGCGCTGCATGGTTATGAATAATATACTAATAAAGCCCGTATAAGAAATTGATAAAAACACAAAAAGGCAATTTTGTACCATTTGTAGTAAGACAAAACTTATGCAAAATTGAATAATGTACTGTGTTGAGCCTTAAAATGTTATTTCTGTGCAACTGCAACAAGTAGACATCAACAATTTATGTGGCTAAAATTCCTGGCGAAACTGTGACACATACTAAATCTGTTCATGTACCTTTATAAAATACTCTGCCAATATATGGGCCCCTAAGCTCACACTAGGTACTATAGTTATAGTGTACGTGTGAGCTAATATAACTAAAAACTGAAATATATTTTATTTAACTCTAGACTAAATTACCTTTTGTTTGATACCACACAAGCCATGTTTTGACTTAAACTCAAATTTTTGAAATCTACCCCCACCCTTAAAAAAAACAAAAAACTAAAATGTATTTTGTTAATCTCCGGACTCAATTACCTTTCGTTTGATATCACACACGCCATATTTTCACTTAAACTCTAATTTTTAAAATATACCCCCACCCTTTTTTTTTAAATAAATTAAAATGTATTTTGTTTAACTGCAGACTCAATTACCTTTCGTTTGATATCACACACGCCATATTTTCACATAAACTCTAATTTTTGAAATCTACCCCACCCTTTTATTTGGTTTCTGTTCGGTGGATTTTGTTCATTTTTAAATGGGACCATCTCGACCCAAGACCCAGCCTAGGTACCAAATTTCATTAAAATCGGCCAAGCGGTTTTTGAGTTATGCGCGTTGGTCGTTACAGACATACAGACAGACAGACAGACAGACAGACAGACATACAGACAGACAGACAGACAGACGGCGCAACAAAAAAGTTTCAAAATCATCTGAAACGCAAAGATATATAAAAATTTTTGAAATCGGAGCAACTTTTTTTTTCTCGAAAAAATTAGGATCACCATAGCCATCGAAGAAATAACTGGTGTTCTCTGCCATAGCTCACACTACTATAGTATAGTATATGTGTGAGCTAAAATCGTAAAAATTATAATTTTCAACCACATGTAGTAGCCACAAGTAACTATAAAATGGAAGATATAATATTTTATATCGTAAAAATGTATTTTTGTGTTACTACAATGAGTAGAAATCAAATATGCCAACAATCCATTGGTGGCGAAACTGCGAGCGAACTGAACGTGTTGATATACATATATTAAAAACTAATATTAGCTCACACATATACTATACTATAGTAGTGTGAGCTATGGTGATCCTAATTTTTTCAAGAAAAAAAAAGTTGCTCCGATTTCAAATTTTTTTATATATCTTTGCGTTTCAGATGATTTTGAAAATTTTGTGTTGCGCCGTCTGTCTGTCTGTCTGTCTGTCTGTATGTCTGTCTGTCTGTCTGTCTGTATGTCTGTCTGTAACGACCAACGCGCATAACTCAAAAACCGCTTGGCCGATTTTAATGAAATTTGGTACGTACGCTGGGTCTTGGGTCGAGATGGTCCCATTTAAAAATGAACAATATCCACCGAACACAAACCAAATAAAAGGGTGGGGGTAGATTTAAAAAATTAGAGTTTATGTGAAAATATGGCGTTTGTGATATCAAACAAAAGGTAATTGAGTCTGGAGTTAAACAAAATACATTTTAATTTATTTAAAAAAAAAGGGTGGGGGTATATTTCAAAAATTACAGTTTAAACGAAAAGTAATTGAGTCCGGAGTTCAACAAAATATATTTTAGTTTTTGTTTTTTTTTTAAGGGTGGGGGTAGATTTTAAAAATTTGAGTTTAAGTAAAAACATGGCTTGTGTGGTATCAAACAAAAGGTAATTTAGTCTGGAGTTGAATAAATTATATTTCAGTTTTTAGTTATATTAGCTCACACGTACACTATAACTATAGTACCTAGTGTGAGTTTAGGGGCCCATATATTGGCAGAGTATTTTTTATTTTCTACCACTTGTAGTAGCTCAAAATTACAAAAAAATTAAAGATTATGATATTTTTTCTTGTAAAATGATATTTCTGTGTAACTACAATAAGTAAAACTAACATCTAAAAGGCTGAAAAGCAATTGCTGCCCAACTGCAATGCACACTAAATTTATCTATGTACCTATGTAAAAATTGATAAAATTATAATTTTCTACTACTTGTAGTAACCCAAAATTGATATAAAATAAGAGAATACAATATTTTACATTCTGAACTGGTATTTTCATGAAACTACAATAAGTAGTAATTAATCTAATTGGTGCTAAAACTGCGACGAATCTAAATTTGTTCATGAACATATATGAAAATGAAGCAAGGAAAACATTTTAAACTATTCTTGTTGTACTCATAAAAATAATAAATCAGCTGTTAGTTTTTAGTTTAGGTAGGTAGAATGAAAAAACATTAGTTGCCATAGTAACTAAATAATGAAGTCAATCAAAACTATGTTTTCTGGTGTCTTGTCAAAGAAGAAATGGGCATTGTTGTGAGTCAAAAAATAAATTTTAAATTTCTTCAATTTGGTGTGGAATTTTCTTACCGAATACCACGCGAGGTTAAATTAAATCCGTAAATTTTTTTTCGCTAATGAATATTTTCAGAAAATTATCCCTCGTCTTCGACTCGGGATAATTTTCAAAATATTCATTAGCTCGAAAAAATTTCCGGAAATAATTTAACCTCTAGTGGTATTACTAGTGAAAATACCTATAAGATAAACAATGCCGCGAACGTGTAATTAGTGTTGTTCCTTGTCGGTCCAACTATAAAACTGAAACCTAATATGTTGCTAACGGGAAAGAAGTGGTAAAAGATAAGATCTTGGATAAGATTGATCAAGTAATAGACATCCTTAGTGACATTTTCGATAGTGAGAGTGAAAAATGTGTTCAGTTGTCATTTCTTATTGAACAATTAGGTCTCTTGAAAAGGTAACCTGAGAATCGAAGATATGGTGGATACACTTTATTGTTGGCTTCATCTTTATTTATCCAGTCATCCAGTGCATTCACGTCAATTTACAATTCTAAGGTAATATATCTTACGCACCCTCGCAATATTAAAAAACTGATTTGTAAAATATTGTTAACAGATAGTAATCTCTCTGGTAGTGTGAAATATTTAAAAAGTAAGATACAGCTTTTAAAAGAACATGAGTTGGTAGGTAACTTACACTTTAATGAAATATATATTAAACTTTGTGCTGGGTAATTTTTCAAAAAATTATTGACGACCACTACATTCAGTTCATTGAATGTGAAAACCATCTCACTTATTCACAACATCACTTGTTTCTTTTTAATCAATTATTGTGAAATGTTTTATATTGAAAATTTTTCTTCAGATAACTCTAGCGAGTGTTTTTGTGAAGAAAACTATTGTCAAAGCTTGAAAAAATTGGTTTAAGGGCATGTAAAATTTTTTTAAATAATTTTATTAAAAAGCACAATGATTTAGTGTCTGCTAATAAATCTTTGAATAAGAACTCAGACAAAGATGATGACACTCAAAGAAAAATTAAAAAACTAAAAGCTTAGGTTTGATATGTCAAATTTTGAAAGACTTGTATAGATTTGAAGTTACTAACGATATTATGTACCTAATATATGTACCTGAAGATATTAGAGTGCAAATTTTGTATAATTTTTTATTTTATAGATTCAGTTCTTTTATCCATAATAAACACATATATCAGCAAAATATTTTTTTCAATTTTTGCCTATAAAAGAACAAAAATTTTTTGTTAATTTATTTAAATTGTGTAAAAACATATAATATATTAAGCAATACAATAAGAATCCTGGGACTCCTAAGATCACGTGACCGCCGACTTGCTTATAACGCGCTATGGCCGGTCTTTATCGTTGGCTGCGCTACCAAGGCTACAGCACGGATCAGTGATCCGTGGCTACAGCCTGCTAGGATTGGTAGAGCGTAGGGGGCACTTTTTACATGTATTTTGAGCTTAGGCATTACCTATGCAGTCTTGCCAGATTTGAAGGACTTCCTTCAATATGAAGAGTTTTGAACTAAAATTTTGCATATTGAAGGTTTTTATCTGAATTTCAAGGATTTTGAGACACAGTTATATATTTTGCAAATATTAGGTACTTATTGGAATAAAGTCATGCAATAATAGTGTCAGGCCGTATTATGACTGGAATATGACAGCTAATCTTTCAACATAAGGATTTTGTTTACTATACGAACTTGGTTTTAAATTCGACTTTGATATGTCAATTTTGAAAGATAAACTGTAAGCGTGCAATGTAAATCTGTCAAAATACTGCATTAATAGTGCCATTGCATGGCTTTATTTCAATAAGTCCCTATTCATATAATTTTACCAACGCTTACTTATGTAGGCAAATTTAAATACTTTATTTTTAATTTTGGTTTTTATGATTTATTATTTAAGTTATAAATAGTTTGGTTGGTTGGTTTTTTTCTGCCATTTTTATTTAAAAATATTGTTCATAGTATAAAAAAATTTTCGGCAAAATATTTTGTGCTGTCAACCACTCACACGTTGCTGTTTTGAAGGACATGTAGGGTTTTTATCACTGTTGAAGGAAAGTGGTCAAAAAAGTCTGTCAACACTGTAACTAGGCAACATTAGCAATTGTTGTCAAACGCCTTTTGACACTCACCACATGGTCTAAGCCAAAACATGGAAGATACTTCTGAAAACTTTTTTTGCTAAAAAATTTAAAAAATTTGTATCAGCGGAAATTGTTGTAAAGTGTCAGACTTTAAACTAGTATGTGTCACCAAAAACTACTCAGATTAAAAAAAAATGGTTAAAAATAACATTAGACTTGTAAATTTGACAAAAATATCAGGTATTTTAGGTGTTTCAGAAGGGACATTACAAAAGGGACAAAAATTAAGAAGCACATAATTTGTGGCCCAAAACAAAACAAATTTGACAATATCGATACTAAGGCTTTGGTTGAAGCGTTTGCCTACTTCTCGTCTATCTGACACAGTTCCTGAAAATAACTGCGATAATTTAGTTAGTTATATTAAAAATAGAGAATTATTGAAATACAGCCAGGCTCTAATTGTGCGAGGCACTATTTTGACACATTCACATTGAAAACTGACAGTTGATCCAGTGATCCGTCAAAATTGACATACCAAAGTCGAATTTAAAACTTTGGTCGTTTATTTTCAATTAATAAAAGACGGCTCTTTTTATTCCGGTTCATATAGTAAACAAAGGCCGTTTGTTGAAAGATCACAGCTGATATTACAATGTGAAGGTGTCAAAATTGTGCCTGGCACTATTATAGCCTGGCTTTATTTCGATAGGGACCTATTGCAATAAAGCCAGGCACAAATTGTGCCGGGCACTATATTGACAGTTTCGCATTAAAAACTGACAGTTGATCTTTCAAAATTGACATACCAAAATAGAATTTATAAATCCAGTCGTTTCTTTTTCATTAATAGTGGCGTCACTATTAATTCCGGCTCTTATAATACACAATGGCCTAAGTTTGAAAGAAGACAGCTGTTCTTATAATGGGAAACTGTCAATGTAGTACTCGGCACACTTAGTGCCTGGCACTATTGCCATAGTTTGACCTATTTCTTCTTTCTTTTTGATTTATATTTTATTTCATGTTATATAATGATGTCTTTAGTGGAAGGGAAAACCGTTTGATATTCATATTGGGTTATCTTGTAATGCTATGAAAATATCTGATTGCAAACAAATAAATTTAAATTAGTAATACGTATTGCAGATAAAGGCTGTGTGGCTGTGGATCATTTTATTCAAAATTACGAATTAATAGACTGTAGCCATATATGGTATTATTTAGTTTGTGTGCCTTTCCAATTCGTCATTTAATTATTGTCAGCCGATTATACAAACCCAAAATACAGAACTGATATTACTGATAAATGTTTGTCAATCATTTTGAAACGGAATTGGTATAAATTGTAATTTTGTATTTAATAAATTGCCATCCCATTCCTAATAGTTCAGGCCCTACATCCGAGTTTCAAGCAATATGCTGCGTTTAATGATAGAAGCAACACACTTGTACGGATAGACATAACACTTGCACGAACATTTTACGAAGGGAAACCACCCTCCTTTTTTTCCAAAAAATATTTTGGCTAAAAGCCCATTGTATACAGTTAAATATTTATTAAGCTAGACATATTTTTTAAAAATGGCCGCCTTACAATAATAATAAATGTATTTGCAGGAAATCCTTAAATCAAACATTCATTTTTTTTACCCCGTAAATAAAAATGAGATAATAATAACTTAAAACTGACATTTTCTAGTTTAAAGTAAACAATTATTGAGGCTGATGAAAAGTACTCTCTAACGATGTATAACATTCCCCTCTTACATCAGTGGCGCACCTTTTATAGGCATTTAAATAAATGACAAGTGTGTAAAAATCTATTTTTTCTAATTAATTAACTTTACTGTACCACAATGTCTGGTTTTAAAACCTATTTTTAAGGCCCAAGAAATTTCCTTTCCAACGATGTATATCACTCCCCCCTCAACGCAGTAGTATGGCCAAATTTGACCAAGTAATAAAAAATTTCGAAAAAAATATTTAGGGGGGAGCCCCCCCACCAAGAGTGGGCGGATGGTTCCCCCTCGTTATATTTTCGGGGGAGTATACTGTATATTCATACAAAGCGTGTTGCTTCTCTCATTGCTTAGTACTCTTCCAACATGGTTGTCTTAAATGAAGATTCAAGTGTTTACCAAATTTGACCATTTTTGGTGCTGTCTTGAGGGGGGAGTGATATACATCGTTGGAAAGGAAATTTCTTCAGCTTTAAAAATAAGTTTTAAAACCAGACATGTAGGAAAATAAAATTCAAGAAAATTAAAACACCACACCTCTCATTTATTTTATTGCCTATAAAAGGTGCGCCGCTGATGTAAGGGGGGGAAAAATTAAGTTTTTAATTAATACGAATAAAAAATATTTTTTTACTCACCTTGAGTATTATTTACTGAGTTAACTAAATGAATGTTCAACATTTTTGTTTGATTTGAGGATTTTAAAAGACTTAGTTAAAGTTATGTCTCACTTATTAAATATTTAACTGTATACAATGGGTTTTTGAACAAAAATACTTTTTTGAAAAAAACAATTTGTGAAGGATACAAAATGCAACAAGAAAAATAAAAAAAACATATTTTAAACAACACCACTGCCTTTAGAGGCTACTTAGGTACATGGTTTAAAAGGATATTTTATCCGCTTGCAAAATGATCTTTAGGATATTTTTAGAAAAGTTGACCGTTTTCGAGTTATTAGCAAAACACCGTCAACAAGCACGTTTAAGGGGGGGAAACCCCCTGCTAGGGTTCGGGGGGCGGCCCCTTTCATAAAATGTTCGGGCGAGTCTTATGTCTATTCACACCAAGTGTGTTGCTTTTATCATTAAACGCAGTATCGGACCCTGTAGGGCGTGAACTATAAGTAACTTTATCAATAAAAAACCAATATAAAGGTATAATATAAGCATTATATTTCCCATTTTTAATTAAATTTGGTTCAATTTTCCAGATGTGTAATTATTTGAGAAAAATTTATTTTTAGCTTTAAAATCTAAAGAAAATCTTCCAAATTAAAAACACATTTCACATCAGTCTTTTTCTTTTGAACGAAAATAAAAGTGCTTTCTGAAATTGCCTAACCGGCAAACTCATTTGCCAACTACACACTATAGTGCAATAGCTTTGTGCTATAAATAATATCATTGGAGAATCGCATTTTTTCTATTTTGCTTTCTCAATGTGTATTTCTTGAGCACGCTTCTATAAAAAAAATAGCATCCGGTAATAATATGGAGATAAATATGGAAGGTACTTCGACATTTAGGATAATCATTTGACCTAAATTTGTGACAAATATAATAAACAATAATTGGCGATGGATTGGTCATTTTTTCTCTTCCTTTAAATGCGAGAATCTGACAGAGAACGTTTAAACCGCAAAGCATTTGGAGAATCTCGGAATTCATCGGGATTTTTCAATCGAAAGCTTCTAAAATTTTGACAAAGGTTTAAAGCAAGCTGATTTTTTTTCCATCAACAAATAATACTTTACATATTTGCATTGCATTGCCATGTACATACAACGAATGTTGTAGAACGATCTTTTAGTACCCTATGCAGAGTCAACTTGGTTAAGATTCACAATGACAGGGGCTAAATGGTTTATGAATGCTAAATATACAACGGAAATTCGTTAAAAAAAAATTCAACAAGCAGAAGAGGTTTTAAACAGATTTGCTGAAGATTCCAGACGTTTCGTTTCACTGTAATAGGTTAATATTTTAAAAAATGATGTGGCTGTATGTTCGTTTTTTGTATTTCTTAGTTTAATTTAATATATGCCTCCCTAAATTTCATGCTGCCATACCCCCATGTTTTCTAGACAGAAATGTAAAAATAGTCGAGCTTCTTTCAAGGGCCAAGTTTGATTCTGACAGCCATCTTGGATTTCAAGATGGACGTTTAAAGAGCAATCGATCTTTGCCATGATGTTCTTTAATTAATTAAAATCAGTATAGTAATCATCAATTTATGAGGCAATAAATGCAGACAGAATTAGCAAGGTAAATGTATAATCTGTAAAAGAATGGTGGAAACAAAAATCAATTTTTCGGGAAACACTAAACCGATTTCAATGAAACGTACCTTGTTGTATGTATTTGGCGGAAACTAGACTGTTCTACCATAGGCGGTTTAATCGGTGGGTGGGGGGAGGTCGGTTCGGTTCCGGGGGGGTTGCATAAAATACGGCATCATGGGCAAAACAATTCTAAAAATATTCTGAAACATAAGAATAAACGAGCCTCTTTGAAGGGTCAAGTTTGATTCTGTCGACCATCTTGGATTTCGGGATTGCGGACTCAAAAGGCTGATCAATTCCTTGAAAACTATTTTTTTTAAATCGGTAGTATAGTTAAAAATTTATAACGAAAAACGTTTTTTTTGGCCCACCTGGTATAAAATTTTAGAAACTTGTTTCCAAAATTGGTGGGAAAAAACGAAATTTTTCGTTCCTATTAGAAAACGTGCTCTACAGGGTGTCCCATTTTTGATGGTATTAAATAGGAAACTCACTTATTATAAAAGATAGATTATTGGGGATTCCACATTACTCTCCTCAAATTTTGAGACAAGAAAAAATACTCTGCCAATATATGGGCCCCTAAGCTCACACTAGGTACTATAGTCATAGTGTACGTGTGAGCTAATATAACTAAAAACTGAAATATATTTTATTAAACTCCAGTTTCAAAATCATCTGAAACGCAAAGGTATATAAAAATTTTTGAAATCGGAGCAACTTTTTTTTTCTCGAAAAAATTAGGATCACCATAGCTCACACTACTATAGTATATGTCAAACGTTTTTTTCTAGCCCTTGTAGTTTTGAAGCTACGACGGAAAATTTAAAAATTCGGAATTTCAGAAATTCATTCTTAGGGCAGAAATTTCAATTCTCTCAAAACTTCTTTACAGAAAGTTGATTCTGTCAATAAAATGACGTCAAATGTTTGGTCCGTCGAGTGAAATCCGAGGTTTAAAAAAGAATTAAGAAAAAAAATACGGACCTGGATTTCCTTTTTAAAATTTTTATAGCTAGGGGTAATGTAAAGCAAAAAATTGAAAAAAAAATCTAGTTCCGTATTTAACTTGTTAATTTTTTTTCTGCACTCTCGAATCCGACTCGAGCGACCAAAAATGTGATAACGTCATTTTATTGACAGGATCAACTTTCTGTAGAGAAGTTTTAACAAAACGGAAATATCTGCACTGATAACAAAGATATTATCGATTTGTAGAATTCCGAATTTTTTAATCTTCCCTCCAAAACTACAAGGGCTGGGCAAAAAAAACTTGTCATATTTTTTTAGGTCTCGAAATTTGAGAACAGTAATGTAAAATCCCCAATCCTCCATCTTTCATAATTAGTGAGTTTACCATTTAATACTGTAACAAAATGGGATTTAAATATAAACGGTATTTTTGCCCTTTATAAGTTTTTTAATATTTTTAGTTAAATATTGTTTTTGACATCAACAAGCATTAACTACATGCAAGATTGGGTTAAGAACAAGCAAAATTTATGGTAACACAAGCGACTTGTTTTTGGGCATGTTTTCAGGATCACTGTATTTTAATAAAAGTTATATTCGGCTAATATGTCCTTTGAGCCAATTTATATTCTGTAACTGGAAACAAATTTGGTAAACTATTTTCAATTTTTAAAAAACACACTGTGTAATTTTAATTTCTAACGGTTTTCTAAGTCCACGCATCTTTGGATTACAGTGGTATTTTGTCTCTTTGTTTGGAACGTTTAAACCACAGTCCATCTCATTCTCGCCAAAGCGAGAAAACTTAGAGTTCAAACCAATCAACGGCAAGCTAAGAATGCCTAGAAAGCAGGGTGGCTTTGGCTGAGACAAGAAAATCATTAGACAACACTCTTTAGTTGATTTTCGTTCGCTTCACTTGCTTTGGTTAAAGGGGATTTTTTTTTTGTTCAACTGGGGAAGTGTAAAATTTATCAATTATTTTAACCTTGTATAAAGCTATTAGCTTTGTTATTTATAACTATTATGGTCTTTACTTTTAGAGTTTATTTTAATTTTAAAACTTTTGATTTTTACTGTTTCCAGTGTTTTGAAATATTACTGCTATCTTTTTTTGGTTTTTTAACATTAAATACAAACCATTCGTTGCCCTAAAATCGGCATTTTTAATCAATAATATGACATCCCAAACCTAAACAGTAGTTTTAAGTAAATTAAACAGTTGATTGAATAACTTCACCTAGTCAATAAACATTTAAAATGTTGATAAATTAATATATTTACAACAAACATACAAAAAGGTTGCTAAACCTAAAAGTTTAAAGAGTGTGAATATTTGTATACAAACATTTAGTAGTAGTAAACTTTGATATTTGATTAATAAATATAAGAAGTGAAAATGTGAAGTTTAAAGAAGAAAATTGAAAAGGTATGTATGATTTTCCTACATTGTTTATATATTTGAGCAAGTCGTTGATAGCATATTCTTTCTCCAAGAACCACCAAATTCCCTTTCGAGATCATAACAAATAATAAATTTAATAACTTTTAATAATTTTATTAGTAATTTAAAGTGTTGCACAAATTGGTAGCGTGCAACGTTTAAGCCTTGGCCAGTTAACTTGACAGAATCACTCTCAAACGAGTCACCTAAAAAATGGGACACCCTTTACACTCGTTAAATAAGCCGGTGCCTTTTCTTTTCACAGTCCTTTAACTTGAGTACTTTCATTGTTTATTTCCAATGTAAAATTTACGGTTAATCTCTCCATTTGTGAAATAAATTCAAGTTGTTTCAATCGCAAGGAAGTGTCGAGTAGATGCGTAAACATACTCTTAACAACTTGCCTGAAAAAGCAAATAAAAACGGAAAACAGTTAAGTTACTTGCTGCTCTGCAAGCCTGGCAGCGTACATACTTATCAAGATCTAATTTACCTCTTTACATTTTTGACACCTACTATGGTAAGAATTTTTTATTTTTTTATAGTTTTATTTATTTCTGTGTATTCTCTCTCGAGGGTCCTTTTTTCTATTAGTCTCTTTATTATAAAGAAAATAAAGACGGAAGAAAGAAATTAAAGCCAAAACATTAAACCTGACAGAGTTATAGAAAATAACAGAAATATGAAATGTCTAAGGCCGACTCTAGGTAGATATAAAATAATTAAAATAAAGGATATTAACGGCATAAAAACTAACATTATAGAAGACATCATAATAATCACAAAAGTATTCTATACAGAATTATACTAAACAAAAAGGGAACCATCACGAGAGACCACAAAGAAACTCCAAACAAAAATAAAGAACTAGAGCTACAACCTGAAATAAGCAAAGCGGAAATAAAGAGAGCATTAAAGAAAGTGAAAAATAACAAATCACCTGGAAAAGATGGAGTAACGGCAGAAATGCTCAAGCACGGTGGTAAAGTTGTAGTTAATACCCTCCATATTCTCCTGAATAAAATACTCAAAGAAAAAATAATCCCAAACAACTGGAAAGAATCCATAACCATTATTTTACACAAGGCGATAGAGCAGACCTAAAAAACTATCGACCTATAATAACATTCCTCAATGTAATTTATTAGCTTTTCACGAAAATATTAACAGATAGACTAACAACAAAATTTGACGGATATCAATCAAAGGAACAAGCAGGCTTTAGAAAATGTTTCAGTAAAGTTGACAACTTATTAACATGAAAATCCTAAAAAAACGAGCCAACGAACATTTCACTATACATTACGTTTATAGACTTCGAAAAAGCTTTCGATAGCATTGAGCACTGGGCAGTAAAAGCATCTTTAATTAATAGCCGAATAGATCACAGATATACAGACTTAATAACCAATTTATAAAGCGAAGCAACGTCAATCAAAATCAACGAAGGAACCCAGCCAATCCGCATAAGAAGAGGTGTCAGACAGGGTGACACAATATTCCCTAAATTATTTAACCAGGCTCTAGAAGGTGTTTTTAAAAGCTTAGATTGGGAAGAAATAGGCATCAAAGTAAACGGACAATACTTGAACCACCTAACATATGCTGATGATATCGCCTTAATAACAGACAAGAAAGAAGAACTGATAAAAATGCTGGAAGAACTGGATACAGCACCTAAAAATATAGGCTTAAGTATGAACAACACTAAAATTAAAATCAGAACAAACACAGATAAAGATATTACAGTCAGAATAAACCAAAATAAAATAGAATAAGTAGAGGAATATATATAGCTGGGACAAATTAATAATTTGTAATTAATAACCGAACCGAACCGAACTGAAAAAAGAAAACCAAACAGCTGAAATCAAGAGAGGAGTAAGATTGACCTGGGCAGCATTCGGTAAATTACGCTACATCTTAAGAAATAAAAAATATCCACAGTACCTCAAAACGAAAGTGTGTAACCAATGTATCCTTTCTGTACTTATCTATGGATCCCAGACGTGGACACTTACAAAATCAAACATGGATAAGGTAACAAAAGCCCAAAGATCAATGAAAGACAAATGTTACATGTAAAGCTGACAGATAGAAAAAGGAATGAGTGGATGAGAAATAAAACAAAAGTAAAGGATGTGAGGAGAAGTAGCAAAATTAAAATGGAAATTTGCCGGTTATAATATCAGACAGAAAGACGACAAATGTATTGTAAACTGGAGACCTTGGGAAAATAAAAGAAGTAGGGGAAGACCCCCAAATGAGATGAGCGGACGATTTAAAGAAACACGCTAGAACTAGATGGATGAACACGGCGACAGACAGAGAAGAGTGGAAGATATTGGGGGAGGCCTATGTCCAAAGATGGACTGAAGAAGGCTAAATAGATAGATAGATTGTAGGAAAAGTACTGCTTATAAACGTAAATTTTAGTACTCGTGAATTTAAAAATCAAACAAATTTTCGTGGTTAATCGGGTAGAAGTATCCTTTTCGTTTGTTTTCTTTTTGACCTCTCCTATATCAGACATTTTAACATATCAGGGACTTATTGCAATAAAGCCAGGCTGTAGTAGTGCCAGGCAGTATTTTGACACCTTCACATTGTAAGATCAGCTGTGATCTTTCAATATACGGCCTGTGTTTACTATATGAACCGGAATAAATACCACCTTCCTTTATTAATGGAAAGTTAACGACTAACTTTTAAATTCGAATTTGGTATATGTCAATTTTGAAAGATTAACTGTTAGTTTTCAATGTGAAACTGTCAGAATACTTCCTGACAATATTACAGCCTGGCTTTATTGTAATAACTCCCTATTTTTAATATTTTTCATTAAAAGTTACAATAACCCCATTATTTATTGTTTTTAATTTCAATTTATCCTCCATTATATTCGAATATTAATCAATTTTATTATTAGTTTCGTTGGTTCACTGAATCCCATTTAACCCGAGCACAACTATTAATGGCTTTTAACCTCGGTTTCACGGTCTAGAAAACAGGACTCAATAGTTTTCAATTTGATGAAGCTTATTAGAAATTACAAGCATTGACGTTGCCGCGTTGTTATTTTGATGAGTTTTCTTGGAGTCCGAAACAATGCGGAATTATTAACACACCCACAATGTGGCGTACTAGCCCTTGACCTTATACCACGGATCGCCTAGGTGATCCGTGCTTATACCGCGTGAACAAGTTCACATTTAGGGGGCTAAATTTCCATAAGAGGATAAAAAATAGATAGAGTATAGCATTTATTAAAAAGAGACCGCGATACGCCCGAGTCCCTCAGAAAGCTTTGCAGGGTTGTCAAAGGTAACCTTGATAAATTACTACAGGCGCACGCGGTCGCACTCGTCAAGGGGCAGACAATCTAAAACATTTTTTTAGGGCGAGAATTATTATTTGACTTATCACCATAAAAGAAGTGGACTATTAAAAACGTGAACATTTTATTTTTAAAATTTTATTAAATGTGAGTTATTTACTTCCAAACAAACACCTAGATCGTATAATAAAACACCTCAAACGATTTTAGACCAATATGTTACACAATTTTATGTCGGCATTAGATTTTGGTTAAAAAAAAGGATTAGTTAAAATGATTATTTAACCAATTTTACCTTAAAACTATCAACTTTTCTTGTTGTCTTCATTTGTGTTTAAAAATGTTCCTTTTGTATTTAAAACATTTTTGCCTATCGCGCATGTCGCCTGGGAGCATTTAAAGTAACATTACTTTAATATTTTTTGAAAATTTTCGTTTTTGGTTTAAACGGCATTACGACTCATAATTATGATATTTGTCTTGAAAAAATACTAAATGAGCTCCGCGAAACTACTATTGAGGCCCAATACCACCTCTGCCGCCCCCCTAAGGCCTCGACCACCCTTCCGCGTCCTATAACGACGCTGCGTTCATCGTGGTCTACCATTACCTTTGTTAGGGTTGGACTAAAAATACATTCAAAAAACCTAAAATTAAATAATAGTTAGCTTACCAACAGATTGGTAATCTATGGTGTAAAAAAATTGACTTTAGTGAATGTGAAACGAAAATCAATAACAAGAATAACACTTTAAAATTCTGTTTGTTTGTAAAAGTAAGTGAATTATTTCCATTTAGGAACAAGCAGAATTTTAAGGTATTATTCTGGTTGTTTATCACCTCGTTTGATAAATGCACTTACATAAAACTGAAAAGTTGACCTTTCGCGAACCAAGTAGCGTTTATACTGGTATTTTCGCTAAACTTGCAACGTTGGTCTGTTCTGCCATGCAATCTTTCTGGCCCATACAAAAATCCTACCCCTAGATAGAAGACTGGCCACGCGGTACAAGAGGTTTATTGATATGTAGTTTTTAAAGCGTCAGTGGTGGCCCCCCAATGACGCAGGTGAAGCCCAGCTTTACCTTTTTTTCCAGACCAAATATAATAATCTAACAACCTAAGAAAAAATTTAAAATCGGAGGCACGCCGCGTTATTTGGTCACCTTATTACCTATTAACCGATAAAAAAAACCGTGAGCATTCCCTGCCGCGGATTCTCTGCGGGCTCAGTGTACAGACAAGCATTGTTGAAGCGATTTCTGTTTTTTGTTCGCCTGTGTCTAGTCGAGATGCCGAGGGGTAAAGGCGTCCGTTAATTGTCATGACAACGTCGCATGCTTTGGCAGTACAATAATTAGGCCGGGAGTGACATATGGGTGCGATTCATGGGCACTTACAAAAGCGGATGATAAACAACTAAAAATATTTGAAAGAAAAATTCTTCGAAAGATCTTTGGACCAGTGCGAACTGAATATGGTTATTGGCGGATGCGGATGAATTATGAATTAAAACAGGTATAATATAGGACAAAAAAAGCAAAAATAGAGAGAGCATTACAGAAAATCACCTGGAAAAGACGGAGTAACAACAGAAATGCTCAAATACAGTGGTAAAGCTGTAGTTAATATCCTCCATGCATATTCTCCTGAATAAAATTTTAAAAGAAAAAATAATCCCAAACAACTGGAAATAATCCATAACCATTATTCTCCACAAGAAAGGCGATAGAGCAGAGCTAAAAAACTATCGACCTATATCACTCCTTAATGTAATTTATAAGCTTTTCACGAAAATATTAACAGATAGACTAACAACAAAATTTGTCGGATATTAATCAAAAGAACAAGCAGACTTCAGAAAAGGGTTTAGTACAGTTGACCACCTATTAACCATAAAAATCCTAATAGAACGAGCCAACGAATACATTCCACAATATATTGCGTTTATAGACTTTGAAAAAGCTTTCGCTAGCAACACTGGGCGGTAACAGCACTTTACTTAATAGCCGAATACATCACAGATACATAGATTTAACAGCCAATATATATAGCGACGCAACAACATCAATCAAAATCCATGAAGGAACAAAGCCAATCCGCGTAAGAAAAGATGTCAGAGGGGATGACACAAATATCCCCTAAACTATATGGCCAGGCCCTAGAAGATGTTTTTAAAAGTTATATGTTTTTATATTTATATATTATAGAAATAGGCATCAAAGTAAACGGACAATACTTGAACCACCTAAGATATTCTAATGATATCGCCTTAATAACAGATAAGAAAAAAGAACTGATAAAAATGCTGGAAGAACTGGATACAGTAGCTAACTATAGGCTTGAGTATGAACTGCACAAAAACTAAAATCATAACAAACACAGATGAAGATATCACGATCAGAATAAACCAAGAGAAAATAGAACAAGTAGAGGAATATATATACCCAGGACAAATTATTAAACTAAAAAAATTAAACCAAACGACTGAAATCAAGAAACGAGTAAGATTGGCCTATGCAGGATTCTGTAAATTATGCTACATATTAAAATATAAAAAATATTCTCAGTATATCAAAACGAAAGTGAATAACCAATGTATCCTTTCTGTATTTACCTATGGGTCCCAGACCTGGACACATACAAAATCAAACATGGATAAGGTAACAAAAGCCCAAAGATCAATGGAACGACAAATGTAAAGCTAACAGATAGAAAAAGAAATGTCAAAAAAATAAGGGGAAGACCCCAAGATGGACGGACGATTTGAAGAAACATGCAGGAGCTAGATGAATGAACACGGCGACAGATAGAGAAGAGTGGAAAATATTGGGGAAGTCCTATGTCCAAAGATGAATCAAAGAAGGATAGATATATAGAATATGGCGCAAACATTGTGAGATTTATCAAAAATATAAGAATAGCTTGGTTGCGACAGAGAATGGATGAGACAGGACACCAAAAAAAAAAAGTTGTAATGCCACTTGAAGATGAAAAACAATTGCTTCTCAATAGATGCCATAGTCATATGGAACTTCCACGTGGAAATGCCATGCTTAACCCGTGGCTTAATATAATAAAATATTTAAAAAAACAATTATCTTAATTTTTATTTCAGCATAAAATTCACGTGCTTGTGACATCTCCTCATTTGCTTAATTAAGACTAAAATAAAGTCGAAAAAGCTGAGGATAAAAATAACCACGAATTTTAAAAATGTAAATTGCTTTGTATTTCAAATGGCTGTGCTGCGTATTTCTCTTATGTGTTTAAAAATAACAGTTTTTCTTTTGATCGTCTCGATAACACCGTTTTTTACTTCTGTTGCTATGCGATCCTATCAATTACCTCTTCGTTAAAAACATGCTATTTATACTTTTATTCTTTACCTACGTTACTTAACTTGCTAGCTTCTTTAAAGCTACGTTTCGAATCAAGCAACATTAAGAAACTTTTTGTTTTTTGTTATTTTTTGTCGCCGTAAACAATTGAAGAATTCTCGGCAATAAAGATAAAAGTCTTTATTTGAAATTTTTTATTTTAATCATTTAGTATAATATATTTATTCAATTAATTTCGAATGTAACAAAATAAAATACAAGGCCAATATTGAAAATTGAAATACAATATTTAAAAGCCTTTATCAAATAAAAAAAATAAAAATATTTTTTAACGTGCGGGAGTAAAGATTGGAGAGTTGTATTTAAAATAATGTTAAAGTTTAAATTCTTTTTTATTTCTTTGCCAACGAAATACTGTTAGGACATCCTATAACCTTTTCTGCTTTTACTATTCTTTTTTCCAGTTCATTACAGTCTGTCCCTGCCTTATCAAATATGACACTCAAGTACACATACACACATACACAACTCACTTGACTCGTTTTCAACACATTGTCATGTTCATGTTCACTGTTAACCCCCATTTTTGGTATTCTTCCGTTAACTTTGTCATCATATACTCCATGTCTTCTTTATCATTAGCTACAATTATTTGGTCGTCAGGAAACTTTAGTGTGCATATGGTAAATTGGTCGTTAAGTTGTGTTCCCATCCCATGTGCTTAACGTTTCCAGTTTTTTAGAGCTACTACGATATATGTTTTAAAAAAGAGATACAACATTCCTGTCTTAAGCTTTTCGTTAACAGAAATTCTTTTGAAAATCGATTTCCAATTTAAATTTTAGATTTTGACTTTTGGTATAGTTCTATTTCTGGCACTCCTTTTCTCAATTACTTGTTTAAGACAAAAAAACATTATCATTACAAGATCTGCCTGCAAGACACCCACTTTGCTCTTCTTCTTCTTGTTAATGAAAATCATTTTCTACTAAATCTTTAAGAATCCTGCCGTACCTTAGAGTACTGGTTACGGAAATTCCTCTGTAAGTGTTGCAGTCCAGCTTGTCCTTTTTTATGTATTGAGGATATGAATGCAATTCTCCAATCATCAGGTACTGTATGTCCGTTTATGCATTGATTGATAATATATTTGAAATCGTAGTTTTCGGAGATAAATCCGGCTGCCATCCTTAATGGTACACCCTGTATAATAATAATATTACCGGCCCCTAAAATTTGACTGCATAACGAGCATAAAGTATCCACATACAGCTGATATGATAATAATAGTTTTATGCCTTACAAAATAAATAAATAAATCGCGTGTGCGTGTATACCCCACTTTAACAAAAACAGTAAACTGTAAATATCTCTCTTCTACACATTAAAGCTAGCACACACTGATGAGTAAAAGAGAGATGCGAGATGACTGCGTTTGTAGTCTGGAAAAGTAGTTGCTAGAACGTTGCGTGATGTAATTTGTGACATGTATTTATTTCTAGATGATTAGGGCCCAAATGGCTTACCTTTGTTGCATATAATGGTAGTTTTAACTTTTTAAAGACTTTAAGAAGCTAAATAGGAGCGTTTGGGAAAAATTTTAGGTAATGTAAGCAGTGGAAATTTTGAAGAGAAAAAACAATCTATATCTAGGTACAGGGTGTTTCCATGGGCGCACCCAGGGGGGGGGGGGTGGTGGTTCGGACCCTGGCCCCCCCAAGCCTACACATTTTTTAAATATTAATCATAAAATACGGCATTATGGCGTCTCGCCCCCCCCCCCAAAACATATTCCTGGGTGCGCTACTGGTGTTTCCCTATATTTCGACACGCTCCTATAATAAGTGATACCAAAAAACTATAAGGCGAAAATTGTAGAGTTTATTCTAAACCGCCAGGAAATGTTACCTTATAAAAGCATGAATATCGCATATTAATGTTACCGGACAAACCCGATTTTTCGGATAAACTAGTTTTTTCTAGGCCATTAATATATAATAAACTTAAATCTTTTTTTCTCAATTCAAGAAAATATGATATGTTAACATTTGGTCCAGATAAGGACATCCAATCCCGCATATGCTGGATCCCGCAAATGAGGGATCCCGCAGGAATTTTGCGGGATTAACGTTGCAGGATTATCCGTGCCGGACCCGCGGGATTCGATATAGGCGGGTCAATGCACCTTTATCTCATCTGATAACAAAACGCGAACCATCACCTTCAAATTTAGAAGAGGAATTGGATCGAAGCCTTCGTACTGCATGGGTATCAGTATCAGAGTCCTCCCCTATGGCTGTACCAGCCCGATCCTGAGCATCACCTTGACCAGCTAGTTGAACATGAAATGACTCTTTTTGAATGCGGAGCGAATAGGGACATATACTAACTCACTTAAGTCGATTCCTCCCGACGATTATACACTAGACAGGATTGCTCAGTTTGCCGAATCTGTCTGCAATCGACGTTCAAGGTCAAACTCGCTGTTCCGTCACCACTTGTGCTGGGCAGAAAGCGCGCCTATCGCTATATTGGATTTTATGTGCTTTTAGAGCTATTTTCTTTATGCAAATTAAATTTTATGCAAAATTGAGACATTGTACATTTAAAAATATTGTATTTCAGTGGCGGATCCAGGGCGGGGGGCACTAGGGGCACTTGCGCCCCCGAGAATTTTTTGAATATACAAAAAATTAGTAAAAAGTAATATTTTTGCTAATAAAAATTCAAAATTTTTGCTTGCGGCGCATAAAAGTGTCTATTGTTATAATCATCGAAATTACAACCACTGACTAATTCAATAAAATGCTGCTTAAAAAATATATACCGTTTTTTACCAATAGAGAATGTCACCTAAAGTAACCCCCCCCCCTCCCCCGAGAAGCACCTCTGGATCCGCCCTTATTGTATTTACATTAAATAAAAGGATGATAAATCATTTTATATGTGAAATATCTGTTAAATAAATTAAAATTAAATACTTAAAGTGAAAAAAAACTACACATAATATCGTAGTACCTATATAATTTGCCAATTGTTTTAAACGTATGTAAAGAAATTATTTTGCGATAATAATTAAAATCGGAAATATAGACGTAAAATTTATTGATTATTAAAAAAAAATATTGTTCTTAACAAATAGACAAAAAACAAAGAGAAAAAATATGCACATAATGTATAGTTTAATTATTACAACCGCTTTTTAGAGCATGTTAAGAAATTATTTAATAGATAATTAAAAAACGGGAATATAGAACATAAAAAAGTTTTTATTATTACATTTTTACAAAAAAAAAGAAAAGTACATATACATACAATAAAATAAAAATATTAATATAAATAATAATTTTTTTTTTCGAAAAATATTCCTTTTCAATTCACAAACTTTTGTATTTTTCTTGCTCTACTCCGTTCAATGTCTTCACATCTTTTTCTTTTAAGATTTTTAATTTTCTGTGCTTGATCGTTATGGAAGTTTATTCTTATTATTGTACGCAATTTACAAATATCAAAAATTATTTTAAGTGGCATGGTTTTGCTAACTTTATATAAACACCATATTTTTTTGAACAACACGGGCACGGCAAATTTTTTGTTTTCACAACTAATTTACGGATAGTTAACGGCAAATTCTGCACTAATTTTTTTTTATATATATCCATTATTTCTTTAGGTTACTTATATAAAGTTAGCAGAACACCATTTTTTTTAAAAAACGAGCACGGCAAATTTTTTGTTTTCACAACTAGTTTACGGATAATTAACAGCAAATAGCAAATTTTTTTTAGATAAATCCAGTGTTTCTATAGGTGTTCTGCTAACTTTATATAAAGTTGTTCTGCTAACTGTATATACATACAATTCTGGTACCACCAGTCCAAATGAGTTACCATGATATAACTCGAAGTATGAGTTCAATTTTTTAATATGACTAAAAAAATTACCGTGGAAATTATTTATCAATATACTTTGGATAATAATTAGAGAATAATTAATAATAATAATCACAATTAGATATTAATTAGATATTATTAAACAAGAAGCCTATTGACCATTTTTTTACCCTGTAAACAAACGTTCTTCTCTGTCCTGAATCAAATTTTTACACACTGTTAACAAACCAAATGTGAAAATGTTTATTTATATGTCTTTTCTTAGTAGCACTGCACTGAAACAATCCAAAAAACACAAAACTATTCAGCGAAATATCAACAAAACTCTCTTGAAAATACGAATAACATCATATACAACGAACGTAAACAAAGGATTTAGCACAACTGGTGACGTCACGCCGCTCTCCTCACCCCGCACAATTTGTTAACACAGGTTAAATGGAACTAAGCAGTCCTTTATGTCTATAGTTCTTGGATTCCTCCGACAAGTGTCGAAGATGAGTGTGCATTTTCAGCCGCAGGTTATAAGTGCATTAAAATTAGATCGTTTAAAAGATGACACATTAGATATGTTATCTTTCCTCCGGAAATATTTTCAAAATCAATGTAAAATGTAACTTTTAAGCTATTCCGACTATTGTATTTTGTATTGTTTCTATGTATATGAGATAAATATTTTCTTGCTACTATACTCTGTTTTTGATTGCACAAAAACTTTTATTATCATATTTAGTAGACTCAGCCTATTACCACGGCTATTACTATTTTTGCAATTCCACAATTTTGCGGATCCGCGGGATTGAAGGCTATACTCTAGCGGATTTGCGGGATCGAAGTTTTAGTGCGGGATTGCATTCCCTAGTCCAGACGTTATTGAAATATATGCATTATAAAAATCTAATATTTATACAAAATGGCACTTTAAATTATCATCAAAATTGATGTACACAAATAGGTAATACAAAGCATCGTTCATTTAACATGTGTTTTAGAGCACACCACAGATTGAGCTACCCCCTTTGAATTGTTCGACTTTGGACGTTTGAATAGATCCCGGGATCCTGACCGATTCTTACCACTAAATAATCCCGGGGCCGCCAAGTTGACATCCCGTGAGCTTAGTTTTTTTGTTCTCTATCTATCTTTTTAGCCTACTTTGATCCATCTTTGGACGTATGTCTCGCCCAATATCTTCCACTCTTCTCTGTCTGTCGCCGTGTTCATACATCTAGTTACGGCATGTTTCTTCAATTTCCTTCCGCCCATAACATTTGGGTTCGTCCCCTATTTCTTTTATTTTCCCGAGGTCTCCAGTTTACAATAAATTTTTGTCTGATATTATGACCGGCAAATTTCCATTTTAAATTTGCTTTCTCCCCTCTGACATCCCTTACTTTCGTTTTATTCCTTATCCATTCATTCCCTTTTCCATCCGTTAGCCTTACATGTAACATTTGTCTTTCCATTGATCTTTGGACTTTTGTTACCTTATCCATGTTTGATTTTTTAACTGTCCAGGTCTGTGATCCATAGGTGAGTACAGGAAGGATACATTGGCTATACACTTTCGTTTTGAGATATTGAAGATATTTTTTGTTTTTTAAAATATATTTATCGGTTTCACAATGTTCTACGTCTTCCGATACCCAATCTCCACTCGTTTCTGTTTGCCCATAATTCATCATCTAGGCCTCTTATTCTTATTTCACTCTCTATTCCTTCTCTCCAGCTTCTCCTTGGCCGTCCTCGTTTTCTTCGGCCAGTTGGTTTCCATTTTAGTATTTGTTTAGGTAGTCTTTCATCATTGATTCTTTGTACATGTCCGTACCACACCAGTTGTTTTGTTCTTATACCATCCAGTACGTTCACCCACTGTCATAATTCCTCTTATTCTTTGATTTGTAACTCTTTCTCTTTTTGATTTCCCTGCTGCTCTTCTTCAATAGTCCATCTCCGTAGCGGAAAGCATTTTTTCTGTTCTATCCTTGATTGGCCATACTTCTGAGCCGTATGTAATAATACTTTTTACAATGATGTTATATATAAGCTTTTTGTTATGTTTTGATATACTTTGGTCCCAAATTATTCCATTTAATAAAGTTATTGCTTTTCTTCCTTGTACGTTTCGATCTTTTATAGCTTTGTCTAGTGTTCCGTCAGCTGTAATTTTTAGACCTAAGTATTTATACTCATCACAGGACTGAATTCGCTGCCTGTATTTAAGATTAGATCCTGTTTCATTCCACCGATACCCATATACTCTGTCTTATTGAGATTAACCTCTAGTCCCCACTTACTCTTCTATTAGTTTTCGTGTCATATATTCGAGGTCGTCATAATCCTGAGCCACTACTATCTGATCATCGGCGAAACATAAAGTATACAAAGTGGTTTCGTCCAACGGAATTCCCATGTTTTGGCATTTTCTCTTCCATACTTTAAGGACTTGTTCCAAGTATATCTTGAAGAGCGTAGGCGAGATACAGCAACCTTGTCTAAGACCTTTATTTACTTGAAAGCCTTTGGTTAGTTTTGCTTTTATTTTAACTTTTGCCTTACTATTGCGGTATAACTCTTTGATGGCCTTAATTAGTTGTACGCTTATGTTTGTGTTTTCCAACGCTTTCCAAAGTAGATTTAGTGGTATACTATCATATGCCTTCTGCAAATCGACGTAAAGCAGATGCAGCTCTTGTCCGTATGCCACTTTCTTTTCAATAACTTGGGTTATACAAAAGAGATGATCCGAAGTCGATCTACCCGCCCTGAAACCGGCTTGTTCTTCTGCCTCCATGTCTTTATATTCGCTTTCCACTTTATTTCGTATTATTTTACCGTATATTCTGCTTAGCGTACTAGTCACAGATATACCTCTATAATTGTCACATATATCTTTCCGTCCTTTTTTGTGTATTGTGGATATATATGACGTTTTCCACTCAGTTGGTACTACAGTTCCATTTAAATATTTTTGGAAAAGATTCCATAATCTCCAAAACAGTTCTTCAGTGCCATATTTAATAAGTTCAGCTGGGATATTTCCGGGTCCGGCATATTTACCGCTTTTTATGGTTGTGCACACGTTTTTGACCTCAGAGATTGTGAGGGGTACTGGAGATCCCATCGTTCTAATTATATTGTCTCTTTCTTCTTCCTTGAAGTCTGCTCTATCTTCAGTTAAAAGTTTTTTAAAATGTTCATCCCATTCTTTGTCTGGTATTGGTGAAATGATATCTCTGCATGTTTCTTTTTAATCGATCTTATAGTTTTCCAGCTTTCGGTACTTCTCCTTCCTCTTAAGTAAGAATCTATTTTCTGGCACTTTTGCGTCCACTAAAGATTTTTCTTATCACTGATCATTCTTCTCACCTTTGATTGCGCGATTTTGTATTCTTCTCTGCTTCTATTTGTCTTTTGGGATAACTAGGTGTGATATAATTTCCTTTTTTCCTCTATTCCTCTGCTGCTGTTATTTTTTTAATATGTAGCTTAATTTACTAAATGCTGCCCAGACCAATTTTACTCGTCTTTTGATTTCAGCTGTTTGGTTTTCTTTTTTCAATTTAACTCTACTTGTTCTATTTTTTCTTGGTATATTCTGATCGTGATATCTTCATCTGTATTTGTTATAATTTTAGTTGTATCCCGTTCTAACAGCATTTTTATCAGTTTTTCTTTATTATCTGTTATTAAGGCAATATCATCAGTGGTTCAAGTATTGTCCACTTACTTTGATTCCTAATTCTTTCCAATCAAAATTTTTAGAAACATCTTTTAGGGTCTGGTTAAATAGTTTACGAGATATTGTTTCCCCTTTCTGACACCTCTTATGAGGAATGGCTTGGTTCCTTCGTGGATTTTGATTGATGTTGTTGCTTCACTATATATAATAGCTACTGAGTCTGTCTATCTGTGATCTATTTGGCTATTAATTAATGGATGGAGATTTTTTAAACAAGATCAGGTTTATATACAATTTTAAGGAGATGCTGTAATTTTGACTAGCACTATATTTTAAAAATATTTTATAATTTTGCTTTCTGAATACTTTGGGTAAGTACTTTAAAAAATATTTTCTAGATGTTAGGTTTTTTATAGTTTTTAGTGTGTCCAGGGACAGATGGAAGTTTTCATCTGTCCCTGATGTGTCTGTCGAAGCACTCTATTGCGGAGGAGTTTTAATACCGTAGCTGTCAAAGGTTAATCAAAAAAAAAGTTGACCAGTGGTTTCGCTGTCTGCAATAAAAATAAGCTTGTTTGATTTTTAAATTCACGGGTACTAAAATTTACGTTTGTTAGAATTATTTGGCTTAAAAATTCCGCTGATCGACGCTCGCGTCTAATGGTGGGTAAAAACGCTAAACAGCGTTATCTGGCCTGAAAGACAGAAGAGCTGTCCTAGGTCACGGATGGTTTCTTTTTCTTTAAAATCAATCTTTTCATCAATTGATTGATGATGTTATGTAGATGGCGCTTATTGCAAGGGTTTTCTCACTATAAACATAGGCTTAGATACAAAACCGTCTAATTAACTTCGCAAGGGGATAACATTGACCAAGCAGCGTTCTGAGGAGTCCCATAAGGGCGAAACAGTTAACTGTCAACACTTATAAGGTGTCCATTAGATCTTGGACCCCCGTGAGGTTAAGCTTTCGAGCTACCCACGGAAAAATATCAGAGAAACAAAAACTTCTTTTTACTCGATTAGCCACGAAAACAGGTTTTAATAATTTTAAGGTTCTTAAAAAACATTTAAGCGTAGAATTCTATTATAAAAATTTTGTATATTTTGTACTGTTGATTTTATCAAGGTATTATCCCTACATTTCAAGTAGGGCCAGATCTATCCCTGAACCGAGAACCGCAGATTGCGGCCCACTTGGGACATTGTGACGTCCACGTTGGCCTCTGATTATTACGTTTGTTGGTAAAAGCCCTTGGTGGACGCCATATACGCACTGCATATCAATAGACCCCGAATCCAAATCAACAGCGCGTTAAGTGACGTTTTTAGATTAGGTGGGAACGGGGTTTGAATGTTTTAGTAAGCAAAAGGACCAATTTACGGTTATAGCCCGAGTTGGACAAGCCCTATTTTCCCAACTACGTAGAAAATAAAGGTAAAAGCATGTACGCATATTCTGTGGAAAAATACAAAATTTTTGACCCGTAGCACCCCTATTTTAATTTACCGTGGAAGAGTGAATGGAAATGTTAAAAAAATGGCGGAAAAAAATTGTCAATAATTAGGTTATAGCCATATATTCAAGACTATAGTCGTTTTTATATAATTTGTAATCATTGATTTAAAAAAAATGATCTCAATGTCATTTGACCTAGCAATTTTTTCGAAAAAACACGATTCTTGAGTATTTTGATTTAAAAAATCATCAAAATTCGCGGTTTATCAAAAGCAAAGCAAAAAACTATAAACAAGACCTGTAGAAATTTACTGTAAAATTTTTGTGGCGCTCAATGCTTTTTGACTAGAAAATGCCATATTCTGAGTGAGTAAAAATTATTAAATGTGGCAGAGACCTGACCTCCAGTGTCGTTATTCTTGAAATCTCCCCGAGCGAGTACTCCTCGAAATTCGAGCGAAAGTGAGCGTTTCTCCCCCAATCGTATTCTTGAAATTCTCACCCGAAAAACGTGTGACATTTTGGCGACTTCTCACCGGGGAGATCTCGATAGGTGCCGACGTAGTGACTTTTGTCAAAAACTCTGAGATAACCTAGAAAATGTTGTTTTGGTTACGTGTGGGTTTTGTTTTTTTAAAGTTTTTTCCCTGTTTGTTTTGTAAATGTTGAAGTATATTTTTTGGCCTCCATTACAGGCTTTTCCTTGATAAACTCCACCATTAAATCTTTTTGGGCTAAATATATATTTTTTTAAAAACTGCTTTTTGAAAAATTATTATTAAAACAAATTTTTTAGTTTTATGTTATAAATTAGTTTTTGACAAAACTACTTTTTAAGAAAGTATTATTTTCAAAAATAATTTTTGTAAAAAAAATATTTTTAGTTTTTTTTGTAAATTAGTTTTTTGAAAAAGCAGTTTTTTTAGAAGAACAACTTTTTTTTGTGGAGACATTTTTTTTGCAAAATGCTTGTGGTCGACACACCGGTTAGGATATGTTTGCTCAATTGATCGCGGTTAGATTTAACACAAATTTTGATCTCATAACATAAGGACAGAGCTATTATTTAAGAAAAAATAAGTCATATTTAAATAAAAACTAAATAAAAAATCTTGGGGCAAATTTTATATAACTCAGTGGCGGCTCGTGACAGTAAAGTTTGTGAGTTCTGCCGATAGGGTATAAAAAATGCTATTTTTTTACAGTCTCCAGATCACGTGTCTATTATAAAAAGTAAAAAATTGCCAAGTTTGGTTTAGCAAAAATGACAATGCCTAGGAAAAAATAAATAAATGCGCCCGCAAACACGCAACGCTGAGCCCGCCTGCCCGGAATTGTACTGGAACTGCAAGTTTTGCAGCTCTATTTTTGCCTAGATTTCGCTATCTAAACCCAGGAGCAAGTGCGGTGCGGGGCGAAGGAAGGGGTTCCTAGCCGAGCACAGATCTCGTTAGCCGCCCAGCTAGGTTGTGTTGCAATTTAGCAGCGCAACAATGCCAATAACTTCATTTGACCGACTGTGAAATGCGGCCTTCGGCGACGGCGCGCGGCGTCATACTCAACACACGTACGTGATTTGAAGGCCTACTATACCAACATCGAACCGAAAATATACTGCTATTCCAATAATTTTAGAAATAAAATAATTATATTAGACAAATAGCAGCGGCTGAAAAATAGTTAAATAATACATTTTGGGGATTCTGCAGCTCTGCAGCTCTTCTGGACTAGCCGCCCCTGATATAACTCATTGTCCGTAAACAATCCGTAAACATCCCTTCAACCACATAACTGTATTTGGTTAATTGTCTGTCAACATTTTTGGCTTTTTTATTGGTCAAAATTGTCACGTGCTGTCATCTGAAAATTGGTAACAGTGCGCTCATTTCATATCACTTTTCATGTATTCCCCAAACCAAGAATACTGCATTTATGCAATACGGTGAGAAACGAGGGAGTGCTCACTCGTGAATTCCCATGTTTTGGCATTTTCTCTTCCATACTTTAAGGACTTGTTCCAAGTATATCTTGAAGAGCGTAGGCGAGATACAGCAACCTTGTCTAAGACCTTTATTTACTTAAAAGCCTTTGGTTAGTTTTGCTTTTATTTTAACTTTTGCCTTACTATTGCGGTATAACTCTTTGAAGGCCTTAATTAGTTGTACGCTTATGTTTGTGTTTTCCAACGCTTTCCAAAGTAGATTTAGTGGTATACTATCATATGCCTTCTGCAAATCGACGTAAAGCAGATGCAGCTCTTGTCCGTATGCCACTTTCTTTTCAATAACTTGGGTTATACAAAAGAGATGATCCGAAGTCGATCTACCCGCCCTGAAACCGGCTTGTTCTTCTGCCTCAATGTCTTTATATTCGCTTTCCACTTTATTTTGTATTATTTTACCGTATATTCTGCTTAGCGTACTAGTCACAGATATACCTCTATAATTGTCACATATATCTTTCCGTCCTTTTTTGTGTATTGTGGATATATATGACGTTTTCCACTCAGTTGGTACTACAGTTCCATTTAAATATTTTTGGAAAAGATTCCATAATCTCCAAAACAGTTCTTCAGTGCCATATTTAATAAGTTCAGCTGGGATATTTCCGGGTCCGGCAGATTTACCGCTTTTTATGGTTGTGCACACGTTTTTGACCTCAGAGATTGTAAGGGGTACTGGAGATCCCATCGTTCTAATTATATTGTCTCTTTCTTCTTCCTTGAAGTCTGCTCTATCTTTAGTTAAAAGTTTTTTAAAATGTTCATCCCATTCTTTGTCTGGTATTGGTGAAATGATATCTCTGCATGTTTCTTTTTAATCGATCTTATCGTTTTCCAGCTTTCGGTACTTCTCCTTCCCCTTAAGTAAGAATCTATTTTCTGGCACTTTTGCGTCCACTAAAGATTATCCTTTATCATTCTTCTCACCTTTGATTGCGCGATTTTGTATTCTTCTCTGCTTCTATTTGTCTTTTGGGATAACTAGGTGTGATATAATTTCCTTTTTTCCTCGATTTCTCTGCTGCTGTTATTTTTTTAATATGTAGCTTAATTTACTAAATGCTGCCCAGACCAATTTTACTCGTCTTTTGATTTCAGCTGTTTGGTTTTCTTTTTTCAATTTAACTCTACTTATTCTATTTTTTCTTGGTATGTTCTGATCGTGATATCTTCATCTGTATTTGTTATAATTTTAGTTGTATCCAGTTCTAACAGCATTTTTATCAGTTTTTCTTTATTATCTGTTATTAACGCAATATCATCAGTGGTTCAAGTATTGTCCACTTACTTTGATTCCTAATTCTTTCCAATCAAAATTTTTAGAAACATCTTTTAGGGTCTGGTTAAATAGTTTAGGAGATATTGTTTCCCCTCTCTGACACCTCTTATGAGGAATGGCTTGGTTCCTTCGTGGATTTTGATTGATGTTGTTGCTTCACTATATATAATAGCTACTGAGTCTGTCTATCTGTGATCTATTTGGCTATTAATTAATGGATGGAGATTTTTTAAACAAGATCAGGTTTATATACAATTTTAAGGAGATGCTGTAATTTTGACTAGACCTATATTTTAAAAATATTTTATAATTTTGCTTTCTGAATACTTTGGGTAAGTACTTTAAAAAATATTTTCTAGATGTTAGGTTTTTTATAGTTTTTAGTGTGTCCAGGGACAGATGGAAGTTTTCATCTGTCCCTGATGTGTCTGTCAAAGCACTCTATTGCGGAGGAGTTTTAATACCGTAGCTGTCAAAGGTTAATCAAAAAAAAAGTTGACCAGTGGTTTCGCTGTCTGCAATAAAAATAGGCTTGTTTGATTTTTAAATTCACGGGTACTAAAATTTACGTTTGTTAGAATTATTTGGCTTAAAAATTCCGCTGATCGACGCTCGCGTCTAATGGTGGGTAAAAACGCTAAACAGCGTTCTCTGGCCTGAAAGACAGAAGAGCTGTCCTAGGTCACGGATGGTTTCTTTTTCTTTAAAATCAATCTTTTCATCAATTGATTGATGATGTTATGTAGATGGCGCTTATTGCAAGGGTTTTCTCACTATAAACATAGGCTTAGATACAAAACCGTCTAATTAACTTCGCAAGGGGATAACATTGACCAAGCAGCGTTCTGAGGAGTCCCATAAGGGCGAAACAGTTAACTGCCAACACTTATTAGGTGTCCATTAGATCTTGGACCCTCGTGAGGTTAAGCTTTCGAGCTACCCACGGAAAAATATGAGAGAAACAAAAACTTCTTTTTACTCGATTAGCCACGAAAACAGGTTTTAATAATTTTAAGGTTCTTAAAAACATTTAAGCGTAGAATTCTATTATAAAAATTTTGTATATTTTGTACTGTTGATTTTATCAAGGTATTATCCCTACATTTCAAGTAGGGCCAGATCTATCCCTGAACCGAGAACCGCAGATTGCGGCCCACTTGGGACATTGTGACGTCCACGTTGGCCTCTGATTATTACGTTTGTTGGTAAAAGCCCTTGGTGGACGCCATATACGCACTGCATATCAATAGACCCCGAATCCAAATCAACAGCGCGTTAAGTGACGTTTTTAGATTAGGTGGGAACGGGGTTTGAATGTTTTAGTAAGCAAAAGGACCAATTTACGGTTATAGCCCGAGTTGGACAAGCCCTATTTTCCCAACTACGTGGAAAATAAAGGTAAAAGCATGTACGCATATTCTGTGGAAAAATACAAAATTTTTGACCCGTAGCACCACGTAATTTACCGTGGAAGAGTGAATGGAAATTTTAAAAAAATGGCGGAAAAAAATTGTCAATAATTAGGTTATAGCCATATATTCAAGACTATAGTCGTTTTTATATAATTTGTAATCATTGATTTTAAAAAAATGGTCTCAAGGTCATTTGACCTAGCAATTTTTTCGAAAAAACACGATTCTTGAGTATTTTGATTTAAAAAATCATCAAAATTCGCGGTTTATCAAAAGCAAAGCAAAAAACTATAAACAAGACCTGTACAAATTTACTGTAAAATTTTTGTGGCGCTCAATGCTTTTTGACTAGAAAATGCCATATTCTGAGTGATTAAAAATTATTAAATGTGGCAGAGACCTGACCTCCAGTGTCGTTATTCTTGAAATCTCCCCGAGCGAGTACTCCTCGAAATTCGAGCGAAAGTGAGCGTTTCTCCCCCAATCGTATTCTTGAAATTCTCACCCGAAAAACGTGTGACATTTTGGCGACTTCTCACCGGGGAGATCTCGATAGGTGCCGACGTAGTGACTTTTGTAAAAACTCTGAGATAACCTAGAAAATGTTGTTTTGGTTACGTGTGGGTTTTGTTTTTTTAAAGTTTTTTCCCTGTTTGTTTTGTAAATGTTGAAGTATATTTTTTGGCCTCCATTACAGGCTTTTCCTTGATAAACTCCACCATTAAATCTTTTTGGGCTAAATATATATTTTTTTAAAAACTGCTTTTTGAAAAATTATTATTAAAACAAATTTTTTAGTTTTATGTTATAAATTAGTTTTTGACAAAACTACTTTTTAAGAAAGTATTATTTTCAAAAATAATTTTTGTAAAAAAAATATTTTTAGTTTTTTTTGTAAATTAGTTTTTTGAAAAAGCAGTTTTTTTAGAAGAACAACTTTTTTTTGTGGAGACATTTTTTTTGCAAAATGCTTGTGGTCGACACACCGGTTAGGATATGTTTGCTCAATTGATCGCGGTTAGATTTAACACAAATTTTGATCTCATAACATAAGGACAGAGCTATTATTTAAGAAAAAATAAGTCATATTTAAATAAAAACTAAATAAAAAATCTTGGGGCAAATTTTATATAACTCAGTGGCGGCTCGTGACAGTAAAGTTTGTGAGTTCTGCCGATAGGGTATAAAAAATGCTATTTTTTTACAGTCTCCAGATCACGTGTCTATTATAAAAAGTAAAAAATTGCCAAGTTTGGTTTAGCAAAAATGACAATGCCTAGGAAAAAATAAATAAATGCGCCCGCAAACACGCAACGCTGAGCCCGCCTGCCCGGAATTGTACTGGAACTGCAAGTTTTGCAGCTCTATTTTTGCCTAGATTTCGCTATCTAAACCCAGGAGCAAGTGCGGTGCGGGGCGAAGGAAGGGGTTCCTAGCCGAGCACAGATCTCGTTAGCCGCCCAGCTAGGTTGTGTTGCAATTTAGCAGCGCAACAATGCCAATAACTTCATTTGACCGACTGTGAAATGCGGCCTTCGGCGACGGCGCGCGGCGTCATACTCAACACACGTACGTGATTTGAAGGCCTACTATACCAACATCGAACCGAAAATATACTGCTATTCCAATAATTTTAGAAATAAAATAATTATATTAGACAAATAGCAGCGGCTGAAAAATAGTTAAATAATACATTTTGGGGATTCTGCAGCTCTGCAGCTCTTCTGGACTAGCCGCCCCTGATATAACTCATTGTCCGTAAACAATCCGTAAACATCCCTTCAACCACATAACTGTATTTGGTTAATTGTCTGTCAACATTTTTGGCTTTTTTATTGGTCAAAATTGTCACGTGCTGTCATCTGAAAATTGGTAACAGTGCGCTCATTTCATATCACTTTTCATGTATTCCCCAAACCAAGAATACTGCATTTATGCAATACGGTGAGAAACGAGGGAGTGCTCACTCGTTGTAACTCCCCGGGGAGTACTCACTCGGGGAGATTTCAAGAATACTGCCACTGGTATAATATTACCCAAAAAACAATTGACTTACCTGTCATTGTTTTCAAGATGGCGGCAAGTTTGTCATGTGTCATGTCACAGTGGGCAATACCAACTTTCTTATTTTTCTAAACATAAAAACAAAAATCTACACTGAGTAGAAGAATCGTTTTCATCCCAAAAAACCTCATCAGAGTAACAATTTTGAAAGTAATACGACGACGTAAACTCGATTTTTATTTTTTAACTTAACTTACACCCTGTATCTCGAAAAAAGAGCAATTTTGAACAAAGGAATATGTGCTAAGCTGTTGTAAACACGTTTTAGGGTCTGTATAATATTCGAAAACAGATTTAGTCTGGAAATAAAAGATGAAGCAGCGCTTCACCTGCGTAATCCCGCGTGCTGCCACTGAACCTGACCAATTAGATTGCGAGTGTTCCTTAGTTACGAATACGTTAACGCGATACGAATAGTACATGAAGTTGTCTTTAGGTATCTAGTGTCTCCCTTGTAGTTCCTAAAATTTAAAAAAAATCACGACAAATAAACAGCACGCCTTGAAAAATGAACCTCTTAAAATATCACCAGTTTCATATTTCTGGCATCCCCTTGTTTTATTTTTACAGAAAAGTGTCGGAGCTAATGCATACCCGCTAGAAAATGGCCGAGAAATCTGATATATCCCATTTAGTAAACCTTTTCCAGATCTCATCTATCCGACGAGAACTCTTTTTGAAGGGTTGTCGTCTTTAATATTTTTATAAAGAGGATAAAGAGTTGACTATCGTCGTTACTCATATTATAAAGATTTTAAATACCTCATATACGTGGGTATGTCATGGGCGCGCCCACGCTTTACAATCATAGGGCAGCAAGTTTGCCCTATGATTGTAAAGCGTGGGTAAATACAGATTCACCGGAGGTAGGGGTAACGTCTGTCTTGGGCTGAGTTTGGCCATCAACGAAGGAGGCAAGAAGCAGGTGGTCCAGTCCAGTGTTAAGAGCGGAGATGGCACTTGTACATAGATAAAGGATTTGCGGCGCGGTTCAGTGAGTTTTTATTAGATAGGCAACTCCGGCTGTTTGACAGGTCGTTAGCTCTGTGGCGCCCACTGCAGAGTTAGTGACGAACTAAAAGGCGAGGCGGGAAATTTGAATCGCCTTTTATAATAAATTTTCTTTAATTTTAAAGTTTTTTTTTAAATTTTTAATCAGTCAATATTTTATAAAGACATACAATGTCTTTATAAGATATAAACAGATTGAAAATGATATATAAAATGCAATAAATAAAACATTTTTTAAATGAGTTTTTATTATTAAAAAAAAAGCTACAAATTGATGAAATAATACATAGTCTAATTGATTGGTAAAATAAAATATAATGCAAAACCAAACACTGTTTAGTATATTTAAATTTGCTTTTAACATTTCTGGTGAGTGATGAGTGAATAAATAATGAAACAGTTGTTCGTGAAGAGAATCATTCTTAAGTGTCTACTTTTTAACAGCTCGACGAAAATCTGACATGATTTAAAAGTACCTCCTCGCCTTGGTTGTAAGTTGTGTAGAGTATGTTTCAAAGCAGTACATATATAGCTTATCAGTGGTCACACATATCATCGCAAAGCTGAAAACAATAAAAAAAATCAACTTATAACCACATTAATCATAGGTACTAGATTATGGTAAGATTTAAAATTAAGGAATAAATTTATTTAAAGTACATTACGCTGCTGGGTAATCCCTCGTTTACCCATCAATTAAGCCCCCCCCCCTTTTACTTAATATCAAACGAAAGGGATAGACATTAAATTAACCCTAAATTTGTGCTTAGTTCATGGGCAAATAAGGCACCTACCAGGCATTGGAAACCTGTATTCAGAGTTCCGTAAAGTAAGCGATAAGAAGTTAAAAAGACACTACCAATACAAATTTTATCAAATGCCAATCTAACCTCTAATGAGAAAATAAGAAAACTTACCTTAAAATTTCTCGAAAACTATGCATTTTATACTCGTCTGAACTTTAGACACTTCACCCAGAAAAGCAACTAGAAATTCTTATTCTTTTATATTTAAATTGCAAAAGTTACAAATTTAACAAAATTTAATTTTAATACGTCACAGCATCAAAGATTACCTACATAAGCCAAAAAGATAGATTGTAAATGAACCCGAAATAAAATGCGGTGGAAGAGGTTTTTCGACCTAAAAAAAAGGGGGACGGAAAATCCAAACCACAGATAATTCTCAGTGCCTCTTGTGAGCTTAGTGAGAACTTTAACCTAACGACCTGTCAAATTACATTGAGTTTCCTAGGCATGGCACTTGTACTATAAAGACAGTGCTAAACAAAAGAGTATCAAGCAAAATTAAATCCTCCACGAGGAAGATTGCCTACTGTGGGGTGCTTGCCGGGCCGGCCCGTTGGTTCTTTATGAGCGCGTTCAGTGAAACACCCGGTGTGCGTCCGGTAAAGGGCGTTACCCCGGCCGGTGTGTGACGATGCGTGGTCCGATCGATTCTTCAATCTGAACGATTTTCATCTTGCAGCCGATCAATTGATAACTGTCATATGTAATGCATTATATTTCCAAAGTGATTTTTTTTCTTGTGCTTTTTTAAAAACGACCGAACGTTTTTGTTGAACCACTCTTGTGTTTTCGTCCAACACCAAATTCATACAAAATGAAGTTATGAGAATGAATCCTAATTTGGTTATTCATTTCTACCTAGTAAGTACCTAGTCAAAATTTTAGCACTGATTTTAAGGCCGAAAAAAAATTAAAGCAAATAATAAACAATATACATATGTTGTAAAGGTTAGAAATCAAAGGATTGATCAAATGCGCATGCGGGTTAAATTTAGTCGTCCTATTTCGAAGGGTGCGAAAGTGTGCATCCGGTAAAAATTCACCAGCAATTTGAACGCCAGAGTAAAGTCTAACCAAATGCACACCGGATGAAATTTGAACGGCCAGGACGCGCCCGGGCCACGACCTTGTGAGTTGTCATTGTCGCGGGCACCAAGTGATCAGATTATCTTGATGTCCACTGCGTCCTTTCTTCGCTAAGAAATCTGCCCGTCTTCTGTACAAAGGCCAGAATATCGGGCCATCTCAGATTCAGAAGGTCCTCCGTCTCAAAGGCTTCCTCTTCGAATACCTCTCTTCTTGCCTCCTTGTATGCTTCACATGGTGAGAGGAAATGCGCCGTGGTCTCGTCCTCGGCCCAACATCACTCGCACGTCGCGTTCTCCTTTACTGTTATCTTCGCCAAGTGTCCTTGTAAGACACAGTGTCCGGTTAGGACTCCCATTATGGCTCCCACCTCTCTTCGTGTTCTCAAAGTCAATAAGTAAAAACGAAACGAACGATTGGATTTCGTTTGGGTGTCTTTGGCTGCCTGTGTCATATGGTTCTGGTTGCCAAAGGTCCTGAACAAAGATCAAAAAATTGAGCGGTTAAATTTTAAAAGTAGCCTCAGAATATACTGAAACGTTGAAAGATTAAAAAATGTTAACATAATGATTTTAAAGATAAAATGTGATCATTAATCTAAACTTTCTATCTACTTTTTTTAGAATGCCTGATGTGCGTGCAGCGAAGTTATTATAGTAAAACGATACGTCATCAGGGATCTTCAGTAAATCTGCTTAAAACCTCTTCTACTTGGTTATTTTTCCTGAAAGTAATTTCTGGTGTACACTCAGCATGCAAAAACCGCTTAATCTATCCTCTAAAAAGATCGATCTACGGTAATACGTGGCAAAATATGTAGAGCAGCTTTTATTGATGGAAAAAAATAATCCTCTTGCTTTACTTTCACTGCCACTTCCAAACTTTTTAGCTTCTCTTTATTAACTTTTTTTTCTCCCCACAAGTTGAACCATAATTTCGCCTCGTCAAGCCCGTTTAAATGATAAAATTCTGACAATTGTTTAATACTAACAAACGGATGTAGTGCCAATAGTTTGAAAGCTGGTATGTTTTCATCGAAAAAGCGATCCTTTAAAAAGACATTATCAGAGGCTCTATTCCAAGGTTTTCGGCAAGTGTGCTGGCTTCAGCTAAGACGGCTTCATGGCTTCTTCTGCAGATTCGCGATGATGTTTAATTAGATCTATTACTCTTTTAATGTGATTTCTACATTGCAATAAATCTAAACTTTTAGATGGCAAGATACCCGCCTCAGGTTTCCAAAACGCAGAACACTTTGCTATCATACTGGCCTTATTGAAGCACTGCAAAGTGCCCCCGAGACGATCAATTAAATTGACAATCGCGATTGACAATCGGGCTCATTGATGCGATTGATCAATGGATTGACGACGATTGAAGGATTTTTGATTGAAGCACATTGAGGGTTCTGATTGACGCTCGCAATTGATCGTATAATCGAGCGATTGACAATCGTTCGGCTAGTTGCTTGACAGCCACGATAATGGATACCTCGTTGAGCGCCGTGGACTCCGAAAACATCGCGGATAAAGACTTTGTTGTGCTTTTAATAGCGCTGTATCGCAATCACCCAGAGTTGTGGAAAGTAAAATTGCAGAACTGCAGCAAATGTTCATGGGTTAAGCGGGTTCTCAGTTTATAGGACTCTTTCTACCAGCGTCTCCTCCTCTTTTCTTTTGTCTTGGGTTTTTTTGGCTGTATACCGCCAAAGTTAAGGCCAAAAAGCCCAAATCGACATTGGAAACCATACCGTTGACAAACAATAAACGACTCGAGAGATTCACTGAACTGACGATTGATAAAACATTGAAGTTTTCACTGAAGCCCCATCAATCGCGATTGTCATTTTAATTGTCAATTTAATTAATCGTCTCGGAGGCGGTTAAAGCTGAAATGCCACCTTTTTAGTGTCATAGTTGCCGTCTTCTGATTGTTATTGAAAGCCTTAAAGGACGCAAATGCCCCTCGCTGCGTACGCTCATTGCTGTTAACAAAGTACAAATATAAAAATATCCAGGCGACATATTGTCGTTAAAAATCATTTAAAAGCTAGGCACCTGTATTAATGATTGACCCAATCAAAAAGGAATTAGTTTTGCATTTAATTGAATCCAGCGATTTTAAAAATTATTAACGATAAAAACCTCGCTTTTGACTTTATACCGGTATTGACTATTGAGATAGTGGAAAGAACTGACCAGCTCATTTATTTGTCTAATGGTTTATTGGTATTTTTATCCTTTTTATTATTTACAAAAAGTCAATATATTAATTACAATAAGTCTATTTAATTAGTTTTGGTCCAACTTTTTTTAAAAATCGGCCAGACATGTAAACCTAAGGAGACCTGTGAAGTCAGTTTCGAGTCCTGTATCGTAGGTATTTTGTTTTAAGGAGACCGGAAAACTAGCACTTTCCGAGCAAATTTTTGTATAAGAAAAAACGGTACTTGTCTGGTACGTTTAACGAAATCTACTTCAGCCCGTTCATAATTCACACCCTTTTATAGGGTTTCTATTGTTACCGCTGGCTCAATTCGCCCGTTCACAATTCACACCGTTTTATTGGGTTTCTATTGTTATCGCTGGGCAAGATAACTAGGCACGTTTTATACACATTCTAGACCAAAAAAAGAAATAGTGGCGTATCATTTATTATTTTTTAAATTTTTAATAGGACTGTGTGGAGTTCCAATTTTAAACATACGAACGGTTTTGGATTTTTGCAATTTTTAGAAATTGAATTGGTATTTTTTTAGGTTTCTAGATTTATACGCACCTACCTAATGAAACAGGTAGGTACCTATATAATACAGTGAAACCTCTCCTTGCGAACACCTCTATTAAGCGGACACTCCCTTTAGGCGGACAAATTTGTTGAAACCAAGCTTTTCCCTATTTCTTTACATGTAAAATGCACTCCTATAACCGGAGACTCTAATAACCGGACGCGGACAATTTTTTTTGGTTAAAAAATTCTGAAACCTCTCTTAACCGGACGCGAACCTCTGACAACGGGACGGGCATGGGCATAAATATTATGTAGTATGTTGGCAACAACGCACTCTGCAGCCGGGGAATTACCTCTTTCCGTTTAAATGCGGAGACTAAATACTTCTGTCGTATTTACAACATATTTTAGTCGGCGGGGGTGGGACTACTGTGTTTTATTTTTATTGTTCAATTGGGTATTAATAGATAGATCTCTTTAAAATGGTGCCTAGTAAAAAACTTCGTAGTTTACGTGAAAAAATTAAAGTTGTTAACGTTTCGGAGAAGGAACATCTATCAGAACGAAAGATCGCTGAAAAAATTTAATATCGGAAAAATTCAAGCAGCTGAAATTGCCGAATTTGCAGCTCCCTCTGATAAGCGGACACCTCCAATAAGCGGACAAAATCGATGGAACCGTGAGTGTCCGCTTATGGGAGGTTTCACTGTATAATAGGTATAAAAGTTTTGAAAAAATATTTATTTTTAAGAAAAATAAGGTGAGTTTTCCAGCAAAAAAAGGCTTAGAAGGAGTAAAATATAAAATGACTACCTAATAATGATGAATTAAAAAATTATAGCACACCACACGCACAGAGAAAGATAGCGCTATTTGAAGCCATCTCTTTTGCGCTTCATTTTATTCTGGCCGGACAATAATTTACATGTGGCGTATGTTTATAGTGTTTTATATCGGTTCAATAAATGTTAAATGTGGCTCTGTAACGAAATAGCGCGTATTAAAGTAGCGCGTTTCAAAATAGCGCGCTCATTTGAGCGCGTGTTCAAAATAGCGCGCTCATTTGAGCGCGTGTTCAAAATAGCGCGTATCGAAATAGCGCGTATCATAACGGTGCGTGATCAAAATAGCGCGCACATTTGAGCGCGTTTTCAAAATAGCGCGTATCAAAGGAGTGCGTATCAAAATGGCGCGTGTTCAAAATAGCGCGTATCAAAATAGCGCGGGGTCAAAATAGCGCGTATCAAATTAGCGCGTGTTTAAAATACCGTGTGTTCAAAATAGCGCGTCTAAAAATACCGCGTTTTGAAAGATCGCCATTACAAACGTCGCTGTTATAAAATAGTTCAAGTAAGGGGTCTCTTTCTAACATATTTAAAAAAAAAAAAATCCTATCTTTTTTCCCGGGATCTTAAAGGGTGTAACCAAACCAAACCGAACCGATCCAAACCGCACCGAACTAAAATGAACCGCAGCAAATCGAAACATTTTTTCAAAAAACTATTTCCTAAATTAGCTTTCCGATCCTTATTTTGGTAGGTTTCTATTCTAACCTGTGACTTGGGGACATTTTTTTTTTGGTGGAAAAAGGTCAGGGAGTTACTGAAAAAAATGTTTGGGTTAGGTTCGGTTCGGTTCGATTCGGTTTGGTTACACACCCTCTAGGATCCCGGAAAATAAGCCAGGGAATTTTTTTTTTGAAAAAATATGTTAGAAATAGACGCCTTAGTCGAACTATATGAGTTGTGTTAAATATAGCAAGCCATCGGTTTATTTAACGGTTAAGTAAGTATAACTTATCTGACCTTGCTCAAACTGTTTAGGTGAATATACCTAAGCAAACCTGGGACGCGCTATTTTGTACACGCGCTATTTTGATACGCGCTATTTTGATCACGCGCTATTTTGATACGAGCTATTTTAAACTCGCGCTATTTTGAACTAGCGCTATTATGAACACGCGCTATTTTGATACGCGCTATTTTGATACACGCTATTTTGATACGCGCTATTTTGAACACGCGCTATTTTGATACGCGGTATTTTGAACACGCGCTATTCTGAACACACGCTGTTTTGATACGCGCTATTTTGATACGCGCTTATTCGTTACAGAGCCGTTAAATGTACTTGTAGTCATTTAAAAAAATCATTTTACGTGTCCAGGCTAGGTCAGCAATTTGCTGAATACAGTAAAAATTGTAATAATATCTTCTTAAATTTTTCTTATATTAACCACGAAATTGGTAAACTCTATTAGGTAGCAGAAGACGGGGCAAAAACGCATAGCAAAATAAGCAATTAGATTACAAAACTCGTAGTAAATATGTTGCACTTTTTTTTATTTAAGTACCACGCTCTGCGGTGTTGTCCCGCCTTCCTCTAGGTAGTTCGCCGTTTTTTCACGTTACAATTTAAAATAAGTAATTAGCAAAATTTGATTCCTTGAATTTACATTTGCAATCCGTTCTTTGTCCTAGTTATGCTTTTGCTTGTGCATACAGGGTATTGATGGGCGCACCAAGGGGGGTGGCCTCGGGGCCCACACTCCCTTAGGGTTTAATTTTTTTCATGAGTACAAAAACATAATGGCATTAAATAAGGCATCTTAGGGCCTCGCACCCCTACCCCCCCCCACATATTCCTGGGGGTCTTTTGACGAGACAAGGACGGTTTTGTACTGGTTAGTACTTGAAGTTAGGACTTAAAGGAGTGAGGAATACCTCAAATATACCTCAAAGTATGCCACGGATCACCTTTATTTGGTGATCCGTGTTATGGGTGTTAACACTAAACGGCATCCTTCGATATATGTGCAGAAAGCAATCAAGCCCTTCGGTGAACAGAAATAGTATTCAAGAAAATACCCACCAACTACTAAACATATTTTTACCTTCCTAGCCCGCGCAGCAATGGCTAGAAAAGATATTGTTTTCGACGAATTTTTTTTTTCAGATAACGCCGAAAATGTGTTATTTGGGAGAGTTTTGACCTATCTTAGCAATACCTTCGTGATGTCTGTGTGTGTGTGTATATTATTTGTGTCATTCGATAGCTCCTAAACTGCTTAATCGATTTTCATCAAATTTTCACTAGTAATACCACTAGAGGTTAAATTATTTCCGGAAATTTTTTCGAGCTAATGAATATTTTGAAAATTATCCCGATTCGAAGACGAGGGATAATTTTCTGAAAATATTCATTAGCGAGAAAAATTTTACGGATTTAATTTAACCTCGCGTGGTATTCGGTAAGAAAATTCCACACCAAACTGAATAAATTTAAAATTTATTTTTTGACTCACTACAATGCCCATTTTTTCTTCGACAAGACACCAGAAAACATAGTTTTGATTGACTTAAATATTTAGTTAATATGGTAACTAATGTTCTGTCATTCTACCTACCTAAATTAAAAACTAAAAGCTGATTTATTATTTTTATGACTACAACAAGAATTGTTTAAAATGTTTTCCTTACTTCATTTTTACATAGGTACTTACGTTCAAGAACAAATTTAGATTCAATTTGTGAAAGGCTTTCGCGGCCATCGTCCAATGGTGGGTGTGCTTTCGGGCTGTTCGGCCGTCGTCGTTGGAAATTCGTTCTCGACGTTTCGCCATCTCGAGTGGATGGCATCTTCAGGAGATGTTGACTGTTTGTCGGCTTCTCGAAGACTGGTCCGACAAACAGGCAACATCTCCTGAATGGCCAGCTGTCATTATAAAACATGTGTGTTTTCAGTTTTGGTATGTTTGTTTACGTCGATTTTTTTAAATTCGGGCATGAGTTTTATTTGAATTTTATCAGTTATTAAAATAACGGAGCCCACGAAAAAGACAACGTGTAGTGTTGTTGGTTGTCGGTCCAACTATAAAACTAAAACCGAATATGTGTCAAGTTTTAATTTGCCAGTGGATAAACAAAGGCATAAAATTTGATTGCGAAAAATTCCTAATGATTTAAGTATCTTAAAACGTCCACAAGTTTGCATCAAACATTTTCCTATCGAGCAGGTTATTTGGTTTGATAAGTGTGTTGTACATGGAGAGTGTTGAAAATGTTCCGAAATACCTAAGTAGACAACCTGTATCTACTGTTCGATTAGCTGATGTCGAGAGGCAACAACTGGAAACTGCAATACAAGAAAGTCTTGACACACTTTGAGCTCATAAGAAATCAAAAGTTTTATCAAATATTGAGGACATTTCAAAATTTTATTGTTCTAATACTAAAATAAACAAAAATTGGATTTTTACCCAAGAACGTGACACAGTCTGCCTGTGCCTGATGACATTTTTGAAGAACAATCCATCACTGTTAGCATCTCTAGTTGTTGAAGGAAATCTGTAATTTTTTGTAAATGTTAATAATGTGTCCATACCAAAAAACAAACTGCCAAAAAAAGTTAAAGTTTTATTTTTGGACAGCACCAATACACTTGAAGAGCTAATTCAGTTTATTGAAATGAAAGTTTCAAACGGGAAAGAAGTAGTAAAAGATAAGATTGATCAAGTAATAGATAGAAAAATGTGGTCAATTGTCATTTCTTATTGAACAATTAGGTCTCTTGAAAAGGTGACCTGAGAATCGAAGATATTGTGGATACACTTTAATGTTGGCTTCATCTTTGTTTATCCAGTCATCCAGTGCATACATGTCAATTTACAAAACTAAGGTAATATGCCTTCTGCACCCTCGCAATATTAAAAAACTGATTTTTAAAATATCGCTAACAGATAGTAATCTCTCCGGTAGTGTGCAATATTTAAAAAGTAAGATACAGCTTTTAAAAGAACATGAGTTGGTAGTTAACTTACACATTGATGAAATATATATTAAACTTTGTGCTGGGTAATTTTTTTAAAAATTATTGACGACCAATAAATTCAGTTTATTGAACGTAAAAACCATCTCACTTATTTACAAAATCACTTGTTTCTTTTGAATAAATTATTGTGAAATGTTTTATATTAAAAAAAATTCTTTAGATAACGCTAGCGAGTGTTTTTGTGGAGAAAAACTATTGTCAAATCTTGAACAAATTAGTTTAAGGGCATGTAAAGTTTTTTAAAATAATTTTATTAAAAAACATTATGATTTAGTGTCTGCTAATAAATCTTTGAATACAGACAAAGATGATGACACTCAAAGAAAAATTAAAAAACTTAAAGCTTAGGTTTGTTATGTCCAATTTTAAAAGACTTGTATGAAGTAACTAACGATATTATGTGCCTAATATACCTGAAGATATTAGAGTGCAAATTTTATATAATTTTTTATTTTATAGATCCAGTACTTTTATCTATAATAAATACATACATCAGCAAAATATTTTTTTCAATTTTTGCCTATATGAGAACCAAAAATTTTTGTCAATTATTTAAATTGTGTAAAAACAGATAAGGATATAAAGCAAAACAATAAGAATCCTGGAACTCCTAAGATCACGTGACCGCCGACTTGCTTATAACGCGCCATGGCCGGTCTTTATCGTTGGCTGCGTAACAAGACCATTAATAAAAAGCATTTAAATATTGTAATATAAAATAAATTTTGCCGTGAAATATTAAATAAAGGACGAATTAAACAATCTCTTTAAACCCATAAAGTAGTACATCACTGTGACCTAGGTAAAGGAACCAACCCGATTTCCTGGTACCATTTAGTCGCGCCGTACCTCAGTATGACTTTTATAATCCTGCATAACCATTAAACAAATGGGTGTAAATTTACTCTTCTAACGTATAAGGTGTTTTTAAAGCAGACGCTACATTATTCGATATAGCGGGAAAACGTGATTATGCCATAACAGAATGCACTTTATTTATTATTTAACGCCAACGTTGTCAAGTTTCTCTTTTGACACTATTTGCGAGGAGCAGAAGTGAAGAAGAAATAAATCGCAGGATATCAATTGCATGTTGCTATTTTTAAAAATCTACAAACAAATATCTTCATCAAAATTTATCAATTAAAAATAAAACTGGAAACTGTTCTCTGAGCATTAGTAAATTCTCTTGGTGTGAACATTCGCTATTAAATGGGAAAGCACTCAGGGCCGCGTTAAGGTAAATTTCTTTTGCCGCCCCTGCCTACTATAAACATGTTTGTATCATTTTTGGATTTATTCCTTGGGGTGTCTTGAGCAAAATCGTTAATATTTATATTTTTTGTGACATCGCATTCCAAACAGAAAGTGGCTCTCCGTTTTGTGTTTGGAATGCATACTTTGTTGCGTTTAATGCTTGACAGTTTTAAAAATGATCTTTTATGTGAAGTATTAGCAACTTGGTAAATATTTCGTTTGATCCATTTTCTGTTATCACCTGCAAATTCCTTCTAAAATGAATGTATTGTTAAATTAACTAAGCATCTAAATAATTTTTGTAAATATTTACTAACTTTTATTCTTCTTTAATTAATGTTTCATTCTTCAAGTTCCACAAATTTGTTAGGACATCAATCGCTCATAAACACGTTGTTAAGCAACTAAGCTTTTTTTAGATCTGCTATGAGTACCTCAATAATAAGGTAAACTGTTTCAGCTTTCATTTTACCTCTGATGATGGTTCTTTACCAACATTGACGCCACACTGAACCTTCGTTTTTCTGTCCTCTTTATATCTAAGTTTTTGTTTGTCCTTCTGAAAATTTTGCGGCATTCATCCACCTGCCGCCCTAGGCAGCTGCCTTTCTTGCCTAATGGGTAAATCGGCCCTTAACATAGCGACCCATCTCCATCCGAGACTAGTGATGTAAATGGAAATATGTCCGTTGGAAATATTTCCATGGAAATAGAAATATTGGAAATTTCGGAACGGGTCTTGGGAATATTGGAAAAATTGAAAATATTAAAAAAATATATTATCTTTCATATTTTGTAACCCTATAAGCATAAAACTTACTATAGAAAATTTTTTATTTCCGATACTATTGAAGATTTTAAGGAAGCAAACTGGCAAGACGATGTTATTAAATGTGATGCTGATGAGAGCCATGAAGATATGCCTCATGATTGGGATATTGTTGTACAAATTTAACCTTATTTCTGTTGATTTGTTTGAAGAATAACTCCTAATTTGTGTTCATGTATAATATAAGCCTTCTGCGTTTTCCGGTGTTTTGTTATGATTTATATAAATAAATATTCCAAATTAAAAAAAAAGTCAATTTCTCAAAGTGGAGTTTGCAAATTACAAAGAAAAACTGAATGTCTTCTCCACTAAAGTCTTTATTGCTTCGGATGTAGTTACACTTCTTTGTTTATCTTGTTTCAGGTGATGATGGGTCTCTTTAGGCTCGAAACATGTCCTAAATAAAACCCGAAACAATAAAGACTTTAGTGGAGAAGACATTCAGTTTTTCTTTGTGATAAATATTCCCTTTTTTCTTATTTTTTTAATATTTTATATATTTCCGAAAATATATTTCTGGAAATTTATCAACACTATCAGAGACAAAAGTAATCTAATATTAATTCCCTAGTAAAATATTTTAATCTGAATCATTATATCAACTATTAGATAATCTTACGTCTCCTCTGCACCCAAACCCAAGAATTTCCAAGACAAAGATATCAAGCATTCCATCAATAAATACGTTTAACCAACCTCCAAATCCAAGTAAATTATACTTCATACTGCGGAAATCCCTTACGTCCATGTCAGCTATCACATATTAAAGCACATAAATAATCTTGTTTACCAATGTGCCAAAACTTTCCAAAAAGCATTTTCTTGTTCGAAAATTCTCAGCATTGTCGAAAAATAAACTTTATTTTGCCATAATCTTCAGCAAAAAAAGATACTGGATAGGAGTGGAGAGGCAAATTTGACAGGGCTGAGATATGTTTGTTCGGTTAGACAAAACGGTTACTTCCCAATCTCGCTTAAATCGATCTTTGTTGGTATTTGTTCTGAGACAAATCAATGGCTTTTTATCAAAACAATAAACATAACCGCACTTTTTGCATTTCATTTGGGCGTATTTCTGCATGATTTTCTTGTTTTAACTTTTCAGGATGGTACAAAACATTAAAGTGCAAAATAATGGAGTTTGACCAGTGTTTATCGTCCAGCTCGTGTTCTGAAGATCAAATGGCTCTTTGATTATTTGATGTCCCATTGTTCTATCGAGAATTAGGGTTATTTGCTGCACATAATATGTCAATCTCTTCCAAACCAGTATAAAATTTAAAAATATATATATATATATATATATATATATATATATATATATATATATATATATATATATATATATATATATAATATAATAGCTCGTTGAATCCGCAGGGAGTCTCAGTGAGGACACGGATCAGTAAACAAAGGTTATCCGTGGTTAGGATATGCATCAATCAGAGACATTTAATTTACAGTTGATCTTGCAGATATCGGCTCCTGTAAAAAGTGATTTCTGAGCGATCGAAAACACTGAAAACCATGTAAAATTCTTGCCTCAGTTCCTAAATCTCCATAATTTCTAAAATAATGCAATCCAAAAGATTAAAGTGCACTCGACCAAAAATGTTAGTCTATAATTGGAAATAGATTTTCTAAAATTGGTTTGATTTGGTTCAACTCTCAAGCCAGTATATTTTGAGGATATTGCGATATAGAAAAAATGTTAGGTTAAAATATGACAACGTTGGATGGTTATAACCACGTTAAAAATAATCGCAGTTGGAGAACAGAAAGGCCCCGAAGGTGAGTTCGTATCATTGCTCGAAGGTTGCATTTTAGGATTTTGTTTGATTGGAAACCGGTTCGTTACCGGTCCAAGTATACAACGCTGTATAAAAAAGAAGTTCTTCATTTCTTCATTGGCTTTTAGTTTTAATCCATCTTCTCATATCTTACTTCTTCAAGTTCATAGATCTTCTGCCCATCTTTTTTCCTGGGCTTCAGCAATGATAAACACCTTCGTTTCCGACTTAAATTAGTCCTTAGCAATGCAAAGCAAGGGCGTTTACAGAACATCAATTAAAATGTCTGGGTTTTTTGCGAACTTTTTGGTCACCTTGTTGATGAAATCCTCCAAGTTTTTGAAAATGTGTTGTCTGGAGGTCACTGGGAGGGTTTCAGTCATGGTGCACCCCAGCTAGGTTTTCATTCTCCTTAAGCTACGGAATGACCTGTCAACTGTACCTGTGTCAAAGTAAAACAACAAGAATCTTCAAGGCCCGTCTATCTCAGGGAAGAAATCTTTAGTTTCTTTAAGGACTTATACAATACTCAAATTGGTCGATTGTAGTTTTTCCTCTTATCTCATTCTTGATTGACTCTTCACCGTAACTATTGCTCAATTCCTCGCAAACTCCTTCCAGGTCCTTCAGTGACATATTTGATAAATAAATTGATTATAAATACGCGAAGCGGTTATGTCATTGCTTCCGGAAGTTATCTTCAAACTGAGCGCTATTATTGATTAGCCGTCTGAGCTTGATTATTTAAACTTTTTGGCGACGCCCTTGGTGCAAAGCTGGTCAATGTCTTGAATGTGGGTTTTGAAAACTGTTCGCAACTCAGCCACTATCCTTTATGCTGCTTTAACCACCGTTTTCTAGCATAGCAAGGTTCTTTGTACCTAATTATTCCATACACCGCTGCAGTCAGAACTAACGTTTTATATCTACACTCTAAACTAAGAACTCACGGTCTCCCCAAGAACGTTCTCCCTGATTACGTGGAAGGTAAAGTTTTTGCAAAGTCAGTTGCACAAAGGTTAAAGCCGACCATCGGCATATCCTTTAAAGAAAGTGATGGGCGGCATTAGATATACTCAGAAAATTATTTCATTTAATTATGGCGTAAACTAAAGAAATAAAAATAGATAATAAAACTTTCTATTCTTATACCTACAGAAACGACACTGATTTATTTTCTAACTCTGCATACTGCCGACTAAAGGGGTCCCGCAAAGAACACCTGAAAGCAATTAAAAGCGGATCTCAAAAAAATCTGCCAATCAGATGCCGTCTATCCACGTGCGCTGGGTCGGTCAGCAGACAAATACTTTGTGCGCGGCCCACAAAGAGCGCGCCTTTTCTCTGTCAGTAGGGTTGAAATTATACCAGGAAGATTTTATATGAATTTGGATAACTTTTGAAGGGCAGAATATAGCAAAATTTTATGAAATCGATAGAACCCCGTATTAGGAGCATTTCAGGTGACTTTGCAAAAACTACATTCACAGGCACACTGCCTTGATGTTGCCTAGGGTTTATATATTGTTAAGCAGATGTCTTTCTGGCGACGCCCTTGCGACAAAAGTTCTAGCTTCTTGGGTATGCCTCAGCCACAATGAACCTTTCGTGCTGCTTTAACCACCGTTTTCTAGCTATACATACATCATGCGTAGCAAAGGTTTCTTGTTTCTGATTATCCCACACACCGCTGTAGTCAGGACCAACTTTGTATATCGACACTCTAAACTGAAGAACTCAGGGTGTCCTTAAGAACACTCTCCCTGATTACGTTGAAGGTACATCCACAGACACACTGACTTGATGTTTTTTTTAGGTGTTATTTACTGTTTAGCAGATGCATTTCTAGCGACGCCTTTGATGGAAAGCTTTTAGCTTTTTGGGTATGCCTCAGCCACTACCTTTTGTGCTGCTTTAACCACCGTTTTCTAGCTACACGTGCATCATGCATAGCAAAGGTTCTTTTTCCCTGATTCTCCCACACACCGCTGTAGTCAGGACCAACTTTGTATATCGACACTCTAAACTGAAGAACTCAGGGTGTCCTTAAGAACACTCTCCCTGATTACGTTGAGGGTACATCCAGAGACACACTGACTTGATGTTTTAGCTCACACTACTACTATATAAGTAGTGTGAGCTATGGTGATCCTAATTTTTTCGAGAAAAAAAACCGAACTGAACCGATTTCAAAAATTTTTATATATCTTTGCGTTTCAGATGATTTTGAAACTTTTTTGTTTTGCCGTCTGTCTGTCTGTCTGTCTGTCTGTCTGTCTGTCTGTCTGTCTGTCTGTCTGTCTGTCTGTCTGTCTGTCTGTCTGTCTGTCTGTCTGTATGTCTGTCTGTCTGTCTGTCTGTCTGTCTGTCTGTCTGTCTGTCTGTCTGTCTGTCTGTCTGTCTGTCTGTCTGTCTGTCTGTCTGTCTGTCTGTCTGTCTGTCTGTCTGTCTGTCTGTCTGTCTGTCTGTCTGTCTGTCTGTCTGTCTTCTGTCTGTCTGTCTGTCTGTCTGTCTGTCTGTCTGCCTGTCTGTCTGTCTGTCTGTCTGTCTGTCTGTCTTCTGTCTGTCTGTCTGTCTGTCTGTCTGTCTGTCTGTCTGTCTGTCTGGCTGGCTGGCTGGCTGGCTGGCTGGCTGGCTGGCTGGCTGTCTGTCTGTCTGTCTGTCTGTCTGTCTGTCTGTCTGTCTGTCTGTCTGTCTGTCTGTCTGTCTGTCTGTCTGTCTGTCTGTCTGTCTGTCTGTCTGTCTGTCTGTCTGTCTGTCTGTCTGTCTGTCTGTCTGTCTGTCTGTCTGTCTGTCTGTCTGTCTGTCTGTCTGTCTGTCTGTCTGTCTGTCTGTCTGTCTGTCTGTCTGTCTGTCTGTCTGTCTGTCTGTCTGTCTGTCTGTCTGTCTGTCTGTCTGTCTGTCTGTCTGTCTGTCTGTCTGTCTGTCTGTCTGTCTGTCTGTCTGTCTGTCTGTCTGTCTGTCTGTCTGTCTGTCTGTCTGTCTGTCTGTCTGTCTGTCTGTCTGTCTGTCTGTCTGTCTGTCTGTCTGTCTGTCTGTCTGTCTGTCTGTCTGTCTGTCTGTCTGTCTGTCTGTCTGTCTGTCTGTCTGTCTGTCTGTCTGTCTGTCTGTCTGTCTGTCTGTCTGTCTGTCTGTCTGTCTGTCTGTCTGTCTGTCTGTCTGTCTGTCTGTCTGTCTGTCTGTCTGTCTGTCTGTCTGTCTGTCTGTCTGTCTGGCTGGCTGGCTGGCTGGCTGGCTGGCTGGCTGGCTGGCTGGCTGTCTGTCTGTCTGTCTGTCTGTCTGTCTGTCTGTCTGTCTGTCTGTCTGTCTGTCTGTCTGTCTGTCTGTCTGTCTGTCTGTCTGTCTGTCTGTCTGTCTGTCTGTCTGTCTGTCTGTCTGTCTGTCTGTCTGTCTGTCTGTCTGTCTGTCTGTCTGTCTGTCTGTCTGTCTGTCTGTCTGTCTGTCTGTCTGTCTGTCTGTCTGTCTGTCTGTCTGTCTGTCTGTCTGTCTGTCTGTCTGTCTGTCTGTCTGTCTGTCTGTCTGTCTGTCTGTCTGTCTGTCTGTCTGTCTGTCTGTCTGTCTGTCTGTCTGTCTGTCTGTCTGTCTGTCTGTCTGTCTGTCTGTCTGTCTGTCTGTCTGTCTGTCTGTCTGTCTGTCTGTCTGTCTGTCTGTCTGTCTGTCTGTCTGTCTGTCTGTCTGTCTGTCTGTCTGTCTGTCTGTCTGTCTGTCTGTCTGTCTGTCTGTCTGTCTGTCTGTCTGTCTGTCTGTCTGTCTGTCTGTCTGTCTGTCTGTCTGTCTGTCTGTCTGTCTGTCTGTCTGTCTGTCTGTCTGTCTGTCTGTCTGTCTGTCTGTCTGTCTGTCTGTCTGTCTGTCTGTCTGTCTGTCTGTCTGTCTGTCTGTCTGTCTGTCTGTCTGTCTGTCTGTCTGTCTGTCTGTCTGTCTGTCTGTCTGTCTGTCTGTCTGTCTGTCTGTCTGTCTGTCTGTCTGTCTGTCTGTCTGTCTGTCTGTCTGTCTGTCTGTCTGTCTGTCTGTCTGTCTGTCTGTCTGTCTGTCTGTCTGTCTGTCTGTCTGTCTGTCTGTCTGTCTGTCTGTCTGTCTGTCTGTCTGTCTGTCTGTCTGTCTGTCTGTCTGTCTGTCTGTCTGTCTGTCTGTCTGTCTGTCTGTCTGTCTGTCTGTCTGTCTGTCTGTCTGTCTGTCCTGTCTGTCTGTCTGTCTGTCTGTCTGTCTGTAACGACCAACCCGCGTAACTCAAAAACCGCTTGTCCGATTTTAATGAAATTTGGTACCTAAGTTGGGTCTTGGACCGTGATGGTCCCATTTAAAAATGAACAAAATTCACCGAACGCAGGCCAAATAAAATGGTGGGGGTAGATTCCAAAAATTAGAATTTATGTGAAAATATGGCGTGTGTGATATCAAACGAGAGGTAATTAAGTCTGGAGTTAAACAAAATGAATTTTAGTTTATTTAAAAAAAGGGTGGGGGTAGATGTCAGAAATTAGAGTTTAAGTGAAAATATGGCGTGTGTGATATCAAACGAAAGGTAATTGAGTCTGGAGTTAAACAAAATACATTTTAGTTTTTTTTAAAAGGGTGGGGGTAGATTAAAAAAATTCGAGTTTAAGTCAAAACATGGCTTGTGTGGTATCAAACGAAAGGTAATTGAGTCTGGAGTTGAATAAAATATATTTCAGTTTTTGATTAAAATAGCTCACAATATAACTATAGTACCTAGTGTTAGCTTAGGTGCCCATAGATTGGCAGAGTATTTTTAGGTGTTATTTACTGTTTAGCAGATGCATTTCTAGCGACGCCTTTGGTGCAAAGCTTTTAGATTTTTTGGTATGCCTTAGCCACTAACTTTTATGCTGCTTTAACCACTGTTTTCTAGCTACACATGCATCATGCATAGCAAAGGTTCTTTGTTCCTAATTATCCCACACACCACTGTAATCAGGACCAACTTTGTATATCGACACTCCAAACTTAAGAATCCCTCCCCAAGAACGTTCTCCCTGATTACGTGAAAGGTACATCCACAGACACACTGCCTTAATGTTGCCTTAGGTGTAATTTATTGTTTAGCTGCTACCTTTTCGGTGACGCCCTTGAGGCAAAGCTTTTAGATTTTTCGGTATGCCTTACACCAAAACAATTGTCAAATGTATCGAGGGCCTCTAATGTTTCCTTAACAAGTAGAGTTGGTCCATTCGAAAGAACACCATTTGTATACTTTGGTTGCGGCATACTGCATTTTATATCGAATGCGGTTGTATTGAGACAGTCAAGCTTTAGGGCATGTTTTGCTATATGTAGACATGTAGCTGCAGCCTACTTTAATAAAGCTTCCACCGGGCGCGGATCTACGGGAGGGAAAAAAGGGGAAATTTTCCCCCCAAATCTCAAACTATCTAGTTTTTACACACAGAATACACCTCCTGGTCACTGCGAAATAGTTTTATGCAATATTTATTATGACTTTCTCCCCCAAAGATCCGTCCCTACTTCCACAAGGATTTAAGTTTATTTCGAGGTAATATAAAATTTTGCATATACCGGGTGGACCAAAAAAAACTGGACAATTTTACAATTATAACTTCTGAAATATACAATCGATTTTAGTTGGATTAACTACACTTGGCAGAGAACTAATCAGAGTTTTGATTCAATATATTTTTTTGTCCGCGATCACAAAATCCAGGATGGCTGACGAAATTAAATTGTACCTCAAAGCTCGTTTATTCTTGTGCTGCGAACATGTTTTAATATTTTTTTTTAAATTAGTAAAAAAGCTGCGTCCTTACCACGCACAACAAGGTACGAATCAGCAAAATCAGTGTTGTGGTTCATATGTTTCAACCATTGTTTTGAATATTATACGATGACCTTGCCAATCATGTCTGCATTTATTTCCTTATACATTCATAACTACTGAACCAATTTTAATGAAATAACAAGCATCCTGGTTAAAATTGATTACTTTTTAAAGATCGTTGATGATGATCAACGTTTATCGCTATCTTAAAATTTAAGATGGCGGACAGAATCATAGTTGATTCTTTAAAATGGCGTGTTTATTATTATTTTCCTAAATTTTTTTTTTTTTTAATTTATAGAAAAGCACTACCTTTCCTACACAAAACGAGTAAAATCAGTCTGGTGGTTTCCAAAAAATCTATTTTTGTTTCAACCATTGTTTTACAGATTATAAGATTGCGTTGCCAATCCTGTCTGCATTAATTTCCTTATAAATTGGTTATTACTAAACCAACTTTAGTGAAATAAAAAAAATCGTGGTGAGAATTGATTGCCCTTTAAAGATGTCGGACAGAATCATACTTGATTCTTCAAAATGTTAGTTTTTTTTTAATTTATAGAAAAACACTACTTTTCTCACACATAAAGAGGTACAAATTAATTAAGTGCTTTTCAGTAAATTAAAAAAAAACGAAAACATTTTCGGAAAATTCTTTGAAGGGTCAAGTATGATTTTGTCCGACATCTTAACTCTTAACGCAGCAAATTTCGACAAGAAGCTGTAAAGAACAATGAATTCTCACCATGATTTGTTTTTATTTCACTAAAATCGGTTCAGTAATAATGAGTTTATAAATAAATGAATGCAGACAGGATTGGCAATGCAATCGTATAATCTGTAAAACAATGACTGGAGCAAAAATAGATTTTTTGAGAACCACTACACCGATGTTACTAATTTATACCTCGTAGTGCTTTTCTATAAATTAATAAAAAAAACATTAAAAAAAAAATAAGAATAAACACGCCATTTTTAAGAATCTAGTATGAATCATGATCTTTAAAAAGCAATCAATTTCCACCAGCATGTTTTGTATTTCATCAAAATCGGTTCAGTAGTAATCAATTTATAAGTTATTGTCCGTGGCAAGAATGCTGCTTTTTTAGTGATTTAAAGATATAATTAAATCATGTTCGCAACACAAGAATAAACGAGCATCTTTGAAGGGTACAATTTTATTTCGTCCGCATCTTGGATTTTGAAATGGCGGACAAAAAAATATATTTGGTCAAAACTATGATTAATTCTCTGCTAAGTGCAATTCGGCCTATTCAAATACAGTTTAAATTTTATAATGAAAAACAAATTGTCCGGTTTTTTTTGACCCACCCGGTAGATACTTAAACGATTTTGATTTCTAGACCTTTTCTAAATTATTCAAATAACCTTGTAAATATAAAATGTTCTGATATTGATTCTTTTATGATTTGGAAATTCTGGTATTGACCTCCTTTTTATGATTTGGAAATTCTGGAGAGACCTTGTCACAATATCGAAATTGGAAACCAACGCTGTATAAATATGTTGGACTGTCTGTCAAAATGAGCAAACCACGGGAAAACAATTTCAAACCTGCATATTGCTGGAAAATTGCAAGAGCTTCCAATATAACAAAAATTTTTAGAGATTGCTGGTTAAAAGGCAAAAATGCCTCAATTTACGGGTGATGTAGAATATGCCAGCATATTTACTAGTTTCTGATACGAGGCTGAAAATTCGAAATGAGTTACAGAAATTCCAAATAAATTTCAATTTTGGTTATGTTGTACATACACACCGTTTCATGAATAATCGCAACTGAAATTTTTAGAAATACAAATTTAAGCCAACCCACAAGCACAATCACGTGTTCATATGCGCACCCAGGAATATGTCTTGGGGGGAACAAGGCCTCTGGGGGGTGGGCGAAGCCTCATGATGGCGAATTTTATACTCTTTAATCTTCCAACAAGTTTTGTGACTAATCGGGTAAAAATAAGTTTTTGTTTCTCTCATATTTTTCCGTGGGTAGCTTTAAAGCTTTCTCGGTAGATGGCGCTTCTTGTGAAAGTTTTCTCACTATTTACACAGGATTAAACAAATATATTATTATTAGTCTAAGGGCAAAACGGTCTAATTAACTTCGCAAGGGTGTCACATTGACCAAGCAGTGTTCTCAGGAGTCCCATAAGGATGAAACAGTTAACTGTCAACACTTTTTAGGTGTCCATTTGATCTTGGACCCCCGTGAGGTTAAGCTTTTAAGCTACCCACGGAAAAATATGAGAGAAACAAAAACTCCTTTTTACCCGATTAGGCACGAAACTTGTTTGATTTTTAATTTATTTAATATTTTGGGTCTTGTTTTTATAGGTCATAAGAAAAGTGATAAAACAGTTTTATTTTGTATTTATTAAAGTTGTAACGTTTTTAAAACTGTTTTGTATTTATTTTATACACACAAGAGATCTACTACGGTACCCTCGCTTAAGGGCTCGATTTAAAATAAACTCGTACCCGACAGTATTTTTCCCGTACGGGTGCTATTTAAGCTAATAATGAGAGCCTATAAACTAGTTGTTTCTTATTTTATAAAATTAAATCCAACCAAAATTGGATAATCATTATTTTTTCCCCTAAAATAGACATTTGGTCTCCAAATTGGCTATAAATTGCCTAAAATTGAGTAAGATAAATGGTCGATTTTATATTAGAGTTAGTATAGGGCTCGTCGGGTCGTGTCGTAGCAAACTACACTGCTTTTCTCTAAAAGCGTTGACTAAATAAATCTCTTAAACAGCGGTAATAGTTTTAATTATATGATTTGACCAACATAGATTATAATATACAGGGTGTTTCACGAACATCAAAACAGAGCCCTTTTTGGGTATTTAGAGTGCGAATTTAGCAATAAACCGAACCGAACCAAACCGAACACGTCGATTTTGTTTGCGAGGGGAACACTTTTTGGCTATCTTAAAATTTTTGTAGCTCGAACTCCCTTCGAGGTTTACCCCTATATTTTGAATAGGGAAAGTGGGCCTAGTGATATACCTTGTTTTGAAGCTCTCTTGATTATCTTTACGACCTTGTAAAAATCCATCTATTAGTTTTTGAGATATTTGCTTTCAAATTTTCAAATTTAACATGGAATGATAATTAAATCTGAAAAATATAAAATTCTAATTAAATATTTATTTTATCAGTCCATGTTAAATTTAAAAGTTTGAAGACAAAAATTATCGAAACCACTTTTTGATAGACCTCGCAGTTTTTCAGCGACGAGGACAGTTTAAAGTCTGTGTGTATATTATTTGTGTCCGTAACACGATAGCTCCTAAACCGCTGAACCAATTTTCATAAAATTTTCGGGTCAAATAATATTCGACACTCTTACGAGCTGATTGAAAATTTTGGTTAAAATCCGTTAATGCTAATAACAGTTTTTTGACAATTAAAAACTTTAAAAAATGCTAATTTTTTAACGGAGCATCGTATCAATACATTGTTTTCGGAATACAGTAGACTATATTTTGCTCAATAATTCGTGTTATAACCAAAAACTTCGTAGGAGCTTTAGATAATAGGCTAGTTAGGAAGGTGTCAGATTCGTCATGGATCCATTTATTTTTTTGTTTTTTATATCATATAATTTTTTAAATACTTCTTTATTTTTAAATATTTCTTTTTAATTTAATTATTTTTAAATATTTTAAAACCTAGTCATTAAATTACAATATAAAATAAAATCAGAAAATCAAAAAATCAAAAAATATAAAGAAATAACTATTTTATGTAATATATCGAAAATTAAAAGTGAGAGATAAAATTCACTTTGACAGTTTCCTAAAAAAGCTATAAAAAAGCATTTTACTGATTTTACCCCAAAATTTAACTTTCATAAATAAAGAGTTATAGGCCACCTTTATAAATGCAGACTTTTCAAAATCCACTTGTAGCTGAAGAACTACGAGGTCTATCAAGAAGCGGTTTCGATATTTGAAGACGTCTCGAAACTCGAATCCAGAATACATATTATGTGTACATGTTTTTATCTATCTCAGCTAGAAATACCTAAAACCCCCCAAAAACTTGAAAGTTGGCCCAACCTGTACAACATAATATATCTTCCTATATTTGTCATTGTTTTTCGTGTTTCCGTGTTTTAATGTGATTCTTATCATCCCATTAGCAAAAATTCCCTGTAAATCACCGCGGAAAATCAAAGATAGTCTGTATTGTCACAGACACACGAAGACACTTACTCGCATGGAATCAGACGTGTTTGAGCCTCATTATTTAAAAATAGTGTCATTCCAACCCTTATTTTGAACCCTTTTCAGTTATTTACGACTTTTTTCATCCTTTCAAAGGTAGAATCACTGGCTCTGATGGGTTAGAGGGCGTGCGTTCAATTCATTTTAATTCGTTATTGTACATCGACATAAAATTATATACAATGTCAAATTTCACAGCAAAAAATACCTGCTAAGTGACTTTTTTTTAATGGAGATTAAATCTTTGTTTGCTTTATAAAAGAAAAATAATATCTGCTATCAACTCTACCAGTTGCTGGGTGCGAAATTATCTGCTATTTATATTCCCTCCTGTATAAAAATATGAAATGCACTTAGCAGGTGTTGTCAGATCGCCGACGATATAACATTAAACCTAAATAGCATTTAACTCTAGTTAATGATAAAAAAGGTCATTAATGCTATAGAAACATTTCTGAAAAAGATAGCTGTGTAGTTTTTTTTTAACTGAATTTCATTATAAACATAACTAGCAAAACATTTTGGACTTTTCCTAAAAGCTGATAGATGAAAATTTGGAATCAAGATTTTTCTTGTTTGCCTAGTATTGTAATTATGCAGACGCGGATCTACGGGAGGGGAAAAATGGGAAATTTCCCCCCAATTCTGAAACTTTACTTAGTTTTGACACACAGAATACAATTCATGGTCACTATGCAAAATAGTGTCGTGCAATATTTATTATGATATTTCCTTCCCAAAATAAAGTTCCAAGATCCGCCCCTAATTATGACTTAATTGAAACTGTTGGGAATTCGCATTTGTTTTTCGTTATAAACATAGCCGCCTCAAGTATCAAAATACCATAAATAGTGAATAGCTTTTGATTTTTAAATATAGGCTTACATTATGACACAGGGCTCAAGGAATAAACCTTCGTCAAGATTCGTTTCTGAAGCACAAAAACTCTAACAATCTGGCATGATTGACCCTAATAAAAATTTATGTATTTTAATTGACTGTATAGTGTATACCAAAGCATTAACACATTAATGAGTTGTTTGGTTGTTAATATGTATTTCAAATTAACTATTGCGAAGTATGCAGAGTTGAGTTTTCCAGCTACATGGTCAATATGACAGGTTCAGGTAAGCTGGCATCGATATGTAATCCTAAGTACTTATAGCTATCATCCCTATCAACATTTACACCATTCATGGAGAGGATAAAGTTTGGTCTAGTTTTTGCAAAGTCAGTTGAACAAAGATAAAAGCCGACCATCGGCATATCCTTTATAGAGAATTATTTCGTTTAATTATGGCGTAAACTAAAGAAATAAAAATAGATAATAAAACTTTCTATTCCTACACCTTCAGGAACGACACTGATTTATTTTCTAACTCTGCATACTGCCGACTAAAGGAGTTCCGAAAAGCATACCCGAAAGCAATTAAAAGCGCATCTCAAAAAAATTTGCCAATCAGGTGCCGTCCATCCACCTGGACTCGGTCGGTCGGAAAACAAATACTTTATGGTCGGACCACAAAGAGCTGCGCCTCTTCTCTGTCGGTAGAGTTGAAATTATACCAGGAAGATTTTATATGAATTTGGATAAATTTTAAAGGGCAGAATGAAGCAAAATTTCATGAAATCGATAGAACCCCGTATTAGGAGTTATTCAAGTGTACTTTGCAAAAACCTTAGAAATAAAATTTCGGACTTCCATTGTCTTTATTTAATTTCGGACTTCCATTGTCTTTATTTATTTTAAAACACACATGTGTTTTAAAATAAATAAAGACAATGGAAGTCCGAAATTTTATTTCTACACAATCATTGTCTACGAGTTTCAAACAAAGTATACTAACCTTCTCTTATAAAACAGCATGTATTTAGTTTTGTTTTTATTGACTAGCAGTTACTAGTTCGCCATTCATGAAACTTATCAAACATAAGATTTAACTTTTCTATGAGAGTTTGTAGGGATTCACAGGCTATGACAATGGTGTAATCATCAGTATATGATTTTTATTTTACCCGTGTGGACCAACAACTTTCTAGAAAACTAACAAGGTTATTAATAAAGAGAATAAATAGGAGCGGGGATAGCACGCTACCTTATGGCACCCCATATCTTTGCTCATGAGTACTAGAAAAATCTGAACCAAATTTTACTTTTATTTTAATACCTGTCATAAAAAAAGTAACAAGATTTCTGAAATCACTTCGGAACCCTAAAGCATTCAGTTTTTGAATAAGAAACATACTCTCAACACAATCAAATGCACGTGTGAGATCAAAACACAGAGCAACTGCGGGGAGGTTTTTATGATTCAGAAATGACCTGTTCTATTTACGTATATTTTCTAAAAGATTTTGGAAAAAGACAAAAGACCAGTGGTAGATCAATAAGTTTTGAGAAGCTGGCAATCACCCTTTTTAAATAAAGGGAAATACAACTTGTCTTAATTTAAGTTCGTCTGGAAAGGTACCACCTGTAACAAACAAATTGTACAGAAACCTAAGTGGATACTTGATGACATTTTTTTAATATTGATATTTTATGTAGATAGCGCTAGACATTCATTGCCTCCATAGTGAAATGGACTGCTAACTGCAGATTAAATCGTTGTTTGCTTTATAAAATAAAAAAAATTATTGTGTGTGTTTAGGACCACACGGCAGAAGTGTAAACTTCAAGAAGGCGAAATTAATAATATTGACCCATAACATATTCTGCAAAGCGGACCGAACCAAACTCTTCTGTGTACTGGCCTTCATCTGCATCATCATATCGCTCGCTGAATGTTTCTCACAGTTAGTCCACTCGAGCCGATTTCACCCGAATGAGCGTTGCATAGCCGAGCCTGACGGCTCAGTTCAATTCACTTCCCACAAAAACTGCTAAACGCGCCTAAAGAAGTTTACACTTTAATAATATCTGCTATCAACTCTACCAGTTGCTGGGTGCGACAATATTATACGATATTTATAATCCCTCCTGTAAAAAAATCTGACTTGCACTTAGCAGGTATTGTCAGATCACCGACGATATACTCGTATACTCAAAAGCAAATACTGAAATATCCTCATTGCTACAGCATGCTTTCTTATTCTTCAATGATTTTATAGAAATGGAATTGATGTTATGTGCAGGTAAAGTACATTGGTTATGGGGTAGTACTGACAGTTTTGCTACTACACTATTGAAGATATATTCAGGGTGGCGGGTTTGATTCCTATGCCTGCCAGTAGAAGCTCGATCCTACTATCCGTTTGATTTCGGTAGAGTTTGAGCATCAGCGTAGAAGGCAAAGCTGATGTTTAATACAAGGCCGTTGTTCGGAAGTCATGTTAAGAGGGAGTTCTGCGTATATCATATAATGAGTGCTTAAGGGTTTTAAAATAACTATATTATGGGAAAAGTAGTTAATATAAAGGGGAACTATAAAATAATTAAAATTTCCTGAAGACGTTAAATCTGTAGAGGCGGTGCAGAGTTATATCGGAATAAAAATATTAAATATTGTAGGCAAAACTCTAAGTGTAGAGGTTTTAACTAACACTTTTTTAGACAGAGTTTAAGAAGAGACTTAAATGCACCTTGAATTTAAACCCCATTGCGATAAGTCCCGGTATCTATACAAAATAATGTATCAAAAAATTACTAAAAATTGTAGGCTCTCGTATATTGGGCAGTTGGCAACACTACACGGAAGTGATTGGTAATGCTGCTTTAATCCCTAGCAGGTTGGTATTCCTGATATGGGAGTGAGGTTAGAAGAGAAACACATATTTATGAAATTAGTCAAGAATAACAAAGCTACTAAAATAGCAGGAAAACGTACTATTCCTGTGGGACACAGAGGTCCTACAGTAGTCTAGGAACGTTTTTTGAGGGTTAAGGTTTATTTTTTTATTGAGGATTTAAATACGCGGTAAGCAATGCTTTACTTTACAAATTTTCAAAAGTTAAAAAAAAAATATTAAATACTTTTTCTATAAAAGTGTTATTTCAAAACCCTTACTCACTCATTATATGCCATACGCGGAGTTCCCTCTTAAGAGACTGGCACCGTGTTAAACGCATAGATGGCGCTAGCACGATAGTGATAATTAGCCAGGCTTCCAGGATGCAGTGACCCTAAGTGATAATAGGATAACTAGGATGAAGTGACCCTAAATGACAGACTGTATATCGCAAAATTTTATCAATTATTCTTTACAGGTCTCCAAGGTTTTACAAATTTCAAAATGGAAGGTTCTTACTAGTTTGAAAATGTTTTATTAAACTATGCTATTATAGCTAAATTTCTTTATCTTCAGTTTAGCACTGTGCCTAAGAGTCATTTGCAGCCGTAATAGCCCAGTTTAGAAAAACATTTCCAAACTAGTAAGAACCTTTCATTTTGAAATTTGTATTGGAGAACTTGGCTTTACTTTATCTCAATTCTTTTTACGAAATACCATTTTCGCTTACTTGACTTTTTTTACATGAAATGTTTTTGTTACGTTTTCACTCCTTTTTTAAAGGATTTGGATACTATTTAAGTTTTAAAGTAGTGAAATATGCGAAATTTTTTCCTATAGTTTTCTCACAGTTTCTATCAGTCTTCCAAAGCTCGGCTCTCTAGCGTTTCCGGAAGTGGGCAATGTTAATTTTACATTACTTTACATTTATAGGGGAGGGAAATAAATTAAAATTTTGGGGTTTTTTAATTTTTTCCAATGGTTTGGTCATAATTTCTATAACTCTGCCAATTATCAGCTTTGTAGCATGTCTTGAAGTGCAGTAGAATTTTGATGATCTATACATGAGTGAGTGAGTAAGTGGCAATTTCGAAGTTTTGTAACTTTACTACTTTATGGAAACTTGGAGGACCTGTTAACTCTATAAATATCTACGACTGTGGAAAGTTTGAGTTTCGTAGCTCATTTCGAAGCAGAGTTTTAGATAGGATAAATATGGGCTGAAATGTTTCAAGAAAATATGGTACAGCATTTGAGCGAACTTGACGTGGCCCCTACATGGGAAACGGACAACTTTAATAGTTATTTAAACAACAAGGTTTGAAAACTACTCTTTGCACACGATCGAGACAGTTTGGTAGACCGAGCCGAAGGCGAGGTCTACAAGTCGAGGGAGTGTGCAAAGAGGTTTTCAAACGAGTTTTTTACAATATTTTTTATACGACTGCTAATAAAGAAAGAAAAATCAAATTTTAATTTAACTTGTTTTTATTTCCGACATTTTTACAACAAAACTTTAAAAATTCAACAATTTTTTGACTTTTCTAATCAACAAAACATACGAGCAGTGACGGTTGGTACGGAACTAAGCCAACTTATATTGATGGGTGACAACAACAAAAATCACAATGACGGGAGACCCGTATGCAGAAATGACATAGGCGTGCACAAAAATGACATAAGCGTGTGCAAAACGTTTTGCACACAGCGTGCGCAAAATGCCATTTTCAGATCGTGTTTTCCGTGCGCAAAACCCCCTTTTACAAGACAGTCGTATAAAAAAATAAATAACCTATGGCTAATAAATTCAAAACTTGATCCGCAAAAAATGTCGCCCCAGAAGCACTTGAAAATTCATTATTAAACGCACTTCATTAATTAATGCTTTTAATTACTGTTTTCCGACTATGTCAAAGCTTTCCATGCCATGGATATGCCAGAGCGGGACATTAAAGCAAAGGCTTTGTAACAGTAGAGGGCTTTTGTGTTTTGTTTTACATTTATTGGTGTCTACTTAATGCATTAATAATGTTAATACCTTTTTATTAGTTTTTTTTAGAAAGCCAAGCCAATACTAGTGTCCTTGTATGTATATATAATATCTCAACATACACGGACTCTAGCTAATCTCTACTCGATTTATAATGTCGCAGCAGTGCTATCAAAACGGACTTTGTTGACGTCACATCGGGGGCTGAGTTTTTTTTATTGATGGTCACGTCACGACACAGCTGATTGTCTTTAAAATATTTATGGGCGCACCCAGGGGGGGCGGTGTCCGGGCCCCCTCAAGCCTTAGATTTTCTTACATATTTTCCACATATTTCATGGAAAAACATGTAAAATAGCTCAAAATTCGACATTATGAGTCTTCGGCCCCCCCGAAGACAGATTCCTGGATGCGCCACTCAAATATTGAAGTTGGAATGACGGTTCATAAATATTTCAATGGTTGAAAAAGCAGGGTCAATTAAAGTAATAATTTTGTCGCTTAGTTAAAAAAAAACCAGGATCCATTTTTTTTTCATTTGACTTAAGCGACAAAAAAATCATCGTAGAAGCCTAAATAATAGCTCATTCGACGCAGAAAAAAAAAAAAACTTTGGCGCTTAACACTCTATTTCAAATAATGTGTCGCTTATGACCTTTTGCCTTTCAACCATCGATTTGATTTTTTTTTAAATAAAGTCGGTTTTGAGATTGTTTTTACTATATTCTTGCAGAAAATTCTTAATTTTTCAGAGCGGCTTTATTAGCTCACACAAAAATTAAATTTAAAGCAGAAGCGAATGTGGTCATTTCTGCGTGGAAAGTAATCGGATAACCTACATATATTTGTTTGTATTCGGCACTCGGCAGACTTTTAAAACTTAATATACATGTGTTTACAAAAATTAAAACATCAAAAAATGACTTTTTTGTAGTTTAATTTTGTTTTAAAAAGATTAAAACTGGTATTTTTGGATTTTAAATGAACTTTATTGAAAAAATCATTAAAAAATCGACGTTTTACAATACAAACAAATACACAAATGCCATGACAAACACAGATGACAAAGTCAAATACATGTCAAATATTATAAACAGTTGGCATGCGGTATATGGCGGGTAATTTGAAATCAAAATAAGGAATGCTAAATCTTGAAGATTATAACCTTTTAATCATCTTGCGTCCTTATAAAAGTCTGGTGGAATATCGGGATGGTGTCTGAGAATATGTCATCGAAATTTCGCGGAAATCTATAGTGCCATTTTAAAAATATCATAAAAAACGTCTGCCTCCCATAAGCCCCATGGTAAAAGTCCCCCGAGAACAGCTTATTTTTTCTGGGTCGTGGCCTGTATTTTTTTGTTGGCTTTGGTCCTAGCTCCGATTTTAAAGCGCCATGTTCACTTGCAAGAAACTTGCACATCTTTTTCACTAAGTAGGACTTGCTGTCACACAGTGGTTCAAAACCGCATAAAACTGCCGCATTCATTTTCTTTGGGTATAAATTCGTTACTACTTGACCGATTTGAAAGACTTTTGGCTTGTTGGAAAGCTAAAGCTTTAAACTATACGACACCACTACTAAAATTGACATTTCGCTAAAATTAAAGATTGCTGACGTTTTTTAAAAATGCCTATTTTTAACCCCCTTGAAAAAAACTGCGCACACCGCTGTCATTTTTAATTTGGGTCTGTTAAAAAGATTCATCATTGTTGTGAATAAAAGGGTATCACTTGTCGGTCAAAAATTTAAAAAGATAGAATCAACTTAAATGATCGGTTTTATTATTTTTACTTTTTATTTCGAAATTCTAAGACAATAAAAAACTAAAAAATTTTAAACCTGTCTTTCTCAAAACGTTACATTTCTACATGCGGCTCTCTTCTGAGGGACGGCAGAATTAGTTCCAGGAAAATTTAATTATGCCTCTTTATATGCGCCAGCTAAATCGCTTTTGCTTGAAATCGCCCCGAGTGCATTGAATCTGCAAACCAAACCAAAACAAACGTTTTATAAAATAATAAGTATGTAAAATTTTGCGAAGCGTAAAATGGGAATGTAAAATACAAATTCAATTGAACGAACAAAGAGAAAAATGGCAAGAGCATCAACAAAATCATAATATTATATTGGCGACGATATTAAACACGCGGTATTTGGAACATCATATTTAAAACTGGGTATTAATTTATTTAAACTATAGTGTATTTTTCGATATTTTATCAATTCGAAATTTTTCAGTTCATCATTTTGAGTTTCGATATTAAAAGTTCCAGATTTTGATAAAATGTATTTCGATATTGTGAACGTCATCGTCACTCCGTGGGAACGCATCTTGAACACAAAACACAAACAGGACAGAGAGACCACAGGTAGGCTGTGGAGAGACAGTCAAAAATCTAGTTTTTTTAATTTTTACTAAATCATGTTAAAAATTGTTTTTTTAAATAATTTTTTAGCAATAATTTGGTTTTATTTACCGACTAAATGCTTTACAAACTCGTAAATCCAAAGCAAACACTGGCAAATTAAATTGGTAAAAGAACACAAAAAAAATTATTCGAAAATGGCCAAATCCATTAAATCCCTAAAAATTTCGCCAACTCTAAAATTGGTTTTTCCCATGTTCTCCCCCGATATTGGCAAAAAGACCGTGAATCCGAATTAAATTTTCTGTTTGTGCCTAGTTTCCAAAGGATAGCCCCGGTAATTATTGCTGGTCTGGCACGTGCTAGAGTTGCTGCATGTCAGTTGGGTAAAAGGAGAATTAAACTCTTTGTCCAGGGAAATGATACATAATTGCAAATTTACAGCCTTTAATTTTTTAATTATTATTATTTTTTAATTCTTTGAATTATTTATTTTCATAGGCAGGTACTACTTAAAATTAAAATATAAAATTGTAAAAACTGAAATAAATAAATAAATAAACAAATAATTAAAATAAAAAAAACCGCACAACACATAGCAAAATACTCGTATATATCCACACAATGATTATTATAAGTAAAAAAAAAGTTAGACCTGTCTCAGCTGGAAGAGTCCCGAGAATTGATGCGGCATTGCCATTTTTTATTTATTGGCAGATTTGTTTCATTAGGTTTTTAGCTTCGTTACCCCAAGGTCCAAAGGTCTCGACAGCAAATGGCAGAAATAGAAAAGCTCGGTCCTGTAATTCTTTGTATTTTAACTTTTTTGTGTCTCTCCCAACATTGCAGCTTCGCCAGCTTTAATCGATATATTGGAGACGTAACTTTGACATAAAGTGTCTCGGCATGTAGCATCCCATAACAATCCTTTATCATTCTTCCAGGGTAATAAAGACATTCCATCGACACGTTTACCATCATTTCTGCAAATACTCGGTCGTTCAAGTGTGGATGGAATGTCCGCAGATGTAAGTGAGCATGTGGAAGCATTCAACCAAGCACTACTATCCTCGTCTTAAAGTGCGAGTAGTCTGGCTTTCTCTATATTTGAATTTGCATCCAAAATCATTTTTTTAATGGAAACTTTACGTAATTCTAAATCAAAATCTTTTTGAAGTCTAAATTTGGAAAAATCTGAAATATTTGTTAAATTTTTGTAATGATCAATTGCCTCTAGATTTGCATAATCTAAGGCATAAAAAGTTTCTGTTGGGAGAACACAAGGTTACATCGAAGAAACAATGGTAATAGAACCCAAAAAAGCTGAAAAACATCGTGAAGAAGAATCACGAATGCCTAATCCACCGAATTTCACTAGTAGACTAGAAAGAGCCCAAGCATTGTTATTTAAACTGCAATTTTTGTTAAATTTTAAAGAAATTTAATTATTATTTTTTTAAGTATCTGGTGTTTTACAGCAAGGACAACGTAATGTAGGTTATTCTGGGAAAAGAAAAAAAATGCTTTAAAAAATAGTATGCAGTATGTGAGTTTATTAGAATTTTTTTGAACATTTTTCAAATGTTTGCATTCTATTATTTAAATATTTTTCTGTTTCAACCACGGAAAAGGAACAAACTAAAAGATTAATATTTTCAATATTAGTATTTTTATGGTTGATTGAAATTCCAAAGGTATTTTGAACTTGTTAAATTGCTTAATAATAAAATTTATTTTAGGATCAATATCAAAAAAAGATTTTGTCAATAATTTTAGGTCTGAAAAAACCGTGTCTGGATCACCAGCCAAAATGTAATTTTTTGGATACCAAAAGTTAAGTTCAGATTTAAGTTTGGTGATTATGGAATGTATTAATAAACAAAATAATGGAGGGTCCAAGGGATCTCCTTGTTGTACTTCTCTCTCTGAAGAAATTATACGATCACCAAATAAAAGATTGGAAGAATTTTTATTGCACTTTTGAAAAATTGTGCCATTACTTTTATCTCTATGTATGACCTTATGTTCTGCGGCGTAGCGTGGGGGGGGGGGCGCGGGGGGTTCGTCGCCCCCCCCCCGCCCCGAGTGTAGTGGCGCCCCATTGGTGACCGAAGCGCCCTCAGCTTTATTAAGTCTCGGGCCGGGAACGGCCAATTGAGTGGGCGCCAAAGGAAACTAACGACATGAGGACCTTTTTTTTTTTGTTGGTCGCAAGATGTTTGAGAGGCTCCCGTCTGACCTGTCGGCTACCCCCTCACATATGATGACCTTTTTTGTTTTTTTTTTTGGTCGCAAGATTTGTGAGAGGCGCCCTTTTGACCTGTCGGCCGCCCCCTCACACATCATGATGACCTTTTTTTTTGTTTTGGTCGAAAGATTTTTTTTCAGTTTGTAGAGGCGCCCTTTTTAGCTGTCAACCGTCGAACCGAACCGAACCGAACCGAACCGAAACCGAACCCCCCCCCCCCCTTTCGGGCACGCTACGCCGCTGCTTATGTTAAACGTGTGCCACAAGAGCTAAGCTGTTATGTTATCAGTCACAATAGCCCTAATAATACACCTTCAATAAATGGGTGTGCCTCCGATCTGGACAAGAGTAAGTTTGGCAGCATCGCGATTTCTTAGTAATTAAATTAATCTTTCAGCTACCCAAAAAACAATTTTCTGGTAATACATTCATTAGAAGGACAGGATAGATTTCCGCTTAGTTAGCCTAATTACCGCCTTGTAAACAAGTTTTGAAACTAACCACAACAGGCACACGCTATGGCTAACCAACATGCACCAACCAGTGGCGGCGCGTGGTATAAAATTTGAAGGGTGCACACCCAAAAAAAAATTGCGGCGTTGGCGAAATTTTTTTTGAGTGCCACGTGTACTTTTTTGGGCCATCGAGTAGGCCATTATATCATATAATTTAGAGCAAATAAATAATTAAAGAATGAGATATTTATTTATCTATTATTATTGTTTTTATAAATAAATAATAAATGTGTATCATACCTAATTTTTACATTTCCCAAAGACGTTTTGTATTGAAAATGAAAGCGTCTGTTTTTTTTTGAAATAATTATTTCAAGAACCAATTCATTGAACTTTGTAATTTCTTGAATAATTTTTTTCTCAATAGATAACATTGTGAAGGCAGTTTATCTATTCTCACTTATTGTGGTAAAGAAGAAAATTTAATTGAATTAGAAACCTCTGCCATTCTCGTAACTACGAATTCGTCATCAAAATAATACCGACCGATAACGCCAAGTTGTCTTAGTGCACTAATTTAAAGTGCACTTGCTTTTGCTCTCGAAGCACACTTCGAGATTTTTAATAGATTACAACCGGCTAGAAAAATCATAGCTACGTCGCAGGCAGACGCAGATCAATTTGAAGTAACTTAACGTGTATTGGTACCACCAAGAAAACATAAAAACTTTAAGGACATATTTAGAGTTTTCTTCTAAAGCTCTGAAAGTTCGTATAGTCATAAATTTTAAGCACATCAGATTAACAAATTTGCAGATATGACAAACCTGCAGCAAGAACTTGATCATACAAGATTATTAGACTACATCAGTGGCGGTTCTTTCATAAGTGCACATGTGCACGGGCGTTTCCAAATTTTACTTATATTAAAATGGATCATTATTTAATTAATAATTTCATCATAAAGTATCAATAAGCCCCAAAAGGAATTCACCAAAGACTTGAAAACTAACTAGAAATTAATACTCGGTATGTGGTGGTTATGGTGGATGTGCAGGCCGGCTCGCGCTACGCTTTACTGGACCCAAATTCTGTGCACCGTATATGTTATGTCGCATTCTAATTACCAAATATAAAAAGAGAAGACGACATGTTCCTATAGAATTTTACGGTACATAGAATCTGGGCCTTACTCCGGTTGTGCAGAAATTGCGAAGATCGATGCCGCCCGCACCCCCTTGATGCCACCCGCGTCAACATGTACCGTTGTTAAAGCACCTCATGTGCACTTTAAATTGGTTCACTGAGACAAATTGGCCTTGTCGATCGGGCCGGATTGTTTTGATTTCGACGATTTTGTAGTTACGAGAATGGCGGAAGTTTCTCAGTTCTACGGTTATAGACCATCCAAGATTATTTTTCGTAGGGTCTCTAGGTTTGTTTGTAAAAAAATGCGTCTGTAATTATTGTTCAGCACGCACTGGCGAATCGTCGGCATTTTCGGTTAGTTTTGTATTCTGCGCTGAAAAACGCTGGAAACAGACTAAGATTCGAAACGATGATCAAATGGAACGTGCCACAAATATTAATTTTAAGAGTGAAGCGTTCGATAAAATATCTTCATAGCATCAGACTGGCAAATATACAGGTTGTGTTTTTTCACCTATTATTATTATATAACCCTTAAGACAAAAAAATCGAGATCCCTAAAGCCCCCATTTATATAAAATATTTTGTTTTTTTAAATAAATTTAAAAAAATTATACTGCACCTTAATAGTGAAATAGGTACCTGAAATAAATTATTAATAAATAATAATTTGTCATTAAAAACTTTTGAAAAAAAATTTGGATTCAAGGAAAAACGAAGTTCGATAAAAATATTTATAATGTTTTTTATTTTATACAGACACACTTTATGTTTTTTTGTTATTTCTCACTAATACATCTTTTTAAACATTGGGTGCTGCAGCAACGAAGTCTAATAATTAAAGTATATAGATAGAAAGTAAGTTCAAAAATGTTACAATTTTTTTTCAAATGTTTTTTATACAGGGTGTGGGTAATTTTCGTGCGAATTTGGAGAAACGCTCGGAGCAATAAATTGAAACAAAAATAATTTAAAAAAAAATTAGTCGGTCAATTTTTTTTAGATAAAACTATTTTTTTGGTATTAACTTTAATAAAATGCCACATTAAACGCAATGCTTTTTAATTTTTTTGTTAATAAAAACAAGTCTCTACCAAAACATAATAATAAAATATTACTGATATTTTTTTAAAGAATAAGACAGCAAAAATTATTTTTTTTTAAAAACAATTTTTTTTATACATTTTTGGAGGTTACTTTGACAGCCTGTATCTCTTCAACTTGTAATTTTATCAAAAAAAGGGAATATCACGTTTTTGAATCACAATAAGCTGACTGTGACAGATTTTCTTTTTTTTGTAAAACCCTTTTTCCCCACTCCTCTAACTTTAAAAATCCTATATCGCTATTCTCCCGAAATATGGAAAAAGGCAGTAACTAGCAAAAAGACCACGTTTTTTGTTACCATTTAATCTTAAATCATTATTATTTACTTTATTTGTTATAAAAATTCGATAAAACATTTACTGCTTTCTGGAAAAACTAATTCTTTGCCAGTTAAAGTCGATTTCCCACAAATTCGTTAATGTGCAGATTCTTTCTCTATTATAAGGGGCAGAATTATTATTCGTGTGCAAGAGACGCGGACGCGAAAACAACACACGATGCCTCCTTGTTCTGTCTCTCTTATTCTTACAGCGCCAGCAAACGGCGAGAATCGAAAAAGTCGCAGCCTTATTTTACTCATTAGCGATAGTAGAAATAAATCACGCCAGCTTTCGAGGTTGGATGAGCTCAAACAAACCGGCCCTGGCAAATTTTTTTATTCGGTCCTCGCTTCGGCACAAACATTTTACGGCAAAGAAACCGAAGCCATATTAAAACTGTTTGGTGCTCACTTTCTCCAACGTCGATCACGAGGATACGAGTGATCCCCGTCTGGAACACGTCCTGATAGTCAGGAACAAATGTTCCATGCCAATCCATAATAATAATCCATGGATTGGCATGGAACATTTGTTCCTGACTATCAGGACGTGTTCCAGACGGGGATCACTCGTATCCTCGTGATCGACGTTGGAGAAAGTGAAAACCAAACAGTTTTAAGAAGTTCCCAACGAAAGCCTCAAACCATCAGTATAATTCAATGCCGGTAGGGGTATTTTCCCTCGGAGTAGTTGTTTCTGGTGGTTTCACACAACGAAGCCATATTATTTATTTTTGTTTTTGATATTATGGAGGTTTTGTTATTAAATAACATGGTAATTTTGGGAATGTAATTTGGATTTTGAGAAAAAAAACTTCATATAAATATATGTATGCATGCCCTAAATATCCTAACTTGTGAGATACAAGGTGTTTAAAGACTCAAAAAATCTCCTTTTTATTAATTTCTGTGATACTGCTCTAGATATTTTTGTAAAGTTTTATATTCTCTATGTCTATATTAAACACTAAGTACCTATTAACATAATTAATATCTAATTTTTTCACAAAATGAAAACTCAAAAAAAAAACGTACAAAATTTCAACATACAACAGCACTACCCCCGTTAGTTAAACGGCTGCAAGTTAGGTTTTTGGTCTCGACGGATTTTCCATCATGTCCTATAAAATAGGTAACTTAAAAAAGAAACAAATAGCAGTAACAGTACTGCCTTATGAACAATTAAAACTTTGAAGTCGTTTTTTTTCCGAACCACACTTTCGTCACTTGCGCCCTTTTAACTACCGAGGGCAGAGCAGGTATGCTAATTTTTCATATGGTAACGACTTATTTAAAAATGAACTTGATGCTACAATTTTATCTATGATCTCCTTAATTTGAATTAGACCCAATACCGATGTTTCAATCGGTTAATCGATTTCTTAGATTTTTTTGTATTTTAGCACCAAAAATGATCTTTCGCAACTAAGATATGAGATATTGGCAAGGCGGTACCGAAGGGGAAGATCAGGGGGATCAATCCACACCAAAATAGTCAACAAAGTGTGTTAAAAGAGATTTCAAAACAGCAACACAAATAAGAAAAAAAAATGGCCAATATTTATATCACATTTTTTTAATCTCCCGATTTTTTCTTCTGGATATTGGTATTGTTAAAAGATATTAATAAGTTAGTGCCATTATCACATTATCTCCTTGATACATTATACTTATTTTAATATAAAAGTAACTGTAACAATCAAACGAGTAACGCAGATTTTTTTAATTTAAATGTTTAATGTTTTAATTAGTTCGTTTGTCAAATATACAAAAAATAAATATTATTAATTTGGAAAAGGTACATCGGGCCTGCGGCCCAACCGGCCCTAAATTGTACCGGCCCACCGGGCATTTGCCCGGTGGCCCGCCTGTCCCGTCCAACCCTGCCGGCTTTACAAAAGTCTTAAGAACACCTATTAAGAAAATATTAGATGAGAAATGCGCGATAATGCTGTATATGCAATTAATTAATCAAAATATGTCTTACGCAATCTCTAGACTAAAAATTAATGAAAAAATGCCTAACTTAAAAAATTTTGTTGAATGTGTTATGATCTCCGTACGTTAATGGTTATGATGTAAGTTATTTAAAATATGATGTATGAAAAAATAAATGGATCAATGACGGATCTGATACTTTCCTAGCTAGCCTATTAGCACACTTCAAGTGAAGCCATGATATATCAGCCTTAAAAACAGATTTTTGTAAATATCTCAGAAAGTAAAGCTCTTACGAAGTTTTTAACACAAATTATTGAGCAAACAAAAACCGCATATTAATACGATGCTCCGTTAAAAAGTTAGCATTTTTAAAAAAATTTCAAAAAACCGTCATCAGCATTAATGGATTTTGACCAAAATCTAATTAGCTCGCTCGTTGGTGTCGAACACTATTTTACCTGAAAATGTACAGCGGTTTAGGAGCTCTTGTGTTACGGACAGAAATAATATACACACACACACACACACCGACAGACAGCAGGACGATATTGCTAAGATAGGTCAAAAAACACCCAAACAAACATTTTTGGCGCTATCTAAAAAAAAAATCGTCAAAAATAATACCTTCTCTAGCCATTGCTACGCGGGCTAGGAAGCTAAAATGTTTTGAATTTTTTCTAGGGTAGGCAACGGCTTTCCGCCTATATTGTATGCACACCACTGCATAATTCTTATCCTAAAATAAATCCTAAAGAAACAGAAAAAAATTAGATTTTCATGTTGAAAAACCATTATGCAAGGCAAAAGTTTTGCCATTATCCATTTTAAGGAAGCAAAGCGCTTAGAGCTTTATCATTAAGCGCGACACTATCTATTGAAATTACTGTAATTAGAGGGTTAACTTTAACCGATAATGAAAAGTTTCAGTGCTTGGAAGGATTTTTATTTTTGTATAAAACAAAAAAGATTTAAAAAAGTTCATTACATAAGAATAAGGAAAATTGGGAAAACGAAAATACACTGAAAGAAATTTTGGTAATTTTCCATAATATATCATGTAATAGGTACTGTAGATGTACTTTTTCATTTTTACAGAATACATTGAGTTTTCACACAACTGGATTTGGAAAAAAGCAATTCTAAATTTTCATTTTCCATAGAAATTTTACAAAATGTATGATGTAATTTTACTGATCCTGTAACGTGTCATTTTACAAAACCTTTTTTTCAGTGTACATTCTTAATATTAAATAATATATTTGACCATATAAATAAGACAGTGGCGCACTCAGGAATCTGAGGCATCTGGGGGAGGTCTGAGGCATCTATCTATATGCTATTTTATCTTTTTATTCATGAAATATGTGGAAATAATCTAAAAAAATCTTAGGTTTAAGGAGCCCCCCTGGCCCCCTCCTGCGTGCGCTCATGAATAAAGTATTTCTATAGTTTGTTGTAGAAAACAGCTGTTATAGCTTTGTCCAGTAGCTGTTGAGCAGGTTCAAAAATTGATTTTGTTTAGAAATCAATGTTATGCAAGATAGGATTAAATTACTATTATAATAAGAACAGAACTTATATATAAAATGAAATTTTCTGTCGAATTTAGTACAACACAGAGACACAGATCTTATAGTACGGCACTAAGCGATTTTTAAATTATATATAAAAAATCCATATGCTTGATATAGACTGTTTTAGATATTTGACCCAAATTTTTCCTCCGCTTGTGAAAATTTTTTTTCATTTTTACTTCATATATGCACATGTGCACGTACACTCCCAAATTTTACTTAATAAAAAAATTGATCATTCTTTAATTAATAATTTTATCATAAAGTATCAATAAACCCCAAAAGGAATTCACCAAGGACCTGAATGCTAACTAAAAATTAATACCCGGAATGTATGTGTTTTTTGTCTTAAACAAGTAATTGAGAAAAGGAGCGCCAGAAATATAAAGACTCATGTTACCTTTGGGATCTACAAAAAGCATATGTAGAAAAATTATGAACAGTGTTAGAGCAGACTAATATCAATCATACATACATAAAAGCGATAAAAGAACTATACAAAGGTTCAAAATCTAAAATTAAAATTGGAAATCGACTTTGAAAAAAATTCCTGGTAACAAAAGGCTCAAGACAGGGATATTGTATCTCTCCAACTCTTTTTAAAATATATATCGCAGTAGCTCCAAAAAACTGGAAACGTAAAGTGCACGGCATGGGAATACAACTTAACGACCAATTTACCATTGTAGCTAATGATAAAGAAGACATGAAGTATATTATGAGAAAATTAATGGAGGAATACCCAAAGTGGAGATTAACAGTGAACGTGGACAAGACACAGTACTTATATATTGGCAACGAATCCAGTGAGTTAGAACTAGACAATTGACAAGTAATATCTCCATGCAATAAGTATGTATACTTGGGTGTCACATTTAGTAAGACAGGAACAGACTGTAAAGAACTAGAAAAAAGAATAGTAAAAGCAAAAAAGGTAATTGGTTGTCTTAACAGTATTTTATGGAGCAGAGAGATAAAAAAGAATGTAAAATTTAACATATATGAAACAATGGTGGAAAGCACGCTGTTGTATGGAATAGAGACTTGTCGCGTAACAGAAAAATACAATACAAAAATGGAAAGTGTCGAAATAGATGCAATAAGAAGATCAATATCTAGAACGGATCACATAAGAAATGAGATCATAAAAGAAAGAATGGGAATCGAGAGAAGCATAGCGGATGATATCACTAAAAGGCAACTAATATGGTACGGCCATGTACAATGGATGAACGACGAAATATTACCAAAGCAAATCCTAGAATGGCAACCAATAGGGCGCAGAAAAAGAGGGCGTCCTAAACTAGAATGGCAACAGTCAATCCAAAGATCAATGAGTCAAAAAAATCTGACAGATGATTGTCAGGATCGAAGGAGGTGGAGAATAGTCGTCGGACAACGTAAAAAAACGTTCTGAATCGACATAAATAGTATGTATGTGTTGTATTCGTATTCAAACAAGGATACGGTGGATGAGCGCTTAAACTGGACTTAAATTCTGTGCACCGTAGATGTTATGTTGCATTTTAGTTACGAAATATAAAAAGAAAAGACGATATGTTCCTATAGAATTTTACAGTACACAGAATCTAAGCCTTACTTCGGTCGTGCTCTTGTAAATCAATTGCGGCGATCGATGCCACCCGCATCCACGGTTATCGTTGGGTGTTAAAGCTAGCTTATGAGCACCTTAAATTAGTGCAGTAAGATAACTGGCGTTGTCGGTCGGGTTGTATTGTTTTGAGTTCGAGGATTTCGTAGTTACAATAATGGCGAAATTTTCTAATTCTGAGAGCATTAACCTGCAATATTTAGACAAATTATAACTAAATATCTAATTATTTTCTCTAAATTATATGATTTAAAATTAAAAAATTTTTTGGGTGTGCACCCCGATAGTTTTACACCACTGGCCGTGATAATAAGGTAGAGCCTGTAATGCCTATTATATATTTGTAATATTCAATTTTTTTTTCAGGTAAGAAAACCAACATTTATGAAAATGCTCTACATTTAAGGTAAGAGAAAAATAGTGTAAATACAGGGTATTTTTGTTTAAGTATTTTCGGGTACTTATCGTACATTTTTGGAAAAACCACGTCGATTTTGCTTGCGAGAAGATACTATATTTTTTACCTTTCAGATATACCAACCAATTTACAACCGCTTTTCAAAATTAATTTGTTTTTGAGATATTTGCTTCCAAATTTCTAAATTTAAGAAAAGAATAAGAAAAAGAAAAAAAAACTCTGCAAAATATTCCTTTTATTCTTTTTTTTTATTGCTGCATTTTAAATTATGAAACTTAGAGACAAATACATCATCAGGCGAATTTTTTTCGAACATAATTTAAACAACAGAATATAAAAGATATCAGTCAAGGCAAACAAGAACAAAGCAACAGACGAACGGTTTTTAACAATGGTCAAATTAAAACTTTGTTTTCAATCCACTAGTTTTGCAGTTGAAAATACAAATGCATTGTTGTAGTGAGATCGGGCTTTATACATAATGACTTAAGTTTAGGTGTGTTCATTAATAAAATTAAGGTCAAAGTCTAGTCTAGTCTAAAATACTTTTACTCTATTCGCTTAGAGGCGTTCTTGGTCTTTTTGTTTTAATGCAAAGTTGCCGTCATTGGCTCAAAGCCCTTATTTTTGGAAACACTGTCAAATTCATGCCAAATACAATATGGCGGCTCAAATATGAAAAGCAGGATAATTTAAAAAAATTCACAACGTTTTTATTTCGTAACCGATTTTTTTTTAAATTAATTTTAAGTTTTAATAGTGCACTTTTATAAAAACTATTAATCACTTGCATTTTATAGTTTTTGTTTCTCAAAAAAAAATATGCCGCGATTTCTGAGCGAAAATTGTGTTCAATTTTTGGCTTTAAAATTTGAGATTTTATAGTTTTTTAGAAATTTTGAAGTTTTTGACTCTTTTATTTTTGAATTATTTTTTGAGCTTGTTTATTTTTATATTCAGTAACTAGTGCCAAATCAACACTATAATGCCTCGTTTACTCATCTTTTTAGAAAAACTTTAATTTTAGTTTTGTAATTGTCTCTTTTTTACTCTTTATTAAAATAAAGAGATAAATACAGATTTACAATTAACACTAAATTTGTTCGTAAAAGAAGAGTAAATGAGCCAAGAGTCATAAAAATAAATTATATTTAACAACGGTAAGAAAGCATATGCACATTTTAAATAAAATCAACAATAAATAGACATGGCCCCCTGCCAAATTAAATTAGGTTCTTTATACATTATTTAAATTATTAATTCACTTTTCTAAAAAATAGCATTAATTCAATGCGTTTGTGCTAAAAATGAAACATAAGGTGTATAATATTTCAGAAAACCTGATAATTATAAATTTTCAAATTTAATAAACTTTACTTAAAAGTAGTGACCATGGGCATGACACAAATTCAACCACATATTGGCTAGCTAGCTAGCAATCTGGATAAAACCGACTGTGTGAGCCCTGGACTCCTTGGAGTTTAAATTAGTGTATGGTCCATATCTTCTATAGTGGTTGTAACATCTCTCTTAAATCAAGACATAAGCCAATTTAAATTACATTACTTAGGGCCCATCGCACCGACTTTTTTTCCGTATCTTAGCCTAAAGAATACTTTATTTCGTAAAATTTCGTTGCACCGAACTTAAAGGCAGACTTATTCCTTCCTTAGTGTTGTTAAAACTAAGTCAGGTTTTTTCGTGATTTTACTGTTGCTTAAGAGCTGCTTTAGATAAGATATCTCGATTGATAAGATGCTGGCCACATAATGTTACCCGTCTGGCATAGCCATAGCAACTGACAATACCTACAAATTAATGAGCAAAGTGTTGTGATGTGAATTTTGTGTTTTTGGGGTAAATAAAGTAAAAAACATGTTTTTTTTGATAAATAAAATTGATTTTAAAAAACTTTATTGCACAAGATAACGGCTAGATTTTGGTTCTTTTGGCACAATGTGTTTGTGAAAAAATGTACCTATATATTGATTAAAAAAAGATTTGTAAGGAAGAAAAATAATTTAAATAAAGTTGAAGCCATTTTTTATTACAGTATTTTTATCCGATTTTTGAGTTAAATGTTGTTTACATCCTGGTGGGTACAGCGGTAAGGGTTGGTAAGGGTATGATAGGACTGACCAGTTGCAATTAAATTAAACTGCACTGCATGAAGACGATTTTCTTTTCTGCCTTTACATTTTACCCTAATTTTATAATAATTTTTAATCCTTTGGTTGTACCCAGGGGTGTATGGGCCATATGGGAAAATGAAAAAAATTCTGGGGGACGGTGCTTTTTATGCCGGTGAATTATTGGCCGGTCCATATGGGCCGGAGTCGTATGGGCCGCTGCCTTATGAACAAGTCTTATGGGCAGGTGCCTTATCGGCATGTGCTTTATGAGCAGTAGATTTTTGGGCCGGGCGCGGATTTTTTCCCGGGCTGGATGGGGAACCGTAAACCAGCCCGATAAAAAATACGCGACTGTACCAACAAGGCGACAAGGACACAGAAATTCCAAAAAATCGAATAGCACCATCTCGATTTTATCATCTTCCAAATATTCTTCCAAAAATTCAAGAACTTTCATTTTTGTAAATAAATTTTTGAAGGCGACTTGACACAGTAAATTGATGGGGTTTGACTAAGGTCACTCATCGTCAAGCTTGCCTTTCCATAGTTAAGAAAGAGAATTTTAAAAGTCGGTGCGATGGGCCCTTATTGTGTCAAATAGATCATAACTTTTCTGACGTGTTTCCCGGGATTCTACAGGGTGTAAACCCAATCCGAACAAAACCGAACCGGTTTGATTTGTATTAAGTATGGCAAGCCATCGGTTTATTTAACGGTTAGGTAATTTACATATACCAAATTTACTTGCGTTTTTTTTTCTCGTCTTTCGATCTTTTGTAATTTCGATCTTCCGTATTTTCGATCTTTTGCCTTTTCGATCTCTTGCTTTTTGATCTATTGTATTCGACCTTTTATCTTTCGATCTTTTGTCTTTCGATCTTCGTTCCAACACCCCTATAAAAGTTAGTGTTTAGGTTATAATTTTTTACAATGCTTGATTCGTGCGAATAATGAGTATGGTAATTTTTTTTTCAAAAGGTAGCCCATCTCTCCTCGAATGATCCGATTTCAAATGTTGCTAAGCAGCAGTGGCGTATATAAGGGGGGGCCTGGGGGGCCCGGGCCTCCCCGAAGCTAAGATTTTTTATACAAACATAAAATAGCATAAAATACGGCCTCATGAGGTGTCGGCCCCCCCCCCCCCCGAAACTTTCATCTATATACGCCACTGCTAAGCAGTGTGCGTACCTCTTCTTCTTTTTATTTATTGTCTTAAAAAAATGGTTTATTTGCAAAAAATGTGGTGCTTGGATGTACACTTGCTCACTTTTTTAATGTGTCTCTTATTTTTCCTACATTCGTAACATTCAACCAAACAGTGCTTTGTTTGGCGGAACTGCAAGGTTTAAGTAAGGATATAATAAGGATATTTTGGGTCCCGTATTTTAGACTTTGTTACCGTTATTGTTATTACTGAGTCCAGGGCCGTATCTGAGGGGGGGTTTTGGGGGTTCGAACCCCCCCCCCGAAAATTAAATAGGAATGTGTTTTTTAAGTTTAACCTTTTTTTCATATTCAATAAACCCACAATTTTTCAAATTCCACTGGCCTAACCCCCCCCCCCCAAAATTTTGGTCCAGATACGGCCCTGACTGAGTCTGCGCATTAGCAGCTTGTCGCTCCTTTTTTGTTATGTACGGTAACGGTGGCGCCCAGTACCTGCGGTGGCCGTCCTTTAATGTTGCCGTTATTTTTTAAGGTTAGTTTTGTATTGTTTTTTTAACGCAGTCGCATTTTTTACTAAAATTCGGTAGTTTGGTTTGTAAAAAGCCATAAATCTAATAAAAATAAATAATCAAAAATATGAAGGAGTGTGAAACCACTAAATTAACGTTTGTGTTATGTTATCTTTAGTGTTCCAAAATCCATCTTTTTTGCCCTGAATGTTGCCGTTATTCTTAGTAACAATAACGGTAACAGCTGTTAAATTTTCTGTTATTTTAACTGACCCAAAATCTCCCTAATAAACGAGTTTCTTTGGCAATTTTTAAAGTCGGTTAAAATTATGGGCCGTTCATAATTACTGAACGAACTCACCTGTCACATAAGTTGAATGAAGTGCATTTTAGCACATAATTTTTGTTGTTCATTTGTAAATGTTAGGGGGCTTACCCAAAGAGTTCAAGTAGTGGCGGCTCGTGAGGTAGTGCCGTGCAAAAACATGTTTTTTGATTTTTAAAACATTGGTTTTTATTTTATTTTTGCATTTTCTTTTCATCTATATATTATATGAAATTCGGTAGCTCTGTGCAATGCAGTGGATCACACTTCGACTTCATACGATGGCGACGCGATGAACGGGCCACTGAAACCCAAAGCAGCGTCGAACACGGTGCTACTTTTCTCTTGGCTCCTTCTGCAGCCTATATATAAGCGACAGTGATAGGGTCAATTTGGCGTTGTTTAAATATGAAAAATCAAATCAACTTTATTCCTGGCACAGGCCATCAGTTAGTCGTGTTATTCGCATTGTTTTTGTGCGTGGAGCATGGATGTTTTAATTTACGCCCTTTATATTATATTATTTCAATTATTTCAGCAGAATTTTTTGATAAATTTTGAGTCATTTCATGGTGGAATTTGAGTGGGCATGGGTTTCTTATAAAAAACAAAATTAGAAACCCCAAACATAGTACAGTGAATATCAGTTATAACGAAATTAAACGAGCCACTTAATTGGGGTCGTGATAACCGAGCGTCGTTATAGAGAAAAAAGGTACCACAATGGGTTATATAATAGAACTTGGTCGGGACCTTACTATGTCGTCGCTATAACCGATATGTCGTAATATCCGATATCGTTATAAGCGATATTCACTATAGTAGTAACTATGTTTTTTAATGACTTGTGGGTAAACAATTGGGCGCAACACCCCGTTTTTTTTACTGACTCAAAATTCTGGCACTACCATGTTGTATTGACACAAGCCGCCGCTGAGTTCATGTTGTTCCTTGTTCGGTTAATTTTGTTTAATATTTATGAGTAATAGAGTAAATACCGTTGAACCTTAAGGTGCCAAACTTGCCCCCTTCTTCTATTAGGTTTCGATTTTATCTTGTCCCACAGTGTTCCATTTAACAGCGTTATCTCTACTCTTCGTTGTATTTTTTGATTGTATTACCTAGTATACCAAAAATTTATTAAACGGCGAAAAATAGCCTTGAAGAATGAGTGAGTTAGTGTTCCAAAATATATAATCGAAATTTGAGTTCGAAAGCCTAAAAATTAGCTATTTAATTGAGTTTGTTTATTTTCCATTTCAAATAAAAATGGACACAGTATGTTGTTATTAAATTAAATAAAAATCAAGTAAAACAAAGCTATAACGGTTTTGATTTGCACAACAAAAATAAATTAAAAAGCAAATGCAGATTTGTTGGTTTTGGAAATTTAAATGATACTTATTATTATTAAATAATAAGCTGAATTTTACTTTTCGTCTAAATCATGTTTATTATGATAAAAAATCTTGTCAAACATATTTTATAGATAAAACAAAAAAAAATTAGGAGATTCTTTTAAACTTGTCCGCGTAATTTTAATAAAAAAGGGTTTTAATTAGAATAAGAAATTTCAAGTCATAAATCGTCAGATTTTAAGAAATTAATTTTGTGTCATTGTAAAATACATTTTTTTAGAACCACCAAACCGATTTTGCTGATTGAACCTTGTTGTGCGTCGCAACAATGCAGCTTTTTTTATTGATTTAAAAAAATAATTAAAACATATTTGCAACAGAAGAATAAACTAGAAGAAGCATCTTTGAAGGGTACATTTTAATTTCGTCTGCCATCTTGGACTTTGAAATGACGGACAAAGAAATACATCTATTTAAAACTCTGATTAATTTTCTGGCAAGTGCAGTTTGTTCTATTAAAATCGATGGTGTAGTTCATAAGTTCAAATGAAAAAAAAATGTCCGGATTTTTTGCCCATCCGGTATATGATTCCACTTGTTTAATTAGTAAAATCCTGTATAGGTATAAACCTGCATAACTGTGTTATGAGCAGTCTCAAAAATAATTTTTTATGTGACAAATAAAGGAAGTTTTGTGATAATGATATTTTTTTTAAAAAGAAAGCAGCATGCACACCTTAAATAGGATTTTAAAAAATCCACGATTTCGATGAAATTTTAGTATGTTGTAGATCTTGATCTTCTGATCAAAAGTTCTTATGGGCTCAAAACGATCCTATGACTGGTTTCCGAGATACAGTGGCGGATATGGGGCTCCCCCAAAGTTCGAATAAATTGAAATTCTTTTGTAAAACTTAAACTGTAATACAAAAAAGTGATCAAAATAATTGACTCCTATATTTGACAACCATGTTAGATGTCGCGTGAGAATTTTGATGTACAGGGGATACTCAAAAAGTACAATATTTTTATTTAATTCATACTTTTATTTAAATAAATGGTTTCATGATGGATCTGATACCATCCAAGCCCATTAGCACGCACACTTCAAGTGCATACACTATTTTAACGTTTAAATTATGCGGTTTCTGCATCTCCATGGTAAAAATTCTTTTCATAAAATAACCAGCTCACTATGATATTGCAAAATACTCAATAAACACCCACTTAAGGCCGATCAATTCCTTTCAAGTTAATAGATACCCTTTGACCTATCTTGGCGTCAAAACTGTCAGGTACAGTACAGTGAAATTGAACTTCAAGTACTTGCAAGTACTTTAAGTACTGTACTTGAAGTGCATCTACAATCCGGTAATTGTACTTGGTACTTAAAGTACTTTTAACAATGTACTTGGAAATGTACTTCATTTGGTCAAGTACGTTTAAAGTACTTCAAGTACATTCAAAGTACTTCAAGTACATTCGAAGTACTTCAAGTACACTAAAAGTACTTTAACTACAATAAAATATTCTTGAAGTCTCGTAGATATAGGTGAGACATAACATATCGTGGCCCTAATTCTGACACGTCGTAACCCAACTCAACATTTACAGGAATAAGAAAAGTTAGAAGCAAATAACATAGGGCAAGCATTAGACGACTTATTAGAAATCGCGGAAATGACCGTTTTATATTTTTTTTTGGTTTCGAGGATTTAGCAGCATATAGCTATGCATAATTACTAACCTTTGACGTAAAAATATGATAGTGTGTAAACATTTTTGACTGGTTTTTACATTTTTTTACATTTTTGACGGTTTTTGACATTTTTTGAAACTTTTTAAAAATTTTTGAAATTTTTTGTAATACATACTTTTTGAAGTTTTTGATGTTTTTTGAAATTTTTTGACATTTTTTAACATTTTTGACATTTTTTTTAATTTTTTTTGGCATTATTCTCATTTTTTACATATTTAAAGACTTGGGAAAAATCAAGTACTTTTATAATGTACTTGGTACTTGAAGTACATTTGAAAAGAAAATGTACTTAGTACTTCAAGTACTTTTACAAATATTAATGTACTTTGTACTTGTACTTAAAGTACTTTCATAATGCACTTGTGACAGCTCTGCTTGGCGTATATTTTTCTAGTAAATGTTCGTTTTTTTACCTTCCTGGCTCTACCGAAAAAGTGTTATTTGGGTGTATGTTGACCTAAGTTAGCAATATCGTCATGACGTCTGTCCGTGTGCGTGTGTATGTCTGTCCGGCCCATGATAGCTTCTAAACCGCTGAACCGATTTTCATCAAATTTTTAGGTAAAATGGTGTAAAATACTGTAAAGAGCTGATTAGCTTTTGGTCAAAATCCATTTATGCTATTACAATTTTTTGACAGTTTAAAATTGAAAATATGCTAATTTTTTTACGGAGCCTCGCTTCAATATGCGGTTTTCGGAATATAGTAGAACGTTTTTCTCAATAATTTATATTATTACTAAAAACAACGACGCAGGATCTTCCACTTCAGAGATATTTACAAAATCTGTTTTAAAGGCTGATATAGTGTGTTCTAATGAATCAATTTATTCAAATAAAAGTATGAATTAAATAGTTATATTGCAATTTTTGAGTACCCCTTGTATATAAAAATTGTCACTTGATATTTAAAATAGTCATCAAATATAAGAGTCAATTATTTTTATGACTTTTTTGTATTAAAGTTTAAGTTTTATAAAATAATTTCAATTTATTCATATGTTGGGGGATCCCCATACCCGCCACTGTATCTTGGAAACCAGTCATAGGATCGTTTCGAGCCCATGAGAACTTTTGATCACAAGATCGAGATCTACAAGATACTAGAATTTCATGAAAATCGTGGATTTTTTAAAATCCCATTTAAGGTGTGCATGCTCCTTTGCACTCTTCGGCGAATGCGCTGTTGGAAGTAGGAATTTTATGCAAAACTTCTCGTATTTGAGCGACCCTATACAAAAACCTAAAAACCTACTTTTTGACTAATAATTTTTTTTATTTTTGTCATTTTTTTACAGATTGCATAATAATAATGTAGTTCTTCACACTAAAAATCTTTTACAAAACACACGAACACAATTTTTATGGACAATATGATTCAGGAAAAGAAAATGGTCGCTTTTTTAATTAAAAATAAATGCCCTTTTTAAATATAAAATAAATCAATATTTGAACATAACCATTTTCTTCCCTCTAAAATGGTAACTTCTGTACTTAAGTAACTAAAATAGTAGATACAAAAAGTAAAAATTGACCCCAATTCCGTTTGATAAACATACCTAATTTTGAATTATCCTTTATAGATATTTATTCAAAATAATGGTAGGAGGCTTAGGAACAAACAGGGGCTAATTTTGACTTTTTATAGTTATATCTAATAATATTTATAAACTTTTTTTGTAATTTTAAAATCTTATACCGTGCTATTACACAGTAGTAGCACAGAAAGAGCTTTCTTGTACTTTTTATATAAATTCCTTTTTCAATTTGCTTCTATTAAATATTGCTAAAATTTGTTCTAATATTTAAGTACTATGTTTATTCAAGTATTTCCATATTTTCCGTTAAGCAATGTTTTATATCCCATTCTTTTATTGGCGTACAGAAAATTAATTTACTTTATTGTAAACCAATCACTTACTGCCTTAAAAATATTTTTACTTACTGCCTTAAAAATATTTTTTTTTCTATTCTCTTGTTTTTTATATACTATGGCCAACTTTTATTTATCAAAGAAACCTGGACATTTATTCTTGACGACCCGTGAGGTAGGGTGAGCGAAATTTTCACCTTTATATGTGAACTTAAGTTCACCGGTGATATTGAGTTTACCATCTTTGTCCACCGGAAAATTAATCCCCGTGAATAATTACGACATTTTTGTAACCTTATATTTGGTTATTTGTTTTGTTGTGTTATGCTGGTTTCAAATTTTTGTATAAAAATAGGTAACTAATTAATATTAAGGATCACACGTCAAAAAAAGCTTGCTGAAATAAAACTAACAGTGAAAAGTAAAGTTATATAGGTAAGGCAAGATTTCGGAAAATCCACTTCCTAGATGCATTTTATATAAATTTTTGGCAAATGGTCAATTCCCTCTATTTCGACCCCACTGAATCCGAATATTATCCCTGTTGCCACCTCGAAATGTTGACAAGGGCTAAGAGATTCAAGATGGCGGCCAACATGGCGGTGAAATTTTAAATTGCCGCTGTAAAGCCCAAATTGATACAGGTGTATATTCAAAATATATATTTATATAACCAAAAAATAATATCATATTAGTTTTTTTTAATGGCTGCAAAAACCTCCAAAAACCCCCAGACCAAAGTTTGAGGTTTTTTCAAATTTTCTTCAAAACAAAGCTTCTAAGAGATAAATATACTTTATTGTAGACTATTAAATTTCCTTTTTAACAAGCTATAACTCACTGGAGTTACACTGATAAAAACTCTCCATCGGCGTCCGTTAAGTAATTTAAAAAAGTTGAAAAAATACCCATGTTTTTCCCAAAATTTATTAAATTTTTAAAAAAACTAATGTCTACAGGAAAACATGAGTATATTTTGTTATAGCCAATAAAACTTTCTTTAAATTGGTCTATAACGGGATCGGATTGGTTTCATAATTAAAACTTTAGGGGCATTAGTAAATTAAATCTATTAAAAAAAAAACAGAAAATAAACCATTTTTGTTACACGTTTTCTCTAATTTTCTCAGAAACTAACCTCAATATGAATAAATATATATATCACACTTTATTGTAGACCGTAAAATTTTCTTTTCAACAATGTGAAACTCGGTGGTGTTTGAATTATAACAAACTCTCCAGCGACGTTCGTAAATAAGGGTGATTTAAAAAAATGATTAAAAAAAACATGTTTTTCACACGTTTTATTCAATTCTCTTAAAAACCAAGCTCTTTATCAAAAAATGTATTCTATGCTTCGTCATAGACAGTAAAATTTCCTTTTTCACAGTGTATAACAAAGTAAAAGTTATTTCATATTTACAGCTTCAGTGGTGTCCTTATTTTAAAGTAATTATTTAAAATAACCAAACTAATCAAGTTTTTTACAGGTTTTATCCAATTTTCTTAAAAACTAAGCTTCTTACGATAAAATGTCTTTTCGGTGGACAATAAAACTTCCTTTTAAACGGTGTATCATAAAATGTGATAAAAAATATGGCTACCTCTTCAGGGACGTCCCTATATTAGGATCACTCTCAAAAATTACCAAAAAAGCATTTTTTCAAAAATTTTTAATATGTTAAAAAGTATTTTTTTCTGAAGAGCTACTTGATTTTCCTAACTTTATCGAGCCATACATCGCTAAAAAGGGAATTCTGCACAAGAAACTGTATTTTGCCATTTTTGATTAAAAATGTTAGTTTTCGAGAAAATTTAATAAAACTGAAAAAAAACAGGTTTTTGGGGTTTGGGGGGGGTTTTTCGAGTTGGCAACAGGGATATTCGGATTCAGCGGGGCCGCATTAGGGGGAAATGGTCTGTTGCCAAAGCTTCTAAACCGAAAAGTTTCAAATTTTTTGCTCTAACTAATCAATACCACAACACTATTATCTTTGGATTCATTTCCCCGTGGAAAAATGTGGTGAGTTCACCCGTGAAAGTCACATCTCACCTAACGGGCTTTCAAGAATAAGCGTACTAAACTCTACATTTCCATGTACCACATGGGACAAGAACATCTTAAAGATATTACATTCAAGATGAAAATTTATCTATCCCAAAAAGATAGTACCGAGTAACCAGTGGCGGCTGGTGACGTTATAAATTGGGGGGGCAGAAATTTAAATTGCATGAAAAATGAGATAAAAAAACTTACTGAAATAATTTTATTTTAGTATTTTCCAAACAAGCAGCTACTTCGTCTTTCATTTTTATGGCCCCGTAGAGCAACCTCAAAAATCCCACAGAATTTTAAACATTATCTATTAACCTACTAAGTATATGTCTAATTTTTGTCACATTTTCATTATGTTCGGTAATGTTTTGCCTATAGGCACTATTCAATTGGCACCTAATATCAGTCTTGCCTTGCATAGAAAATTCTATGTGGTTATTTAAATAAGTAGCACGTACTTTGTGTCTTTAACTTTTCACTAAAGTGCTTGATATCACAGATTTCCTTTGCCACCCACGCAGGATCACTTCGTGGATTGTTCATAATAAGACAAATAAAGCAAAAAAAAGCAATTCGTTTTTCACAACCGCACAACCAGTTTTCAGCGTCGTATAATTTTCTATTACTTGCACTAAAATTTTGGTTAATTTTTAGGATTTTTAGGTCCGGTCGATGTGGCTCTAAAGATTTTATTTGTAATCGAAGTTCATATGTAAACGTATTTAAATTTGCACAGTTAATTATATAATCGACGGTATTTATTTCCATTTTAAAAACAAAGAAAAACAAACAACGGAGACGCGACCGGCAAGACTTTTAACTACTGATCCTGGCGTACCTCAAATCAAAACAAACTCATACATATGACCGACGTCAACTAAAACAAACATTCCTCCCGCCCCCCGCGCGAGAACAGCCACCCATACACCGCTGAAAAACAAATATGCGCGGTGTTGCCGGCTTGTAATTATTTACGCTAAAAAAGTTTACCCGGTTAATCACAGACTAAAAAAAGAACTAGACATGTCGTAAGGAAAGGTTTCACTGGTTGTTGTCTTGTTTTGGGAGGGCACTGCCTCGTTGCCCTCCTCATAGCAGCCGCCACTGATTATGATGCCAATAAGAACTTGACATAATAATAAAAATTTACGTGTCTAGAGACATAACACAGAAACGTTATCTTTTTAGTCTTTCTAAATCTTATAAACTCCAAGATGTCTTGTGCTATCTGGGATATTTTTTGATTCCCAAATAAATTTTTAAGTAAACTTTTATCTTGGCCATAGTGTATGACGAAAACACTCAATCTCGACGCAAGATATAATATCTCTTATGTCTATATCGATATAGCCTATATCAAAATCACTTTACTTCCATAAAATGATATATAGGCTGACTGATTCCCTATCAATACTCAATACATCATCCTTTGAGGGTATGGTCTCCTCTTGAGTCTGACAATTCTGAACTCGAAGTTGAGGTTATTCTCGGCGTCACGGAAGTGTTCGACTATGGAGCGCGATATCTTGATGCTGTTCATTCCCTTTGTGCAGGGTGACGTATAGACCTGAAAACAAAAGACTTTTTTTGAAGCCTGCATAACATAAAGAATAAACAGAATTACAAAAGTCCTGCAAACTTTAAATATACCTAAAACTTTTTGTTGAAATAGCCTAAAATAGTTTAGGACATTTACAAAAAAATCTAAACTTTAGAGTTTTGACCATAATTTTAGTTATGACAATTATTCTGTGATGAAAAAAAAAACAACAAAGCTTGCGGGCAATTCCTCAAAAAGGGGATATTAGTAGCTCGCATGCTAGTTTCGGTCTTCTTGGACCTCCTCGGTACGAGCGTAACAAGTGTTAAGGGACGATTAATGGGGATGATGGTGTCTGAAAAGGAAACATGAAATGTGGACATTTACTGAAAACAGACCAACTGCCGAATTGCAATATCAGTCAGGGTAGCCTCAGGTTTGAGGCGAAATTTGACGTCACTACGGAGACCGATATAATCAATTTCAGTAAATCTCTCAAGCCCGGAGATAAATTAAAAGGAATATTGTAAGGACATACTTAACGAAAAAACAACAAAGCTTGCGGGCAATTTCTCAAAAAGGGGATATTAGTAGCTCGCATACTAGTTTCGGTCTTCTTGGACCTCCTCGGTACGAGCGTAACAAGTGTTAAGGGACGATTAATGGGGATGATGGTGTCTGAAAAGGAAACATGAAATGTGGACATTTACTGAAAACAGACCAACTGCCGAATTGCAATATCAGTCAGGGTAGCCTCAGGTTTGAGGCGAAATTTGACGTCACTACGGAGACAGATATAATCAATCTCAGTAAATCTCTCAAGTCCGGAGATAAATTAAAAGGAATATTTTGAGGACATACTCTACAAGACCGAAACTAGTATGCGAGCTACTAATATCCCCTTTTTGAGGAATTGCCCGCAAGCTTTGTTGTTTTTTCGTTAAGTATGTCCTCAAAATATTCCTTTTAAAAAATAATACTTGGGTGTCTAGTTAAAAATCATGTCCTGTGGGATAGTTGTGGAAGATTTTTTAAAATTGTTTTGGATCGATTGGTAATGGATCATACAACTTCAAGTCATCGAGTGTTTGTCTTCAGTTTGAGAAGGAGGGTCTGTGTGACGTCATAAATTTAAGATGGCAACTTTGGTGATTTGTTTGCAATAGAATAACACATTGATTGTCGTTTTAATAATTTTTGTTTCTTAAGAACTAAAAAAGATATTGTTATTTTTTTTAAATTACAAAAAAATTATAAAAATTCAAACTTGATCAAAAAAGTTTAAGATTGCTCGGTTTGGTGATGGATCACTGAATATTATGATGATTGATGATGATTTATATGTGAGTGGGTCTATTGTGGCTCACTTTTGAGTGGTTTCTCACCAATTTATGCCTAATCCTCCAAAAAGGCCGGCTATCAGTTTGGGTGAGACACTGTTCAGATCTTCTGAGTCAATCTGAGGTTTACCGAAAGTGTTCTGTCGTAAACGTACAATAGCCGGACATTCGCACAGTATATGCCTGAGTGTTTCGTCGTCCTCCATACAGAGTCTACATTCGGTCTCTTTTGTTAGTCCCATTCTGTACATGGGTACTCTCAGTTGACAGTGGCCCGTAAAAAAACCAGTCACTATACATATCTCCTGTCTGGTAAGTCCAATAATCCTTTGTTTGAAACTCGTAGACAATGATTATGGATCTTTGGTAATCCATAAAAATGTGGTGCCTTACTGTGGTGTGGAGTGAGGCGGGATCTAGCAGCGACCGGGATATTTTCAGCATACTTCTTCAAAGTCCTGTAGATGCGTCCTTCTATGGTGGTGGTTGGGTCACAGGATTCAGTGGTCAGAAGCTAAAGTTTTACATAAGGAGTCGCATTGGCGAAAACGAAAGTTTATTGAAGCTGCGTATATAATGCAGAATAAAGAAGTTTTCAGTCAACCAAGCACGGACATACCAAACATATGGAAACCACTCCTTAAGGAAAACAGGCGTCTTAGGATTAAAAAAGGGGGCGGGCCGTCACACCTGACTGCACACCAAGTAGTATAAGTAGTAGCCTAGAGACTAGATTGTTTAGTTCACACTTGATAACGGTTAGAGATACTTACTAACCGATACGTCGTGTTTTAAAATAAATAAAGACAATGGAAGTCCGAAATTTTATTTCTACACAATCATTGTCTACGAGTTTCAAACAAAGAGTTGAAGAACGGTACGGACCCGGAATCAACAATCTATTCAGAGGCTACGAGAAGACCAAACTTAAAGTGATAAAGAAAGAAGAACACATTTCATTCTTGTGCGAGGCGCGCGACAGTGGTGTCATTCCGGTTGGTTTCCGCCTAAAAGCCAACTTTCCGGGAGTGAGAACGAAGAAGATCTTAGAGAGGACAAGCCAAGCACTAATCCGATCCCAAATCAGTTACCATCGATGGAGAAAAGCCAACTTCAACGCCGACATGGAGGAGCGATTTGACGAAATTAGACGACACACATGGGAGGAAGACTACGAACCGATACTGAGTAAAATTGACAGTACGTGCAACAGAGAACGACAGAAGATACGATCAACTCACCGAGAAAAACTCAAGAAACTACAGACACGTACTCAAGATAGAACAGACTCAACAACACCAAGCACTATAGTGAACATCTCCAAAAGGACTCTGAGCACCAACGAAGAATTGGTACTCAGTAAGGGACTTAAGTTCGCCATTGCACCGGCACAGACACCGACACTGGAAATTATTGCAGCAATAGAGACCGTTAGTCTACCTCAACCCGAAGCTGATGAGTTTCGCCATAAAGTAAGAACAACGTTGGACAGAAAGAAGCAACAAAAGACAAACATCACCAGTCAAGAACAACGGGCAATCAAGAACCTGCAGGCTGACAAATCGATCAAGATTCTACCGGTCGACAAAGGAAACGCAACGGTGATCATGGATGTCGAGACTTACGACAAAAAGATCCAAGAAGTTCTGGAGAAAGGAGACTACAAGCAACTACCCAAAGACCCAACCACCACCATAGAAGGACGCATCTACAGGACTTTGAAGAAGTATGCTGAAAATATCCCGGTCGCTGCTAGATCCCGCCTCACTCCACACCACAGTAAGGCACCACATTTTTATGGATTACCAAAGATCCATAAGAAGGATATACCACTGCGACCAATTACCAGCTCCAGGGACTCACCGACCAGCACTTTGTCGAGGTTTTTGTTGGACATAATTCAACCACTACAGGGTAAGTCCGAATCTTTTGTCAAAAACTCGGAACATTTTGTGGAGGTTTTAAAAGGTATCGAATTAGATCCCGGCGATAGATTTGTAAGTTTTGATGTAGAAAGTCTCTACACCAACGTGCCAATAAATCAGTCACTCAGTATCATTAAAAACAAATTAAAAACAAATTACAAACTGATGATACACTTCACGAGAGGACAACGCTATCGGTGGAGGGGGTGATGGATCTGTTGGAGCTCTGTCTCCGTAACTCTTACTTTCAAGTGAAAGATAAGTTTTACGTGCAAAATGATGGACTCCCAATGGGTTCATCTCTTTCGCCAGTGGTAGCAAACATCTACATGGAGTGGTTCGAGGGCCATGCGATCAACACAGCAAGAGTCAAACCAAAACTATGGCTACGATACATGGATGACACATTTATTATATGGCCGGAAAATGATGACGAACTACAAAATTTTCTACACCATTTAAACGGTATTCGACCAACAATCAAGTGCACCATGGAAATTGAAAAAGATTCGGCCTTACCTTTTTTGGATGTTCTTGTCAAACGATTAGACAGAAACATTCAAACCACTGTATATAGGAAACCTACACACACGGGACAGTACCTAAATTTTAAGTCTAATCATTCTGTTGCAACAAAACAAGGAGTTATAAGAAGTTTGTATTTAAGAGCCGTAAATATTTGTAGTAATAATGAAGAATTAACCACAGAAATTAACAACATTAAAAAGGACTTACAACAGAATGGTTATTCCGAGAAATTAATAAACTCAACGATATTTAAAATTAAAAACAAACTAAATGTACCAAATTCTCAAAATAATAATCCGTTAGGTGTTATTAACATTCCGTATGTTCAAGGGATTTCAGAAAACATAAGACGAATAGCTAAACACTATAATATAAAAACAGTATTTTCTTCGGGAAATACGATAAGAAGTTTTGTAACTAAAACAAAACCAGACAATCCCTCAAATAATAAGGAATGTATTTACCAAATCCCGTGTGAGTGTGGTAAATCATATGTAGGTGAAACGAAACGCCCTCTTCAGGTTAGAGTAAATGAACATCTAAAAAGTACCCAATTAGGGGATATTGAAAAATCCGGTTTAGCAGATCATGCTTGGTCAAATGATCACAGGATTCAGTGGTCAGAAGCTAAAGTTTTACATAAGGAGTCGCATTGGCGAAAACGAAAGTTTATTGAAGCTGCGTATATAATGCAGAATAAAGAAGTTTTCAGTCAACCAAGCACGGACATACCAAACATATGGAAACCACTCCTTAAGGAAAACAGGCGTCTTAGGATTAAAAAAAGGGGGCGGGCCGTCACACCTGACTGCACACCAAGTAGTATAAGTAGTAGCCTAGAGACTAGATTGTTTAGTTCACACTTGATAACGGTTAGAGATACTTACTAACCGAAACGTCGTGTTTTAAAATAAATAAAGACAATGGAAGTCCGAAATTTTATTTCTAAGTCCAATAATGTTTCTGACTCTTTTTCTACAAGGTCCTTTAATAAACTCTTTAGAGTGAGCCAGTTCTGGTATATTTATTGTATGATATCCTCAGGGCTGGTTCGGGGCCGAAAAATTCGGCAGATGCCGCTTCCCTCGCTGCTTGGTCTGCGGCCTCATTTCCTTCGTGCCCAGAATGCCCTGGTATCCATACTCAATATTAAGTCCCAGGGTGTTTGCCTCAAATTTGAGTAGCAGGGTCTGTGTGACGTCAGAAATCCACAACGGCGGCTTTTTTAATGATTTTTCACAAACTTTGGCTTATAACTTTCGCTAAATTAGTTTTACAAAAAAAGTGTAAATACATTTTTTATTTACAACATAACACCAACTATTTGGTAAAATTGGCTTTATATTTTAAAAACTAACTTGTTAGTTTTTAACATATAAACCTAATTTATTTACTTTATTAATAGCTGTTCTTTGCAAACAAAAAACATTTTTACAGTTTCTGTTCAGTTCTGAAAAACTAATTTAATGAAAGTTATAAACCAAAGTTAAAAAAAAAAAGAGGAAAATGCTGTCATGTTTGATTTAGTACGTGATATAGGCCCTACTACCTAATTTTAAGCAAATACTTAGTGACAATATCTTTTTTAGTTCTTGTGATACACAGAACACCTAACCAAAAGGAAATTTAAACAACAATTAAACTATTGTTGTTTTATGGAAAATAAATCATAATATATAGATTTTTCTGTAAAATTGATGTGGCCAAAGTTAAGAACAAAAGTTTGTGAAAAAACATGGAAAAAATCGCAATGTTAAATTTATGACACACAGGCGCTCTTACTCAAATTTGAGCCAAACATTTGGGGTAGTTTAAAAATTCCTTCCTAATTTTTTTTTGTTAAACTTAAATGCCGATGCGCTGCTAACCCAACTCGCCGTCGCCATGGTTTTAGTTTAAAGTTTTATTTATTTAGGGGTCCTAACATAACTTATTTTTTCTTAAATTATAGCTCCCCATTCTTCCTTTTGGTTAGGTGTTATGAACCGAACCGAACCTTGCCCATTTCATTTCAAAAAATAGTTTTTCGAAGAAAATGCTTCTTTTAAGTAGTTTTTCGAAAAATTAATTTATAAAAAATAATCAAGAATATGTTTACTGTAGAAAATAAACAAAATTGCAAACTAAAACTATAGCGACGTTGGTCCGGCGGCGAGTTGGGTCGCCCGCAAATTGGCTGCGGTAAAACGGCGGCGGCAAATCGTCCTCTTTCCGTAAAAAACTATAAACAAAATTTCTTAATTGCATGGTCTCTTTTTATTTTAAACAAATTAAAAAACTACCCAAATAAAAAGAATACTGAACATGATAAAGTTGAACCAGCTTAAAGTATTTCGACTAGTTGGACATTCTAAATGACCCGTTTGATTATATTTATAATATTATCAGCAATCTTCTTATACCAGACCCATATCCAGGACTGATAAAAACTTCCATCTGTCCCTGCCCATACCAAGAACACGGAGGCAAACATGCAGACCCGTCACAAACAACACATAGTCAAACATGCTTACCATTTTAATTTTTTTCTCAATGGGATGATGCAAAATGATTTCTTGTTGGTACCTTTTGGCTTCAAGTGGTGGACCAAAATATTGGGTTACCACAAAAGCACTACCGTCTGTATTGTTGCCCTGGACGCTCCAAAATATTTCACCTAAAAATGTTGCAATTGTAAACAGACATGTCCCTAGACATCGAAATGTTATTTTTTCCATGCCTTAGACATTTACACCAGACCTTAAAACTTATCAATTTAGACCGGGTTTAAGTATCAAGTCTATAAACTTGATACCGACCAGTTTAATTGTATTTTTTTAATACTCACAGGTTAAATAGCAGCAAAGATTCGGTTCACCCTAATGTGCAATATGATAGTAAGCATTTCTCAGTGAGTTTCATTTCATATAAATTCAAATTAACTTTTGAAATAAACAAAAACCACATAACAAATTTGTAACGAAATGTAATTTTTTGGAAATTTAGTCCGTGCAGTCGTAGGATTCCCGTTAGAAATAGTTTCAAATTGTAATGCCATCCCTGAGGGGTGGCTTAAAGTTCGAAAAACAATAGAAATAATCTATGATTGATAAAAATCTTATATACAAAAATTTTCAAAGCTAAATAATACATTAATAACTTAAAACTATGTCTGTAGCTGCACGTATTAAATACGTATCAATATTTAAAAAGTAGAAAATATATTAGAATCCATTTTCAATTACACATCCACCAAAACAATTGAACATCGATTTAATCATCGCTAATTTGTCTAAAAAATTAACATGTAAAATATAGCGGACAGCTGACACTGACTTTTTTATTGGACTAGTGACTTTTGGAGGTTTAAATATGGCTACCATTTTTAAACCAAAATATTATATTCTTTTTATTTATTTCCAACCTTTGTGTGAAAATAATGTCTTTGTTACAACGAAAAAAGAGCCATATCGCAAGGTATTTATGAACAATTTATATAAATATTAAAAACTATTGCATTTAAGGTAAAGATAAGTTAAACCTTCAACTCAAATCAAGACTTGTAGACGTAGGATTGTAGCACTTAGCACTGTAGACCATTTAGCAAATATTGGTGTTATACTGTAGACCCTATAATAAATACTGGTGTAGTCTGGTTTTGAGTATTACTACAAATTCTGCACTCTTAATAGCTAAATACTTGCGTAAAATTTGGAGACTTTCCAAAGAATCAACGTTTAGCGTCTGCATATTAAAATTTGTTCATCTCTACGTCAATAATGATTCCCACATATTTTTTGTTAAAATATAAAAAAATTATAATAATATAAGTAGGTACGCATTTTCTTACCATCGATTTTTGTCCTCCAAAACGTGTATGAAAAAATCTTTCCAATTCTTTGGATTTTGTTTCCAAACTTAATGTTATACATGTCATTCTCTGCCATTTTTTCGTCGAATTCCGATAAAAAATCCATTTTCTTAAACTGTGTTTCCTTGTGGAAAATGTTCTCAAAATTGTTCCAAAGGACCAGTTTTAAACAGATTTGCTTGTTGTTGTTTCTTTTTTGTTTGGTAAATATGATCTTCTTTTGTAAATAAAGTTATTTTTCTTGTTTATTTAAAAAATCACAAATAAAAAATCACAGTTTTGTTGCCTATTAAGATTGGTTATCAAAAAAATCAGTCTTGAATTTTTCTGGTTACTTGTTGTCTTGAACTGGTTGAGTAATGATCGTGACTAACTTGTAGAATTTGTGATTGTATGTCCTATAAAAAAAGATTTAGTTTTAGTGAGTTTAGCATTGATAGCCGTTGTGATAAGAATGATAAGGTGATTAATAAATTAAGTGTACTTCCAACGAATTTAATAGCGGATGCATCGGAGCTGAAAACAAATAAAATAAAAAAGTAAGAATTGTGGATTTTAGTTAAGCTTTTTAGAGTGATTGTGGAAAAAACATTTGATAAAAGAAACATAGATACATACAGGGTTTTCCCTTATATATTTATACCATATCTAAAACGTTTATTTAAATAGGTATCAAAATATGATAAATACAAAAGTTTCGTAACTTTTTACAAAGTGTTAGAGTCTTAGGGTCAAAATGTCAAAAAAAAAATGTTTAAATGTCCCAATTTGACCGATAGGTGGTTTTTTTAAATTGAACACCCTACTATTTTAGATTTTTATAGATTTTTTCTTCTTGATTTCGAAAATATATATCTTGGGATTATTTAGTTTATTAGTTTTAGGAATATGCGTTTAAAAGTTTAGTTTTTAGTAAAAGCAAAAAAGGTTATTGGATTTCAAACAGTATTTTATGGAGAAGATAGATAAAAAATACTCTGCCAATCTATGGGCACCTAAGCTCACACTAGGTACTATAGTTATAGTGTACGTGTGAGCTAATATAACTAAAAACTGAAATATATTTTATAGAACTCCAGACTCAATTACCTTTCGTTTGATACCACACAAGCCATGTTTTGACTTGAACTTTAATTTTTCAAATCTACCCCCACCTTTTTTTTTAAAACTAAAATGTATTTTGTTTAACTCCAGACTCAATTACCTTTCGTTTGATATCACACACGCCATATTTCCACATAAACACAAATTTTTTAAATTTACCCCCAACCTTTTTTTAAAAGTAAAATGTATTTTATTTAACTCCAGACGCAAATACCTTTCGTTTGATATCACACAGGCCATATTTTTACATAAACTCTAATTTTTGAAATATACCCCCACCCTTTTATTTGGCTTGTGTTTGGTGGATTTTGTTCATTTTTAAATGGGACCATCTCGACCAAAACCCAGCGTAGATACCAAATTTCATTAAAATCGGGCAAGCGGTTTTTGAGTTATGCGCGTTGGTCGTTACAGACAGACAGACATACAGACAGACAGACGGCGCAACAAAAAAGTTTCAAAATCATCTGAAACGCAAAGATATATAAAAAAATTTGAAATCGGAGCAACTTTTTTTGTCTTGAAAAAATTTGGATCACTATAGCTCACACTACTATAGTATAGTAGTAGTGTGAGCTAAAAAATGTAAAATTTAACATATATGGAATAGAGACTTGTCGCGCAATAGAAAAATACAAAACAAAAATGGAAAGTGTCAAAATGGATGCAATAAGAAGATCAATGAGAATATCTAGAACAGATCACATAAGAAATGAGATCATAAAAGAAAGAATGGAAATCGAGGGAAACATAACGGAGGACATCACTAAACAACGGATGAATGACGAAAGATTACCAAAGCAGGTCCTAGAATGGCAACCAATAGGGCGCAGAAAAAGAGGGAGTTCTAAACTAGAATGGCAACAGTCAGGATGGAAGGAGGTGGAGAATAGTCCTCGGACAACGTAGAAAAACTTTCTAAAGCGACATAATAGTAGTAAGTTTTAAAAACCTAAATTGATACTCTAACATCAAGGCAGGCATAAAAAAGTCAATCGCATTGACACAAAAGGTGATGCTGTTGCTTTTGTAAGGTATATAATTTATTAATATTTACCATCCGTGATGATTCTGCGCAGTAATGTGTGGCGCTGCAAGCCAGTAAAAACAAAAAATAATACAATTTTTTAGAAAAAAATAAATATATAATACTTCATTGATAATTTTCTACAAAGCCTCCTTGATTATTCATACCATTTTGAATAATTTTTATAAATTTTCTGTGGGTAGTTTAATAGATAGAGTGCGCAGAATTTCCATTAAGATCAACGAATGTCTGTTTTATTTTTTCTTGTAGAATTTGTGTGCCTGTTCAAACTCTACTAGAGAAAATTGAAAAGACATTCGTCGATCCCAATGGAAATTCTGCGCACCCTATCTATCAAGCTATTCACATTAGTATTCAAAATGTATTCATAATCAAGGAGGCTATGTAGAAAATTACCAATGAAGTATTACATATATATATATATATATATATATATAATTTTTTAATTAGTATTATTTTTTGTTTTTACTGGCTTGCTGCGCAGAGTCAACATGGATGGTCAATGTGAATAAATTATTTACCTTACAAAAGCAACAGCATCACTTTTTGTGTCACTGCGATTGTCTTTTTCATGACCGCTTTGATGTTTTAAAGAGTATCAACTTAAGTTTTTAAAACATTTAAACGCATACATCTCCAAAATTAATAAACGAAATTATCCCATCATATATATTTTTGGAATCAGGAAGGAAATGTCTATAAAACTTCAAAATAATATATAGGGTGTTCAATGTAAAGTAACCATCGACCTGTCGAATTTTGACATTTAGAATTTTTTTTTTAACCTTCTGACCCTAACATTCTTAAACTTCGTAAAAAATTATGAAACTTGTATTTACCATATTGTAATATCTATTCAATAAACGTTTTAGATATGGTGTAAAAATATACGGGAAAACCCTGTACATTTGAATTGTGAAACTTAAACAATTTTGTTTGAAAATATGATAGAAACGTGGAAATTTTTATCAGTAATTTTGTCTATTTTAATGCTTGTACCAGGAAATACCACCTGATAAAGTTTTACAATAGCCTTTATAATAGCTATTTTTGGTAAAATAAACCCACAGTATACAAATTAATACCACGGATCACCTTAACAAACAGATATATAAGCCGGCTGGCGGTCTTTGATCTCGCTGAATTCAACGATGGCTGGGCATTGGGAGTCAAGCTCAGGGCCGGACTAAAATAAATTTGAGATAAAATATGAATGTTTCAGATTGTTTTTACGAAAAAATATTTTCACTCCCAGAAACAATAAAAACCTTAGTTTTAGTTTTGTACTGCTCTAAAAAATGGATCCTTAAATGAATTTTAAATCTCGGCCGTAGCTATACCATAAACGGTACGAGCAAGTAGTCCGTTGGACTTGATTTACAAGAAAACCAAGATATACGTTTTAAAAAGAAGATAACCAGCATCGAAAAAGTGGACTAACCTTTTTTTCAATCTAGTTTTTAGGGTACCTCCCCCCTCCCTTTTTTTGCTTGACTTTCGGTGACTTAACAGCCCTTGATTAAACATATTTCTACGGTAAAAAAATAAATTTGTGGCTTTAGATGTCACCCACTTAGTGAATTGACGTGCAATAAGTCCCTATGTTTTTCAAAAACAGCCTTTTTTAAAATTTCAATTATTTGCCTATATCTCGAAACAGAGACGTCAACATAAAAAATGTATAATAACTTTATCGATAGAGCCTACCACGAGCTATAAATATCAGAAATTTTTTTTTAAATCAGTTTGGTACTTTTTGAGTTTTTGCCAAAAAAGCATCAAAATTTGCCAAAAAGTAGTGCTACTTTAAAGTGTCATATTTTAGGACGCCAAATAGTTATTTTAATTACCAAGACGCAACAGATGCGCTATTGTATAGGCTTGCGAAAAAAAACATTATAATTCATTATCGTTAAAATCGTGTCTTACAGGTGTAAACTAATTATGCCATGTCAAATTTTCTGTTTCGACATATTTATACCTATAGCGGGGAGTGGGGGGCTCAAATCAAAAAAATTCTAGAATCCATTTCGATTTAGTTTGTCGATACCTATTAGTGTGCCAAATTTCAGAGCTCTACGATAAGTTTGCATCTCGAATAAATGGACTCGCTGGCACCGTTTATGTAAGTGACGTCATCAGACCAAAAAAAAATTTGCCAAAATATAATTTTTTAATAACAGAAATTATTTTTACGGTCATATAAAATACACACATTAAAAAAATGCTTTGAAATAATTATATAACAGTACCATTTCTTTTGGTTTTTTTTAATGGGTCTAAATGTATTAAATAGCATTAAGCACCGCGATGTATCAAGTTTGAAGCCAATCGGCCATTTTCGATCCGCCATGTTGATTTTTTTAGGTTTAAGTTAAAAATCATAATCAACAACCTGAAAGATCTCAAAATTCCGAGTTTGATGCCTGTCGGTTCATAAATGGAAAAATCCGCCATTTTCATGTTTTAAAATCCAAGTCAAAAATTGTATTGAGTTACCTTTAGTGCCAAGATGTTGGATCCGCCATTTTCAGTTTTTTAGTTTAAGTTAAAAATAATAATCAGCGACCTAAAAGATCTCAAAGTTCCTAGTTTGATGCATATCGGTTCATAAATGGCAAAAACCGCCATTTTGGAGCCTCCATTTTCTTGTTTTTAAATTTGAGTCAAAAATTCTATTTAATTACCTTAAGCGCCGCGATGTTTTAAGTTTGAGGGAAGTCGGTGTGAAAATAATAAAGTCCGCGGTTTGGATCCGCCATTTTAATTTTTTTTAGTTCCGAGTTTGATGTATATCGGTTCGTAAATGGCATAAACCGCCATTTGGCATCCGCCATTTTATTTATTTTTTTCCAATTAAAAAAAATGCTGAATTGTATAGTTACCACCAAATACCTAGTTGGAAAGTTTGAAAAAAGCGAGTGAAGCTAAATAAAACAATGGTAATATCATGAAATAAAAATCTGGCGGCGAATTGTTTTTACTTTGTACTTAAATCATTTACAGACGCATATCCTAGAAAATTTAATTATTATATATAAAAAAATCACAAATATCAAAGGCAAAATTCACATCGACACACCACTAATGCTCAACACGTACTAAAAGTTTTAAAAATATTGAAATACAGAATGCGCCTCTGGAGTGGTTGACCCCAAAATGGCAGGCTGCGTGAAAGATGCGCGTAGCACCCCCCACCACCTGAGTTCCCTATCTGTTTGTTAGGTGATCCGTGTTAATACTTGCAAAAGTTTTTCTTTACTGATTTATCTTTCTTAATTGACTTTTTAAATTGTTATAATAATTAATACCTATTTTAAAATTTAATAAACGGTACTTAATTATTTAAAAGTAATACTTTGCTACAAATTAATATAAATAAACTAAAAAGTAACGGAGAACAAAATGTCTAGTTTACTTCACACCAATGTTAATTTCAACACTTAGTTTTAATTCATGCAATTATCTGGCTATTACAACACTAATAGCATTAGTTTAATGTAAAATGTAATTACAGGTATTTTATCAAATGATATCACATTAGAAAACAAATGTCAATTGGATAACCGAATGTAAATGTTAAAAAAATAATTAAATTAAAGATTAATCGCGGTATGAAAAAAACGTATTTGCAAAATTAGAAAAAAGATCTATTTGAAAAAATCCAAACAAAAAGTTGCTAGAAGCAATTAAGTGTATTATTGATATAAAAGAAAGGCGTGAGATTGGTCATTTGACTCAATAAATCCCATAATAACATAAGAAAAAAGTAATTAAGTTTATATAATTGCAAAAAAATATAAATAATAACAACAACAAGAAAGAAAGCAGATAAAGTGGATCTAAAATCTATAAAGAATTATTTAATATGGTAAATGACAAGAATGATAGTTTAGTTCGGTATTAATATAAAGAATATAATAAAAAATATTTTTTTTAATTTGTCAAACGCTCTGTGTTTATTGTATTAAATCCTAGTCGATAAGTGAACAAGTTTCCCAACTTGTTTTTATTTTTGTAAATAATTATATTCTCTAATTTTCACTTAAAATTAGAGAAGCTATCTCTCTTAGTTTTTAAATATTTTTGGGTTACATTTTCTACGCTTACAAGCGTTTTTAGAATATTATTTTGATTTACTTTACGCTATATCTTTCCATATTTTAAATTTAAACTTCGCGCGCTTCTTCCAGCAATGAAGGATTTGAGATAAGCGGCTAAATTCGGCCTAGCAGACGAAAACGCCGACGGTCTGAGCGAACAACTCAACCACGCGCCTCGTGCAAGTAAAGTCACCGCACCGCTATTATTTTATATTAAAATTGTGGAAACTATTAATTTTACGCTTTAGTTTATTAGATATTAGTGTTTGGAACATTTTGAACTATAGAACAATGGAGAGTCTGGTACTTCGCGTATAATCGGGCTGGCCAGCCAAGTAGCTACGAAAGACATCTAATGGTAAGTCGTTTCTTGACAATTTTTCATTGCTACGCTATTTTTAGTAAATAAGTTTTTAGGCTCTTTTTTCCCTGTCGGAGCCCTGTGGAAAGATACAGTCCCTCTTAACTCCCACACGTTTTTCTCGAGCTATCTCGAGTGGTCCTTCGGTATATTTTATTTTCTACAGAAGGCCTGACCTCACCATTTGGTCCAGGTTCGAGCCGGATAACAGGACCCCGGGAAAAATTAAAGTCTAAATCGCATTTTGTTAAATATAAAATTTTTAATAAATACGCTGACCTTGCTCTTTTTGCTGTGCTCGCAGTAAAAATAACAAGTAAAAAAGTACCGAACGCGCATTGTTTTCGCGCATTTCCTACCTCTTTTTGGTTTGGCGTCGACTGCACGTAGGAAAAGTTTCCAACACACGATCTTAGAGAGGTAAATGAGACTTGTTTACATTGTTTATCGCCTATTTTCTTTTCTTTTTAAACGCTTTTAATTTTTAAATATTAAAAATTTCGGAAACTAATCGTTCACCTGTTTTAACGGAGTTTTTTAAAAACATTACAATGAGTACGCAACTTAAGAAGTTAGAAGCACTCCGTAATGTGCAACATAATCGCATTAATACTCTTCATAACTTAGCTAATGCTTGCCTAACGGATGATACAAAAAAACCGTGTTTACAGGTTCGACTTATCGACCTTGATGAAATGAAAGAAACATTTTTTATTTATCAAAATCAAATAATAGAGGCTTATTCGGCAAGTCCGGAGAGACTGGAAGAAGAAAATGAACGCCTTACTGAGTTTGACGACAGCTTCTATGATATTAAAAGAATTCAAAAACAACTATTTGAGGTGAAAATTGAAGCTCCTCAACCTCAAAACTTAACGCAAATTTCAAACTCTTCTGATCCAGACCGCTTTATGGCGTCTTTAATGCCAAGACTGCGCATTGTCGAATTTCATGGCGACATCACTAAGTTTCCAACCTTTCTAGATATGTACAATAGTTCTGTACACAATAATCCTAGTATTCCTACAAACGCTAAATTTAATTTGTTACTGTCCTACCTAAAAGGACCGCCTTTAAACGTAGTTAAACACTTACAAATAACCGACGCTAATTATATAATCGCTTACAATACGCTTCTAAAACGCTATCATAACCCCCGCTTATCGGCTCAAACTTATTGGCGCTCCGTGTATAATTTTCCCGCTCTCAAAGACGACAATCCAGAAACGCTGCGCACGCTGCTTGATGTTTTTTCAGAAAACATTGAGGCTTTAAAAACTCTAAATTACGACACTGATCAATGGTGTTTTCCGCTCGCCAACATTTTACTAGATAAATTGCCTGAGGTACTGCTTTCGCGCTTTGAACTAGCTAATTCTAGGTCTAATGAAATGCCCAAATATCAAGAAATTTATCATTTCCTTGAAACTCAATGTAATTCGCTTTATTCGCTCCAATCTAAAAATAGATTTAAAAATAATAAACAGTTTTATAAAAATAACGCCTCGCCTTATTATACAAAAACGCTCCTTGGTACGGAAAATACTCATTCTAAAGATAGATGCGCTTTTTGTGATTCTAACACACATTCAATATATTTATGTAACGCATTTAAAGGTAAATCTCCCTACGAACGCTATTCTTACGCTAAAAATAAAAAACTATGTTTAAATTGTTTAAGCTCAATACATTTAACAAATTCTTGTCAAAGTCTACGCTCATGTCGCTATTGCCCTGGTAATCAAAGACACCACTCATTAATTCATTTTGAGCGAAATTATAATTGCGCTAATTCTCAAAATCAAAATAGATCCCATTTTGATGCTAACGTGAATTTCTCACAAAATCTCTCTAATATGTCTCCCAACGCATCTCCAAGTCGTTCACCACGTGGTTACTTGGCCAGTCAGCAAAGTTTTAGATCCCCGGCTACTGGGTGTCCGCTTCAAAATTACTCTACTCAAAATAATAACAATTTTACTTCGACGTCTTCTAATTCACAAGTACCAATCGCAACTCCTTCGGGTTCTAACCCCACGCATTGTGGTTTTATTTCTGCGCAATCGCAAGTTTTATTGTCAACTATCCTAGTAAAAATTCAAGATGTCCGCGGTAACTTTCAAACAGTTAGAGCCGTTTTAGACAGCGGTTCGCAAAACAGTTTTTGTTCTCAAAAATTAGCGCAACAATTGGGCCTTCCCAGACAACCCTTATGTTCAAATATACAGGGGGTTGGAGGCAACTCTCTTACTTCTGATCTAGGATCGATTTTTATTAAAATTTGTAATTTTCAAAAACCAGATATTTTTGTGTCTACGCAAGCGATTATTTTGCAAAAGGTTTGTACTGATTTACCGTCAGTAAAAATAAATACAGAAAATTGGCATTTTATAAAAAATTTACCCTTAGCAGATCCCACTTTTTACAACCCTTCGCCTGTAAATTTACTAATTGGTATGGATCTCTTTCCACTAATTATACAGGGTGAAAAAATCGCTAGCGATGATCCAAATCATCCCTTTGCTATGGGAACTATTTTCGGCTATATTTTGATGGGACAAATAAATCAACCCTTAATTTCTACCCCGCCAATTAATGCTCTTTTTTGTCAAAATGAAAATGACTCGCTTTCGCAATTAATTTCAAAATTTTGGGAAACCGACTGCGTCCCCCAAAAAACTCATTTGAAACCAGAGGATGAAATTTGTGAAAATTATTTTAAACAGAGCGTGTCGCGTAATCAAGACGGCCGGTATACTGTCTCCCTTCCCTTTCGCACATTTGACAATCCACCGCAGTTTCCTGGAATAAAACAAGTCGCGCTAAATCGTTTCTTATCTTTAGAAAAAAAACTGCTTCGCGATAAAAACTTGTATTGTGAATATTCTAAATTTATGAATGAATATTTGGAATTGGGTCATATGGACTATGACTCAGAAAAAGAAGACGATTCAGACAGCTATTTTATTCCACGTTTCGCTGTTGTTAAAAATGAAGCTATCACTACTAAGACAAGGGTAGTTTTTAATGCGAGTATTACTGACCCTTTTAAGCATATTTCGCTTAATCAAGTATTATTATCGGGTCCAAAACTACAAAAAGATATTATTCAAATATTATTACATTTTCGCCTTAACCCTGTGACGCTCACCTGCGATATTCAAAAAATGTATCGTGGTATAAATATCAACCCTGATCATCAAAAATACCAAAAAATATTTTGGCGGTTTAACCCTAATGAAAAAGTTTCCATTTTTAAACTACGAACTGTCACTTACGGAGTGAACTGTTCACCATATCTCGCTTTACGCACCCTTCAGCACTTAGCTGAATCCGAATATGATAACTACCCTCACGCTGCTCAAGTTATACTTAACGATACCTATATTGATGACGTCACTACTTCATGTAAAACGGTTCAAGAGGCGTTAAATTTGCAGCATGAGCTTACGGAGTTATTAGGAAACGCTGGCTTGAAATTACACAAATGGTCTAGCAATCGCTTAGAAGTGATCTCTCATTTAGATCCCTCCTTAGTCAACCCCGCAGTTTTATCTCTCGATTCGGATGACGTCACTAAGGTCTTAGGCCTGTGCTGGCATCCTTCCTATGACGAGTTTCGATTTAACATATTACCTAATCAGCAAAGCTGTACTAAAAGGACGCTTCTCTCATTTTTAGCACGCTGCTATGACCCCCATGGTTATCTTACCCCAGTAACATTCACTTTAAAATATTTGATTCAACAAATTTGGTTACTTGGTATTTCCTGGGACGCCACGCCTACTTTAGAAATAGTTCGTCAGTGGACACTCTATCAATTTGAATTTCAAGTTTTAGAAAAATTTAGTTTACCCCGCCACATTGACATCACCAACGCCGAATCCATCGATCTCTGTGGTTTTTGTGATGCGAGTGAACGAGGGTACGCATGCGTAATATACTTACGTGTCTTACGAAACGCTAAATATCACATATATTTTGTTCTTGCGAAAAGTCGCATCGCTCCACTTAAAAAATTTGTTAGTATTCCGAGAATAGAACTTCTAGCCGCTACTCTTTTATCTGAGGTCTTAAAATACACATATGATATCTTCATAAAAAGGTTCACAATAAATAATATTTACGCTTTTTCGGACGCAATGGTTGTTTTACACTGGATAAAATCCCATCCAAGTAAATGGAAAACTTTTGTCGCAAATCGTGTTAGTCTTATCCAAGATAATATTAATCCAGAATGTTGGTTATATACCCCCACCTTTCTCAATAGTGCCGATGTAGCCAGCCGCGGCTGCTCGCCGAGTGAGCTTTTAAATCATCCCCTATGGTGGGCCGCCCCTAGTTTTTTACAAGAATCTTTCGATAAATGGCCAACAAAAACCCCGCAAGTCAAAATAAATGACAGTTTAGAGACTGAGGAACGAAAAAATGTTGCTCTGATTTCTTGTGACCGAACAACGGAAAATTTTTTAGATTCGCTTTTAAATAATAAATCCGATTTTTACGCTATTCAACTACTTTTAGCCCGCAGTTTACGATTCATAAATAATTGTAGACTATCCGCAGACGTCAGAAAAAAGACAAATATAGATTATATCGATCTCTTTAACGCTTTAAAATGTTTGGCTAAGCACGAACAACAAAAATACTTTTCTGAAGTAATTCTTAACCTTCAAAACCAGAAAAAATGCATAAAACCCATACAAAAATTGAATCCCTTTTTAGACCAGGATGGTCTTATAAGAGTTGGAGGACGCATTCAACAAGCCATGACTATTTCTTACGGACAAAAACATCCTCTTCTTTTACCCAAGGAAAGTAGACTTTCTTATATTTTTATTGAATATATGCACAAAAAATATTTGCATGTCGGAGTGCAAACAGTCCAATATCTCATTAGTCAAATTTTTTGGATTTTATCTGCCAAACGCTTAATTAAAACGGTTTTATCCAAATGTGTTCGTTGCTTTCGCGTCAAACCGCATTCTTATGAGCAAATCATGGGACAAATTCCGTCCTACCGCTTGATTCCACAAAAGCCTTTTACTTTTAGTGGAGTAGATTTTAGTGGTGCTATACCTATCACTCTCAGTAAACACAGAGGTGTAAAAACACAAAAAGCATATATCTGCCTTTTTATTTGTCTAAATACTAAAGCTTTACTTCTCGAGTTAGTGTCAGATCTAACTTCGGACGCTTTTTTAGCTGCGCTACGTCGCTTTGTTGCCCGAAGAGGTTACATAAAAACTCTTTTTTCAGACAATGGCACAAATTTCGTTAAATCCAGCAAAGAATTGCTTGATCTTGCAAGAAATGCTTGCACGCAACAAGCTATCGCCTGGAATTTTATCCCTCCATCAGCTCCCCACTTCGGCGGTCTTTGGGAGTCAGGGATAAAATCAGTGAAAACTCACTTAATTCGTACCATTGGCTCGCAAATTCTAAGTTATGAGGAGTTGTACACGGTTCTTTGTCAAATTGAGGCGATTTTAAATTCTCGCCCCTTGACCCCGCAATCTACCGACTGTAACGATCTACAGGTTTTAACACCGGGACATTTTTTAACACATGGACCTTTAGTTTCTGTTCCTGACGAAGATTTTTCAAGTAAACCTGAGAATCGGTTATCGCGATGGAACTTGGTCCAACGAATACAAGCCGATTTTTGGCGTCGTTGGAGCCAAGAATTTTTACATACCCTTCAAGTACGAAATAAATGGTTGGAACCATGCGCAGAGCCAAAAATAGGTACCCTCGTTCTTATCAAAGACGAGTTATCACCGCCCCTTCAATGGCGGGTAGGTCGCATTATTGAAATTTTTAAAGGGCCTGATGGGCACGCTAGGGTGGCAAATGTTCGTACCGCGTCCGGTATCTTTAAACGACCTTTAGTCAAGCTTTGCCCCCTTCCAATTGATTCAGATTCACCTACCGAAAAATGATGCTCATTTTGGTGGGCCGAATGAACAAGTTTCCCAACTTGTTTTTATTTTTGTAAATAATTATATTCTCTAATTTTCACTTAAAATTAGAGAAGCTATCTCTCTTAGTTTTTAAATATTTTTGGGTTACATTTTCTACGCTTACAAGCGTTTTTAGAATATTATTTTGATTTACTTTACGCTATATCTTTCCATATTTTAAATTTAAACTTCGCGCGCTTCTTCCAGCAATGAAGGATTTGAGATAAGCGGCTAAATTCGGCCTAGCAGACGAAAACGCCGACGGTCTGAGCGAACAACTCAACCACGCGCCTCGTGCAAGTAAAGTCACCGCACCGCTATTATTTTATATTAAAATTGTGGAAACTATTAATTTTACGCTTTAGTTTATTAGATATTAGTGTTTGGAACATTTTGAACTATAGAACAATGGAGAGTCTGGTACTTCGCGTATAATCGGGCTGGCCAGCCAAGTAGCTACGAAAGACATCTAATGGTAAGTCGTTTCTTGACAATTTTTCATTGCTACGCTATTTTTAGTAAATAAGTTTTTAGGCTCTTTTTTCCCTGTCGGAGCCCTGTGGAAAGATACAGTCCCTCTTAACTCCCACACGTTTTTCTCGAGCTATCTCGAGTGGTCCTTCGGTATATTTTATTTTCTACAGAAGGCCTGACCTCACCAATAAGACTAATTGGCAATTACATCTCTCCTCGTAGTGACGTCAAATTTTGCCTTAAACTCGAGGCTACCATGACTGATACTGGAATTCGGCAGATGGTTTGTTTTTAGTTAATGTCCACGTTTAATATTTTCTTTTCAGACTGGTTACGTTCGTACCGAAGAGTGCCCAACAAGGCTGAAACTCCCTGGTGGTATACGAGCTACTAATATTCCCCTATTGAGGATTAGCCCATAAACTTATTTTTTCATCCTCGCAATATCCCTGTCAATTTTATTTTATCTTAATTTACTACAAAATTTTAAATGAAACTGTTTCAACTGTAACTCACAATTAAACTTGTTGTGTTGTGTGTGTGTGTTTATTCCAATATTTTGTTTTATATATTTTATTTAGTTCACTAGCTGAGACAGCTTCGTTCTTTTTATTCTTCGAACTAGCATGGTATTAACTAGAAGCTCGATTGCTCCCACATTCACATGTCGATGGAGTTTATATTCATAACTTTTTGCGTACTTATAGTCTCTGCTACAGTTTCGATTTTGCAGTCCCGATGAAGGTCACCATTTCGATCGCACCAAGGTGCATTCACAATGTTTCTTAATACTTTATTTTGAAATCTCCGTATAACTGGAATGTTATCCTCTTCAGTGCAACCCCATAGTTGAATACCATATGTCCATACTGGTTTCAGTATTTGTCTATAAAGTAACTTGTTATGCATAGTTAAACTTCCTTTCAATTAGCCAGTTCATTTTTCTAACATGTGCTTTCCAGCGCAATTTGGTATCAAGTGTCACAACGTGTGATTTGTATGTGATTTACATTTTTATTTGTATATTCGCCATTTTATGGCCCAATTATAAACTTGCGTACCTGCGTGGAAATTTTTATCAATAATTTTGTCTATTTTAATACTGAAGTTACAGTTTTGCTATTGATTCTTCAATAGATTTTTCTGCCGCCAATAAACTAGTATCATTGGCAACTGTTGTTAAGTGAAAAACTTCTGGGTTTGGTCGCATGGGAATAGTAAGTGTAACTAAGGGCCTAGTACGCTACCCTGGGGCACCCCTGCTTGAATATCTCTTAAATCAGATATGTATGATTCCAAAATATAAGAATATTGTTTTGGCAGAAAAAGTTTTGGTTTAAAATTAAGCCACACTTTATCAAATACTCTGCCAATCTATGGGCACCTAAGCTCACACTAAGTAGTGTAGTTATAGTGTACGTGTGAGCTAATATAACTAGAAACTGAAATATATTTTATTCAACTCCAGACTCAATTACCTTTCGTTTGATACCACACAAGCCATGTTTTGCCTTAAACTCTAATTTTTAAAATCTACCCCCACCCTTTTTTTAAAAACTAAAATGTATTTTGTTTAACACCAGACTCATTTACCTTTTGTTTGATATCATACACGCCATATTTTCACTTAAACTCTAATTTTTGACATCTACCCCCACCCTTTTTTTTTAAATAACTTAAAATTCATTTTGTTTAACTCCAGACTTCGTTACCTTTCATTTGATATCACACACGTCATATTTTCACATAAACTCTCATTTTTGAAATCTACCCCCACCCTTTTATGTGCCTTGCGTTCGGTGGATTTCGTTCACTTTTTAATGGGACCACCACGGCCCAAGACTCAGCCTAGGTACCAAATTTCATTTAAATCGGACAAGCGGTTTTTGAGTTATGCGGGTTGGTCGTTACAGACAGACATACAGACAGACAGACAGACATACAGACAGACAGACAGCAAGACAAAAAAGTTTCAAAATCATCTGAAACGCAAAGATATATAAAAATTTTTGAAATCGGAGCAACTATTTTTTCTCGAAAAAATTAGGATCACCATAGCTCACACTACTATAAGTAGTATTGTGAGCTAATACTTGTGCTACTTCTAGCGAGACTGCAGAACAAAACTTTTCCTTCTTTTGGTGCTTTTTCTGTTATGTTATTAATTCTGTGTACTTGGTCTATCGTGGAAAGCTTGTCTCGAAATCAAAATTGATAGAATAATTTTTTGTCTTTCTATGATTGGTTTTATTCTTTTATATTAATATAGGATATTTAAAATTTAAATAATATAGTAAAATCAACGGATAAAGACATTAAATTGATGGATACTTAATCTGTTACACTAGGTTTAAAAGACAATACACCAACTTTTCCAAATACCCTGTTCTCACATGTGGCAATTTTTTGAATTGCTCAAATTGATTCTGAGTAAGTTTTTTATTTGTCTACGCTAGCCATAGTCATTTCTAGCAAAATTAAAAATGGCTATTTAGTTTAGAACTTGATCGCAGTAGCAAATGTTATTACTTATACTTTCCTTGCGATGCAGTGAGCAACAAAATTATTTCATATCAAGTCACAAGAAAGTTCCGTCGTTGTGAGTTCTACGAAAGAGGTTAGGTTTGTTTATGGGGAGTGGAGAAGGGAATTACCTCCCAAAACCCCTAAAAATATATAAAAAGTATAAAGGGTAGTAATTACTACAGATACCACCTGAAAAAACCATCCTGAAAAAGAAATTGTTTGTATGCTTTACTACTAACCTTCCTAGAATATTATAGCAGAACCGCCGGCGCCAGAAAACTTACTTACGAATAATCTATTATTATTAATTAGCTTTTAAATTTTGATTTTAACACGTGTTCATCATAAATGTAGATAAATTGATGACCAGTATAACAGCAACAAAAGGTTATACCTATGTATTTTCTCACTTGATAAAAAATCTATTCAGGATGTACATACATATATTTATAACCCCTTATTTTTAAGATTAAGTCATTTTGATTTAGATCTAAATTTAGAACGTGATCTATAATAATGAAACTTGGTAAACCAAGGCACTGTACATCAATTAAATGCCAAAAAGAAATCTAATGCTATTTTTAGTGGTATTTGTAATTATTTTTGTCTTAGTAGTATCACCGTCTTCTAAAAGTTCCATCTCTTAGAGGGCGTTGAATATAATCATACCGATCTTGCTGATGCTCTACTACAAAGTTTACTTTTTTGGCTTCTTTTCCTCCATTTATATTCTTTAGTAGCTTGTAATTGGGGCCTCTTATAATTTGAACCAAATTATTCCAAGTTTTCTAGAGTCGGTATAATTTCCTCTTCCTTTGGAATCATCTGCATCATGCAGTTGTTGATTTTTTCCAATGGAAATCCAATTCTCCAATCTTTCAAAACTTTTTATATTGTTCAATTTTATTGTCAAAACTTACTTTAAATTTATGCTGAATTTAGCTCAAATTTTCTGGAATCTGAAAATTTACTTCATGAAAATAATTCAGTCAGCTTCAGTTTTAAAATAATTTCCCTGCAAAACCATTTCTAACTATTTTAATTTTTGATCGTATTTCCTATCATTTATTTTTTTATTTAGCCACGCGCTTATATATTTGTAATGTGACAATAGTCTGATTTCCAGACGTTTGGATTCTTCTTTATGATCATATATTTAGTTTTCTAAAGATTAATTTTAATTCAATAATTCGGAACTGCTGCGTTTAGTTTTTTTTAATAAACGGATCATAACCGAGGTTCTGTCGGCATACACAATAGTACTTATCCTTAATCCTAAGTAATCATTAACATACATATTTACAATAAAAGATCACCCTTTATCAAAATAGATTCACAACCACTATTAGAATTGATGATACCTACTCCCAATTTTGAAACAGACGAATTTAGATTCAGAAAATATCAAGATTTAAAAAATCCTGAAATAAAATATATTAGATATTTTATTGTTGATGATTTTTAGTAAGCAGACAATATATTTAATAAAAATAAAATCCTCAGCGTTTGTATTTCTATAATCAGCCCTAACTTTCAAAACAACAAATCATAATCCTTTTGAAACTACTTAAGTACCACGTATGATATCAATAAATTTCAAATACTTGGATAAAGCAACATTACATTCTTAGCTGAAAAACTAATTATTTTCAAGACAAAGAAATAATGTAACATTTATAAATTAAAGAATCACATCTATTAAGGAATGATTTTTACTATAAGATCCCAAGCATATCAAAGATTTCTTTACCTTGTGTTCAGTTGCTATTTATTCCATATCAAACATATTGGCCACATAACGCAACCATTTATTCCGCCATATTGAATATTAACTTGTCAACTATAAAAACCGCAAGAAAAAATCTAGCACAAAAATTAGACGCGCATGATATCAAAAATCGTGCAACACTATATCCAGCACGAACAAATGAACTAAATATTAAAAATCTGGTATAAGCGAACGCAACTTTAGCTTAGTGGGACTAATGCCAATAAACTGTATTCGCTTTGTTAAAAACTTACCCAAAGTTACCTTGTAATTGCGTTTTCTCATGTGAGTTTAATAAGCAGGATTTAGTTCAGTCCTGCAGAAATATATAAATTTAAACCAAACGAATAAACTTTGTTGGTAAATTTACCCAAGCTTACAAAGAACAATTGTTGTCTCGCTTTTTTAAATGCTAAAGGTGAATTCTGTCTTATTTTAACTCACAAATGACCATGGGTTAAAGTAAAACATTGATCAAAGGAGAAAGCGAGTTATGTTGGAGATCATGGACCTAAAAATACTCTGCAGATTCATTAGAAGCGGGGTTTTGCGGAATAAAATTTTTATTGTAATGTAACACTCTACACACATTCATTACACATAATATTACGAATCTTACTATGTGTGTTATGTTTTCACCATCGTCAGGGTAACGACTAACAAAGAGGAACCGGAAAGTCTGCAAGACAGGAAAATAATATGTGGGTTTCTACCGCACGCGATCGCATTGCATTGTTAGTTTGTATTTCCTATTAGCAGAAACGAGTATAATATAGTTTTTTAGTTTATGCTATTAGGTACCTATCGAAGATCTTTCGTCATATAATTTCCTCTTTTTTTTTCAATATGATGTAGTTTTATGGCATCTATAGTTGGTTTTTTTCTAATTTTTCTCGATACTGGCTTTACACAACTTTTTGCAGATGACACATTAATTTATTTAGAACACAAAGATCTTTCCGAAACTCCAAAAATTATTAGTCAGAGCATATTATTTTAAAAGGCTTTCCGTTTTCGGTCTAGAAGCAAATCATATTACTTTTTGGCAACAGACCATTTCCCCCTAATTTGACCCCGCTGAATCCGAATATCTCTGTTGCCAACTCGAAAACTCGACAGGGACGGAGAAAATCCCCCCCAAACACCCAAAAACCTGTTTTTTTCAGTTTTATGCAATGTTCTCGAAAACTAACCTTTTTATCAAAAATTGCAAAGAACAGTTTTTTGTGGAGAATAAAATTCCCTTTCTAACGATGTATTGGTCAATAAGGTTAGGAAAAGCAAGTAGCTCTTCAGTGGCGTACGTAAATTGGGATTATTTAGAAAAAACATGTTTATTATAGGTTTTTCAAAATTTTCTCAAAAACTACACTTTTTAGTAAAAAATATGTAGTATACTTTATTGTAGAACATAACATTTTCTTTTAAAAACTTTATTAAAATGTCGGGTTGTTGCCATATTTAAGGCTTCAGAGGCGTACTAATATAAACTTATTTTCAAAAATAACTGAAATAATCAGTTTCTCTTGCATATTTAAATATCTTTTCTAAGATTTTTAGAGAAAAATGTGCCTTTATTCTTTATTGAGGATAAGACAATTTCTTTTTAAATGATATATTACAAAGTGAGGTTAATGTTATGATAAATACTTCAAAAAGGTTCGTAATTTATACCTAAAAATAAAATGTTTCCAAATTAAAATAGACTGTTTTTGGATTAGATTAGATATCTTGATTTATCTAAATAAGTTCTTTAAAGCAAAAAAACACCGGTGGTTATAAGGGGAGCCCTAAGCAATATTTTTGTGCAGAAAGTAACAGTAGTAACTTTGACACAGGTGTTTTTGGTTATTTTTTTAAGCATATGGAACTAAAAATAAAGTGGTGAATATTATGCAACGGTTTGGAGGGGGGGCATAATCATAATTAGGTACTCATACTTTCGACCTTTTGAACTTTCGACCTTTTGTTTTTTGATCTTTTGTACTTTCGACCTTTTGTACTTTCGACCTTTTGTATTTTCGACATGGTGGTTATAAGGGGAGGGGGCATAGGGGCCATGGCCCCCTGCTAAGCAATATTTTTGTGCAGAAAGTAACAGTAGTAACTTTGACACAGGTGTTTTTGGTTATTTTTTTAAGCATATGGAACTAAAAATAAAGTGGTGAATCTTATGCAACGGTTTGGAGGGGGGGCATAATCATAATTAGGTACTCATACTTTCGAGCTTTTGAACTTTCGACCTTTTGTTTTTGATATTTTGTACTTTCGACCTTTTGTACTTTCGACCTTTTGTATTTTCGACCTTTTGTACTTTCGACCTTATTTTTTCGACCTTTTGTACCTTCGACCTTTTATTCGCCGCTCTTTATTATCCACCGAAAAGCTAATAAAACACAAAATTGATTTTTTTTGGATTGATCTTAAATAATTTCTTTAAATTAAGAACACCACTGGAGCGGTAAATATAAAATAACTTCCACTTTGTTATACATCGTTTGAAAGGAAATTTTATTGGCTATGACGAAGTATAGAACACATTTTTTGATAAAGAGCTTGGTTTTTAAGAAAATTGAATAAAACGTATGAAAAACATGTTTTTTTTTAATGATTTGTTGAAATCACCCCCATTGACGGACGTCGCTGGAGAGTTTGCTATAAGTCAAACCCCACCGAGTTTCAAATTTTTAAAAAGGAAATGTCCCTGTCTACAAAAAAGTGTAGAACAAGTTTTTTCATGTTAAATTTGGTTTTTGAGAAAATTAGATAAAACCTGTAACAAAAGTGAAGTTTTATTTATAAAACCGATTTAATCATGTTATACGTCATTTTGAAGAAAATTTTATTGAGTATACCAAAATGTAATACATGGTTTTCTGTAGATATTACTTTTTAAAAAAATTAAATAAATCTTGGAAAAAACATAGGTATTTTTTCAACTTTTTTTAATTACTTCAATTAACGGACGCCGCTGGAGAGCTTGTTATTAGTCTAACTCTATTAAGTTATACCATGTTGAAAAGGCAATTTTATTGTCTACAATAAAGTATATTATACATTTTTCTCTTAGAACCTTAGTTTTTAAGAAAATTTAAAAAAACCTCAAACTTTCAGATTTTGGGGGTCTGGGGGGGTTTTTGGATGTTTTTGCAGCCATTTAAAAAAAATATATTATGTTATTATTTTTTAATTATACAAATATATATTTTGAATGTACACCTGTGACAATTTGGGCTTTCCAGCGGCAATTTAAAATTCCGCCGCCATTTTGGCCGCCATCTTGAATATCTCAGCCCCTGTCAATATTTCGAGTTGGCAACAGGGATATTCGGATTCAGCGGGGTCAAAATAGGGGGAATTGCCCATTTGCCAAAAAGTAATATAAAATGCTTCTAGAAAGTGGATTTTCCCGAATCTTGCCTGCACTATATGCATTCAGAACTTAAAATTATTGACTGGTTAAAAGTAAACAAGTAATGTGATACGCACAGAAAAAAATTTCATGTTCGAGGGCAAATGCCACGATATAAATACACACGTAGGAGGTAGGCAGAGTTTTGAAGTATTTAAATTCATTTCTACGGTAAAACCCAACAAAAGAAAAAGGAAACATTCAAATCATCAAACCAGAATAATGAACAAAACACTATAAGGGAGTGCTGCAGGAAACAAGACCCGAATATCTGTCAGCCTCTCTGAGGAGAGACACAGAAGTACATGGAGAGGAAGTAATGATCGAAAAAAAAAATGATAAAGAATAGTATTAAAAAGATTTAATCCCGAAAAGCTAGCGGACCTAGGGGAATATACGCTGAAATGCTTAAATATGGATCAGAGATGCTACTAGGAAATCTCACATATATTATCAATCAATGTATAAACGGACATCCAGTACCTGATGATTGGAAAATTGCATTCATATCCTCAATACATAAAAATGGAAACAAGCTGGATTGTAACAATTACAAAGTAATTTCAGCAATCAGTACTGTACGGTATCCAATAGAGAATGATTTTCATGAACAAGAAGAAGAGCAAAGTGGGTTTTTTGCAGGCAGATCTGGTAGTGATAATGTTTTTTCTTAAACAAGTAATTGAGAAAAGGAGTGCCAGAAATATAGAGACTCATCCCACCTTTATGAACCTACAAAAAGCATAAGATACTGTTCCAGTAGAAAAATTATGGACAGTGTTAGAGCAAACTAATATAAATCATACAGACATAAAATCGATAAAAGAACTATACAAAGGGTCAACATTTTAAAACAGGTTAAAAGTAAACAGATTAAAATTAAATACAGATAAGATAAAATGTTTAATAATAGAAAGACATTTGTTTAAAATATTTTTGTTAAAAGAAGTAAACTGAACATATAATTGATTCATTTAAATATCTTGGTATAATAGACTTAAAATTAAACGACCAACAGCATGAAAAACTGATAAACACAATGGCTAGTAAAATCGGTGATTTAAAAAGAGATAGTGAACATTTCAGTTCATGGTTAAAAAAAGTTATATATAATAATTACCACACTTTATTTATTGTGACACATTTTTTTTATATTCGGCAAATCAAAGCGTTTTCGAAAATTTACATTTTATTTAGATTGTATTTTTATTTATAAAATTTAACATATTTTACTTCCAGAAAATTTAAAATCATATTTGACTCGAAATAATTCAAATTGTTCCGTTAGTGAAAATAAGACAATACGCCCTGGCCGATTTGTAGCGAGACGATTCGCCGCGGGGACAGTTTGTCGCCGGTCAATTCGCCGCAGGACAATTCTCCGCGAGATTTATTTTTTACTTTTTATTTTAACTACTTTATTTTTTGTCTCCTAGTCGGAACTACCCTTCTATAATACATCAAAACTTTACTCATAATTCATTTTTCATAATTTTTGGGTGGGAACTAGCGGTAATAGCATTGTTATAGACGCCGCGCCGGACGGTGGTCTAAATTTAGTGCACGCATAGATTTCATGGCCATTAACTTTGTCATGGTCTTGACCTATTGGCTAATTTTTGCCAATCTTTTTTTGAACATCATTCGCAACAATTAAATTTGTTTGAATACAGTGGCGGCTGCTACAGGGATGGCAACCGGGCAGTGCCCTCCCAAAACTAGACAACAAAGAGTATTTTTAATTGATTTATTTAAAAAAAGTTAAATCTTCCCTTACGACATGATTGTCTAGTTCTTTATATTATCTGTGGTTAACAACACGCGATTAATTGGGTGAACGTTTTTAGCGACACAAAGCAAGTGGTATTCATTTAAACAACCACATAGAATTTTCTATGCTAGGCAAGACCGATATTAGGTGCCAACTAAATAGCGCCTATAGGCAAAACATTACCGAACATAATGAAAATGTGACAAAAATTAGACATTATACTTAGTAGGTTAATAGACTGTTTAAAATTCTGTGGGATTATTGAGGTTGCTCTACGTAGCCATAAAAAAGAATGGCGAATAGACTTTATCTATAAACAAATAAACTAAAAACTACACCAAGTAGCTGCTTGTTTGGAAAATACTAAAATAAAATTGTTTCGGTAAGTTTTTTTAACTAATTTTTCATGCAATTTAAATTTCTCCCCCCCAATTTATAACGTCACCAGCCGCCACTGTTTGAATATGCAGATCCAACTCAAAAGAATCAACTTATTAAGAATTATTTCGAGAAAGTTAGTGCGCCATAACTGACACTGTTGTGGTGCTGTCAAAAAATTGCCCCGGTGCAGTTTCAAAAGATTACAAAAGTGCATATTAGTGCAACCGAGGTTTCAATATCAGAAACTCATGTTACCTTTGTGGACCTACAAAAAGCATATAATACCGTTTTAGTAGAAAAATTATGGACAGTGTGAGAAAAAATCAGTCATACCTACATAAAAGCGATAAAATAACTATACAAAGGGCAAAATCTAAAGTGAAAATCGGAAAACGACTTTCAAAAAAATTCTTGGTAACGAAACGCTTAAGACAGAGATTTCGTATCTCTCCAACTATTTTTAAAATATATATCACAGTAGCTCTAAAGACTGGAAATTTTATCTTTAGACTTCATGATAGGTGACCATAAAAGACCACTTTCTTTAAGGCCTTTGTTGATATCGAATCCTTTGGATACTTCATTACCCTATTTTGTTTGAACATAATAAATTTTAAATTAAAGGTGAACTCCCGTCTGCTTTTTAGCCATTTTCCACTCCGAAACAGTTCACTAAACAAATAAAGACAAGCTGATATTTTCCTTGAGCAAATTTCAACTGCACGCTCTATGTACAACCATGTTAGCTGGTCTTTTGAAAGAGTCCTGCTTTAGTGCTGTCTGAGTTGCTATGGCCTCTAAAAATTATGTACCTATAAACGAATGGATTTTTCTGAATGGAAAATGCCCTACTTAGGCACTTGTTGTACCCCCACTATCTATTGTTTCAACCCTGAAAACCCACGGACTTGGCGAATTTCCTTTCCAAAAGAGATTCTCTTACCGCAGCGAATGTAGAACATTAATACCAATATTTATCTTTTGGTTTAACGGTTTAACTCTACTCCTTTGACATTTGATAACAATTCAATTGATATTTGGACTAATTATTAATTAAAGCCTCGGTTTAACTATGGATTTAACCTAGTATAATAAGAGGTTTAATTAAAGATTCGGCAATATTTGATTGAATCACTTACATTTAGTAATCTTTTGTCATTTACAAAACTTGACACTGTCGAAAAACGTTTTCATTTTACCTAATTTTCGTTAGCTGGTCTTTTGAAAGAGTCCTGCTTTAGTGCTGTCTGAGTTGCTATGGCCTCTAAAAATTATGTACCTATAAACGAATGGATTTTTCTGAATGGAAAATGCCCTACTTAGGCACTTGTTGTACCCCCACTATCTATTGTTTCAACCCTGAAAACCCACGGACTTGGCGAATTTCCTTTCCAAAAGAGATTCTCTTACCGCAGCGAATGTAGAACATTAATACCAATATTTATCTTTTGGTTTAACGGTTTAACTCTACTCCTTTGACATTTGATAACAATTCAATTGATATTTGGACTAATTATTAATTAAAGCCTCGGTTTAACTATGGATTTAACCTAGTATAATAAGAGGTTTAATTAAAGATTCGGCAATATTTGATTGAATCACTTACATTTAGTAATCTTTTGTCATTTACAAAACTTGACACTGTCGAAAAACGTTTTCATTTTACCTAATTTTCATGTATAAGTTGCAGAAAACATAACGAACATTTTTAGTTGCTGCTGCTTTCAGTTATTGGCTTTCTCTCTATTTGAGAGAATTTACCAGAGGTATTTGGTAGGCTTCATTTATTTTCCTCTTTTGCTGCGATAATTAGATTTTTTAAACAGAAAGTTTTTAAACAAGAAAAAAATATGGTTAGGCTGTTATATTCCGTTTTCAACAGCTAATTTATTTATTTTAGTTCTTGATATTTTACTAGATCTACTTTTATTCTTATTTTTGTTCCATCCTAATGCAGTAAAATTTCCTCCGTTATCACTTACTAAGGTCATTGGTAGTCCAAATAATCGGGCAAAGATATTACGTATAATTGATTGGTAGTGTGAATAGTATTTGTCATAACAATTTCTGGCCATTTTGAAAAAGCATCACAAAGGACCAAAAAGTATGTTCTGTGAAAACGATCAGCTTGGTGTTTCCCAATGTGGTGAAATTTTCGCGGTCAAATGCTGCATTGACTGACAACTTCTACATGCTGAAAAACAGAAAGTTTTTAAACTAGAAAAGAAATATGGTTAGAATGTTATATTCCGTTTTAACAGCTAATTTATTTATTTTAGTTCGTGATATTTTACTAGATCTACTTTTATTCTTATTTTTGTTCCAAACATCAACTGAGATGGTGATTGATTAGTTGGTAAATGTTGTGTTTTCCTATGTTGCATCATTTTGCAACTTAAGATCTAATTCCATTACTCTTAGGAATTTTTTTAAAATTCTAATGCAGTAAAAGTTTTCCGTTATCACTTACTAAGGTCATTGGTAGTCCAAATCGGGCGTATAATTGATTGGTAGTGTCCATAGTATTTGTCATAACAATTTCAGGCCATTTTGAAATAGCATCACAAAGGACCAAAAAGTATGTTCTTTGAAAACGATCAGCTAATCAACATGTATTCGTTGCCAAGATGCTTTTGGTGTTTCCCAATATGGTGAAATTTTCGCGGTCGAAATTCTCAATATCCTGATCGATTTTTGGCCACCAGACAAATTCGAGCAAAGACTTTTATTCTTACCATGCCGGTATGAGCTTCATGCACTTTATCTAAAACTTATTTTCGCAGTGTTTTTAGAACCACAATACGTGATTCCTTAACAATGACACCTTCGTTCAAGGAAAACTCAACATCTTTTTCTCTAAATCCATCTTCTTAATTTTTTTTTCTATTTTGGAAAAAATTATTAACTTTTTTAAGTATAAGATCTTCATGTGTTTCTCTAACAATTTCTTTATGAGTTACTAATAGTATTAAAAGCTGTTGTGATTGATGAATCGTAACAGGATCCATATAATCATATGAGGTTGAGTTATATATATATATATATATATATATATATATATATATATATATCTGGATAAAGCATCTGCATTAAAATGTTTTTCTGTAGATCGGTAAACAATTACATAATCGAATTCTTGAGGAAATTGACCATAATGCAACACCCTGGTGGCAAGACGCAGCCCAAAGTCGCTGAAATGAAACTTTTGTAAGATAGAAATTTTTCTTCCCCTTTAACAATCGTTTCCTAGGCTTTGGAAACCGTTTTGGTGTTTTAGTCGGTCCAGAAAAGCTTAGTTACGTTGGAAATCCCTGCTGCAAAATCAAAATCTAATAGGTAACAATTGAAGGGGTAAGAATAAAAAGGGTACAAGTGCATTTTTTTAAATTATGGGATAACGATGTTTCCCTAAAGTTAAGGTGCATTTTTATTAGATTAAAATGGATTCTAGTGATTTTAAGTCTACCTAGTACACACTAGGTACACACTATTATATGTATTCTATTCTAATAAAAATGCACCTTAACTTTAGGGAAACATAGTTATCCCAAACTGCACTTGTACCCGTTTTATTCTTACCCCTTCAATTATAATAATATTGCATCTTTTTATTTATTGTAATGCATGAAGACTTTGCGGACTACAATTCGCGTATGCCACTACTGAGTTTTCAGTACGCAGCCGGAATTTAAATGCAATTTTACTTGTGCAAGCAAGCAAAAGCTCTGATGGCAAAGAAAAGAAAATTGCTCATTCTAAATGAGTAAAAAAGGTTCTATAACAACACTGTATTATATACGGTTGTAGTATTAGCAGTAGTGTGGGTTAGGCTTTAGGCCTGGCGATTAGGCATATGAAGCGACCTTTTTGCCAAACCCCGGGCATCCCCCCCTACTGCGTCCTTCCTTCACTAAGGAATCTGCCTGTTTTCTGTATAAGGGCCAGAATGTCGGGCTACCCCAGAATCAGAAGGTCCTCCGTCTCAAAGGCTTCCTCTTCGAATACCCTTCTTCTTGCATCCTTGTATACTTCACATGATGAGAGGAAATGCGCCGAGGTCTCGTCCTGGGCCCAACATCGCCCGCACGTCGCGTCCTCCTTCAATCTCATCTTCGCCAAGTGTCCTTATAGAACTTAGCGTCCACTTAGGACTCCCACTATGGCTCCTACCTCTCTTCGTGTTCTACGGAGCAGCCAGCATCAACGGGACTTGCTGTATCCTGTCACATACTCCTTCGCCTGTCAGGCGTTTTCTGAGTTGGTCCATTCCTGTATCTCTTTTTGGGCCCACTCTGTTAGGGTTGCCTTAAGCCGCGTTCTCACGAGTCAAGTTTAGTTGAACAACTTATAGTTGATCAACAAAAATTGAATAAAAACTATTGTGAGAACTTCTGTTTCAACTGAGTTTTTTGTTGTTCAAAAAAGTTTGATCCATTTCATTTTTCTTTCAAGTTGAAACAAATCTTGAAACGTAGGAACTAGGCAGTCAATCAACTGGCCGCGGTTTTAGTAGTTTTTAGAAGGAAATATTTTTTTTTGTAAAAATGAGTGTTAAATGGTCGGAAAATGTAATTATGACGTTTCTAAACTGTATTAGAGACAATAATGCCTCTGAAACTATCGTACCAATGACTATTGACGCTCCCAAATGTTTCTTCCTAAAATCCACTGCCTCACTCAAAAACGATGTTTTTTACGATTTTTGTTTGCACATATTTTTTTTAGTTTGTTTTGTAACAAAACTGCAACCACCCACTTAGCACAAAGTCGTATAAAACGTTAAATAAATGTTGAAAAAAAAATGTTTTTTTCCAACACAAATTTGTGTTAAAATTAAGTCAACTTTTGACATTAAAAATACCTGTAGAAAATCCTAACAAAAATTTCATGTAAAAGCATTACCAAAAATATATTTCTTAATAACGTTAAGAAACCAGCATGAAAAAACCATAATATCACTAACATTAAAAATAATACCATAAATATATGGTTATTTTTATAATGTTTTTCCTAGATCTCATTTCTATCGTTGAATTTAAGATATATGAAGCAAATAAATGTTTTGTTTTTTAAACATTAAAAAAAATGATACTATAGAGGGCGCTGCCGCATAGTTCCAGTTAGGGTCACTGCATCACGAAGACGTAGTGTCTTCTTACCAGGCTTCCAGGATGCAGTGACCCTAGTTCCAGTACCAGAACGGGCCATCGCCATTTTTAGTTGCATTTCGCTGCGACTTCATACGAGTCGATAGCAGATATGCTTTGTGCAATTTTGGTTACAATATTTACCTTTTGTAGAAACAAACATGGCAAATTAAAAGCACAATTATTAATAATGATAGTGAATACATATTTGGATAGGAATATACACCAGTTGTGTGGAAAAGATGGCAAGTTAAATAATAACCAATATGTACGCAGTGATTTAAATGAAGCATCACAAAATTAGGTAAGAAAAGTAAACAAAAGTAAAAAAATTGTTTTGTATAGAATATCGCATACCTACGTTATAGTTAATCAGACAGGGAATGCCACAATTCACCGCGAATGATTAGCCGCCCGACCTTAAGCCGCGTATTCATTTGAGGCAGAATTCGCAAGCCTCGCAGCGGGACCAAACGAATGCTTCGTTTGCATTCATGCTAAAGTGAATACGCACCTTGAAATTGTTTGCCTTGTATTCACTTGAGCATGAATTGTTTGGCCTCGTAGCGAGGCACTTACTACAAAACTATTGTTTACATAGAATTTAAAATTTAATTTTCAGAAGCTATGGATCCGAATTTCCTTTACTGAGTGTCGAGTTCACGAAAACCTCAACGGGCTGTTGCTGCCCTGTCTTTCCAAAATAGAAGAATTTTATTTACGTTATTTATGTTTAAAGATATTTGAAAAAAATATATTTTTTCATTGTTAAAAAAACATTTATTTTTCAATGTTAGAAAAACATTTTTTTTTCACTGTTAAAAATCAATATTTTTTAACGTTCGAAAAACACTTTAAAAAAAACGTTATAAAAACAAGCTTATTTTTCTAACGTCAGAAAACGGGTTATTAAGCTTCTTTTTCACTATGAATATGACGTTAGAACTAACATCCAACCTAACGTTATGTTTTTAAATTATACATTATTTTGACATTATTAAAATGTTTTTGTGTTTAGTGGGCACCTGTACACATCCGCGCAAAATTGCGATCGACGCCATTTTTAAACTGAACAGGCACGATCAATTTCTGTTGTAGGTGTGAACTTAACTTGATCAAGTGTTTATTCAATTTTTGTTGATCAAGTAAAGTTGTTCAACTAAACTTGACTCGTGAGAACGCGGCTCAGAACGGACTTAACATTTTTTCAACCGACAGTCCGTTATTATGATGCCGTCCGTTTCTCCAGACCTATTAAACACCCTAAATAATTTTTTTTCGCTGTCTCCTTCCCTCCGGACATCCTGGACCCACAAAAAAAGGGAATGTTTCTAAAAAACTGCGTCTTCACCAAAAACATCAAATAGCTTTTGGGGGCCTTTGGTTAATTAGTAAAGTTAAAGCTCTAACAACACTGATAACATCTTTAATTTTGTTTGATTTTAATTTTTAATTTTTTGACGACAAATTCTGGAATTTGCCCGTTTAAAAAGAAACCCTTATAAGTTTTACCACAGACTTCAGCGATTTAAAGCTATTTATAAATTTAAATATATATGTTTGATAATTTGCTTTTCGAGTTTGTTGTCTACAGGTATGGAGGATTTTTTTTATTTATACGTTTCTTACCATATTTTAAGTTTTCTAACAAATTTTAATTATTTTTTTAGTTAATAGCAAATATCCACCTGCAGATTTTTGCTTCACTCGGTGGGGCAAAAATCCGAATTTCCAATTATAAGGTTTTTTCATATATTTCTTATTAAAACACTTATTTCGCTTAGATTATATACAGTGAAACCTCCTATAAACGGACATTCACGAGTTCGCTTATGAAAGAGGGCTGCGAAATTTTAATATATTTTATTAACAGTTTCTGCTGCTTGAGTTTTTCCGGTATTAACCCGGCGTTGGTATACCTATTTTTCCTAACATGGATGGTACACCCGGGTATGTCATACCCACTTACAGTTTCGCATTTCAAGTTAACAGTAGACATAAAATTTTAATATAATGTTTGTGTTTTAATTTTGTGAACTTTTTTGACGTTGAAAAAAATAAATATAACATGATTCATGTAGCGTTAGATACTAAAATGCATTTTTAGCTAACAAGGGCATTTTTCTAAAAATTAAAACTATAATTTTTTAAAATAGCGTAAAAAATGCTAAAAGTAATTTAGAACCTAAATTTTTATTTTATTCCGAAGATAATACATAAGAAAATCGGAAAAATAAAAAAATATTTGACTAAATATTTTCAAACAGGAAAATCCAGGAGCATACTTTTATATAAAAAAAAAACAAAGAAATTCTTACTTAAAACTAAAAAGTATTTTTTAAATAGAAACAAAATTTCGGACTTCCATTGTCTTTATTTATTTTAAACACGACGTTTCGATTAGTAAGTATCTCTAGTCGTTTTCAAGTCTAAACTAAACAATCTAGCTAGTCTATAGGCTACTACTTATACTACTTGGTTTGCAGTCAGGTGTGACGGACCTCCCCCTTTTTTTTATCCTGGCCTGGTTTCCAAATGTTTGGTATATCCGTGCTTGGTTGAGTGAAAACTTCTTTATTCTGCATTATAAACGCAGCTTCAAACTTTCGTTTTCGCCAATGCAACACTTTAGCTTGGGAACTTGCTTCAAAAAATGTTACGCGGCTGGTACACCCGGGTATCACATGCCCGACGCAAGTTTAACTCTTAGCACCAGAGGCAGATTGATACCAATGTTTACAAATCAAAGTTGATACTAAACCCGCTTTTTTTAGTGGTCCGCCATTAGTGTTGATTGAGAGTAGGTGGAGGGGCAAGCTTGAAGCGAAGTCATAAGTTCTGTTGGTTTTTCTTAATCCCGGGTATGTCATACCCAGGTGTACGAACGCCGGGTTAAATTCTTCAGCGATCTTTCGTGCTGATAGATGTTTCTTCTCCGAAACGTTAACTTCCATTTTTTCACGTAAACCAAGAAGTTTTTTACTACGCGTCATTTCAAAGAGATCTATTACTACTTAACTGAACAATAAAAATAAAACAAAGTTCCGCCAGAAAACATATTATATTTTCTCTGGTCCCGCCGAATAAAATATGTTGTAAATACGACAGAAGTATTCAGTATTCGCAATAAAACGGAAAGAGGTAATTTCCTGGCTGCAGAGTGCGTTGTTGCCAACATACTACATAATATTTATGCCCATGTCGTGCAGCGCTCCGTCCCGTTGTCAAAGGTTCGCGTCCGGTTAAGGGAGGTTTCTGAATTTTTTAACCAAAAAAAATTGTCCGCGTCCCATTATTAGAGTATCCGTTTATAGGAGTGAATTTTACATGTAAAAAAATAGGAAAAAGCTTGGTTCCAACAAATTTGTCCGCCTAAAGGAAGTGTCTGGTTACTAGAGGTGTCCGCAAGGAGAGGTTTTACCTTATTGGAAGTTAAGGGGCTTTTTGACCGTCGGCAAATTACAAGCCTATATTAAAAACGAAACAGTCATAAGTATTTTAAGAGAAGTTTTTAAAAGAAAGTATTTGTAATAGGAGATAATCTATCGACCAAAATATTGTTAAGAGTCAGTGCAAATAACTGAAAAAGTACCAGTTATTTCGAGATTATTTGCAGGAATAAAATAGGCATTTTTTGGTTAAAAATATACTTATTGTTTTAGTTTTAATGATTTTGTCTTGCGTAATGACTTCTTCGAGGTTGTTTTAAAACACAAGTATTGCAATACTCGACTGATTTGATGAAACAGTTATTAAATTGCCTTTAAGTATCTAGGTGCAGGCTATTTCAATAGAAATCTAAAACATCTAAAAAAATGCTAATTATGCAAAAAATTGTGCTAAAAAAATTTGTACAAAGTTTTCGCACATTACATTCGAAGGGGCTTAACTCCAACTTTTACTTGCTGCAGGAATCTAAAAACCTGAAAATGTCATTTTATATGCAAAATTTAAACCCTTATCTGCTACTAACAGGCAGAATCCAATCAAGGATTGGACCCAAATCCCCAAACTTACAATCGTAGCGTGCGTCGTTAGTATGAAACCTTTGAGTATGGCTTTTGAGCGGTGACATATCTGACAGTTCCACCGTGCAAAGACAAAAGAAGGTACTCACAAAAATTAAGTTTCGAGATAAATTTTCTTTAAGGACATTTTTGTAGCAGTAGTAATAGTGGTGGGCGGACCATTTTTTGGTCTAGCGACTAGGCTCACGGCTCGCCCTTTTCGCAAACCCCGATTTGTCTGTACACTATGGCTGTCCCAGACCACCCTTCCACCCCTTCCAAAACCTAGCGGAAAAGTTTTTTTAATGATCCAAAAAATTACTCGAGTACGTTCTTTTGATTGGTGGTAGATGTTTTCAACTTTCGGAGTCGATCGGAAGTGGCCTATTTAGGCCTGGAGTCCGTTTTTCAAATAGGGAGGGGCATATATTAAAAAATATAATGAAGTTTAATAAAAAAAAAATTCAAATAAAAGGTACTTATTTTGTTGCGTAGAATCCAAATCCGTTGCGAAATTATGCTCATCCCTATTCAAAAAACGAACTTTCGGCCTGAATAGGCCACTTCCGGTCGGCGCCGGAATTTGAAAATACCACCAATTGAAAGAGCGTACTCGATATGGCTGATATATATGATATACGGGTGGTCTGGGACACCCTGTATACCAAACTGATGCACGTGCCCCTTAGGATGCAAGTTTTCTTTCTCTAAGAGGACTTAATTTTGCCTGGCACCTCTTTTGACCACCGCAGGGATCTTTATACTGCGTAGCAAGTATACACATAAAAAATTCTTAATTACCCCTGAGGATGCAAACATAAGTTTGCGAAACATGTTGGGTGCTTAAAAAAATCCAAGCAATAAATTCAATAAAAAATTAGTGGAGAAAGACCCTAGAGTTTCATTTGACTGAACCTATCACTCCACCATAAACTTAAAATTTATTTTGTTTAACTCCAGACTCAATTGCCTTTCGTTTGATATCACACACGCCATATTTTCACATAAACTCTTATTTTGGAAATCAACCCCCACCCTTTCATTTGGCTTGTGTTCGGTAGATTTTGTTCATTTTTAAATGGGACCATCTCGACCCAAGACCCAACCTAGGTACCAAATTTAGTTAAAATCGGGCAAGCGGTTTTTGAGTTATGCGCGTTGGTCGTTACAGACAGAACTTGAGACAGACATACAGACAGACAGACAGACAGACGGACAGACAGACGGCGCAACAAAAAAATTTCAAAATCATCTGAAACGTAAAGATATATAAAAAAATTTGAATCGGAGCAACTTTTTTTTTCTCGAAAAAATTAGGATCACCATAGCTCACACTACTATACTATAGTAGTAGTGTGAGCTAAAATCAAAACTATATAATTTTGGTATTTTAGCTCACACATATACTATACTATAGTAGTGTGAGCTATGGTGATCCTAATTTTTTCGAGAAAAAAAAAGTTGCTCCGATTTCAAACATTTTTATATATCTTTGCGTTTCAGATGATTTTGAAACTTTTTTGTTGCGCCGTCTGTCTGTCTGTCTGTCTGTCTGTCTGTCTGTCTGTATGTCTGTCTGTGTGTCTGTATGTCTGTCTGTAACGACCAACGCGCATAACTCAAAAACCGCTTGGCCGATTTTAATGAAATTTGGTACCTAGGCTGGGTCTTGGGTCGAGATGGTCCCATTTAATAATGAACAAAATCCACCAAACACAAACCAAATAAAAGGGTGGGGGTAGATTTAAAAAATTAGAGTTTATGTGAAAATATGGCGTGTGTGATATTAAACGAAAGGTAATTGAGTCTGCAGTTAAACAAAATACATTTTAATTTATTTTAAAAAAAAGGGTGGGGGTATATTTTAAAAATTAGAGTTTAAGTGAAAATATGGCGTGTGTGATATTAAACGAAAGGTAATTGAGTCCGGACTTTAACAAAATACATTTTAGTTTTTGTTTTTTTTGTAAGGGTGGGGGTAGATTTCAAAAATTTGAGTTTAAGTCAAAACATGGCTTGTGTGATATCAAACAAAAGGTAATTTAGTCTGAAGTTGAATAAAATATATTTCAGTTTGTAGTTATATTAGCTCACACGTACACTATAACTATAGTACCTAGTGTGAGCTTAGGGGCCCATATATTGGCAGAGTATTTTGAGAATACACTCTTTTGCCTTTGCGCTATAGAGTTACCACCCAAACTAAATTCAATTTTTTTTGATAAAAAAAAATAACAGTAGAATAGAATAGAATTGCTTTATTGACCAAATTTTGTAAATATACAATTGAATCGGTCATTTCAAAAACAACACGAGTCACATTTCTCTAATTTTACAGGAGAGGTAAAAAACTACCTGGAAACCTGGACTAGTGTTATTTTTGCACAGACTTAAAAATTCGGTTATTGCATATATCAATAGATTAAGTGCGTACTGTTGTCGTTTTTGCTCAGAACGTGCATTTACCTTAGAGAAATTCGATTCCACTGAAAAACTCAGCTTCTGAAACAAGTGAACTCATGTCGTTTTTGAAATCACCGATTCGATTGTAAAAAGTCTGGCTCAATGCTTTGGCTACATCTTCGTTGGGAAACCTGCTAGACAACTCATCATTCCGCTTGCTTGTCGCTCTCAGGTTAGGTCAGCCTGTGTGTGAGCCACACGTCTGCACTTGCGGCAAAACAGTCGATATTTTGGGCCTCCATGGCTTATGCTTCCTAAAAAGTGCAGGAAGTTTGGCTCGACACAGACTGATTAGTGACATTATCAGCCAGTCCCTTAATTCAGCAGATTTCCCTGCAGTTTTGGAGCCACCTGGTATTTCTAGGGATGATGGTAAACGGCAATATGGGATGGCTTTGGTTCCCTGGAAGACTGGCAAAGCATTGATGTGGGATGTATCATGTAGAGACAGGCCTGGACTGGCCAAGTCGGCTAGTCGGCTGTTGCCGAGGGCCTTCGGCCTAAGGGGCCCCGAAGGGGCACCAGAAAAATACTCTGCCAATATATGGGCCCCTAAGCTCACACTAGGTACTATAGTTATAGTTTACGTGTGAGCTAATATAACTAAAAACTGAAATATATTTTATTCAACTCCAGACTAAATTACCTTTTGTTTGATAACAAGCCATGTTTAGACTTAAACTCAAATTTTTAAAATCTACTTCCACCCTTAAAAAAAGCAAAAACTAAAATGTTATTTGTTAAACTCCGGACTCAATTACCTTTCGTTTGATATCACACACGCCATATTTTCACTTAAACTCTAATTTTTCAAATATACCCCCACCCTTTTTTTAAAATAAATTAAAATGTATTTTGTTTAACTCCAGACTCAATTACCTTTCGTTTGATATCACACACGCCATATTTTCACATAAACTCTAATTTTTGAAATCTACCCCCACCCTTTTATTTGGTTTGTGTTCGGTGGATTTTGTTCATTTTTAAATGGGACCATCTCGACCCAAGACCCAGCCTAGGTACCAAATTTCATTAAAATCGGCCAAGCGGTTTTTGAGTTATGCGCGTTGGTCGTTACAGACAGACATACAGACAGACAGACAGACATACATACAGACAGACAGACGGCGCAACAAAAAAGTTTCAAAATCATCTGAAACGCAAAGATATATAAAAATTTTTGAAATCGGAGCAACTTTTTTTTTCTCGAAAAAATTAGAATCACCATAGCTCACACTACTATAGTATATGTGTGAGCTAATATACTTCGGGGCGCCAAGTGGTTTCTATTTGGAGACCCGACGGGATTTTAAAAAGAGTGGGCTGACTATATTTGGAGCCCCTTTAGACTTACCACAAATACGCTGATATCTTAAAAACTACTTAATTTTTTTATCTTAACACTTATTAGGATTAATACAAAAATTACACAAAAATGACTACATGTTTTTCAGTGCGCCGAATCCAAAACAGACCCCGTTACTTTACTGAACCCGTAAACCCCCGATTAAACTGCGAAAAACTTGATCAAAGTATTGTAATTTTACATAGTGAAGATAGCAAAAATAGATAGATTAGTTAAAACTAAATAATGTTTGCATTATTCCAGAAAATACTCTGCCAATTTATGGGCACTTGAGCTCACACTAGATACTATATTTATAGTGTACGTGTGAGCTAATATAACTAAAAACTGAAATATATTTTATTCAACTCTAGACTCAATTACCTGTCGTTTGATACTACACAAGCCATGTTATTACTTAAACTCAAATTTGTGAAATCTACCACCAAAAAAAAACTAAAATGTATTTTGTTTAACTCCAGACTCAATTACCTTTCGTTTGATATCACACATGCCATATTTTCACATAAATTCAAATTTTTGAAATTTACCCCCACCCTTTTTTTGTTAAATAAACTAAAATGTATTTTGTTTAACTCCAGACTCAATTACCTTTCGTTTGATATCACACAAGCCATATTTTTACATAAACTTAATTTTTGAAATCTACCCCCACCCTTTTATTTGGCTTGTGTTTGGTGGATTTTGTTCATTTTTAAATGGGACCATCTCGAGCCAAAACCCAGCTTAGGTACCAAATTTCATTAGAATCGGGCTAGCGGTTTTTGAGTTATGCGCGTTGGTCGTTACAGACAGACATACAGACAGACAGACAGACAGACACACAGACAGACAGACCGACAGACAGACAGACAGACAGACAGACAGACAGACAGACAACACAACAAAAAAGTTTCAAAATCATCTGAAACGCAAAGATATATAAAAATTTTTGAAATCGGAGCAACTTTTTTTTTCTCGAAAAAATTAGGATCACTATAGCTCACACTACTATAGTATAGTATGTGTGAGCTAACACACTACTATAGTATAGTATGTGTGAGCTAAAAATTCTACATTTTTATTACTCCAATTTTTACCTTAGACCCACCAATAATACTAGTTAAACCAGTGTGTAAATACGAATGTAACGATCTATTTATACTCCTAGTATAATAATAGTTATGAATATTTCCAAAAATTCTAAAAATGTGTATAACTACATTTTCTATATCAATAGCAAAATTAAAAAAAAAAATGTTTTATATATTTTTTTTAAAACTATAGAAAATAATAATGATGAAGTAACCTAATCTAATGCTTTTTTACATAGAACATTTAAAACTTAACTTTATTTTTTTGCATGATTTTTTAAGTTAGTAAGTTAAAAATATTTATTGTATAGTTTCTCTGAGTGCTTTTAATATTATTTATCTCCCTCCCCCAGATTTTTGATCCAAAACCGCCGATGATTTGCACCGTTTAAGACTAAACTACCATAACTAAAAAATTAAACAAAAATATATGAAAATTTATTAACGTATAAGTAAAGTACAAAAGAAAACTTAAGTTTATGATAAAGATTTAGAAGTGGCAAAATGGAAAAAATGTGGTTTTCATTATCATTCATATTTATTATTTTTTTTATTTTCCGAGGTGTAGCTTTGGTAGAGGGGCCCCACTTGATGTTCTAGCCGAGGCCCCCACAGTAGCCAGTCCGGGCCTTTGTAGAGACATCCTTGCACATGATACATTAAGAAAACATCAATTAAATCTGGCGAAGCAGCAAATAAATGTCCACCGTACATTTTATTCTGTAAAGGAGCAATTTTTTACTTCAGCACGAAGCGATTTAAACGAAAAATAAAGCCTTCGCAATTTGTTTCCGTGGCGCGAGACTTGGCAGGCCGTGGGATTGCAAATGAACCAGCCAGCGCCGACCTGTCTACCGTCGGGTCCCACTCCTGGCGTGGCACGTATCCCGCCGTGGGATGGGGGCTGATCAAGCTAGCTTTACCTCTTCCAGTCTTTTTCTAAGCTCTAATTCTATATCCTGTCAGTCAGTAAAAAAATCATTCAGGTTGTAGCGCCCAAATGTTTACCCGCAACTCATTAGAAATCATAAATACTATCTTTAGGGTTTCTAATTCTAAACTTACCCAATGCCCACCCGAATTCCGGGGCGTAAATTAAAACACCCATGCTCCACGCACTAAAAGACTGCGAGTAATACGACTAACAAATGAACTGTGCCAGGCACAAAATTTCTTTGATTTTTCCTATTTAAACAACGCTAAAATACCCACCATATCACTGTCGATTCGAAGGAGCCAAGAGAAAAGTCGCAGCGTGTTCCGCTGCTTTGGGTTTCAATGACCCATACATCGCGTCGCTGTCGCATCGAGTCGGATTGTGATCCACTGCATTGCACAGAGTCGCCGAATTTTATATAGTATATAAATTAAATAAAAACCAGATGTTTTAAAAATAAAAAAAAAAACGTGTTTTTGCAGAAAACTATGTTAGTGCCATGGCACTACCTCACGAGCCGCCACTGGCAGAAAGAGTATTGACTATTTGCTTAGATATGTCAACGTCACCAGTCGAAGCATTCTGATTTGCAGGAGCCAAAGGAGCAAAGATAAATCTAAAATTTAATTGGATTCACATTATGGCTATTATTGGATCTCTTTTGCCGAGTCTGACCTTTGTCTTCGTCTAAAGGTGCGTACACGGTAAAAATTTTTGTCTACAATGAAAACACGTGCTTTTTTTGAGTAAATTGTTTTTACCTTAAAACAATTTGTTTTCAATTAAAATATTTTTTTTAGTTCAACGCAGCGTTTAATCTTGAAATGAGACTTATTTTTCTTCTTTAATTGTTTTGTTTCAGTATACTCTATTTTGTAACAAAGCAAATTGTCTTCATATAAGTTATATTTTGCTTCCAGACAAAACGGTGCCTTAGATTAATACAGTTCCAATTTATAACAAAACAATTTCTGTTTCACATTAAAATAAAGAGGCAAGACATTTTTTTTGCTATATCAAAAAAATATTCTCTTGGTGAATAGGAAAGCACAAATTATTTTACTTCAAAGCAATTTGCTTTGATCTAAGACAATTTTTTTTACCGTGTACAGACCAAGCGAATCAGCGAATCAACGAAGGTTTGTTGGCGTTCGCGCGTAACCCGTGGTGTCGATGTAGGTAACATCAAAAGAAGTTCTACAAACAAAACTGTGTCTGGGTATTATGCCACTATTATGGGAATTCTTTTTTATAACAGTTTTCTAAAATGTTAATATTAATAGTTTAATAAATTAAAATCATATTTTTTTATATAAGTTTCAACAAAATTAAAATAATAAAAATTTCTTTGAAATTAATTTTGGCACAGACCTTCGTTTTGGTGTTCTACCGAAGTACAAAAAAATCTCATATCCCTACCCTTGTGCGTCTTGAGATATCGAATGTCAAAGTCATGAAAATCGTTTTTTCGCGAAAATCTTCCTTCCAGTGCATTTTCGTACTTCGGTAGAACACCAAAACGAAGGTCTCTGCCAAAATTCAGCTTGATCGACCGAATTCCGCAGATGGCCTCTTTTTTTGCCTTATTTCCCTGGGCTATTACCTATGGAATGGCATTTCCTTACTTCTCCTGGACATTTTTCACAAACCGCAGTAACCATTTTTCCCATAAAAAAAAACAAATATGGCGTCTAGCCACACAGCAGTTATGTGTCTATGTAACAATTTAAATTTGCCATTGTTTCCAAAGCCAGCTATGAGTGCTTCACTTTTTGATTTTTTGAACATGTATTTATGCTCTAACGTACAGTACAATCCCGATTATCCGAATCGCGATTTCCCGAAATCCGGTTTATCCGAAACAACTTTAAAAACAAAAATCCCGATCAACCGAAAAAATTCGCATTATACGAAACGCGTCTGGGATTCACCTATACTGTGGTTCCCCTCGGCAATACGACGCCGACGGTCTAAAATGCGAATTGTTTTAGTTAGCCGACAGAGTGTTACAAATGTTTTTAAGTCGATGTAATGATATACGCATTCTAAACTCCTATTTTCCAAAAAAAAAATCGGATTAACCGAAATTTCGATTATCAGAAATCACTTTGGTCCACATTATTCGGATAATCGGGACTGTACTGTATTTGGTTTAAAACTTAAAGCAGCTAAGATATAATAATTCAAATATGTCAACATACAGGGACTCTAGCTGCACCCAATCATCAGAGTGGCTATGATAATTTATTTTTATTGCGAAGACGGCGCGGCACTTGGAGAGAAATGGGTCTCGATGTGTGAGACGTACACAAACCTGTAAGCTTTATTTTCCAAAATTAAAAACTCATGAATTGACATCATTTTTCGGTCTCTCTCATCTCTGCTTCTAACTCTGTAAAATATTACTCCAAATATTCCTCCAATTTAAATCTACTTAAAAGATTTGCCCATATCTCTGAAAACTTGTTCAAATTTGTAGACATAAGCCCTCAAGAGAGAGTAGAACATTAACTCATCCATGAACTTTAGGCTGAAAGCTAAAATACAGATACTGAAAAGTAAACACACACAATGCACTATTATATTAAGATTCTGCAAAACAAACATTGACAATAATTATTATTGCAACACAGCTATCCAGCTCTAATTTACTTAAGAGGGAGCTGAGCATGTAAGGGTTTTCAAAAAAACATTTTTATAGGAAAAGTAGTGCCTAGATTACATAATTTTTGAATACATTATAATGTCTAGAGTTTCAGTTATCGCAGTGTGCTTTTAAATGGGCGGTGCACTTAAGTCTCTTCTTAAAACTGCAAAAAAGCCTGATAGTCCGGAGCCTAAGCCACTTTTGTCTGCATTTTTGCGTACCATAATGAAACTTGGCACAATTATAGTATAATACTATAGTATTATTTTACGAAGTGGTGATTATCCCGAACCCAGTGTAGAGCAAAAATACCGGGTGTAAAATGTAAAGCTAGAGCAATGAAACTTAGCACCGATTATAAGGACATATACTTTTATTTTAAGCTTTAAAAAAATTATATTCCTTTATTTTCTTCCAAGAAATAAAAAATAAATAATTTTTTTTTGAGAAATTTATGGTGTGGGTGTTGAGTAGAAAAAAAATCCAAGAGCTTAGTTACACAAGATAAGGTGTTAAAATTTAATGTGCGCATAACAAACTGTTTCTCTTTAAAAATTTTTGGACGGGTGAGACATATGCACGGGCAGGGTACAAGAAGGTTTTAATTATTAACTCTAAATTAATCTAAATCTAAAAAGATGGAAAAGTATGTGGATTTCTTAGGCGTAACAATATTTTCAAAAAATATATACCAAATAAAAGATACTTATAGCTTTTATTGATATTTTATGGAAAGAAAATAAAAATTAGTTTGACCTGTGAAAAATACAGGGGGTTTTTAAAAATAAGTAAAATTTTTATGATCATTTAGTAGTTTTTTGATGACGACGTTACAAATCACGATAGAAAACTTAAAGTCAGCACGTTACAACAATACTAGTACAGCTTTCATTTTTTTAAATAAAATGTTTTGTACAGTATGTTAAAAAGTAACTAGACAATAAAGTTTTTCGCAATTTTTTATTTTAGTGCTGAAAATACAAATAATTAATAAACATCTCATTGCAATTCTCCTTTATAAACCATTTATCGGACTCAATGCAATGAATCTTGACACTATTTGTCGGCTTATTACAGGCTATGACACAAAAATTTAAGTTTGTGTAATTTTGTAATATGCTGAAAGATACAAGGTGATATTAAAAAAACATATAAAAAGTAGTAGTCTCAAACGTTTGTTCATACCGGTTATGCAGTTTAAGATACCATCTTAATTTTACCACTTCTTATAACTAGAAAAACGCTTTTTTTACATGGTGTACATTGTTTTACTTGGCTTTGTAATTGTAAGAAAATACCAGGTGTTTCTTTTGTCAATATATACATTTTTTTAAATACGTAAAACATTATTCCCAGCACCTATAAAATTAGAAAATATATAGTAGAAAGTTAAACTGTTAATCACCTATGTAGCTGTTGGTTCGAGATTTTAAAACATACAGGATATTCAAATTAAATCCGGTAATATTGTTAACTTTGTTATTATCATAACTACCAAGTCGGTTAAGTAATTAGACAACATTTTAATCTTTTTTTCCACTAACTAAATTGGTGGAACAAGAACAAAATTGAACAACGCGTAGGTGAGTTACAGTAAAAAAATAATTTTTAAAAGATACACATAGTATACAGTACCAGTAATCGATAAAAAAAATTATATATAAAGAAAAGCTGTCTTATGACTTTTTCTTTTTAAGTAAAAAGTTACTCATGAAATATAGAAATTTTAATTTTATAAAATATATTTTTTACATAATGTGCATTATCATTATTTCTCAAATATCTGTTTAATTATCACTTCTGACAACTAATCTCAAACAGGATGCAATTATGTAATTTTATTAAAAGTGTATGCTTTGGTGCCCAAGAATTGGCAGATTATGTTAAAAATTAAAAAAATTTAAAAATTTAATTCCACTTTTACTTAAGTTCAAATTTTATTAAGTTAGGCCTATTCAGGTATGTTTATTAATCCCTGACGTTGAAACAGATTAAGGTATCAGTTTTTGACATATTATGTGAACAGTTTGACGTATGAATCAAGTAACATTTATTTTGGTTTAGAATACTAAATTACCTAGAAATCGATACCCCACACAACCACTTTAGACGAGATAAGATTTTAACAATTTATCCTCCTACCATTTGCTCCCTCTCCCCCTCAAAAAAAACTTATTCTATCTTGGCCCTGCACTGGGTCCTGTCCTATCTGAGTACCACTTATAAAATAGTGTGCCAAATTTCGTCATGGTACGCGAAAATGCAGACAAGACAAGCACTGGGTCCTATCTGAGCAATGTTGCCAAAATTAATTAATAATTAATTAATAATTCGTGAAAATTTTATATTAAAAATCGTGCGAAATCGTGAGATTTTAAAAAGTCCTTAAAAGAGATCAAAATAGAGAAGGAATAAATAAAAGTTTATACACGGTAAAAAATTTTGTCTACAATGAAAACACGTTCTTTTCTTGAATAAATTGTTTTACCTTTCAACAATTTGTTTTGAATTAAAATATTTCTTTTTAGTTCAACGCAGCGTTTAATCTAGAAATGAGACTTTATTTTTCTTTTTTAATTGTTTTGTTTTAGTTTACTCCGTTTTCTAATAAGGCAAATTGTCTTCATATAAGTAATATTTTGCTTCCAAAGAAAACTACACAATTTCTGTTTCACATTAAAATAACGAGGCAAGACATTTTTTATGATATTTCAAAAAAATATTCTCTTGGTGAATAGGAAAGCACAATTTATTTTACTTTAAAGCAATTTGCTTTAATCTAAGACTATTTTTTTACCGTGTAAAAAGCGAAAAGAAATTTATTTTTGTATGTTTTACATAAAACCAAACACATTTCAAAACACTGAAAAACTTTAGAGATAATAATGTTTTATACCTAACATAGTTAGTCAGAGTCGCGGAATCACTCGAATCATCATTTTTATTCAAATATACTTCTTTAGTTCCTAGTTTTTTAATCATATTAATACCTATGTCAAAGTCAAAGCATGTATCCATTTCCATTGCTTTTCCCAGTCAGTTTTATATTTTTGTTAATAAGGAACTTTTTTCTTTTTATGAGGAAGAGATTCGGATTCACTATCACTACTATCAGACATATTCAGACAAACACCGCAATACGAATTAACTGCAAACAAAAGCACTTGCCTAATCCGTGAAAATATTTTGAAACAAATAACTACTGCCCGCACGATCGCGATTCCGCGGAACTGATCTAGCTATGTTCGAAGTTCGGGACTTCTCCGAATTTCAATGACATGTAAATAATCCAGTAGAGTAGCAGCGAGAGTCTAAACGCTTAACCTGATATATTTGTGACGTTGGTTATGAATAAAAAAATATTTTTTTTTTTGAAAATATATTTATTAAAATATTTATTATATTTTACGTCAAAAATACAAAAAATCGTGAGAAACGCTACGTAATTCATGAAATCGTAAGCTATTTTCCAAAATCGTGTAATCTCACGATTAATCGTGAGTTTTGGCAACACTGTATGTCTGCTACATTTGTGCCAAATTTCGTCACGGTACGCGAAAATGCAGACAAGCCCCTAAATTTCCGTCTTAGGCTCCGAACTTATGAATATCCAAAGTTTTTAATGAGCGTGGGCGGGAAGAACGAAGACTTGATTTGTGAAAGATCAAGTCCTGAATGCTTCACTAAGATAATAAGGCATTTTATTCCGCTTTGCCTTTGAGTGTATTTTTTGAAAAATACGACATTAGTGAGGAATGTAAATTGTAATGTTCAGTCCGGTTTTATTGTATGACTCTTACTCCCATTTTTTACAAAACGAAGGCCTTGTATAGCGAGGAAATCACACAGAGCCATCGAAGCGGGGTGAAAGTGCACTTTGGCACTTTGGTATAATAATCCTCTACACCCCGGGTTTAGACGGTCCCACGGGCCTCGTGTGTAATCCCGATAACACGGCGGCAAACCTGTACTTTCAGCCCTTTTACCACCCCCGTTCCTTCTCGATCAAAAGCCAGAAATAAGGGATACTGGAATAGATTTCCAGAAAATTGCTGAAAGATGTAGAAGGTACTATTTTTTTCTATTTTAGTACTGCAGAAATACCAAGGAGCGCGCATGAAAAACTTAAAAACTAAATCTATTTGTTAAACTTTTACACCAGTATTTACTAAGACCCTAAAACTTGGCAATTTAGGCTGGGCTTAAGTATCAAGTCAATAGACTTGATAACGACAGGTCTAAGTGTATTTTTTTTATTACTCAGGTCAAATAACTGCAAAGATTTGGTTCACTCTAGAGTAATATATATATAGTAAGCATTTCTCAGTGACTTTCATCTCATATAAATGCAAATTAACTTTAGAAATAAAGAAAAACCACATAAAAAGTTTGTAACGAAAAGATATCATACTGCAGGCAAGAGAATTATATGTGCCTAGTAGGGAGACTAAAGTAGATTCTGAGCCTGCTTTCTATAATAGATCTATTCGTACCCTAAAAAGGAAATGTAGAAAGGCCCACATTCATAGTAGAGGGGGAAGGTATCACCTGCACAGATTGCTCAAAAGGATTATTTACCAAACTTGTTTAATCAGAATAATAAACTTTATCAATGGAAAAAACTTTACAATTATATTTTCTCAAAAAAAGGCACTAGCCAAACCGTACCGTCTCTGTTAGTAGGTGATAGGGTTCTTTCATCTGCTGATGATAGGGCTGCCGCTCTGAGTGATTGTTTTGCTGCAAATTTTTTAAATAAATCCCACTCTGCAGATGTTAAAGCAGATACTCTTTCGAGTCAGTCAGAGCTTTTTGTTTTCTCTCGAAGAGATACACTAAATAGCTTCAAAAATGCAAGCGCAGTTATTCAGAGGGTCCAGATGGTTTATGCAGTGGCTTGCTTAAGTTGGCTGCGCAGAGTATTACTCCCTACCTTAAAGTCATCTTTCATATCAGTATAAATAATTGTTCACTTCCTAAAGATTGGAAAACAGCCACTATAGTGCCCCTGCATAATATTATATTCAGTCCCTTGAAAAAAATTATCAGGTTGATGCAGTTGCACTTGACTTTCACAAAGCAATTGACATTGTCCCTCATGATAAACTAATGGACAAATTTTCTTAACTTAATATTGACAAAAGGAAATTTTATGGTTTGAAAATTTTCTTCAGGACAGAACTCAACGTGTGATAGTGGATGGGGCCTGCTCGGGGGAGAAAGAGGTTACGTCGGGCGTGCCACAGGGGAGTTTTATTGGTCCCCTAGCTTTCCTTATTTTTATCAATGATCTACCTTTTTCTTTGGACTCGGTAGTTATTTTGTTTGCTGATGACTGCTTGATTTACAGAGAGATAAAGTTGATCACTTCAAGTACTTGGGGGTTCATCTTACCTCACATCTTAATTGGGATTTTTACATAAGTCAACCTGTAAAGGACGCTTATTAAATTTTGGGTTTTGTGATGCGGAACCTCAAAAAAGCTACAAGGGAAGCGCGGGCGAAAGCTTTTCTGACGTATGTTAGACCTGGCCTGGAATATTGCTCATCAGTTTGGCATCCCCATCAATTAGGGCTTCAATCACAAATTGAAAAAGTAAAGAGGAAAGCCTCACGCTGGGTCTACCTGGACTTCGGGAGGGATTTCAGTCCGTCTGTAGCCTTGCTTACACTTAAATGGCCTTCTTTATTAAACCGCAGAGAAAACTTTTTACGGTATATGATTTACAAAGTCCAGTCTGTCATTCCATCATTGCGGGACCTTAAAAGTTTGCTTCAACCACCTTCCTATATCGGTAGAAACGATCATCGGTTCAAAATTTCAAAATTTAGAGGTATTGGGTTTAACTCACCATTGAGTGCTGGAATAAAACTATGGAATCATAGATAAGTCCATCTTCAAGGATGGCTTCCCAGTTTTCCCTCCTTTAAAAACAAATATCCAAATTTAAGGGGATGGGACAATTCGCCGCGGCCGATTCGCCGCAGCCGATTCGCCGCGGCCGATGATTCGCCGCGGGACAATTCGCCGCCGGCCGATTCGCCGCGGGGACAATCCGCCGCGAGATTTTTTGTTTTATTATATTACCATTGGCAATTGTTTAAACAGTTTTATTTAGCTTGAGTGCATATAATATATTTGTTTATTTGTTTGATCATAACTTTTTCAAACTTTTCCAACTAGTTATTTGGTGGTTAGTATAATACAATTCAACATTTTTTTTATTAGAAAATTTATGAACCGATTTGCATCAAACTCGGAACTTTGAGATCTTTCAGGTCGCTGATTATTATTTTTAACCTAATTTAAAAAAATCAAAATGGCGGTTCCACAAATGCGCACTTTCTTATTTATAAACCGATTTGCCTCAAAATTGAAACATCGCGGCGCTTAGTAACTTAATACATTTTTTGACTTAAATTTAAAAAAATGAAAATGGCATTTCCACAATGGCGCACTTTCTTGTTTACAAACCAATTTGCCTCAAAATTGGGCGGGGGAGGGCTGATGCTTCTGGGGGGGGCCGAAGCCTCATGATGACGAATTTTATACTAATCTTTTTATTCATGAAATATGTGAAAAATAACTAAAAAATCTTAGGCTTGGATGGCCTAGGCCCGAGGAATCCGCCATTTTCAGGTTTTAAAATCAGTAATTGTATTGAGTTACCTTATAGGCGCCCCGATGTTTCAAGTTTAGGGCAAATCGGTTTATAAATGAGAAAATGCGCCATTGTGGAACCGCCATTTTGATTTTTTTAAAGTTTAAGTTAGAAATCATAATCAGGGACCTAAAACACCCCAAAATTCCAAATATAATGCATATTGGTTCATAAATGGGAATATCCGCCATTTTGGATCCGCCATTTTATTTATTTTTCCAATAAAAAAAATTGTTGAATTGTATACTAACCCCAAATACCTAGTTGGAAAAGTTTCAAAAAAGTTATGATCAAACAAATAAACAAATATATTATATAAAGTCAAGCTAAATAAAACTGTTTAAACAATTGCCAATGGTAAAATCATAAAATAAAAAATCTCGCGGCAAATTGTCCCCGCGGCGAATCGGCCGGCGGCGAATTGTCCTGCGGCGAATCGGCCGCGGCGAATTGTCCCCTACCCCAAATTTAACAATCAACTAAATAAAGTGAATATTAAATGATCGTCCTACTTACTACGTGGTGAGTTATTTTGTCATTTTTAGCAGTGCAATTTGGATATTATCGTTGGGTAAGGTGGGATATTTTTTAGATTCAACATTCAAAATATACAATGTGTCCTAGTCTTTACATTTTCCGGTCCCAAAAATTTAAAAATTTGCCAGTCCAGCTGGAGGTTTCAAAACTCGACCATATCTGGATTTCTGGATATTTGAAGAATAATGGTTCTTTGCTGTTTCATTCGTTTGGTTCCTGTAGACTAGTAAGAATGATAGGCGTGGCATTATTCTTTTCTATAGGAGTTGGATTATTCTTTGCTTTATTTGTATTCTCATCTATTGTAATTTCGTGAGAAAGCATACTATTAATACCGTGTGGAATTTCCAAGGGATAGATACGTTGTAATGATCTGGCAAATTCTCCATTCTTGGTTTTGATTTTTGCAACACGACTGACCCCATCTGTACCTTCATACGTTTCAACAATTCTTCCCATGGGCCATAAAACTCGCTTTAGGTTGTCTGATCCAACTAAGATCACATATGAACCTTTAGGGGGTCCTTTCGTTTATTACTTATATTGACCAACTCTGCGGTATTTCTTTTAAATCTTTTCCTCAATAAAACGCTAACTTTTAGCAAATGTTTAAACCGCCCTTTTAAGAATTTTGAATCTGCTTAGTCAATCATTAACTTCACAAGTAAAACTTGTTGAACCACTGTGTATTGGCTTTATAAACTTTGCAGGATTAAGAACCTCCCACTCATCAACACTAGAAACCGTTCATTGATTACTACCTCTACATCGCAAATTCTACTACGTTCTACTCAACGTCATACAATAATGATTTTCCTAAAGACCGATGCAGCAATTCTTTGACTACGTGTACCAACCTTTCCCACCATACCCACTTAATCCTTTTTAAGCCAGAAAAATTTTCAATTTCCTCCTAACTTAGTTTTCCAAAAAGGTTTTCTTTGCCATGAAAATGTGTTCCATTATCCGAGTAAATGAGTCAAAGCGACTTTACTTGTTCAAGATGAACTGCCCTGTAGACTGCACATGTAAAGAATACAATCCATGCTTTACCCCCTTCTTTTAGTAATAAAGGCCCTGCTAAATCTTCAAGAACCCCCGCGTCATTTAACATTATTTTTTGGTAAAGGCGAAAAAGGAGTTTCCAGACGTTTAGACATTTGTTTTATACAAGATAGACAGGCAAATAATATGGAATTTATTGTTTTTCTTGCTTTTAATATATAAAACGGATGATACATAATAAAGTTTCGTGTTCTCTGATAAGTCTTCTTACCATTTAATTGCTATTTGAACGGATAAATTGGGTAGTTAAAATCTTCAAAATCACCACAATTGTTTTTTTCAAATTTGCACATTTCTTTTAGATTTTAGTCTCTTTTCTGCACTAATTTTACAATGTGGTCAAATGGTCGAATTTATTTTCTTCCTTTGCTTTTACACACTTATTTCGTAATTTGTTCTTTAAATTAAAACCAAACCTCAAAACTCTTATGACAATGTCATATATCAACAACAAAAGAAAAAAACGGGCTCTAGATTCAACCAAGGCCAGCAAAAAATTGAGGCCACGACCCTGAAAAAATCAGCTGTTCTCGGTTCGGTTCGGTTCGGTTCATTATACTTTTACATTAGGTCTTATGGGAGGTCAGACCTCTTTTTAGGATATTTTCAAAATGGCACTACATATTTCCGCGAAATTTCAGTGAAATATTCTCAGACGCCATCCCGATATTCTACCAAACTCTTGTAAGGATGCAAGATGATTAAAAGGTTGAAATCTTCAGGATTTAGCATTTCTTATTTTGAATTCAAATTACCACATGCTAACTGTTATATTTGACATGTATTTGACTTTGTCATTTGTGTTTGTCAGATTCGCTTGTGCTTTAAATTTAATTTTTGTGTGAGCTAATGAAGTGGCTCTGAAAAATTAAGGACTACCATACATTTAAAAATAATGGTTCTGCAAGAATATAGTAAAAACAATCTCAAAACTGGCTTTATTTTAAAAAAAATGAAATATTCATGAACCGTCATTCCAATTTCAAAATTTTAAAGACAATCAGCTATGTCCTGACGTGACCATAAAAAAAACCTCCCGATGTGACGTCAATAAAGTGGAGGATCGTGGCCCGTTTGTTTTGATAGCCCTCATTTAACATTCAAAATATACAATATGTCCTATTTCCAACAATGTCAAAGATATCTGGATTGATAATAAGATTTGACTATATAGCCGAATCTGATACATATTTCAAATAGAACACTCTCTATCGAGGACAAAAGAACTCTACCGCTCACTTTCAAAACAAAACATTTCTCCAGCTCAGTAGTAAAGTGTAGAAATTACAGGATGGGGTGTCTTTGTGTGTTTGTGGTTACAAGGATATGAAATCCATTGAGGGATAAAATCCTTCGAATATACTCGTATATACAGGAAAACAATGGTCAGGTAGCGGAAGTAAATTTAATAAGGATGAATGTTTATTACTTTTAACTGTTCTCATATCTCGTCTTAATTAAGAGATGGAACTTTAACTGGAATAGTTATTTACCTAACACGTGCGGAAAGTGGTACTTTTCCGCACGCAACGGCAGTTGAACGAACGACGCGTAGCAGAGTTCGGGTAAGCCGTCAAGGGTGGGAAAGATAATTTCCGCAAGAGTTAGGTACATACAATGTTTTTCCTACGAGTCTTATTGTCCATCTTCTTTATCAAAAAACATGTTTTAATTCGCAAAGATTTTATAATAATTCTAGAAAATGATACATATGATAGAATAGTTACATGAATCATTTAATTAGTCCTAAATATCTTCATTTTTAACAAAACAAAAGTCAAGCGGAAAGGTAACTTTTCAGCACTAGTGCGGAAAGGTTACTTTTCCGTACGATTTTTTTACATTTCCACACGATTTTTTATGCACGGAAAAATAATGAAACTTTATGAAACATTGAATTAACAATAACGAAAAAGTTAACGATGGTAAATATTGAAATTGAAAGTGCACTTTGTGTTTGTTGCATGCTGCAATATAGAAGATGCCGCAACATCTTGAAGAACGTCGTTTCTTATTTGAATTTGATTGGTTGGTGTTTGGCCCACTACAGAAATGCCTTGGTCAGTTTGCTGCTGAGAATTACTAGTGTAGTGAATGGAGGAAGGTCTATTCGTCTGTACAGGCTGTAACACATTAAAGGATTCTTCCTTCTTTGCTTCTGGTAGCATCGGTACAGTAGCACTTCTGGAAAATGAAACTTGTGTGTAGGAGGACGGGTTTTCATTTGGAAACGATTGTGAACAGGAGGATTCTTGCATTTTGGACGTGCGGAAAAAAATCGTGTGGAAAAGGAAAAATGGTGCGGAAAGTACATCTTTCCAAATGAAAAATCGTGCGGAAAAGTTACCTTTCCGCACGCTCGTAGGAAAAAGCTTTTTTTAGTCAATGACACCCAAAAAGGTTTTGTTCCAAAAAAAGTGCCTGAAGTGGATTGGAAAATTTTTAAACATCGATTGATCACTTGATTAAAGGATATATAGGAATAAAAAACATTTTTTTTTCAATCTCGAAATTAATTCCACATTTCAGATTTTACGTGTTCAAATATTGAAATTTCATTATCGCGTATGTAGGACAACATTGCTGCCAACGTAATTTTGACACTATACCCTATAAAAATTAGAGGCCTGATGTTTCGAAAAACTTACCCAATTACCGGAATCTTATTTTTTAATTTAGGATTGAGAGTTCGACTAATAAACGTAAAGTTTAGTACCCGTGAATAAAAACAAACATTGTTTCGTGGCTAAGAGGGTATAGAAAGATTTTGTTTCTCTCGTATTTTTCCGGGGGCAGCTCGAATGCTGTACACCCACGGGGGTCCAAGATGTAATGGACCCTATAAGTGTTGACAGTTAACTCTTTCGTCCTTCCTTAAGGGACTCTTTGTAAAGCTAGAGAGACGTTATATACATCTCATCTTACGATATTGGTAAGATAAATAATAAATTTTGCCTGCGATACCGTATGCTTTTCAAAGAAGTGGCGACACCTTCTGAATACAAAACCGGGTGGGCCAAAAAAAACCGCACAATTTTTTTTAATTATAACTTTTGAACTATACAATCGATTTTAATGGGACAAAGTGCGCTTGGCAGAGAATTAATTAGAGATTTGACTAAATATATCTTTTTCTCCGCCATCTCAAAATCCAATTATTTTTTTAAATGAGTAAAAATGCTGCATTCTTGTCACGCACAACAAGGTATCAATCAAAGAAATCGGTTTAGTGGTTCTAAAAAAAAATTCTTTTGTTTCAACCAATCCTTTGCATATTATATGATTCCCTTGCCAATCTCTGCATTTATTTCCTTATAAATATATTACTACTGAACCGATTTTAATGAAATAAAAAGCGTCCTAATGTGAATTGATTGCTTTTTAAAGATCATGATCAAAGTTTATCGCCATCTTAAAATTTAAGATGGCGGATAGAATCATACTTGATTTTTCAAAATGGCGTGTTTTTTCTTATTTTCTGAAAATGTTTTAGTTTTACACAACGAGGTAGAAATTAGTGAAAACAAGGGCTGAAACAAAAAAGATTTTTTGAGAAACACCACACCGATTTTACTAATTTGTACCTCGTTGTGCGGGGCAAAAGTAGTGCTTTTCTATAAATTAAAAACTATTGCATCTAAGGGAAAAAGGCATTTAAACCGTCAATCAACATCTAGACTTTTAGAACTATAATTTTAGAACCTGGGACTTTGACCCTATAGTAAATACTGGCGTTCGGGTTTATATTTCCCGAAGGTTACTCCTGACACTCCAATCTGGCTGAGAAAATTGAAAAATCACCCATCAGAGGGGTTAGAGTTAATACAAATTTTTAACTCAAAATCGTTTCTTGCTAAAAAAGTCGACAGTTCCAGATAAAAGAACATCATTTTTTTTGTTGTACTAACCGTTTGGTTTAGGATAACTTGGCGCATAAAACTGGGCGCAGGGCCAACACGGCGCGGCGCGCCGCGCGGCCAATTGAGCTCAGGCCCAACTTGGTGTGAAAATATATTTTTACCCAACTGCAGCACGGCGAAAGGAAGGGTAATGTTTTCTCTTGGGATATGTATATATGTAAGTATGTATGTATGTAAATATGTATGTTTGTGTCACGATTTTGATGAAAAAGGCATCGTTGAATTGCTACTGATCCCGAAGGTGCTATAGGCTATATTTTTTTAAACGGTCGTCAGACGCCATTTTGTCACATAATGCCGACTTTAAGGCATACAAATTACCTATATTTCAGGCGATTTTAATGAAATACCTTTGATAATCCATTGCAATTTTATCATATATAGGGCGATTTCTAAAATTCTTTCTGCACACGCTTTAACACTTTTTTTTCAACACCATTTTACCAGTTCCCTTCACTGTTCACGTCCGTAGAAAACCTATACGTACTTTTTGGGTAACGCTAAATAAATGGTAAATGCATAGTGCTTTTTGAGGCTGAATAAGAATTAAACCTAAAAGTTAGAAATAAAAAAATGTTAAATAAAAAAAACACCCAACTGCTAAATCTACTCGTAACTACTACTCGCAGTTGGGTACAAAATTACTCAATCACCTGATTTATGAAAATACAAAACTGTATAATTTCGTAAGTGAGCTTTGGGCATCAAAACTAAAAGTTGAAGCATGTCGTACATTATAGGTATACCTATCAATTTTGTACCCAACTACGACTAGTAGTTACAAGTAGATTTAGCAGCAGCGGCGTAGCGTGGTTCAAAGGGCGGAGGGGGCAGAGGATTAAAAGGGCGCCAATTTTTTTTTACGTAGAAATAAGTATCAAATTAAAATAGCTTCGTACTTTTTTGTATTATTATTAATTAAATTGCTTATATTAATATGGTGTCGAATTTAAATGGCACGCTACCGATACCCTAGCGGGTTAATATTTTGTTTTTTGGAAAAAAAAAACAAAAACACACCTAGTACTTTTTGGAAAAAAATCGAACCGAAGAAATTTTTTTGTAGATATACTTAGGTGTAAAAAAATTGCGCCGCAGGCGGAAATTTTTGAAAAATCAAGTACTTTTTGGAAAAAAATGGTGCCAAAAAAGAAAATTTTTAATAAGAACGAAATCAAACATTTTAGAAAACTAAAATTATTGAACAAAATAAGGTGCCAAAATTTTCGGAAAAAATGGGACCAAATACCAAAGTTAGTTTTAAAGGTATTTAAGCGCCGCAGTTAGTTAGTTCCGTAGCTAGGTATTTTTGTGTGGCAAACAATAAATTTGGCGCTCCCTTACCTAAACCATTACCCTTACTCCACGAAAATTAAAAATAATAATACTCTGCGGAAAAAACGGCTAAACTTAAAAAAACCACTGAAAAATTTAAAAAAATTGCGTTGTAGGCGAAAATTTAAACAGAATTAAGTATTTGAACAAAAGTGGCACCGCAATAGGAAAATTTTCGAAATATTATCTTTTTTGGATAAAATGGCGCCAAAAAAAATTTGTTGGTAAGAACCAAGAAAAATTACAAGCGAAAATTTTTGGGGCTAATTTATTTTTAATTCTTTATTTGGGCGCCCCCGGGCGCTTGGCGCCCTAGGTAGTTGTTACAGGACTGTGTTATCTAATATTAAGAATTACAGGTGCACTAAGCTTGTTTGGTTTTGTCTTTCTTATCGCGATGCATGATGCTTTGTGCTTTGAACGGCAAACTTTATTTTTCTCGTAGCAAGCAAAAAGGTCTTCCGATTTTAGGAACGGGGGTGCCGGCAATATTGTATAATTTTCCCACTGCCTGAAAAGATGAGTAATATTGCTTAACTATCTAAATACTAAGTTGCTCAAGGTATTATTTTTTACGGTTGTACCAATTTTTAGGTTTTACTACTTAATAAAGCTTAGAGTGCCCATGGGGCGCCAGGATCCTTGAGGCGGAGAGGGCGAGGATCCCCCCGCGCCCCCGCCCCTCTACGCCGCTGTTTAGCAGGTGAGCAACTGCGCAAAATATACTATAAAATACAAGAATATTAGCAAAAACATTTTCATGAAGCTCTTCATACATTTAAACCCCAAACTAATTTCTAACCCGCTTAATTTATTAAATAATTAAAATGGCATCTAAATCTAAACAGGTTAAATTAGGCAACGCAAAATAACAAATTTATATAAAATTAAAGTGAGTTTACGTGCCGGCAATTATTTTGAAACAATTTAATTCCAAAATATACTTAATACCAAAATAAATTGATTAGTTCGTAAAATCGAATATAGTTCTATTGCGCGAGCATTCCTGGAAATATGAAATATGTATTAAACAATAGACAAGTTTTATGAAAATTTAAAAATATTAAATACCTTGTCGTTGTTGCCAGGTTTATAAAATTTACGTGAAAAATTAAATTGCGTGTTTGTACAGAGCATACCAAAATATAATGTTCAATTTAATTCAGTTCAAAAGGTACTTTATTATCAAGAAAAAATACACTTCTATTGACAATGCCTTAGAATTCCCTAGCAATATGTTTTGTTGCCTGCGAATTGCAAATTATAGAAAGAGAGGACGACATGCCGCTTTATAGAATTCGAGAGTACAGAATCTGCGCCGGGGAACGCTCACGGTTGTTTATCGGTTAGTAGGTAATAACCGCTCGTTCGGGTTTGCTAAAGCGGCGCGGCTCCGATTTGTAATTTTTCTTAGATTATTATATTTAGTCTGGAAAGTATTCTTTGGCTTAAAAATTCCGCTGATTGACACTCACGTGTCTGATGGCGGGTAAAAACGCCATCAGCGTTGATCTGGCCTGAAAGGCAGAAGAGCTGTTGTAGGTCACGGATTGTTTGCTTCTTTTTATTTGTATTCGATCTTTTCATTGATTGTTATTTATAGCAGTGTATTTGACCTGCTCTTGTTCTAGTTTCTCTCGTATCTCGGTAGATGACGCTTCTTGCGAGAGTTTTCTCACTATTTGCATAGGATTAGAGACAAAACCGTCTAATTAACTTTGCAAGGGTGTCAAAATGACCAAGCAGTGTTCTGAGGAGTCCCATAAGGACGAAACAGTTAACTATCAGCACTTATTAGGTGTCCATTAGATCTTGGGCCCCCGTGAGGTTAAGCTTTCAAGCTACCCACGGAAAAATATGAGAGAAACAAAAACTCCTTTTTACCCGATTAGCCACGAAACTTGTTTAATTTTTAAATTCACGGGTACTAAATTTCACGTTTGTAAGTACTGTATAATGGATGTTAAAGCTAAAAAAAACTCTTTAAAATTTTACTTTTTACTGTAAATCATGTACGCGTTTTTAGACTTTTCTTTAGTTTCAAAAATCTTATGTCTTGATGCAATTAAAATTTTTTATGTCTGTGCACTCAAATGGTGACAGAGACAAAAATTATAAATTTTACGTGTTTAAAATTTTTTATATATTGACAAAAGAAACCCCGTATTTTCTTACAAGTACAAAACTAAGTAACACAGTGTACACCACGTTAAAAAGGCGTTCCTCAAGTTAAACATGTAGTAAAATTAAGAAGGTATCCTAAACTACATACTGTACTTTTTACACGAATTTTTTATTATCACCCTGTATCTTATAGCATATTACAAAATTACCCAAGCTAAAATTTTTGTGTCATAGCCTGTAATAAGTCGACAAATTGTGCCAAGTTTCATACAAAATTCTTTTTAACGCAGTAGACACAGTAAATAATGTAAAAAAAAAACAGTAAAAATGACAGCAAAGTAGTTGTTGCCCAGTATATACGTTCAGAAACTCATAATGATGTAGCGCTTATCACAAAAATAGAGTCCGATAAATGGTTTATAAAGGAGAATATAGTGATTTCAATGAAATGTTTAATTTTTAGCACTGAAATAAAAAATTACCAAAAAGCTTTATTGTGTAGTTACTTTTTAACACTCTGTACAAAAATACAAATAAAAGCTGTACTAGTATTGTTACTATAGTGATTTGTAACGTCGTCATTGAAAAATGAAATGATCATAAAAATTTTACTTATTTTTAAAAACACCCTGTATTTTTAACAGTTTCAACTAGTTTTTTTTCGTAAAATATAAATAAAAGCTAACTGTTTTTTATTTGGTATATAATTTTTTTAAATATCGTTTTATCTAACAAATCCCCATACTTTCCCATTTTTTTAGATTTTTTAAATTTAGAATTAATAATTAAAATCCCCCAGTATGTCGACCGTATATATGTCACACCCATCCATTAAATTTTGTTTTAAAGGAAAACAAGTTTCTTATACTCACATTAAATTTTACCGCTGTATCCTGCATAACTAAGCTCCTGGATGTTTTTTTCTACTTAACACCCACACCATAAATTAAAACAAAATATATTTTTTATTTCTTGGAAGAAAATAAATTACTATATTTTTTTTATCGCCTAAAATAAAAGTGTAATGTCCTTATATTCGGTGCCAAGTTTCATTGCTTTAGCTTTACATTTAAATTTTATACAGAATTTTAATGAGATAGATGCAATGAAAAATAAAACACCCTGTACCTTTGCTCTGTACTGGGTTCGGGATGAGCACCATTTCGTAAAATAATACTATAGTGTTGTACTATAATCGTGCCAAGTTTCATTACGGCACGCAAAAATGCAGTCAAAAGTGGCTTAGGAACCGGACTAAGATAAAGTGTACTTTGTAAAACCCTGTTATGTAAATACAGTTCAAGCCTGACTTTGTAAACATTATAATGTTTTTGTTTAAAACAAATCTGTTTTTGTGTGTTTTAAAACGAGAGATCAAGTAGATTTATACACCACTTATTTTAACTGATATTTTACCATTCTCGTTAAATCTAAATATAAAACGGAAGACATAATAGTACAGTCATTATTTTCATCAACCCATATAACAACGTGATGTGTCTGGTTTTCACAATACCTCTGGTCATTTCATTTCCCATATTTTGACCCTTCCGAAATGCGTGGACATAAAATTAATACACTGAATGAACAGCACTGAGTGGAGGTTCGCAGGAAAATTCAAATGGTGATAATTTTTTAACCCTTTTGGTCATAAATTAGCGGCGTATTAGGACTGATAAAATGAACCTAAAAACAAGCCGGCGTCGAAAGAAATGCTCCATAGAGGTAGCGATTAATTCGCCGCGGTCGATTCGCCGCTGGCAGATTCGCCGCGGGGTAATTTTACCGCGGACCGATTTGCCGTGGAGACATTTCGGCGCGAGAATTTTTGTTTAATTTTAATTTTATTTTAACCTAACTTCTTTTTTCTTAAATCATAGCTCCCCGGTCCTCTTGTTGGGAGATGAAAATCTGTGTTAAACCTAACCTTGGTCAATTGATCACAAACATATCCTAACCGGTCCAGATACCAACATTTTGCAAAATAGGTAAATGTCCCCACAAAAAAAATTGTTAAAAAAAATGCTTTTAAAATTAGTAGTTTTTAAAAAAACTACATATTGAATTTTTTTAAAGTTTACAGTAAACAATATATTCGAAAAAAAATTACAAAAAAATTATTTTTGAGAATAATACTTTTTCAAAAAGTAGTTTTTCCAAAAATTAATGCATTCAAAAAAAACAATATTTTTTAAAAAATATTTTTATTTTTCACAATTGCAATATTAAACTTCGTCAGCAGCGAATTGTCCCAGTGGCAAATCGGACCGCAGCGAATTGGCTCGCGGCCAAATGGGCCGGGGCGAATCGTCCCATACCTCTTCATAGGCAAATGAGCTCCTTAATATGTTGCTAGTATATATATATATATATATATATATATATATATATATATATACAGTCGAACCTCTATAACTCGAACCTGAAGGGACAACCAAAACAGTTCGAGTTATGGAGAGTTCGAGTTATAGAAACTCGAGTTACATAGGTTAAAATACATGTAAAAAGTGCAGGGACCGCTGAAAAGTTTCGAGTTATAGAGGGGTTCGAGTTATAGAGGTTCGAGTTAGAGAGGTTCGACTGTATATATATATATATATATATATATGTACAGCGTGTCCAATTTTCGATGGGATTAAATGGAAAACTCGGTTATTATTAAAGATATCGATTTTCTCATTGCACCTTTCCGTGCTGATTTTTAAGCCCTTAAAAATGGTGTAATCAGATTGTTGCTATACCCCGTAGTTTCGCTAATACAGGGAGTTTGTGAAAAAAATGCAATTTTAATAATCCCTTATATCTCGCTCATTTTTGAATATATTTTTATTCTGTAAAAACCTTTTTATCATAACTTTTTAAGAAGAAAATAATGACGTTGTCAATTTTTTTAAATATTGTTTAGTTTTTGAGATATGGTCTTTATCATAAAAAAATTAAATACGGACCTGGATTTTTTTATTACTATTTTGATTGTTTTTATGCTATTATTATTACAAAATATTAAAAATTTAATATTTTTTTGTTTTAAAATTAAAAAAAAAATTATTTTTTAAAATAAAATTTTTTTCGAACCTGGAAATTTACACCAGAAATATAAATTAAAAATTGCCAGTTGAACGATTTTTACATTAACTGTTTTGATACTTGGCAAATTAAAATGGTTTTACGTCAATTTAAAGATTAGCTTGAAACAAAGTCTACGACAAATACAAAAAAATAACGGATTACAATAATAATAACTAATTATTTTTTAATGATATAAATGTTCAAACTGATTTCCATTATGTGTAAGATATTGCTGGCATTTTTTAGTAATTTTTCTTAACGCAATTTGCATAAACATATTTCTGCCGTTTAAATATTGGGATTTTGTTGCTTGAATAAAGCACTTATCAAAAATGAATATGGTCGATTTCTAGCAATTTTAGAATAATTAAGAGTGAGACATTCACAAAAATGACAATTTATATTACAATGTCAATTCCACGCTTTTGTTTTTCCATATTGAAGTAAATTTCATGAGTTGTGCTACCATCAACTAATTACTATGATATAATTTGTGTAACTTTTTAACGTTTTATACTTTATTTATAAATCTTTAACGTTTCAAAACAAATAAACAAAAAATCGTTCAACTAGTGTTTTTTGCAATTTTTAATTTATATTTACGTTGAAAATTTCCAGGTTCGGACAAATTTTTTTTAAAAATAATTAATATTAATATTTTAACCTTGAATCAAAAAAATATAAAAGTTTTATCATTTTAAGAAAATAATAGCATGAAACCAATCAAAATAGTAATAAAAAAAATCCAGGTCCGTATTTAATCTCTTTGTGATAAATACCATTTGTCAAAAACTAAACAATATTTTGCTCTAAAAAAGTTACCATAAAAAGGTTTTTACAAAATGAAAATATTTTGCAAAATAAGCGAGATACAAGGAATAATTATTAAACATGCAATTTTTTCAAAAACTCCCTGTATTAGCGAAACCACGGGGTATAGCAAAAAACTGATAACATCATTTTAAGGGCTACAAAAAAGAGCACGGTAAGGTGCAATCATAAAATCGATATCTTTAATAACAACCGAGTTTCCCATTTAATCCCATCAAAAATGGGACACGCTGTACACAGGTTTTTAATTGGTCCTGGAAAAAACATTTATTCAAAAACCGGTATTCAAAACGTATTTTTTTCAAAGACATTCCTTATTTACCCATAAGTTAGTCACTAATTAGACGCAAAAAAGTTAAATAAAAAGCAAAAACCAAGGCAACTGAGTTTTTAAATTGTTTTTTTCCCGAAGCAAAAAATGTTTTGTCGGACTCTTGCGAAATGGTCTAATCACACACACCTTTCTTTTCGATCGTATGAGCTTATTTTTCGTACCCCATTCAAAAACTTATAAAAAAGTACAATTTGTTTTTACAAAATAACAAAATTAAAATATCAAAAAATTATTTTTTCAATTTTTTACTTGTATGGTACCTGATTCGATTTGAAGGTTATGAAAAAAGAAAAACAATTAAATATGTTTTTGACATACTTCAATCAAAATGTAAAAAAAAAATTTTTCTCAAAAAACAAAAAGTCAAATATTTTATAATAATTATTTTTTAAAATTTTAATGGACGTACAAGCTTTCAAATTTGGTACCACAAGTGAAAAATTCAAAAAATATATTTTTTGATATTTTAATTGAAGTACATGTTTGTAAAAAAAAATATTCCGTTGTTTTTCCATTTTAATAAGCTTTCAAACAAGGTCCGCAAGTGAGGTCATCTGAAAAAAAGAAAGTTACGGGGAAAGGGAAAATGCCCGTAAAAAACTCAGTTATAATGTTTTAACTTTTTTCCACAAACGTATCAGAAATATTTCAATCAATTCATTTATAAAAATTTTATATTTTTGCCAATAGTTGTCGTTGATATTTTTATTTCATTTTATTTAAGTTCTTCTGACTAACAATACACCTTATCTCATTATTTATTATTCACCCCATGTTGGATATAACAACAAAAACGGAACGCTAGATCTCTTAATTACACCTTGCGTTCAAGCTATGCCACACATTTTGTTTTTACAGAAAACTTTCAGTTCCATTTTGATACATCTTTTTCTATCCATTTACTTACGAGATAACATTTTGGTTATTTTACAGGTCTGTCATAAAAAAAATAATTTCAAAGCTGTTTATGAGGCACCCTAGGCAGGGGAAAATTTTTTTTTAACTTAAAATAAAAAAGCTTAATTGACTTATACTCTGCCCTGTGTCATCAAATTTTCACCAAACGGTTGCGGTTGACTACTAGGGGCTATAAGGGGCCAACATCTTATTTTGTCCCCATGGAAAATCAGAAAATCACTCATTCAAGATATTTTATAGGGTCGGTCACATATCACAAAAAACAAAAATTTTCATCTTTATGGGGTAATAAATTTTAAAGTTTAAACAATTTTATCAAATGAAATCGTTGCAAATTTAAAAAAAGTTAATTTTGGTGGCAATATATCGGACGTCGTTTATTGATCCATTACCTGTGACAAAAAATTATCGTGGCTAATCGGGTAAAAAGAAGTTTTTGTTTCTCTCATATTTTTCCGTGGATAGCTTGAAAGCTTAACCTTACGGGGGTCCAAGATCTAATATGGACACCTAATAAGTGTTGACATCATCCGTATCGGACTCCTCAGAACACTGCTTGGTCAATGTGACACACTTGCGAAGTTAATTAGACGGTTTTGTCTCTAATCCTATGTATATAGTGAGAAGACTCTCGCAAGAAGTGCCATCTACCGAGATACGAAAGAAACTACAACAAGAGCAGGTCAAAAATAAAAAATAAACTATACATTACTATTAATGAAAAGAACGATTGCAAATAAAAAGAAACAAACAGTCCGTGACCTACGACTGCTTTTTTGTCTTTCAGGCCAAAGCAACGCTGATTAGCGTTTTCACCCGCCATGAGAGGCTAATCGGGTAAGAAGGAGTTTTTAGTTCTCTCATATTTTTTCGTGGGTGACATGAAAGCTTAACCTCACGGGGGTCCAAGATCTAATGGACACCTAATAAGTATTGACAGTTAACTGTTTCGTCCTCGCCAAATAATACTATTTAAGCTAAATAATACTATAGTATTATAATACTATAGTATTATAATATTATAGTATTATTTGGAATTAAATTTCCGCTGACTGAGGCTCATGTGTCTTGATGGCGGGTTAAAACGCAATCAGCGTTGATCTGGTCTGAAAGGCAGAAAAGCTGTCGTAGGTCACGGATGAGAACGCTTAAACTTACGGGGGTCCAAAATCTAATGGACACCTGCCGTTAAATGTTTCATCCTTATGGGACTCCTCAGAACACTGCTTGGTCAATGTGACACCCTTGCGAAGTTAATTAGACGGTTTTGTCTTTAATCCTATGTAAATAATGAGAAAACTCTCGCAAGAAGCGCCATCTACCGAGATACGAGAGAAACTATATCAAGAGCAGGCGAAAAAAAACTGCTATACATATCGTTCAATGAAAAGATCGCTTGCAAATAAACAGAAACAAACAATCCGTGACCTACGACAGCGCTTCTGCCTTTCAGGCCAGATCAACGCTGATTTGCGTTTCTACCCGTCATCAGACACGCGAGCGTCAATCAGCGGAATTTTTAACCAAATTGTACTAACAAACGTGAAATTTAGTACCCGTGAATTTAAAAATCAAACAAGTTTCGGGGCTAAACGGGTTGGAAGAAGTTTTTGTTTCTCTCATATTTTTCCGTGGGTAGCTTGAAAGCTTAACCTCACGGGGGCAGGATCTAATGGACACCTAATAAGTGTTGACAGTTAACTGTTTCGTCCTTATGGGAAAAATTTGAGAGAAACAAAAACTTATTTTTACCCGATTAGCCACAAAATCTGTTTTAAATTCACGTACTTTTGTTATTATCTTTATTGCCCCTAAATTGCTTTAACTTTAAAATGTATTACCTCTATGTAGGGGCCACCTCTAAAGATGAAAATGTTTGTATTATAAGTGATTTTTAGATTTTGCGGTAGACCCAAATAAGATGTGGGCCCCTTACTGCCCCTAGGAACCAGTGCTAAAGTATAAAGTATATTAAATTAAGAAGTGGTCAACCGCAACTGTTTGGTGCAAATTTGCTGACATGGGGCAGAGTATAAGTCAGTTAAACTTTTTTTATTTCAAATTACAAAACATTTTGCCCCTACCTAGGGGACCTCGCTAACAGCTTAGAAAATGTCTTTATTATGGCAGACCTGTGGATAATTGTATGAGCTACCAATTTGGTTAGACATATTTATGCAGGTGCGATAGTTTAGAAGACATAAGGCACAATCTAAAAACACATTTTCCCTCTTGCAATCTATATAACTTTTTTTGACAATTAAAGAATAAATACGTAAAGACCAATGTGCGTGCCAAGTTTCATTATTCTAGCTAAACCGTTCAGAATTGAAAACATATTTTGCCACCCTAACCTTACTTTTTGATTGGGTTTGTTAACAGGTCAGACAGTGTTGGTGGGATCATTAAAAAAGGTAAAATCTTCATCAAAAAGCCCACGAAAGACGCTATGGCCCAGGACTATATATTTGAAATACTGGGACACCCTTTAAATATATTTATAATCTTCAGTAGATCCTTTATATCCTAAATACATGCCCACAACATCCCTAATTTACTTTTTTACTGTCTCATATCCACAGCCGGCGACATCGGAAGGAAATGTAATATGGCAGACCTCTCAGCCAGCGTCAGCATCTCGCTGGTGCACTCCCTTTTCCGGAATTTGGCCCGAGGTCAAACAACGCACTTTAATGGAAAGGAAGAATGGAAGGAACGGAAATACGCAAAGCAGAAATATGTTAAAGCAAACTGAGCCTTGATAAGACAATTATTAAAAGAAAAAACATCCCATCTAGAAAAGTCAAATCCCTACTCACCGCGATTCTTCACACTTTACAGTATAGTTCTCTCCACTTTTCAACAATACGAAGATAATTTTTTGCAAAATAAGCTTTAAAACTAAAACTAAGAACATTGATCAGAAGCTGTTTTTACTACTTTGCTTTAAGGCTATTATACCTGGAAATTAAAAGCAGAAATAACCAGAAAACTTGAAGGTTTTAAAATGTGGGTTTTCAAAATAATGTTTAAGGCGAGTTCATCAAATAACTACTTGTAAATTCTTAGAAGGCACCAAAAGATATTTACTTGTCATAATTGTAAATAGAAAGTTATGCTCTACTTGAACTAATTAGACAAGGCAAAATTCAAGAGACATGAAATGAGGAAGAAGAAGAATATGAGTGATCATGATGGGCCAAGTCACATAAGAAGAGGTATCAAAAAGGGTGACGCAATATGCCCTGAACTATTTAACCAGGCCCTAGAAAATGTTTTTAAAACTTAGATTGGGAAAAAATAGGCATCAAAGTAAGTAGACATTACTTGAACCACCCAAGTTATACTGACGATGCCACCTTAATAACAGATAAGAAAGAAGAACTGATAAAAATGCTGGAAGAACTGGATACAGCAGCAAAAATTTTAGACTTGTGTATGAACTACACTAAAACTAAATTCATAACAAAAACAGATGAAGATATCATCAGAATAAACCAAAAAGACTAAAACAAGTAGAAGAATACACATATCTTAGATAAATTATTAAACTACTAAAAAACACCAAACAGCTAAAATATTGGCCCGGGCAGCATTTGATAAATTAAGCTACATATTAGAAATGAAAAATATACTCAGTCCTTAAAAAACGAAAGTGTATAACCAATGTATTACTGTAATCAGCTATGGATCCCACACCTGGACACTTAAAAAATCAAACATGGATAAGGTAACAAAAGCCTAAAGATTAATGGAAAGACAAATATTAGATAGAAAGATAGGAAATAAAACAACTAACGGATGTCAGAGGAGAGGCAGCAAAATAAATGGAAATTTGCCGGTCATAATATCGGACAAAAAGACGATGGATTAAACAAATGTATTTTGAACTGGAGACCTGGAAAAATAAAAGAAGTAGGGCAAGACCCCAAGTGAGATTGGCGAACAATTTGAAGAAACATGCGGGGACTAGATGGGTGAACATGGAGACAAAAAAAGAGTGGAAGATATTGGGGGAGGCCGATGGCCAAAGATGGATTGAAGAAGGTTAAATAGATAGATAAATAGATGTTGGGCAACATTTGCGTGTCGCAAAGATTGAAATTAGACAGAGCGGAACTTCTCCACTATGTGGATTTAGACTCAACCCTCTTCTTTGTGTCTGAAGTGTCCCGATAAAAGCTACTTTTAAGATTACGCCTCTGTACATAACTATTCCAGCAGAGTTGCTTTAATCTTAATCTCTCGGACTCTTCATTTTCCACTTTCTGTATTATGGAAAATTCTCTAGGAAGCAACAAGGATATATGAAATTTTTCATTCATATATAACAAATATTCTTCATAATATTTGCGATGATGTTCATTTAATGCTTTAAGATTTGTTTTTTCAAAGCAAGATTGCTTACATGTTAGGAAGCTTCAAAAGTTGTTAAATACAACTAAATGCTTTCTTCGTCTTTGGCTCAAATCTTTTGTTTGCCTGGTACTGGTAGAAAACTGTTGATTTATTTTTCTTTAGGGAACAAGTTTCTCAGTTATGAAATATTTCCTTTGTTTTATTATGATATTCCTAAGTTGTCTTGGTACCTATCTTATTAGCGCCTTATCATTTTTATTGCTAAATATTCTAGGTAGTATTTATATTTAAATGCTTTTAGCTTTTTAAAATGGAACAAATTTCAATCCTTTACAGAAATTTGGGCCACATTTGGCCACAGTGGAATCACATAGTATTAGTAGTACCCCGATTTGTTCGTACACCATATACCAGACAACTGAACTGTTGAACGCTGAAATGGAAGTGAGCGGCAGGGTGATAAGAATTTTTTTTATTTTTGCACGCGAACCTGGTACCTTCCACATGTGAAGCCGACGACCATACCATGGTACTACCCTGCCGCCTTGACATTGTCTTAGTTTTAAGATTGCTGAATATTGTTTCCGAGTTTTAAGTAAGATTATTAAATGGACAAGGACAAAATTGGTACTAATGCCATAAGATAATCTATTATAAAATGTTATCTTTAAGAAATCTATGTGCCGAAAAGGGGTTTGATAAAATGTAATCTAAAATCTGATATCTGGTCTTTTACCCCCGTTTAGCAGGGTTAAAAGAGGATCTTTAGCTTCGGGCCGTTTTTAAAGGACAATCACATGCAGGATTTAGGATAAGAACTACATGAATATTCTGTTTTGGCCTTTTAGAACAGATCTTCTTTATAAAATAATGCAACAAGGCTCCTTTTTATCTTCGAGCAAAGAAAATACGTTAGAGCATAAATACATGTTCAAAAAATCGAAAAGTGAAGCACTGCAGACGCGATTTTTCAAGTGCGCAGCATCTGTTTTGTCACGCAGCCACCCAGCTGATGTGTAGGTAGGCCATATTTATTGTTTATTTACATTCTGCTGTGTTTTGCGTTTGTCGTGTAAAATTATGTTTTTTTCTGTGAAAAATGGGAAATAATTCACGTAAATCATTTGCTGTTTGTGGAAAAATGTCCGAGAGATGCAAGGGAGTGCCATTCCATAGGTAAGTACTTGTATTTTCTTTATAATTTGTTAATAAAGCTAAGAGTGGTGTCCATAATAAATCTGCACAATTAATTTTAGAAAAACTACAATTTTAATCCACAATTTGATACATTTTACCCAATCAACTAGTTTTTAGAAAAAAAATAGATATAACCCTAAATTTTTGAACATTGTCAAATAATGTAACGGGGTATGTTTTAAAACTACTAAAACTGACACATGCGCAGTAACCGAAATCCTGTCTATCCGAAAAAGGAACAAAAATTAAATGGGGGTCCTGGCATCAACCATCGCGTGTGTAAGCGTATGGGTATGTCCCATATTTATGCTTTAACGTATTTGGAGCAAACATTTTATATAATAAGTGTGGTAACTAGGTTATTCCATACGAGAGTTAGTTTATTAAATTAATTATTATTATTTTATTAAATTCCTTTTTAAACAATCATCTATCTCTATCTCCACATATAACGCACATACATATATGCAGTAATCTTAGCTGTAGCAAAATTTTATAATTTTGACAAGTGTGGAAATTGGAAACCGTTTATTTTACTTGAACACCATTAACTGCAGCTACAACTCAGCTACATGTAATGCTTATTTTAGTCCAAGGGAAAATACACATTTCTACTTCCAGCCCGTTGCGAAAGGAAAAAAATAATGTAAATTTCTACCGTTTTTCTTGTTTTTAGTGGATTAATGATGATTATTACCATCAGTTTACTTATTAGACCAGGCAAAAATTTAGGATTTCCAATTATTTGTGCCTCTTTACCAAATTTTGTACACGTATACAATACCACGGTTCCAAGAACCTACTTCGTTAAATTTTTTGTTAACTTTTCTGTGGCCCAGAGGCGATATACTAATACGAGATTTGTACAAACATAAGTTACGTATTTATTAAATTTCTTCACAACCGAAACCACCTTATATATACTGCCCACATTTTTTAAAATCTGTTAAAATTTTTAATAAAACAACGTATTATACTATTAGAATTTTTTTAAATTAACGAAAAATATGAGTATTTATTTATGCCAAAAAATTTTCGATTTTTTATTGTTTTGTTTTTAAATTCTCAAAAGCAGAAAACAAAAAAAAAATAATCCGGTTTATCAAAAAAGTTTTTGGGATTCTACTAAAAAATCATTAAAAAATATGCTAGAGAGGAAACATGATCAGCCTTAAAAATCAGAAGCGCAGAGTCTCCCAGTTAAGGATTATTTTCCCGTTAAACTTTTTGTTTAGTCGTTTTACTTTACAGCTTTATGAATTTCTTTTAAATTTCAAAATGTTTTTTTTTTGGATTAAAGTATCACTACTAAATATTTCATTATTTGTGAGTCCTAAAAATTTCGGGTGGGGATTGATCCCCCTAGGTGCTTACAGAGCCAGCGGTCTGTGAAATATAACGTCTTCGAGAATCGAAAAAGGCGCAGCTTTTAATATCCCATTAGCGATAAATCTTTAGAATAATAATTAATAAAAAAATGCCTATTATGAATATTTTTGTTTAATATGTCATAAGGTAACTTAAAATGTGATGATAATAGTTTTTTATGTATCTAGGTCGTAAAGTAGGCGTTTACCGCCCGCACCGTGAAAGATATATCCTGAGCCGTTGGGCGAGGGCTATAACACGCTGAGGGCGTTTAACGCAATTTAAGACCGAGATACATACAATATTTTATGCAATAGCGAAGTATTTATTTTTAAACTAGGTTTAATTTTTTTTATTTAACTTGGATTTGGGACAATAATTGTAACTTGTCGTAATATTACATAATTATATGTGTCAAACCACTATTCATTAAAGGAGGCAGTTGCTTAGCTTCCCTAGCAGCGATTCAATTTTATTATTTCGTAATAGCAACATTTAATTTTTTAAGTAAAGTAACATAAAAATTAATTCTTCGGAAATTGAGCTACCTTGAGAACTTCTGTAGACGAAGCAAAGCAAGATCTGCTGCCATTAAAGTCAAGGAAGATCTATGAAAAGCACTACAAAGTATTTTCTGCATGGCTCATGGAAAAGTCTGTAGCCGTAAGTCAACTTAATGAAAACGTTATGCTAGCTTATTTTAATGAAAAGTCCAAGAATTACAAAGCGTTCTTGTTGTGGAGCTATTATTCCATGCTTAACGCTACCCTAAATCTCAATATTGGTGTGATATAAGCAAATTCCCGAAACTGATTGCTTTTCTAAAACGAAAATCGGATGGTTATAAACCCAAGAAATTCCAAATTTTGAGCAAAGATGAAGTCGAAAAGTTTTTAATTGAGGCACCAGAAGAGGTTTTTCTATTAGTCAAAGTGGCCTTGATATTTGGCATGTGTCGCCGCGAAGAACTAGCAAAACTTGAAGTTAATGATATTCAGGACTTGGGGGAATCTCTGATGGTAACAATCAAAGAGTCAAAAACTAAAATTGACAGAATGTTTATGATTATTGATGGACGAAAGGAGCTACCTAGTTTCTTGGGAACAAATACTTAGCCTTGCGACCAGCAACAATAGACCACAACAGACTCTTTGTGTTTTACAAAAATATGAAATGTTCAACGCAAGTAGTAGGAAAAATACTTTTGGCGAGATGCCAAGGCAGATCGCTTCATTTTTAAATCTTCCTGATGCCAACCAATTTACAGGGCACTGTTTTCAGCGTAAATCAGCCACACTACTTGCTGAAGCGGATGAAACCTTACCAACATCAAATTACATGCCGGATGAAATTCTAGCTCAATGGCGGGAGGTTACATCGAGAAATCGAAAATCAGTAGAGAAAAAATAGCAAAAAAAATTGTTGGGAACACAACAGCATATTTTACGCAAGATAACGTCCTGCCTTCAACATCAACCTGTTCAAACCAGAGTAAAGACTTAAAAAATAAGATTCAAGCAGTGGCAAACGCTCGAGCCACAGCTTCCTCATCAGCTACAGCTTTCTCGCCATTAAGTATTGTTAATTGTTCTAATTGTATATTGAATTTTAAATCAGAATAAAAAATATTGTAGCATTTAAGATTGTTTAATAAAAATAAAATTTTGTTTAATTTTCATTTATTTTTTCTAATAAAACTTCAAAATATAAAAAAAAAATAAAAAGGGTTAAATATAATTTTTTTTTTAAAAAGGTTTAAATTTATTCTGTCAGCCAAACACGTTAATATATTTACCGCCCAGGGCCATAAAGTGCCATTTTACCGCCCGAGGGCGATAAAGTGCCACTTTACGTTCGCAAATGGGAGCGGTAAAGTGCACTTTCTCTCCCGCTTGTGCATAAAAAATTTTTGCTACTGCACGACACTGGCGTTTTGGTTTGTAATTTAAATTATAAAAATTAAGTTTCGGCGTTTCAATGGTAGTTCTGTAACCAAAATTGTTTTAACTTTGTCAAAGTCGCTGTTTTCTCCAGGTCTACTCTTATCCAATAGTAAATCGCTTGGACCACGGGGACTGAAAGTAATTGCCTGCACGCTGATTGATTGAAGTCTCGGTGCGCAATTTGCAACATTGAATAAACATTCGATACGAAATTAAACTACAGATTTACGTTGCAAAGTTTGTTTATTTGCTACTACCCTGTGAGCTCCAATCAGCTTTTAGAGGGGGTTTTTAAGTTAAAATGGTGTTTACAAGGGTCGATTTTAGCCGTGCGCAAAAAATTGACTGTGTAAGGCAGGTTTTACACATTTACGGTGACCGTCCAAACGGAGCCTATTACACGGTGCCGTTCAATTGTATTGATCTTTCACACATTACCGGTTTGCTTTCTAGTGAGTGTTGCTGATCAGTTTTTCGTTCTGTCCTGTCTGTCTGTTCCTCTGTTTGTCAATCTATATTTATGAATCGTAGACGTCTAATGGCAATGCTGATTTTATATAGACGTATGAAAAGAAAAAGCATTACTTTACATACTTACATACATTACTCTAATACTCTTTTTAACCAGCTTAGAGAAGACGCAAGGAAGTTTTCCAACTACTTTAGGATGTCTACATCCATATTTTCCATTTTTAATGGTATGAGTAGTCTAGCTGCTCAACAAATGACGATTTTAAAACGCAAGATGAAGTACACAAATCTAACGGAAATACGGCAAGTGTGAAAGCTTCCGAGCTATTCAGTAACCACAAAAAAAAAGCTGCGGTTCGGTCTGCGTGGCTACCAGAAGACCAACTGCAATCATAACATATTGACTCGTTTAAGCAGTTTCACTCTATATGAAATCCTTGAGAAGTATTTAATCGATAAACCTCTGGCCGCGTACATTGTTTTTTTTATTTTTTTTTATATTATAGATGGCAGCAGTTGGCTTTTTTCTCAGCCCCAAGTGAGCCCCTAAGGGTAGGCAGCACAGTTAACATGCTTCCCATTCATTTGATATTACAAAATAAAGCAATGAACAACAAGTGTCATTGCGTCTTTTTCTTTAGTATATAGAAGGAGAGAGTAAATTGACTTCAAACTTCATCAGATATAAAAGGGTTAGAATCATCCAACAGCCATTTTCTTAGCAGAATGGAGTCAGATTTTGTGAATTTGGTGAGGTTGAAATATATTTTTAAAAATATGTTTTATTTTGTGGATATTTTTAGACTTTTTTGTGAAAAAAAATGTGGTTACAGCTTGGGCATTCTTGGAATACATTTATCCAGAAGAAACATGCAGGTGAGTGGGTTAAAAGCAGGATTAGTTTTAGGCCTCTAGTAATTTCTGTACCTAAGTGCGTAATTTCGGTAATCTTTTAATAAAAAGGTGAACATTAATTACCGTTTCAAAGAATTAGGAAGCATTCTGTTCAAACAGAAGGTAAATATTTTTGCAAACCATAATTAGGTAGTTTATAGGTATAATTAAGAAAAATGGGTAAATATATAAAATAGGGGAGACTAGGGATAGTTCATACATTTAAAAAAAATATTTTTGAAGAAAAATATAGATGAAATTTTTTTAATATTTGTTTGCATTATAATACATAGCTTAATATGTAATGATTTTGAATGATTTTAGTGTGACAGTTTGCTAATTAATGTATCAATGATCCCTATATCTGTACCCCAGAGCCAGACTATGTTAAGTCCATGTTTGACTTTTTTTGGTTTGAACAACCTACTGACTTAACATTGTTTGCCTAACGATGTCTATGGACTTAATATTGGTTCATATCAAGGTTTATAATTAGCAAATAAAAATATATGAAAAAATAAGTATTAAGGTTGTTCAAACCAAAGGCAAAAAGGGACTTAACATAGTCTGGCTCTGGGGTACAGATATATATTAGGAATATTTGATACAAGTTGCATAATACATGAATAAAGAAAAAAATATATATTTATTTGTGTTTCAGTAAATTCTCTAAAATATGAATCTTTAATAATCCCTCAAATAATAAGCAGCCAAATGCAAGTAATTCTCACCAAAATAGGTACAGTCGGGGACTTTTTAAATTGCCGGTGTATTTTTTTCTGTCAAAATTTAGAATGTAAAGATATTAATAAATATATTTTTTTATAAGACGCATGTATAAAGACAGAGGTAAGATTCACTATTTTTTTGGTTTGGTTCAAACTGGGTTTCTTAATTTCAAGTAGGAATATTTTTTAATTTCGAGCGCGGCCAAATAAAAAGTCCCCGACTGTACCAATGATAGTAGTAGTATTTAAATTTTGCCACATTTTAATACAAAACAATTTTCCCTGAACTGCTGGTTTGGTGGTGCCTTAAGGGAGATTCATATAAAATATCCATACAATATTTGATAATGAAAAAAAATATCTACAAAGGTGTGTTGTTTTTTATTATTGTAATGTTTATTTTTTTTCAGAATTGAAAAAGCGTCGACAATCCTCAATTCTTAGTTCAGTAAATTTGACTAGAGAGAAACAGCTGACATCAAAAGCCAAAAAGCTTTATCGAAGAGTGGTAACTGACAGTAAAAAATTAGCCAACCAGAGCAGGACAATCACATCATTTCGAAAACGTCTAGAGATAGCTGACAATTTTTCCAGTCACTATAAACATATAATTAAAAGGGTAAATAAACAAACCTTATTTTGTTATGGTTACCGAACTGGCAAGATTTTTATAATACACATATCCCACCCTCAGAACAAAAGTGACACATCTTAACATTTTAATTTTAGGATTTTGACTTTTTGCAGTTTGTCACTCACTATCGATACATTGTCATAGAAAGTCACAATTCAAATTACAAATAATAAAAAAATATATTTAAAGTTTTAAGTTACCACAGCTTCTTATGGTAACCGCAAAAGTTTTTTGTAATTTTCCAACAATTTAATTTTTTGAACTTTTTGAGGGTGCGATATATGTGTAAAAATATTTAACTATTAACATAACAAATACTCTTACTTAATTAATAAGTGTCATTGAGATTCATGTATATTTTGTAAATTGTATTAATAAATTTTTTTACCAAGTTTCAATCCTTTTTGTATTCCTTTTATTTAAAAAATTAAGTAAGTTTAGATAAAAGGATTAATTAGTCACTTATTTCCTTTATGAGACATTGACAACTTTTACAGTTCAGTTGCAGTGGTTGCTTTTGGAAACAATAATGAAAACCATAATTTATTATCAATAAATAGTCTGACACTATGAAATTAGTCAAAGTTGTCAAAAACACCATAAAGGAAAATCAGACTATAAAAAGGACCAAGAAACAGGCAAAATTAAAGTTCTTTGATTTTTTAAATCTTTAATTTTGTCTTTAAGTACTCTGTAAGAAAGTCGCAACTGTATTAGCATATATTATCCAAATTGGTTATGCTAATTTACAACTGCAACCTTCTTGCTTAGTATGGAAATCTTGGCCCTTTTTGTAAAAACCTAAGTATTGATTCCAAAAAGCAAATCAATATTTTGTTAAGAGCGCCATCTATGTCAAACCTAAGAACTAATAAAAATGTTTGGCCGCACAGTTTAAGGTGCCTGTAATACTTCTCAGAGCTTAGCACGGGAGAAAGTCTTCTGGTCTGCAAAGCGGACCGAACCGTGGTCTTCTGTGACTGCAATGCTAAAGTCTGGAACTAAGTTTTCTCGTTATATTGATCACGTCCGAAAAAATTTTAGTTGACAGTAGTTCCGCTCTTCGGTCGGGCGGGATTGATTCAAAAAGGACCAATATGTAATACGCCCGAAAAATAAAAGAGTTCAAAAGGGCCAGTAAAAATTATAGCGATTTTTTGTCCTTTTGAAATCTTTTTATTTTTCAGTCGCATTGTAATCAAGACAATTAACTTTTTTTATGTTAAAATTATGTCTGAGTTGGTCCTTTTTACAAAACCTTTTTTTTTCTATATTATTATAAAAGGTTGGGTAAAAAGACAAAGGAAATAATTAAATACATAATTTATTAAAAAAACAGAATAACTGAAAAGTGGAGAAGACAGTTTTAAAGTTATTAATTAAATTCAAATGTGTAAAAATACTTAGATCTAGATCTCTTTTGTTTTGCTTCCCATTTGTCAAAAGCTGGTTCCTTAAGATAATCTCATTGGCATCACCTGCTTCATAGTCAAGGTTCATTTCATCCTTTTCTGAAAATAAAAAAGTTGTAATTAGTAAAAATGCCCCTGTGAACAGTATTTAAATATTATAGAAGATTTTTTTAGGAAAATTTGACCCACTTATTATGTGTCTTACACAAAATATGAATAGTTCCATAAAAACTTCCATCAATTCTCATGTGCCAAAATCATGATAATTTACAAGATTTAATAGAAATTTTATGTTTGTGAAACATATCTTTTAAATCTGTTACTTTTGTGAATTGTGAAGAATCATAAACCAAACATATAGTACCTACTAACAAGATAAGATTGTATTGATTTTTCCCGAGGTTTTTCCAGAATTGAACCAGTTTTTAGGCAGGATAGTTTTAAATCTTAAACTTATTTTAGTCTTAACTGTTTCTCTTTATCTTATCAAAGTAACAGTAATAGGGATCGCTAAAGAGCTGGGCAGATTTAGTTGTAAAGCATATAACTACATAATTACTAGTAGTTATTAGTTAATTAAGTGGACTATATTTTTATTACAAAAGGTACTTACAAAGTAATTAAATATTTAGAAAAAAGTAGCTAAAAATAATTGAATATAACAACTTGGAGAAAAAAAAAGTTACTTTTGTAGGATGTCGCAGATTAAGTGTGCACTATATTGCGAACTTCACTTTTATTGGGGCTACAAGCTTAGACCAGTGGTGCATAGGAACCTTTCTGTTTACAAAATTATTTGCTATCATCTTGTGTAAAAATATACAGGGTTTTCCTTAAAAAACACCTACCTCCAATTAATAGTGATGTTAGCAATAATGCTAACATAATCTAGTACACCCAGTATAAATTAAGAATAAATTTATGCAAAAAATTAGGACTTGGAAGATTGACAACAAGGACTAGGTAACCTTACAGCAAAATTTCAATAATTACATATTTGTTTAATTGTATAATTCCGATGCCATGTCATTTCAAAACCAAATTGCTACATACTAGGCTTACCTGCATTGTAAAGTACATCTTTTTTAGACCAAAAATCATCCATTATGAAGCCATGAATTTTTCTTTGTTTACCGATAAATAACAAACACGAACAACTAAGTTTTTTATGAAATTTCACAAAAATAACAACCAAAAGTAACAAAACACTCCCTTTAGGATGCCATTAAATTTTTTTGACTGTCACGTCACGTCAACAATCTGTGACGCAAGGCGAACAATAGTTTAAGCTATGCTGGTTGCCAGACCACTGCCAGAAGTGTAGATTTCACCGTCAGCGCCATCTGTCTAATCACCGCTATATAAACTCCCGATTTAAACTTAGGTTTAAAAGCCTCCATTAGAGAAAAACAGCTGCTTAATTAATTAAGCTATGTTCAGTGGGGAGCCACGGCAGCACCACGGACGAACGGCACCGTGTACACGGTAACGGAGCATGTGAAATGTCTCATTTGCTTCCTAATCCCTCGACCGTGTAGACGGTGCCGTTTACACGATCACCGTATATGTGTGAAACCGGCCTTTAAAGCTCTGGGCACACATGACCGCACAGAATCCGTACCGTGCCCGCAACAAGTCCGTGCCGTAGCACGGCAGTGTATCGTCCTACTTGCCTTAAACCACACATCTCCAACACACGGCCGCATTTACGGTAGTGTTGGAAGTCGGTTGATATTTTTTCTGCTTCACGAATAGGAAAACCGTCAAAATGAAGAAAATAAAACATTTGAAGGGAAGTTCACGAGGCAAAAATTTTTAACAAAAAAGGTTCACGAGCAAGTCCTCAGAGGTAAAGGTAAAGGACTTTTAAAAAATCCAGGGCTCAGGATGCTTACTGGGAGCATATTATATCTGTCTCCGTCGCGACGTCAAAATTAGCCTCAAAACCGAGGCAACCCTGACCAAAGCTGCAAGCCAGTTGGTTTCTCCTGAGTAAACACCATATTTCATATTTCTTATTCAGATACCATCATCATCATCATTTCATTTCCTTCCATTTTATGGTTATGCTCGAGCTGAATGAAGCCTAATAAGGCCGAAACGCGTCCCCGAGCTACATTTACCTCTGAGGACTTGCCCGTCAACCTTTTTTGTTAAAAATGAAACATCCGACAAGCGGTCACTTCCAAGGAATCTCCCTCGCTTTCGTGGAAGAGCAACAAATGACGCATTTGCCGTGCGAGAACAGCTGAAAAGGAACAGCTGAAAAGTCGTACATGGGATACTTTCTGACTTCTTGTATCAATCTCTCCATGTCCTATTTTTTCCCAGACCTTAAATGGGAAATCGTCTGCAGCGTAGGAAATTAGATCGAAAGCCCCAAAAGTTGGGTGAGTGGTGTTTACTCGGGTCGATTTTTAGCCGTGCGGCAAGTCGCCTCGATTTGCCATGTAGCAAGTCAAATCGGTACTCCGTTTACACAGGCCGACTAAAGTCGCAAGGAAATAGATAATTTTTGTTGAAAATGTGATGTAAACAGGTGTTTTATGTGATGGAATTGAAATAGGGAGTGAAGAAATAATTGAATTATTGCTTGAAAAACGACGCATGCCGCCTACGTTCGCATGGCTAAAGTTACATGACACCCAACTTTTGGCGTTTTTTATCTAGTCGCATCCGGTGCAGACGATTTCCTGTTTACACGTTCGATTTTTGGCCGTGCGGCTTAGCCTAAAATCGACCCGTGTAAAAACCCCTTAAGCGGGATTTAAATGTGTCGATTTAAGTCTAAAAATGTATAAAATCAGACACTTTTAATTACGCCTTCTTTTAAAAAATGCTTGGAGTAGAAGAATGTTCCTAAGTGAATTCCAGAAGTTATGAATTTATAAAATCAGCACTTAAAAATCATATGAATGAACCCATTTCTTCAGTAATGCCATTCTAAAGCATCGCCATTTCTGTCAAAACAATTGTAAACCGGAATTTATTTGAGACATCGTTTTTTTTTCATTTATTTTTTTACATATTTTATAATATTTTTTTATTCTTTTTTTCAGGTAAAGTTATCTTCAAAACTAACAAATTGCCAAATAAATCCCGCCGAAAACTAAGGAAGGTAAGAAATGAAATAGATAATTATTATTAAAGATGGGTCAACCAAAGGCGTCCATATTTTTTTTTTGGTCGGGGAAAGCGGAATGTCATACAAACAAGCACTTTTCGTATAATTTTTTGTACGGAAAGTTTCATTTTACAGATATTTTCTTATAGAAAACTTTCTGGTGTTAACAGTGTTCGTTAAAGAAGTAGAGTAAATATTCGACATTGGCAGGTCCTTTGGATTTATACAGAACATTCTGTGAATTAAAAGCAATGTCTTTGCACAAAGTACGAGAAATTAAATCCATTTATTATACTTACAGGCCAAGAAATCTAGAGATGTGAAAGAGCCCTTGTAACTCTATATAAAATATTTCTCGTAATTTTTCTTTCAGCTTTACCCATCCACTTTTTACTTCTTTTTAATTAAAGAAAACCGTTATCTTGATTTACCTAACTAAACTAAAAACTAACTTTTTTAGGGAAAGTAATGTGATTTTATATAAGAATACGAGGTATGATAATAAAATTATAAGACTGTTGTAGAAAATCTAGTTTATTTAAATACTAATCATTGATTTCTGAAGTTAATGATACTAATACAAATTAATGATTTTTCCCAACAATGTAGTCCCCTTCTTTATCGAAGCAGCGTTGCATGCGTTTTTTTCCAATGTTCGAAGCAATTTTGGAAATCATCAGAAAAGATGCTGTTAACAAGTCTTGCCGTTTTTTCCTTGACGTGTTCTAATATGTCGAAATTATTTCTTCACTTTCGGAAACAGGTAGAAGTCGCAAAGGGCCAAGTCTGGGGAATATGGTCGGTGGTTAACGACGGGGATCTTCTTATTAGCTGAAAACTGCTTAATGGATAGGGCATTGTAGGCCGATGCATTGTCCTGGTAGAGCAGCCATTCGTTGTTCTTCCACAAATCTGGACGTTTTTTCCTTACTCGTTCCCTTAACTACATCAATACTTCCAAATAGAAATGTTGGTTAACTGACGACCCTCTAAAATGCTTTTATGCCAGATAAAATCATTGCACGAGACACACTGCTCTCTGTAGACATCTTTTAGGATTTGGAAACATTCAGTAGCCGTTTTTTTGGGTTTTACTTTAAATTAATACGTTGCTCAATGTTTTCATTTGTCATAATTCCGGCAAATGAGCTATGCACAATCCGCTTCAAACCACTGCGTAAGCCAAACTAGTAGATGAAAGGCGACAAAATTGCGCGCGGTAGTAGAACTGGCTCTTCTGTGGTAGAACGCACATCAAGATGAATAACTCCAACCGCCCGAGGCGTGGAAATTTAAAACCTGTTAGTATGGGGGCTTGTCTTAAAACTTAATTGTCATACCTCGTATACATATGTAAGTAAAAGTTTATGGTTCTTAAAATGTTTAATGCTTTCCAAAAAAAAACATAAAATTTATTCCCTCAAAAAATAATATGTATGTGACTGCTAGAAATCTGTAGTTTAATTTTGTATCCTTAGCTCTCTGACATCATAGATCAACTTTTTTGAAAAAATCTACTTTTTTTTCTCATTTTACCGTGACTCTTTCGCCGACACTAAAGCCGCCATTTCGGAACGCCTAATTGCACGGATCATCGGCCACCTTTGGAACCCCAGACCGGGTATTTTTTTTATCCGGTCCTTTTGTCCCTTAAGCCTACGGACTGAAGGAGTGTGTAACAAAGTCCGCCTTCACGAGATATCCGACCTCATCCGGCCTGGTTACCGGCGTGAATAAAGGGGTAGGACAATATTACATTTTACACTCCTCAAAAATCCTATAAATGTCTGCCGCACCCGACCTCGGCAACCGACGGGGATCGAACCCGCCACTTTAGCAAGAGAGATTCCTTATCTCGCTTGTCTTCGATGCGCGAACGCACCGAGCCACCAAAGCTACTAAAAAAAAATCTATTTATAGACAGATCCATAAAGAAAATAGGTTAGGTTAAGTAGCTATTTTCGTGGCAAAACTTTTTAATATGACAAAAAAACCACTAGTCCAAATAACGGGCGTGAGTGTTAATCGACATGCTTTTAAAGTTATTCAGTGGATAGGAAAGGCCGCTTATCGAAGGTTTTCCATATTTCCATATTTTATTTAGCCAACTAAAGTGAGATGTGATTTATGGATTTTCAGATAATCGCTCTCTATTGTGCGGAGGAAATATATGGAAAAATAATTCCCTCGGAAATTTTTTTGTTGTAGTACCTATTTATTTTCCTATTTATTTGCAATCAACAAACAAACCAATTAAGTACAGATTACTAAAAAAATAAAATAAAAATAATCATTTTCAGTGGCTTAAGAGAGCTGCGTTATACGGGGTCTTTCAAAGGAAAATTAACTCCTCGAATGTGTTGCAAAACTGTCAGTGGCAGCACTGCATTTATTAGATTGCGTTCCCTATCTGGGCGACCTGTGATTTTGGGCACCAAGTGACTTTGAGTCAGAATATTTTGTTGTCCACCGATCGATGTGAGCTGTCAAATTGTCTACCAGACAAAACCAATATAACTATACTATACCGTGTACTGAAAGCTATACTGACCATGAAAATTGTGCTTAGAAAAAGAAAAACTAACTCTCTGCAAATCGCGACGGTCCGTGAACTAAAAGTTAAGGAAGAAGGAGAACACCAGAAGAGAAATTATAGGCAGGTAGACAAGAGCTAACTAAGGATATCAGGGGAGATTCAAGGAGGTCGCGAGAAGGAGGTAAGAATTGCGTTTTTATAAACCTTGCTAATTTCTTTCTCTGACATTATGCCAGCGTTAAAATTTACTATCGAAGAAAAGGTTCAAATGTTAGAATGGTATTTTGCAGGACAGTCCGCTCGGGATGTAATCAATTTGTATATTGCGAAGACCGTGATATTTTTTGAAAAACTATACCATTTTGAACATATATTTCTTTCTGATAAATTTGGGTACGTTAAGCTCTGCAGAAAATGTAGCGACAATGATGAGGTAAATGAGGGTCCAAGACCCATGTCGGAACATGTCGGATACAGTCAAGATATCGCTTCCATACTCCAAAATAAAAAAACAAAAGATTAAAGTAATACCATTTGAAGGACATCCAAAGAATTGCGACAACGTAAACTTAAAATTTTTGGGGTTGTAGTTTGTATCCATAGAAATTTTAAAGTTGCATCCATAAAAAATTTAAATCGATACAAATTTTAAATTTAAATCTTTTTTATGATCTGGAGATGTAATAAAACAATGACACAAATTTAGTTTTTCGTTTGAAGGTTAGAAACAGCTTTATTATTTTATAAGGGTATTATTTGGAAATATAGTATAGCAATCTTTATATACAGGGTGTTTCATTAAGTCTCCACCATCCGAAAAATAATAAAATTCTAATTAAATTTTTATTTATCAGTCCATGTTAAATTTGAAAGTTTGAAGGCAATTATCTCAAAAACTAATGGATAGATTTTTGAAATTTTTACATGGTTGTAAAGATATTCAAGGGAGCTTCAAAACAAGGTATCACCAGACCCACTTTTCCTATTCAAAATATAGGGCTAAAGTATACCCCTCTCTACTCTTTACGGGTCACTGTCGACTAAGAGTACCCATGCACCGAATGGGAATAACCGAAGAGACCGAATGTAGACTCTGTATGAAGGATGATGAAACAGTTAGACATGTACTGTGTGAATGTCGGGCTATTGCACGTTTACGTCAAAACACTTTCGGTAAATCTCAGATTGATTCAGAAGATCTGAACAACAACCCAAACTGATAGCTAACCTTTTTGGAGGATTGGGCAGACAGTGGTGAGAAACCACTCAAAAGTGAGCCACAATAGACCCACTAGTGGTCGCAGTGGAAGGGCTGCAAGGCCCACTCATATATGAAACATCATATCCCTCGAAGGGGGTTCGTGCTACAAAAATTTCAAAAGGCAAAAAGTGTCCACCTCGCAAACAAAATCGACGTGTCCGAGCGTTTCTCCAAATTCGCACTCTAAATACCCAAAAAGGCCTCTGTTTCGATGTTCGTGAAACACCGTAGATAAGGAACACAACAGCTTTACTAAAACTATCAAAAACTACTTCTGCCTTCTAGCACATTATATTTACTTTTCAAAACTAAAAATATGCAAAATTTTCCATTTAGTCAAAACAATTTTCTCGGCTAGAGATGTTATCAATATATCGCTTAAAACGCGGTTTAGATCTATAAACGCCATTGCACGAAAACTCGGTTCATTTATAAAGCCTCATAATAAACGACACGAAAAATCGTTTCACAAGACGTCAAGATAAGGCCGACAGGCATCAATCATTTTTCATATATTTTGTTTTATGTACATACATGGCTATTTATTGGCCAAAACATACATTCTTACATGTGGTCATTCTTTTAAAAACTATACAGAATCGTTGCTCATATATTACGGATTTTTCCTTCCTTCCTAGCCCGCGGAGCAATGGCTAGAGAAGGTAATATTTTCAACAAATTTTTTTTTTCAGATAACTATGAAAATGTGCTATTTGGGTGTATTTTGATCTACCCTATCAATATCGTCGTGATGTCTGTCTGTGTGTGGATGTGTATGTCTGTCCGTAATACGATAGCTCCTAAACCGCTGAACCATTTTGCACAAAATTTGCAGGTAAAATAGTGCCCGACACTGCAACGAGCTGATTAGATTTTGGTCAGAATCCATTAATGCTAATAATAGATTGTTGACAATGAAATTTTTTTAAAAATGCTAACTTTTTAGCGGAGCATCGCATCAATATGCAGTTTTCTAAATTTAGTTGGTCATATTTTTCAAAATAATTTTTATTATAACCAAAATCTTTGTAGGAGCTTTCGTTTCTGAAATATTTACAAAGAACTATTTCCAAGGCTGTTATATCATGGAGTTCACTGTTAATAGACTAGCTTAGGAAGGTATCATAGATCCGTCATGGATCCATTCATTTTTATCCCCCCCCCCCCTCTTATAGTCGTGTTCGAATTTTTGAAAATTTAACTAAGTTGACGCTCTAAAGGCATTATGACAGAAATGCATCAAAAATTTTTAAAATCTAACCTAAAAATAAAATTATATTAAGTAGTTTTTTAAATTTTAGCTACAAAATTACCCAAAAACCCCCCAGACCCCCCAAATTTTCTCGAAAACTAAGCTTCTTAAGGAAAAATATGTAATAATCTTTATTGTAGACAATAAAATTTCCTTTTCAACAATATATAGGTCAGTGGGGTACGGCTAAAGACAAACTCTCCAGCGGCGTCCGTTTATTGAGGTAATGTAAAAAAATTTAAAAATGTCTAATTTCTACAGATTTTACCCGATTTTCTTAAAAACCAAGCTCCATATCAAAAAAAGTAATTTACACTTTATTATAGACAATATAATTTCCTTTGGGATGGTGTACAATAAGGCAACGGTAGTTTTATGTATAACAATTTAGGCGCGTCTGTAAATTAAGGCGCCCAAGAGCGGACATTCGAGAAACACCTGCGGGGCATACGTGTGGGACGAGGTAAAAAAAAAGTGTCGAGGACGCGGCGTTTACCGCCCCCTCAACCTCCCAACAAGTGCCACCAACGCCTTATGTTCTCAGGTCCGGGCTGCGATAAACTTACACCCGGGCTAGCGCGAAAGACATCGTTTAACCCTCCCGTACGTCTCCCCCGCATTGTCTAGCGTGCAACCACGTCTCGCGGCGCTTTTTTTGACGATGCTTACCTACATTTACCTGGCAATATTATATTTTATATTATATTTTCGGGCATCAGAGAGCGGTCCACTCGGATCTGTTTAGTTCGATACCAGTAGTTAGTACAATGAATAGAGGAGTTTTACCCTACAAAAGGTCCGGTAGTTCTGAATTTTGGATATGTTATTAAGGTCGAAAGGGTAGTTAAAAATCTGAGTTTTCGTTACCCTGTGCTTCCTCCGCCATCTTAAAAAAACCATCAAAAATTGGCACTTTTTGTAGTTTTTTGCCTGTAACTTCGTTCCAGTACACTAAATCGCAAAAAGAGTTATAATAAATTACTTTATTGAGAAAAATAATTTACAGACTTATTTGTTACAAAGATAATATTATTACTTCTTGGCTACGCCCGGCGCAAGTCTAGCCATTGGCTACTCTACTGAACCCAGCATAGACAAATAAAGTTACAAAATACTATGTTAATCCACACTCAGAAATTATCAGTAGAATTTATTTTGCCTATTTAAATAAATTAAAGGGATAATTGTACTGTATACATTGTACTAAACTTTATGTAGGCACATATAAATTAAAGGAAACTTATTGGTCTAACATTTTTAAGAAACTTTTTGTAGGTTTCTCATAAGATTTAAATTATATTTTTAAGAAACTGGTAGGTATAACAACAACAATCTTACTTTATGGTAGGTATTTTTTTTTATATAACTAATTAAAGTTAGGTAACTAATTTACCGGCGGCGACGCTACCCATACAAAAATACTTAAACGATGAAATACTCTTTCTGATTTCCAATTTTTTTGTTGTAGGTTCATACTTAAATTTTTTTTTTTAGTGATTAAGTGTTATATGAAATTTTTTAGAGGATATAATTATCTACAATTGGGTGTACCATAGTTGTTCTGCGAGCAGTAGTAACGGAGCTAGATAATTTCTAATAATGACTAAAATCACGTGCTTGGGCAAATTTTCAGATTTTTTCTATTTTAGACAGCATAAGCTCCGAAATACTTTGTTCTAGGGTAAAAGTTCTAAGAATATATCTTGTAGAGAATTTTATCAGCTACAAAAGCCATTCTTTAAATGTATTTTTAAATATTGTAATGGAGTGGGAGTAACTTTTAACTTGAAGTTAGTAAGTTAGAAAATAATAATTTTTTTAAATTTAGTGCTTTAAACGGCACGTTTTATTTTTATTTTTTTATGTACGTACAAAGAGGTAAGAGAGCTTAGGGGTCAAATACCTCCTTAAACTAACCACCTCTTCAAAAACCCCCCCAGACTCCCCAAAATCTAACATATTTAGGTTTTCTCAAATTTTCTCAAAAAAGACACTTCTAAGAGAAAAATGTCTAATACACTTTATTGTAGACAATGAAATTTGCTTTTGAAAAAGGTACAACTCGATGGGGGTCAACTATTTATAAACTCTTCAGCGGCGTTCGTTAATTGAAGTAATTTAAAAAAGTCAAAAAATATCCATGTTTTTTCCATGATTTATTCGATTTTTTTTAAACCAAGGCTTATAAAACAAAATGTGTTATACATTATTGTAGCAAATAAAATTCCTTTAAAATGCTGTACAAGAAAGTCGGATTGGTTTCATGGTTATAAATTCAGACGCGCCCGTAAATTTAACCAATTTTAAAAAATCACAAATTAAAATATTTTTGTTACAAGTTTTATCTAATTTTTTCAAAAACTAAGCCTAATTTAGAAAAATACTATGATGCTCTTTATTGAGAGTAAAATTATCTTTTCAACGGTGTATAACCCGATGGGGTTTGACTTACAACGAACCCGCCAGCGACGTCCGTAAATGGGGGCCATTTAATAAATTTTTTTAAAAATTATGTTTTGCACAGGTTTTATTTGATTTTCTGAAAACCATGCCCTTTATTAAAAAAAATGTTTTTTACTTCGTTGTAGGTAATAAAATTTCCTTTTAAACGTTGTGTAACATGGTAAAAAATATTTCATATTTACCGCTCCTGTGGTGTGCTTAATTTAAAACAATTTTTTTTAAATCACCAAAAAAATTAATTCTGAATCGATTTTCTTAAAAACCAAGCCCTTTTTCAAAAAATGTGTTTTATACTTTATTGTAGATAATAAAATTTCCTTTTAAATGGTGTATAACAAAGTCAGATTGGTTTCATGGTAATAACTTCACAGGCGCCCGTAAATTAAACCAATTTTAAAAAATGTGTGATTTAAAAAAAATTGTTTTAAATTAAGCACACCACTGGAGCGGTAAATATGAAATATTTTTTACCATGTTACACAACGTTTAAAAGAAAATTTTATTATCTACATTGAAGTAATAAACAATTTTTTTGATAAACGGTATGGTTTTCATGTCAAATAAAACCTGTGCAAAACATAATTTTTAAAAAAATTAATTAAATGGTTCCCATTTACGGACGTCGCTGGCGGGTTCGTTGTAAGTCAAACCTCATCGAGTTATACACCGTTGAAAAAAGAATTTAACTGTCAATAAAGTGCATCATAGCATTTTTTAAAATTAGGCTTATTTTTAAAAAAATTAGATAAAATTTGTAACAAAAATATTTTAATTCGTGATTTTTTAAAATTGGTTCAATTTACGGGCGCCTCTGAATTTATAACCATGAAACCAATCCGACTTTCTTGTACAGCATTTTAAAGGAAATTTTATTTGCTAGAATAATGTATAACACATTTTGTTCTATAAACCTTGGTTTAAAAAGAAATCGAATAAATCATGGAAAAAACATGGATTTTTTTTTACTTTTTTAAATTACTTCAATTAACGGACGCCGCTGAAGAGTTTATAAATAGTGGACCCCCATCGAGTTGTACCTTTTTCAAAACGAAATTTCATTGTCTACAATAAAGTATATTTCACATTTTTCTCTTAGAAGCGTATTTTTTGAGAAAATTTGAGAAAACCTGAATATGTTAGATTTTGGGGGGTCTGGGGGGGTTTTTTGAAGAGGTGGTTAGTTTAAGGACGTGTTTGACCCCTAAGGTCTCTTACCTTTTTGTACGTGACTAAATTTACACGAAAAATAAATAAAAAACGTGCCGTTTAAAGCACTAAATTTTAAAAAATGATTATTTTCTAACTTACTTACTTTAAGTTAAAAGTGACTCCCACTCCGTTACAATATTTAAAAATACATTTAAATAATGGATTTTGTAGCTGATGAAATTCTTCTCTCTACCCTAGAACGAAGTATTTCGGAGCTTATACCGTCTAAAGTCGAAAAAATTTGCCCAAGCACGTGATTTTAGTCATTTTTGGAAATTATCTAGCTCCGTTACTACTGCTCGCAGAACAACCATGGTACCACCCAATTGTAGATAATTATATCCTCTAAAAAATTTCATATAACTCTTTTTGCGATTTAGTATACTGGAACGACACTAAAGGCAAACAACTAAAAAAGTGCCAATTTTTGATGGTTTTTTCAAGATGGCGGAGGGAGCACAGGGGTGGGGATGACGAAAACTCAGATTTTTAACTACCCTCCTAAGCTTAACAACATATCCAAAATTTAGAACTACCGGACCGTTTGTAGGGTAACCCCCCTATTTTGACCTCTAATAATTGAACTAAGTGTACTTATTCGTTTATTGAGTGCATTTGGGTCGTAACTTTGATTATAATATAACAGTCGTGTAAACATTGGTAGTAAGTATGGATGAACGAAGAAAAGGCAAAAAATTGAGACTTCGACTTAATGCGAAGAGGAAAAAAAAGGCCCAAAAAAAGTGGTAAGTGCAAACATAAATTATGCTTAGGCAGTAGGCGATAATTAGATATTTTGAACGATAGTTTTTTGCCACTTTTCTTTTTTTTTAACTATGTTTAATATGTATAATATGGAAGCGTACTCCTTTTATTTTAGGGTCCTGGTACGATGCCAACTCTAACTGTACCGAAGGGTCCCAAGGTTTCTTCAACTTGTGTTAACCAGAAACACAGTGAGGCCAGAGGTATATAAGGTTAGTCATATAGGTAGTCAAATATATTTCAACTTTTTTATAAAATAGGGATAAATCATGGTGGGGACATTAAAGAAACTAATTTTAGCTTTTAACGGGGGTGAGTTCGGTTCGGTTCAGGGGAGAGGGCAGTAGAAGACTCAGATTTTTTTTAGATTTAATAATAATTTAAGGTTAATATTTTTAAAATCTTCTGATTTTTGTTTTTATACCTTTAGATCTGTAAATTTGTACCCTCCGAATACCTGCAACCGGAGAGAAAAGGAAAAGTAAGTCGACAGAAAAAATTCCGAGATAACACTCAACATGAGGGGAAGAGGGGGTGTTTTTTGACAGAATATATAACTACTTATGTCTGTAAAACTTAATGAACCGAACCGCACCTCAGCGAATAAAACGTATTTTTGACCCTCATTTTAGGGACTAGAAACGCATTTTTGTCTCTTATTTCAGAGAATAAAAATTTTAGTCCACGAAAGTCAAGAAATTAGTACAGATTTATATCAAGGGATAAACGTGCCACTTTTTTCCCGAAGGCGAAAAGTTTGTAGTTTAACAAGCTATAGAGGGGACAAGTCGCCGCATGATTAAAAATAAAAAGAACAATTTTATCACAGGGTTTATGCGATTTTTCGCACTTTTTGACTTTTTTCCGAGTTTTCTCTATTTTTTAGGAGGTTCTCGGTTTTCACGTTTTTATTAGAAATTTAATTTTTTTATTTCTTTATATGTCACTTTTAATCCCTATTATTACTTTTCATGCCTAAAGTGCGAAAAATAAAATTTAGGCCACTATAGTTAAGTCTGTTTTTTTTGCAAACAATTTTAATAAAACGGGGCCATATAAGCGCAAAAAATAGTATAGTATATATCTCTTTTTATCCTTTGGCAAATTGTAGCTCTCACTAAGCTCCTACTACGCATTTTTTGCCTTGAGATAGAAAGTGTCACTTTAGTACCTAGGTATATAATGTTCTATTTCGCAATTTAGGCTTAAAAAATAGCGTAATAAACCGCGGGATAAAAGTGTCTTTTTGTACCTAGTCGAATTTAGGTACTTGCTACGCTCGCTTTTTATCCCTTGGTAGGTAAGTGCTGTAAACAAGTGATAAAATAAAAAGAGCACTTTTTAACTCCAACGTAAATTTTTTTTTTAAATAATTTTATTGTAGGCTGATTCTTTACTAATTTTCGCAGACCACAATAAAAGTTACTCAAATACGGAAAGCGTTATACAAAATGAAACAGAAGAAAGCCAAGTAAGTCAGCCAAAATGTGCGTAATAAAATGTTTTGAGTTTAGGTCAAGAGTGGTCCTTAGGTTAGAAATGCTTTGACATCTGGTAGAAAAACATTTAGTAGAATACATTTGGTAGAAAATATATTTGGTAAAAAAATGTTTGATAGAAAATGCATTTGGTAGAATAACACTTGATAGAAAATAAGTTTGGTAGAAATAACATTTGTTAGAAAAACATTTGGTAAAAAATATTTAATGGAAAATAGATTTGGTAGAAAAACCTTTGATAGAAAGAGACTTGGTAAAAAAACATTTAAAAAGTACATATTATGTCAGGATAGGTTTGGTTAGATTATGAAATATTTTCATACCCAATGTCCTTTCTAACATTGGCTGTTCTGCCAATTGTACTTTCTATCAAATGTTATTCTAGAAAATGTGTTTTCTGTGATAAGTTTTTTTGCCAATTGTACTTTCTACCAAATGTACTTTACCAAAAATATTTTTTACCATTTAAATGTGTTTTCTATAAAATGTTTGTATACCAAATGTTTTTCTAGCAAATTTTTTTTCTTTAAAATATTTTTCTACCAAATGTATTTAAAATAGAAAATCGTTATACAGGACTCCATAGGACTTCCACAGGATTGCCACAGGACTATACAGGACCCCGAGGGTACTGGCGCCTAAGGGGTGCCCTAAGCATGATTAAGTAGGGAGGCCGGCAAAGGCAAATCAACTCTCTAAGAAAAACGAGAGTTAAGACGTTTTTTTTTGTTGGTCGCGAATTTTTTTATGGGTGCCTGTCAGTCAGGACTATACAGGACACTACAAGCCCAAAAATTTATTAAAGTCCCGTTCAGCTGATCACCCCTCGGTTTTTATAAAAAACATATTTGAACTTATATTTACACAGTAACAAAAATATTAAAAGATGGCTAAATAAAGTGAAAATACGACAGTGTCAAAAAGTGCCATTTTCCGTACCAAACTCATCCAAAAAAATTGCCGCAAGTCAGTATTTTCCGCACGCGAGTGTAAAAAACAATTTGTAATTTTGAATTTAGTAAAACCCCTATCAAAGGAAGAGAGGATACGAACATTTTATAAATTGTAAGCGTTTTAAACGTCCCAGATGCCATTTTATTTTAACAATTTTAGCTCACACATATACTATACTATAGTAGTGTGAGCTATGGTGATCCTAATTTTTCTGTCTGTAACGACCAACGCGCATAACTCAAAAACCGCTTGGCCGATGTTAATGAAATTTGGTACCTAGGCTGGGTCTTGGGTCGAGATGGTCCCATTTAAAAATGAACAAAATCCACCGAACACAAACCAAATAAAAGGGTGGGGGTAGATTTCAAAAATTAGAGTTTATGTGAAAATATAGCGTGTGTGATATCAAACGAAAGGTAATTGAGTCTGCAGTTAAACAAAATACATTTTAATTTATTTAAAAAAAAAGGTGGGGGTATATTTTAAAAATTAGAGTTTAAGTGAAAATATGGCGTGTGTGATATCAAACGAAGTTTAACAAAATACATTTAAGTTTTTTGTTTTTTTAAGGGTGGGGGTAGATTTCAAAAATTTGAGTTTAAGTCAAAACATGGCTTGTGTGGTATCAAACAAAAGGTAATTTAGTCTGGAGTTGAATAAAATATATTTCAGTTTTTAGTTATATTAGCTCACACGTACACTATAACTATAGTACCTAGTGTGAGCTTAGGGGCCCATATATTGGCAGAGTATTTTTGATTATTTAGAAGAATATCACCAGTAAGACGGAAATTCTTCCCCGTTTAAAACAAAGATCTATTTCCTATAAAAAAAATTATTATAAAATTGTCGCTTTGTGACTATATTTAAGCATAATTTTATCTAATTTTTGACATTTTGTTTAAGGTTAAAAATAATTCTGGTCCTAGACAAAAGATTACTTTCAATAATTAAGGAAAGTTTTTGAAAAAATCTGTAGCCGTCTTGGAGAAAACCGTGTATTTCTAAACAACCACAAATCTGTGCCATTATATTGATCTAAAAAAATGTCAAAACGGTGGATGGAATTATGTATATTCAATTAATGCTAAATAAGCAGTGATTTATAGACAGGTAATTAATAGTTATTTAAACAACAAGGTTTGAAAACGACTCTTTGCACACGATCGAGACAGTTTGGTAGACCGAGCCGAAGGCGAGGTCTACAAGTCGAGGGAGTGTGCAAAGAGGTTTTCAAATGAGTTTTTTACAATATTTTTTATACGACTGCTAATAAAGAAAGAAAAATCAAATTTTAGTTTAACTTGTTTTTGTTTCCGACATTTTTACAACAAAACTTTAAAAATTCAACAATTTTTTGACGTATCTAATCAACAAAACATACGAGCAGTGATGGTTGCTACGGAACTAAGCCAACTTATATTGATGGGTGACAACAACAAAAATCACAATGACGGGAGACCCGTATGCAGAAATGACATAGGCGTGCGCAAAAATGACATAAGCGTGTGCAAAACGTTTTGCACACAGCGTGCGCAAAATGCCATTTTCAGATCGTGTTCTCCGTGCGCAAAACCCCCTTTTACAAGACAGTCGTATAAAAAAAATTCTTCCCCGTTTAAAACAAAGATCTATTTCCTATAAAAAAAATTATTATAAAATTGTCGCTTTGTGACTATATTTAAGCATAATTTTATCTAATTTTTGACATTTTGTTTAAGCTTAAAAATAATTCTGGTCCTAGACAAAAGATTACTTTCAATAATTAAGGAAAGTTTTTGAAAAAATCTGTAGCCGTCTTGGAGAAAACCGTGTATTTCTAAACAACCACAAATTACATTTACACTAGAATATCGGCGCAACTCTGACCCTTAAAAATCTGTGCCATTATATTGATCTAAAAAAATGTCAAAAGGGTGGATGGAATTATGTATATTCAATTAATGCTAAATAAGCAGTGATTTATAGACAGGTAATTAATAGTTATTTAAACAACAAGGTTTGAAAACGACTCTTTGCACACGATCGAGACAGTTTGGTAGACCGAGCCGAAGGCGAGGGCTACAAGTCGAGGGAGTGTGCAAAGAGGTTTTCAAATGAGTTTTTTACAATATTTTTTATACGACTGCTAATAAAGAAAGAAAAATCAAATTTTAGTTTAACTTGTTTTTGTTTCCGACATTTTCACAACAAAACTTTAAAAATTCAACAATTTTTTGACGTATCTAATCAACAAAACATACGAGCAGTGATGGTTGCTACGGAACTAAGCCAACTTATATTGATGGGTGACAACAACAAAAATCACAATGACGGGAGACCCGTATGCAGAAATGACATAGGCGTGCGCAAAAATGACATAAGCGTGTGTAAAACGTTTTGCACACAGCGTGTGCAAAATGCCATTTTCAGATCGTGTTCTCCGTGCGCAAAACCCCCTTTTACAAGACAGTCGTATAAAAAGTACTTTTATAGGTATTTTGTGGCACCCCTGTACATATTCAGGAAATAGCGTCCAGTACACAATGTTGGTCTCACTGTTTAAAATTACACATAGAAACCTTAAACACGGGTTAAGCCTTATAGAAACAGCCCTTTTTCGAATTCTGGCTCATTCTCTAGGAGTTAACAATGTTAAGGTGAAAATGTCTAATTAAATTAACTAAATTTAAAAAAAACACCGGTACTTATACACGTGCAAATGTTTATATTTTCTTCCAATCACTTACAATTTGTTTGTTTATAGTCCGCCCTATTTTTTAGTGTGTAAAGTGAAGACGAAAACTTTCCATACCAAACAACTCAATTCAAAAACAGTGCGGAAAGTATATGAGAATGTCAAATATAATTTACCATTTTGATCTGGTAAAACCTCTATCAAGGGGTGAAAGGGACTAAAAATTTTAAATGCTGCCTCGAGCGTCAAAAATGCTAGCTGCGGCTCTGATGGTCCGGTTTCGTAAAAAACCGAAAAGACAAGGATGCTATTGTTGCTTTATTGATGACAAAAGCGGCAATTGTTGGTCTTGTAAGGGTTTAACAATACAAGTTTTCCTACCAGATGACCTGCAATTTTTTGTATTTTTATTTTTATTTATTTAGAGGAATGTCCCTTGTAGGCCCGAAATTCTTCCCCGATTGAATCAGATAACAATTTCCTATTAAAAAAATGATATGAAAATGATCGATTTTTGACTATAAATAAGCATAATTTCATGCTATTTTGGAGAAATTTTTTTAACTAAAAAATAGTTTTAGGCCTGTACCAAAGATCACTTTAAGCGATAAAAAAAAGTTTTTGTTAAAACCTTTAGCCGTCTTCAAGAAAAGCGTGTATTTCCAAACCCTTACATTAGCACGAAAATATCGGCGCGAGTCGGCCCCTTAAATCAATTTTAAGAAATCACTAAACTTATCAATTTTTTAAAAGTTTTATCCAATTTTCTTAAAAACTAAGCTTTTTTTGTAGAAAATTAAATCCTTTTTTAACAGTATATAATTCAGTGCGTTCAGACTAATGACAAACTCTCCAGCGGCGGCGTCCGCTTAGTGAGAAAATATAAAAAAAATAAAAAAACCACATGTTTGTCACAGGTTATACCCGATAATCTCAAAAACCAAGCCCTCTATCAAAAATTGTGTTGTGTAGTTGATTACAATCAATGAAATTTTCTTTTAAATAATGTATAAGAAAGTAAGATTTATTCTCAGATTAAAACACAGGCGTTCGTATATTAAATCAATTTTTACAAATTACCAAATTAATTTTGTTTTTTTTTCCAAATTTCTCAGAAACCCAATTGATAAAAATGGGTATATTTTATTGTATGAGTACAGTGTGACTAATATCAAACTCTCCAGCGACGTCCGTACATGGGGGTCATTTAAAATATAAAATAAAGACAAATATTTTTGTGGGGGTCATTTAAAATATAAAATAAAGACAAATATTTTTGTCACGTTTCACCCGATTTGTCTGAAAACCAAGCTCTTTGTAAAAAATGTGCCTTATAGTTTATTGTAGAAAATAAAATTTCCTTTTAAATGATGTATAACCAGGTAAGATTAATTTATTTTTTAAAACTTCAGGGGCGTCCGTAGATAAAGTTTAAAAAATCACCAAATGAAATGAAATGAACCGAACCGAATCCCCAGGTAAGATTAATTTATTTTTTAAAACTTCAGGGGCGTCCGTAGATAAAGTTTAAAAAATCACCAAATGAAATGAAATGAACCGAACCGAATCCCCCCAAAAAAAGATGAAATTCCCCCCCCCCCCCAAAAAAAAGGTTGATGATTTTTTTAAACTGATTTAAGTTACTGACGCCCCTAAATTGTTGCCTCTATATGCCAATCTTGCCTTGTTATACATCGTTTAAAAGTCTACAATAAAGTATAAATAACATTTTTTATTATAGTGCTTAGTTTTTAAGAAAATCGGGTAAAACATGTAATAAACATGTTTTGTTTTTTAATCTTATTACATTACACCGCTGAAGGGTTTGTTATTAGTCGTACCCCACTGACTTATATATTGATAAAATGGAAATTTGATTTTCTACAATAAAGATAAAAACATATTTTTTCTTTTTGAAAACAACCCAAAAGTTATTATAATTTTATTTTTAGGTTAGAGTTTACACATTTTTCATGCGTTTCTATGCCATTGTGGTTTTAGGGCGTCAACTTAGTTAAATTTTAAAAAATTAGAACACGACCATAAGAGGAGGGGGGATAAAGAAAAATTGAATCAGAAACTGGCCCCGCAACATCCGGATCGTTAATCTGTGATCTATTGTCAGCTAGAATGCGGTCCTTATATTTTGCTTACTCAACTACCTCTAGCGCACAGTGCAGACTCCTGTGGGCAATAATCGAAAAAGTAAGGTTACATTTTAAAAGTTTTAATATTGCAAGTATAGATAAATCCAGAGATAAGTCCACACTTGCGAAAGTGGACAAAATAATTAGTTAAATTCGTTATTTTAAAACAGGTACGAAAAAATCGTATAAAATACTTATCAGAAAATTAATTTTACTGGTTCTGAATTTAAACATAAAAAAAAATTCTCTAAGTATTACAGTGATATACTACGCTATTTGTTTATATAAAATTTTGCCAAATTGTCGTCTCGCTTTTAAAATAATTTAATTAAACTGTTTTGCTTAATAATTTTTTAAAAAACTTTTATTAAGGTTATAAAAAATTGCAAAGATTTGCAAGATCTGGCATATATCCTAAATATTAATCCAATCAATTGGCAAAAAGGTAGCACAAATATTTTTTGCTACTGGCTGCTACTAAGGGTGCTACTATTTTAATAATTGTGACAGCTCTCATCAACGTCAAAAATGGCAGCGGCAAGGTATCAAAAATGGCACTAAATCTGTAGAGAATATGAGGCCTATTATTCGGTGGTGGCGAGTGGTTATTATTAGTAATAAATAAAAATATTTTTCCCAAAATCTTAATCGCCTTATACTCCTGTGAACAAATTGGAAAATTAAATATTTTAGAATCGCATTATATATACATACATATATATATATGTATATATATATATATATATATATATATATATATGTATATATATATATATATATATATATATATATATATTAATATATTAGAAAATAATTTTTATTTAAAAAATACTATGTTTTTATTGATATAGTGACATAATCTGAACATGGGCGTACTAAGGTGTTCCTATCTGAGAAGGCTATAGCCTTAGCCTCCTAATATATATTTTTTTGATATTTGTGGAATGGTAAAAATATCAATATTGAAAAAAAGTTAAAATGATAGTTATAAATAATAATAATAATAATAATAATAATAATAATAACTTATTTAAAACTAAACTTCGAAGAATATATTTTTGCAAGAATTAGTAAATACTATACAGGGTCGTACCCAGAAAAAAAATCGGGGGAAGGATAAAAAGTTTCAAATCAAATTTTGGGAAATATGCGTAGATATTGTGCATTTTTTTTATTGCTCCAACATCTTATAGGGTATTTTAGGGGGGCATTGATCTCCCTTCGGTACGGCTTTGATAATATACCTACTTACTTTCTATTCTTAAAAATGTGTGTGTGTGTGTGTATGTATGTATGTATATGGTAAAAATAATAATTTCGGGGGCTAATTTAATTTTTCTGGCAGTGACTTAGCCCCCAAGCCCCCCCAATTACGCCCATAAATCCGAATAAAAAAAAATTAGTTTAATTTCTAACACAAAAGTAAATTGATTTTTAGTTTAAACATAACTAGGTTAAACGAAACATATTTTAGTTTATTTTTTAAATATTTTAAATAAATTAAATAATAATTTAAATAAAATATATAATAATATATTAAAAAGTTTTACTTATTTTAACCTTTAGACTACACTTTATCACATACCCTATAAAAAATTAACTTTTTGAAAAACAAGAAAGATATTGATTTTTGTCCAAAAACCCTATTTTTGTCGCACTGTGTAGCGCCTGCAGTAGTTCAGAATAAACGTCCAGTGGAGTTTGTTCTTCAGTGTACACAATATTTAGAGAAATTGTGGATACAGTAAGCGGTTTGTTATGCAAACTCAAAGTATGCATGTAAATGTACAATGTTCAACTACCTCGAATCGACAGCAAAATAGAGCTCTGCTGCTTATGCATGTATTTGCCGCGTCAGACACTATTTGCTATGCAACATGGTTGACGAAATAGTGCCAGAACTGCTAAAAGAAGTTTCTGGGGAATACTGATAGCTTCATATAGCTATTTCACACGTTCGATTGTGTAAACGGTTTAGTGTTGTTATGTTATCATTCAATCAATTAAATAATCTAGCAAATTAAATATTACATATCATTAGGGACATTTTGGGTCGCGCATTTCACACTTCGTTAACGTTATTGTTATTCTTTGTTTGAAACTCTTAAACAATAATTAAGTAGAAATAAAATTTCGGATTTCCATTGTCTTTATTTATTTTAATTTTAAGCACGACGCGCGACGTTTAGGTTAGTTCTACTGTCTACAGGCTACTACTTATACTAAGGTCACTCATCGTCAAGCAAGCTTGCTTGACGATAAGTGACCTTAACTTATACTACTTGGTGTGCAGTCAGGTGTCACTGCCCGCCCTCTTTTTTAATCCTAAGACGCTTGTTTTCCTTAAGAAGTGGTTTCCATATGTTTGGTATGTCCTTGCTTGATTGACCTAAAACTTCTTTATTCTGCATTATAAACGCAGCTTCAATAAACTTTTGTTTTCGATATTGCAACTCCTTATGCAAAACTTTAGCTTTAGACCATTGAATCCTGTAATCATTTGACCATACATGATCCGCTAACCCGGATTTTTCAATATTCCCTAATGGGATACTTTTTAGATGTTCATTTACCTTAACCTGAAGAGAGCGTTTAGTTTCACATACATATGATTTACCACACTCATACGGGAGTAAATATATTCCTTATTATTTGAGGGATTTTCTGGTTTTGTTTTAGTTACGAAATTCCTTATCGTATTTCCCGATGAAAATACTGTTTTTGTATTAGGTTAGGTATAGTGCTTGGCTGAAATCCTTTATCTAAGTCCTTTTTAATGTTGTAAATATCGGTGGTTAATTCTTCATTATTACTACAAATATTTATGGCTCTTAAATACAAACTTCTTATAACTCCTTGTCTTGTAGCAACAGAATGATTAGACTTAAAATTTAGGTACTGTCCCGTGTGTGTAGGTTTTCTTTATACAGTGGTTTGAATGTTTTTGTCTATTCAATTGACTTTTTCAATTTCCATTGTGCATTTGATTGTTGGTCGAATACCGTTCAGATGGCATGGCGTAAAAAATTCTGCATGTATCGTAGCCATAGTTTTGGCTTAACTCTTGCTGTGTTGATCGCATAGTCCTCGAACCACTTCATGTAGATGTTTGCTACCACTGGCGAAAGAGACGAACCCATTGGAAGTCGATCATTTTGCACGTAAAACTTATCTTGCATTTGAAAGTAAGAGTTACGGAGACAAAGCTCCAATAGATCCATAACCTCCTCCACCGATAGCGTTGTTCTCTTGTGAAATGTATCATCAATTTGTAATTTGTTTTTGATGATACTGGATTGTTTAGTTTACACTTGAAAACGGTTAGTGATACTTACTAACCGACCCCTCGTAATTAAAGTAAATAATGTCAATGGAAGTCCAAAATTTTATTTCTAGACTTAAATCAAGTTAACTTGCTTTGAGTAATGTAATTTCTAATAGACTTTCTGGGTATGATATAATTTTTGGTTGTGTGTTTTTTTGGCCTGTTCCTGATATACTTACATTAATTACAAATTCCACCCTTTGGATTGTTTAAGTACTTTTGTTAAGTACGAAAACTTTTTCGTAATATCTCCATTAAGAAAGCAAATAGCCAGATTATTGCATTAAAATTTTATATCGGTACGTAGGGAGTATATTTTCTTTAATCTCCTCAAAGTTCTAAATTACAATGAAGGAGCGATGATTTATTATCTTTTGAGAAAGATGGAAGTTCTTTGAAGTCGGATAATTTTTTTACAGTATTTTTCACGTTTTCCTTTATGTACAGGATGTCCCAAGTTCGATGTTTTTGAAGGGTTTCAGTTCTAGGCAGTCTTTCTTTATGGAATGACTCCTTTATTTTTTGTATATTTTTATATTGTTTTTTTTTAATTATATGTCTTAGTTTATTCACTGGGTCTAAAATATTTAAAGTGGGATTTAAAAAAAATCTGTAACTTTCTAAGTCTTTCTTGAGTCTAAAAATAATGCAAATATCATTGTTATAGTACTAGCTATTTACTAATATACTTTGTAGTTAAAAAAAATAAATGTTTTTAGTATATTGCATATTTTGTATCCTGGGAATCGGTCAATAAAATTCTCTCGTTTTCGTTAAAAAATTAAATTGTTGAAAAATTTAAAAAAACTTTTATGCTTACCATAAGAAGCTGTGCTACTTTAAAACTTTAATTATATTTTGACCTTCCTAGCCCGCGTAGCAATGGCTAGAGAAAGTATTATTTTCGACGAAAAAAATGTTTTTTTGAGATAACGCCAAAATGTGTTATAGACATAAGAAAAAGAATCGACCGATAAATATAAATGAATGAAAACAGATAAGTATCGTAAGTTTATTTAGATATAACGAAATCCCGAAAAAAGGCAAAACAAACAAACAAAAAATTCAAAAAAAAAAAAAACTTAAAAATAAAAAACCTATTGTAATACCCGGTAAAAGGTAGAAAATTAAAATTACTTTTAATTTGGCAAGAGGCACAGTTTTACAACTGGCCGCTTATAAACACCGGTAACCGTTTTTACCGTCGCAACACGCACCTGACCGTCCCCGCCGGGATGCAGTTCGATGACCCGACCGACCGGCCATTTCAAAGGCGTTTGAATGTGATCACTTGTTATGATAACCAAATCATTTAATTTGATATTTGGGGACAAATCAGCCCACTTGTGTCGCTGTTGTAGCGTATGCAAATACTCTATAGAATACCGTTTCCAAAAATCATTATGTAGTTTTTGGATTAGTTGCCATCTCGAGAGCCGATTTAGGGGAACCTCGGACAAATCTGACTCCGGAATTTCAGAGTTAAGGGGTTCAAGTGTCAAAAAATGCCCAGGGGTAAGAGGTTGAAGATCGTGTGGGTCTGAAGAGGCAGGAGATAAAGGGCGACTATTAAGTACGGCTTCTATGCGACAGGTAAGGGTGGACATCTCCATGATAGACAACTTCTGGTCGCCGACAACTCGAACAAAGTGAGTTTTAAAACTTTTGACGCCAGCTTCTGCCAGGCCATTGAAATGTGGACTGAGAGGAGGTCCCAGATGCCAACGAATAGAAAGTCTGGTGGCAGCACTTCTTGCGTAATCCAGTAATTGGTTACGAAACCCTATAAAATTACTGCCTTGATCTGTCCAGCATTGCGTCACGCTTCCGCGTCTAGAAATGAATCGATGGAATGCACCTACGAACCCTTCGGTGGACAGTTCCATGGTTAATTCCAAATGCACGCAATGTGTGGCCGTACAGACAAACACACAGACATACGATTTGAAAGCTCTACAACCACGGTAACGATGAGGAATCACAAAGAAAGGTCCACAAAAGTCGATAGCTACACTCGAAAAAGGTTTAAGCTGATTGATTCGATGAGCGGGAAGTGAACTCATTATGGGCGGTCTATAGGGTTTAGGGTTGATTCTAAAACATTGCAAGCACTTGGATATGGTTCTTTGAATTGCCCGTCTGGCAGATAATATCCAAAATTGCTGTAAAAGCAGATTATGTAATGTTTTAAACCCAGGATGAAGATATTGTCGATGAGCGGACTCGATAAGAAGTGTAGTTAAACGATGGTCACTCGAAAGTAAGACGGGGTGTTTTGCAGAATAAGACAAAAGGTCAGATTTTTGTAATCTGCCACCGACTCTAATGATATTATTCTCATCAAGAAAAGGTGAAAGTTTTCGCAAAGGTTTCGGTATTGGTTTATCCTTAGATAACGCAGAAAAAAGCTCAGAAAAACAAGAACCTTGAACGCGTTTGATAAGAAGGTGTAACGCACTTTGCATCTCACCGGTGGTAGGAAAAACAATATTCTCAAAAATAACTTTTTGGTCCGGCGGCTTAGTGGGTTTTTGATAGGAATGGTTTTGAAAAAGGTTAACTATTCGAAGGACATAGCAAATGATACGTTGAATTTTTGATATAGATGAATATTTGATAAGAAGCTGATCTAAGAAGTTGATATCAATTATCGCATTGCAACAGACTTTTGGCTTTTCCTCCAGATTAATCTCTCCGAAATCAATCGGCATTTTTGATTTATGAAAATCGGGCCATTCGTTTTCGGGAGACCACAAAAACGACGGTGCGTTCCACCACATGTCATGTGACATGAGCTGTGAAGGGGTGGCCCCTCGTGACGCAATATCGGCTGCATTCAAAGCAGAAGGAATGTAGCGCCACGAGTTTGAGGGAATGATTTCTTGGATTCTACTGACGCGATTTCCAACAAAGGTTTGCCAGCGATTAGGAGGGGATGAAAGCCAGTGCAATACGACTTGCGAATCGCAGAAAGTAACGATATTTGTAAAAGTTATTTTTCCTTCATAGCTAGATAAAACGAAGTCAATTAATTCGCTTAAAAGAAATGCGCCTAGGAGTTCTAGCCTAGCCAAAGTTTGTGACTTTATAGGCGCGACCCTAGATTTTGCAGATATGAGAGAAACAGATATATTGTTTTCCTCTTCTACACGAAAATATACGACGCCTGCGTAGCCTCGAATTGAAGCGTCACAGAAGCCGATGATTTGACAGGTATTGGTTTTTGACAGTTTGATTTGTCGGGGTAATTGAAAATTGGAAAGAAGCGGGAATTCAGAACGAAGTTTGTTCCAAGAGTCGATGATAGAAGAATCTGGTTCTTCGTCCCAGCCTACTTTCGATATCCACAACTGTTGCAAAATAAATTTTGCTTGTAGCAACAAGGGACAAAGAAAACCTAAGGGGTCGAAGATTGTTCCTATGATAGATAAAATAGAACGTTTGGTTGGGGGTTTGTCCTTCATTCGGCATTGATAAGAAAAAATGTCGTTTTTTGGATGCCATTGAAGTCCTAAAACTTTGATAAAGTGGGGTTCCTCCTTGTCGAAAGAGAGAGGCATTTGACGATCGGACTCTGGCAATGTTGCCAATAACTCAGGACAATTGCTTGCCCATTTTTTAAGTTCAAATCCTCCCGACTTCAACAAATCATTGAGTTCTGTTTGAAGGGAGAGAGCTTCCGAAAGCGAAGGGCTAGTTCCCAAGATATCGTCGATATAGATTGACGTTTTTAGAACAGTACTAGCCATAGGAAAACGTTCCTTTTCTCTCTCTGCCAGCTCATTTAAGGTACGCATGGCTAGAAAAGGCGAGCATGTCATGCCAAAAGTGACAGTAGAAAGTTCCCACACTGAAAGTGGGTCCTGTGGAGAAAACCTCCACAATATCCTTTGATAAGGACGGTGATAAGGATTGATAAGGACTTGACGGAACATCTGTTTGATATCAGCAATGTAGGCAATAGGATTAAGACGAAATGTAAGGAGTAAAGAAGCAATATCTTTTTGAAGTTTCGGTCCAGATAACAATGTGTCATTGAGACTAATATTTTTTGGGGTGACTGCTGAACAATCCCAGACCACCCTTAATTTTGTACTCAAGCTTTCCGGCTTTAAAACGCAATGATGTGCTAAAAAACACGATACGTCGACCTTTGGTTGACTAGATAAAACCAAACTCATATGATTAGAATCGATATAGTCTTGCATGAAATTTGAATAGGCAGTGTACAGATCAGGATTTTTGATTAATCTATTTTCTAGAAGTAAAAATCTACGATAAGCTTGCGGGTAAGTATTTCCTAGGTCAGGGTTTATTTTGTCTTTAAACGGAAGATCTACCATGAATCTACCGCTCGGTTGCCGTACTACACTAGCAGTAAAAATTGATTCTGCCTGTTTTTCTTCCTTTGATAAGATTTGTTTTTTAGGCAAATGTTCGATTTCCCAAAACCTAGGGAGAATGACCTCTAAAGGAGGTGAATGACTCGTTAAAAAACAACTGGTTCGTTCCGTAAGACTACCTACTTCGTCAACCTTTCCCATGACGACCCAGCCAAAGATAGTTTCAAGGGCTGAAGGCTGCCCTACCTGTCCAAGAACCCTGCCCTCCTTGAAAATCTGTGCGAATAGCTCGCAACCAATAACCAGGTCCACAGGTCTAGATTTGAAATAAGATGGGTCGGCAAGTTTAAGGTTTCCCAAGTGTTTCCACTGATTATCGTTCAAGGAGAATGTAGGCATATTGGAACATAGTTGTGGAACAACAATTGCTTCGAAATTAAGTAAAGGAGTGACTTGTCCTTGTGGCTTAATGTGACATTGAACGAGCCCTTTGGAAGTAAAAGAAGACATCTGATTTAATCCGAATATTTCAGTGGTGTAACTTCGCCTAGGAAGATTAAGACGCTGAATACACTTTTCACTGATGAATCCAGTCTGTGATCCAGAATCAAGCAGTGCCCTTACAGGTTGAAAATTTCCGCAACCGTCCATAACATCTATTATGGCGGTGCATAAAAGAAAGGTACCTGAAGGTCCTGAGGCATTTAATGACACATGAAGATTATTGACAGGTGGTGTGTGAATGACAGGACTAGTATCTTGGCTTCCAGACGCTTGATTAGTTTCTAAGATATGAGTTAAAGTGTGGTGCCTTTTACTATTGCAAGTCCTGCATGAATATTTTGATTTGCACGTATCTACATCATGCAAGGGATGAAAACACGCTAAACATAATTTTTTCTGTTTGACGAAAGATAGGCGATCGATAGGTGAGAGATCAAGAAATGTTTGACATTTCGAAAGCACGTGACCTTGATTACATCGGAAACATTTTATTCCCGTACTCGAATTAGTTGAGGTGCCAGCCAGTCCTATAAAAGGCGAGTTGGATGATTTATAGGTAGGCTTTTGCCCAAACTGATTTCGCATAGAATTTGAATTTTGATAGGTAGGCTTTTGCCCAGACTGATTTTGCATAGAATTTGATTTTTGATAGATAGGCACCTTTTTGGGTGCTGTTGATTGAGGAAGTGATTCCAAAACTTTACATCTTTTTTCTAGAAATTGAAAAAGTGACTGAAAAGTGGGAATTTCGGTATTAGTATTGGCGTGACTCATTTCGAAATTTGAACGCGTTGGAATATCCAATTTTTCTAATAAAATGAAAAAAATAATAAAGTCCCAACTGTCAACGTCAAAGCTAAGTGATTTTAAAATTTCTAGGGATTCAGAAAAGGTGTCAATTAAATTACGCAATTCTTTAGCTGACTCGTTTTTTAAGGTGGAGTTCATAATTGAGCTCAAAGCATCATTTGCGAGGTCTCGCTTGTTTTGATATCTATTGACTAATTTGTCGTAAGCAATTTTATAATTTTGATCAGATAAGCTAATCCCTGATATCAATTTTAAAGGCTCATCCTCGAGATATGAAAATAAATATTGAAGTTTTCGAACGTTACTTAGACTTTGATTTTGATCTATAATGTTATTAAAAAGATCGAAAAAGCTTGGCCATAATTTTTTATCACCTCGAAATATGGGAATACCTAACTCTTTGAGTTTTGGAGTTTCGTATTCGTTTTGTCGAACATATGATCCCGAAAAAGATGGGGCCTCAACCGGAAATATTTTAGAGTAAACCCCCTTACACGCATAAAAATATTTACGAGCTTCTGAAAGGATCGCATCCTGCGTTTTAAATTCCTCATCGTCCGAGTCGTCTAGCAACATAATGACGTCATTATGTGCCAGCATGCATTTATCGAAGGTTTCATCCAAATCGGCATACCTCACTTGAAACTCGTTTCTCGCTCTTTCATCTTTTTCCGCAGTCTGCGACAACACATAACACTCGGTGATCGCAGATAAAAAACCCTTGCGTTTTTGTACGGCTTTTTTGACAGACATGATTTTACCTTTGAAATGACGAAATTGTCGGTAAATATACAATTAACGCTAAATTAATGCTTCTGAAATAGAAAAATGACGAATTGTCGAAAATATGCACTAATTTATCGCCATTTGATAAAAATTGTTTTAAATATCGAAATGATATGATACACCACTGAACTCTTGTTTTGTTTTGTTTTGATTCCTACTCGATTTGTTTACACCACGCGGAGTAGACCCGTTACCATGGCAGCGGACCAAAAACACGTACTGCGCCGGCTACTTTCTCCGGTCGACGTTTCAACGACGATGCTGCGAAAAAATTCAAGGCCGCCGTCTTATTGCAAATAATTTATTACTACCGTCGTATGGATTTATTATTTAAAAATAATCCGGCTCGAAGGACCACTTTTATGTTAGCCCACGGATAGAAAAACGTTAAAGGCAATGAATGGACTGTAAATATTATTAATTAATGATATCGCGAGCAAACATAAATATATTGATATGATTTTACGAAATAATCAAAATGTCCATAGGTAAAATGGTTGAAACCACACAACGGTAATCAAAGACAAGCACTCACCTCCTTTGCAGTCAAGTTCTCCTCGTTCCCAGGGGCCCCCGAATGGATCTAATGATGTCACCACGTAGCTGAAGGGTTGAAGTTTCTAGTTCTATGCTTCAGTACACAAAAATCGAGCACTTTCAGGTGTAGATATTTGAAAATAGTTGGAGAACGAAATTAACACGCCTTTTTCTCTAGGCGATTGACAATGATCTCACTGGTGGTTGGTGCGCATGTCCAAATACGCGGAATGCGCTTTGTCCTTCATACAGTTGTGTGTTTTTAAAAATATATATAAACAACCGCGAAATTTAGCGGGAGCTAACACTACCTACCAATATTCAAAAAATTGAATGTAATTTATAAATAAACGTGTCAAATTAGATGGAATTGAAATGTAAACAAATATAGAAGCTTTCTTTTGAAGCGTTGCAAAGGTTTCTAAGTGGTGCGCGTGCGGTACAGTAACTTTACCGCACAGTGTTCGGTAAAGTAACTAATTTACCGCACGCGAGTGGGTAAACTAATGAATTTTCTTCTGTCTATGAACTGGCCTAATATTGATGAGAAAAAAATGGAATCACTTATAAATATGCTAATTTGATTTTTTTTCCTGTTTCCGTCTCGACTTTAGGCATTTTTTTAGAATGGCTTGTTAAACAATAAGCGAAAAAGAAAAACGAGGTTAGTTACTTTTTTAAATTTCTCCATTTTGCTGCTTTATGATTTAAAAATGTTCGCTTTTATTAATAAAAAGGTTCCTGCCTTTTTATTTAAAAAAGGGTGTTAGTAAGTGCCTGTGTTGTATTTTTTTACTTCTGGATAATTAGTCTGATAAAAAACTGAAAACAGTTAAATTTATGAGTACCTAATAATAAAAGTGATCTCTAATTTTTTTAAATGAGCTGGTAATACAGGGGGTGTTTTTTAATGTACAAGTTATTATCTAAAAAATATGATAATTAGTGAAAAAATATATTTTTCCTATACACGAACAAAAACTAACGATGATAATGATCACAATTTTTGTTGAAAGTGATTACTACGAGAGCTGTCTTGTATAATTTACATCTAGGAAAATAGTGGGCGACACTGATGGAATGTCGCTACTAAAACTTAACCTCAATGTTGACCTAACCTCAATTCAAAATTTCAGTGCGATACATATTCTGTCGAAAAATGGAATTAAACCGAGAACATTTTTGGGCTATAATTTTTACAACATTCGAAGGAAGTTATCTCAACAAGAATGTCTTGCCGAGTTGATTTCTGTTTTCGGTAATAAAGCACCACATCAGTCTACAGTTTCTCATTGATATGGAGCGTGGAATTAGCGACCATCCAAGGCCAGGTGCACCAAAAACGGCTTTCACCCAGGAAAACATCGATGATGTGCGCATACTCATTACGGAAGATCGACATGTGACATATCGCGAGTTTGTGGCTTTAATAGGAATTTTAAAGACCTCAATTCAAAAAATTTTGCATTAAGAATTAGGAGTAAGAAAATTAGTTTCCCGCCGGATACCGCATCTGTTAACAGAAGAACAGAAAGAAGCTCGGGTTAATTAGTGTCAGAAAACTCTAGACCGTTTTGAGGCAGGAAACCCGAAAAACGTGTACAAACACGAAAATAAACGTCAGTCGTCTGCTTGGGATAAAGAAAAGTCATTCGTTCTTAAAGTTTATCCAAAAAGATGGTGGCCACATTTGTCTCAAAAGCAGGTCTGTAGCAACGAATCCTCTGAAAGTTGTCAGCCAGGTGAGAAAAAAGCGTATGGCGTAGATATTTTTGCCAATCAATGTTTTTTGATTGACAGTGACGGATACTTCACGGAATCAATAACTTACCTATTTGAATCATAGACACTACTTTTTTTTAAAAGTTTATTGTCACCGCTGTTTATAATATACTAAACAAAGATAAACAAAAGTGACGTCATTACAAATGGGTATAATTTGGACTATACTGCCGATTGGTACATCACCATTTGTTTACCGAAAGTCATCGCTGACCTTCGAATAACGAACCTCGATCGACGAATCACCCTCCACCAGGACAACGCTATTTCGTACAAAGCGAAAAAAAACATCCTTCATACAAAAAAAGTGGGGGTTAACAGTGAACGTCAACAAGACACTGTACTTATGTATTGGAAACGAATGAAGTGAGTTAGAACTAGACAATGAACAAACATTATCTGCATGTATCTCTATGGAATGAGTATATATACTTGGGTGTCACATTTGATAAGACAGGAACAGACTGTAAAGAACTGGAAAAAAGAATAGTAAAAGGAAAAAAGGTTATTGGATGTTTAACAATATTTTATGGAGCAGATAGCACACTCTTGTATGGAATAGGGATTAGTCGCGGAACAAAAAAATACAAAACAAAAATGGAAAGTCTCGAAATGGATGCAATAAGAAAATCAATGAGAATATCTAGAACGGATCAAATAAGATCATAAAAGAAATAATGGGAATCGAAAGAAGCATATCGGATGACATCACTAAAAGACAACTGATTTGGTACGGCCATGTACAATGAACGAAGAAAGATTACCAAAGCAGGTCCTAGAATGGCAACCAATAGGGCGCAGAAAAAAAGGCGTTCTAAACTAGAATGGCAACAGTCAATTTAAATATCAATGAGTCAAAAAAACCTAACAGAAGATGATTGTCAGGATCGAAGAAGGTGGAGAATAGGTGTCGGACAACGTAGAAAAACGTTCTAAACCGACATAGTAGTAGTATGCAAAACTTAAAAGACATCCCTGGTAAAACTGTATTCACGATTTTTTGAGGCTCTGACCCAGCTCAAAAGTAATTTTAAACAGATCCCTTTAAAGACAATATTGTGTCTAAAACAAGCAGTGTTACTAACATCACAGAGAGAAGGGATTACAAGGGTGCTGTTGCCATGTAGAGGAGCTGCCTTTCTTAACGGGGACCGACAACATGCATCCCCAAACTTTATGAACTGATTTACAAAGAAAGGGTAGCTGCTAATTAAGTCCTTTGAATCAAATTATTTAATAAGAAGTCCTAAATAAACCCTGAAATTGCACAAATAGCATCAAATCGAATACAGATCAAGACAGAACCTTACACCGGCACCGTTTTGAAACAACGCTGCTCTTAGCCGCTCAGAAATCGCTCCTTGCTGGAGCACATCTCTGTGGGAGCAATTGCAAACTGATCCCTGATTGATTCAAATCCTAAATGTGGGTCTCCCAGCGCGATCTCTAATCGAACGCGCATTTGCCACAAACGCTCAAAATTTTTGTATTTACTTTTAAAAACATTTTTAAACAAGCAGAACCACGAATTTAAAAATTGTGTTACGTTTGTGCGTAGAAAATACCTCCAATTCTTGATTCAGCAACTATAAATCCTAAAAATATTAATTAGCACCTTTGAACCAAATTATTTAATAAGAGGTCTTAAATAAACCCTGAAGATGCACAAATAACATCAAATCGAATACAGATCCATACCGAACGTTATACCGTTCTCCAACAACAATCAACACTACTCTCGACCGCTTAGAAACTGCTCCTAGGTGGAGCAGATCTCTGTGGGAGCAATTGCAAACTTCTCCCTAATTGATCCAAATCCTAAATGTGGGTCTCCCAGCGCGATCTCTAATCAAACGCGCATTTGCCACAAACACTTAAAATTTTTGTTTTTACTTATAAAAACATTTTTAAACAAACAGAACCACGAATTTTAAAATTGTAATAATGTTTGTACGCAGCAATGACCTCCAATTCTTGATTCAGCAACTATAAATCCTAAAAATATTAATTAGCACCTTTGAACCAAATTATTTAATAAGAGGTCTTAAATAAACCCTGAAGATGCACACATAACATCAAATCGAATACACAGATCAATACCGAACTTTATACCGTTCTCCAACAACAATCAACACTGCTCTCGACCGCTCAGAAACTGCTCCTGGGTGGAGCAGATCTCTGTGGGAGCACTTGCAAACTTATCCCTAATTGATCCAAATCCTAAATGTGGGTCTCCCAGCGCGATCTCTAATCGAACGCGTATTTGCCACAAACGCTTAAAATTTTTGTTTTTACTTATAAAAATATTTTTAAACAAGCAGAACCACGAATTTTAAAATTGTAATAACGTTTGTGCGCAGCAATGACCTCCAATTCTTGATTCAGCAACTATAAATCCTAAAAATATTAATTAGGACCTCTGAATCAAATTATTTAATAAGAAGTCCTAAATAAACCCTGAAGATGCACAAATAACATTAAATCGAATACAGATCAATACCGAACTTTATACCGTTTTAAAACAACAATCAACACTGCTCTTGACCGCTCAGAAATCGCTCCATGGTGGAGCAGATCTCTGTGGGAGCAACTGCAAACTTATCCCCAATTGATCCAAATCATTGAGTTGTATAACGCCCTGAAAGATCCAAATCCTAAATGTGGCGCTCCCAGTTCGATCTCTTAAAGGTGCGTATACACCAAACTGCTCCGTGATTCGTCGCGTGTGCGTCGCTCGCCGAATTCCTTTCAACAAACTTTTTACGATCCACGTAAAAACAGCAAACACGCATTAAAATGAAAACTCGACAACAAACTACCGATGCCGTCCCAAAGGATCTTCGAACACACAAAGAAGAGCCGAAGAAAGCTCGTTTTCGGCAAACGGCTTGCAAGTGGCGCGAGTGCCACTTGAAAACACGAAAACAGGACAAAACCGTGTTTGCGCGCGTGCCATTTTTTTGGCTTTCTACGAGGTTTTAAACGAAAAAAGAAAAAACACGCCAAAATATAATAAAAAAATGTAGGGTTATGTTTGTTGTTTCGATCCAAACCAGTTGATCCGTCTCAGGACAGAGAGCAAGCGAGATCGATCCACGCCAGATTTGGGAGTAAATGTTTTACCCAATCAAACAAAGAAATCTCAAATGGAGCCAAGCGCGGATCTGGGTCAAAATCTAGGGGGGTAATATTTGACGAATTTTTTTTTCAATATATTTTTTTTTCAGGGGGGCGTAATTTTTCTGTTTTCCCATTTAATTATTAGGAAAAACTTACTTACCCCACCCCCCCCCCCCCCCCCAAATCCGCACTTGGATGGAGCGACGCGACGCTTAAATCGAACAGACCAATTTTTTTAGATTGATCTCGGACGCTCGGGGGTGGTTTTTGATTTTTAAGCAAAGTTTAAATTTTCGGTCGTGGTATCAGGAAAAATTATTATGACTAACGTACGTCTAAGCTAATATTGTAAACTTCACGTCCTAAAATATCAACTAACCAAATTTGGTATTGTTGTTACCTAAATTCAGTAAAATTGGCGAAATCAGGTAGGCAGTAAGTTCACGATGATGCAATTGCAATTTAATTAAAATTTTACTGCTTGTAAGTTTTTTGTGCCACGATTCTTTAAAATGTCGAATGTTCACTTTCTCTTTAACCTTAGCCGGTTTATTTACGTTCTATATTGGGGACGGCTTTTCAGAGTTTAAAAAATCTTTTTTGTCATCGTTCTTTCACTTCGAAAATGAGTTTTCCAGTGAAACACACACTGCATCGTACACAAGGAACATTGTGCAAAATATAAGAACCGAATGTAAATAATACGCCTTTAACCGGACACTGTTTCAATAATGTACGCAGGTGCAACACCTGATTCTTTGCCCTGCGAAAGCAAGCGACGTTGTCATGAAAACCAACGGACCCCTTTACCCCGCGGTTCAACAATCGGTTAATAGGTAATAAGGTGACCAGCCGCTCGTTCGATTTTGTGACGCGGCGCGGCTCCGACTTCTGTTTTATATTCTTAGTATTATATTTAGTCTGGAAAAAAGAGATGAACCTAATACAAAATGGAGAATCTGAATGAACATAGTTACAATTATTTTTTTATTATAACACTTATTTTTGTAAGTTTTTGGATTTTTTTTATAAATAGTGATGTTTGTATTTCTCGGTTTCTCCTATTCTATTCTCTCCAAACTTCCTTTAGGATATCGGACTTCATTTTCCTAGTTCTTTTATAGACTCATTGCCCTTAGATTAGATCCAGTAAAGAACATTTGGATTGATTTTAGAATTTTAAGCTAGACACCTCCAAACATTATTTGGCAAAATAAAAAACTTTTTAGATCTCCCCTATATTCATAAAATTCTAATAAATTTTTTAATAATCCCCTGTTTAAATAAACAGTTCGATATTTTCGCGCTAAGAATGTTATTTCGCCTGGAAAAGTCTAGGTTTCTCATAAATTAAAAAATCCTTTACAATCTTTCATAAAATATGCTCCATCTCATGCTTTAAGCGGAGTGAGGTTGATTTTAATGACTTTTTTAGGGTAGTTGATCCCAAAGCTCGCTCTTCCATATATCCCACTTTTTGGAGCAAAAAGTTGTAGGGGGAAAATGCTATCTTGTGGAAGTAAAATAAACCTAAATTTTCTGATCTAGTGAGCTTTAACTCAAGAGCACAAATTATTTTCTGATAAATTAAAAAGGTTTTACACGATAGCTTTACTTTTCATGATCAATAAAAGTTGGTTTGTTATTTTTGTTTTGCAAAAGTGATATTATTGTTATTATTATTATTAATCAAACAAGTTTTCTGCTAATCGGGTAAAAAGGAGTTTTTGTTGTTTCTCTCATATTTCTCCGTGGGTACTGGGTAGCTTGAAAGCTTAGCCTTACGGGGGTCCAAGACATAATGGACACCTAATAAGTGTTGACCGTAAAATGTTTCGTCCTTATGGGACTCCTCAGAACACTGCACTCCTCAGAACACTGCTTGGTCAATGTGACACCCTTACGAAGTTAATTAGACGGTTTTGTCTTTAATCCTATGTAAATAATGAAAAAATTCTCACAAGAAGCGCCATCTACCGAGATACGAGAGAAGAGCAGGCGAAAACAAGCTGCTATACATATCGATCAATGAAAAGATCGCTTGCAAATAAATAGAAATAAACAATCCGTGACCTACGACAGCTCTTCTGCCTTTCAGGCCAGATCGCTGATTTGCGTTTTTACCCGTCATCAGACACGCGAGCGTCAATCAGCGGAATTTTTAACCAAATTGTACTAACAAACGTGAAATTTAGTACCCGTGAATTAAAAAATCAAACAAGTTTCGTTGCTAATCGGGTAAAAAGGAGTTTTTGTTTCTCGCGTATTTTTCCGTGGGTAGCTTGAAAGCTTAACCTCACGGGGGTCCAAAATCTAATGGACACCTAATAAGTGTTGACAGTTAACTGTTTCGTCCTTATGAGACTCCTCAGACCAATGCTTGGTAAATGTGACACCTTTGCACACCATTTGATGGATTTTGGGTAAGGCTACCACGTTACCAAGGGATAAAAAAATGATCATTTAAACAAAAACTCCTTATAAAAAACGCAACTCGCATATCGTCGGTCCAATGCCAAAGTCACGAATGTGCAAATTTGGCAATTTTCGACTATGTGCAGCAGTATGTACAATTTTATTCATAGTAGTCAATGCCAAAAGCGCAAAAGTATTTGCTCTCTCTCCCCCTCCTTCAAAAATTTAAAAAATGAAATCTCTATTTCTCGCAATGTATCTTCAATGTTTAAAACGCGTTTTTCTCAAAACATCAATTATGCACATTCGTGACTTTGGCATTGGACCGACGATATTATATATTTCTAGCTTTTTGTGACACATAATAGTTCAACATCCGATACGTTCAGTTGACAATAGTTTTTGCTGATACAAAAACTTTAATTTTTTTCATAAAAAATTTGGCGTTATCTTAGGATAGCTCTATTCTGGGTCTTAAATGAGGTGACCATCCACATCACAACCTTTGACTAATAGAAAACTCTGAGCGGTCTCGTGTTGTGCGAATTGACTTGCCTCGACCAATGGCAAAGTCGATCGCTCTTCAGAGTTAGTGAATTTTACGCGTTTCAAGTGTTTTTCAAGTTTTTCTCAAAACATCAATTATGCACATTCGTGACTTTGGCATTGGACCGACGATATTATATATTTCTAGCTTTTTGTGACACATAATAGTTCAACATCCGATACGTTCAGTTGACAATAGTTTTTGCTGATACAAAAACTTTTATTTTTTTCATAAAAAATTTGGCGTTATTTTAGGATAGCTCTATTCTGGGTCTTGAATGAGGTGACCATCCACATCACAACCTTTGACTAATAGAAAACCCTGAGCGGTCGCGTGTTATGCGAATTGACTTGCCTCGACCAATGGCAAAGTCGCCCGCTCTTCAGAGTTAGTGAATTTTATGCGTTTCAAGTGAAATCTGTTCTCTTGCCTTGTACCGACTGAACGCTTTTCGCATAGCACGTGACGTCTCAGAGCTTATTTAGAGCTTGCCATTGGCAAAAGCATGTGATGGGAACTATCACATCGTTCAAGAACCAGAATAGCTACCCAGGAGTTTTTGTTGGGACGTAATCTGATTTCCTTTGTGGGCTGAGAAGGTAAAAAACCTACCCTGCTCTAAAATGTATTTAAATTTAAATATTGGGACAATCAGGATATTCAAATTCTGGCGCTTTTTGTGCAACGGCGACAAAAGAAGGCCGACGCCGAGGACAACGCTGCCTATTTGACAGTCCAGATAGGAGTGCCTCCTATAACATCCTTCCATCCTTTTAAACCTACTTTCCCTAATCCCGTATACAAGAAGACCAGCTTTCTTTCTCCTGTCTTGACATTATTTAAAAGTTTGGAAGCCTATTCTTTTTCAACTGTGTATTTATACTATACAGGGTTTCTTAAGTGGAATCTAGTAGTAGCTGCAGAAAAATGGTTTAATTTTTTTTGTCTTGTTTTTTAACTATAAAATATGTTTTTTTTTATATTTTTTTTTGCGGCATTTTGTATCTTTAACCCATTGTTTTTTTCACAAAAGTATTTCTGTTTAAAACCCATAGTATACAGTTAAATATTTAATAAGTTAGACATAACTTTTAAAAGTAGCCGCATTGAAATAAAAATAAATGTGTTAGTAGAAATCCTCAAAAAAAAAAAAAAAATTTGAACATTAATTTTTGTAACTCAGTAAATAATACTCAAGGTGAGTAAAAAATTAATAGTATTAACTTAAAACCTAATTTTTCTAGTTGAATTCATTTAAATTGGAAGGAGGGGGCGTTCCCCTTCTCGCCTCCTCAAAAGTGATCTTTTACAGTATTTTTCTAATTATTTGCAAACTTTTAACTTGGCCAAAAACAATAGCTATTTAGGCTGACCAAAAGTCCTCTCTAACGATTTATAACACGCCCTCCTTACATCAGTGGCGCACCTTTTATAGGAATTTAAATAAATGAGAGGGGTGGAAAAAACAATATTTTTTTAATTTTCTTGAATTTTATTGTCCTACGTGTCTGGTTTTTAAACTCATTTTTAAAGCTGAAGAAATTTCCTTTCCAACGATGTGTATCACTCCTCCCTCAAGGCAGCAGTAGATCTAGCATAGACGCATCAAAATTGATCAAATTTCGTATACACTTGAAGCTTCATTTAAGACAACTATGTTGTAACAGTACTGATACACACACTGCGTTTAGTGAGAGAAACAACACACTTGGTACGAATATACAGTATACTCCCCCGAACATATAACGAAGGGGAACCATCCGCCCACTCTTGGTGGTGAGATTTTTGGAAAATTTGACTGTTTCCGAGTTATTAGCAAAAAACTATCAACGTTTAAGGGGGAGCCACGCCCCTGCCAGGGTTGGGGGGTGGTTTTGTTTCGTAAAATGTTCGGGCGAGTCTTATGTCTATCCATACCAAGTGTGTTGCTTCTATCATTAAACACAGCATATCGCTTGAATCTCGGATGTAGGGCCTGAACTAAAGCCGTCTTTAATTGGGCATGTGCCAAAATGGGAGCATCATTTTTTAAAATTAATTTCAGTAACGTATAGTAGTTATTTACACATTGATCTGAGAGCACGGCAGTGCCTCGCCAAGTTCGCGCGCCGTACCATCTTTTCTTATACTCTACTTCGGAATGAGCTACGAATCTCAAACTTTGCATAGTCATAGATTTTCATGAAGTTAACAACCCCTCCAAGTTTCATGGAATTCCATAAAGTAGTTACGAAATTTAAAAAAACGTCGAAATTGGCACTCACTCACTCACTCATGTATAGATCATCAAAATTCTACTGTACTTCCAGACCTGCTATGACGCTAAAATTTGGCAGACTGATAGAAGTTATGACGAAACCCCTGGAAAAAATCAAAAAACCCCAAAATTCTAATTTACTCCCCTCCCCTATACAGGTAAAGTTATGTAAAAGAAATGCTAGAAAGCTAAGCTTTGGCAGACTGATAGGAACTATGATAAAACTGTAGGAAAAAATGTAAAAACACCAAAATTATAATTACTTCCCTCCCCTATAAATGTAAAGTTATGTAAAATTAACACTGCCCCCTTCCAAAAACGCTAGAGAGCTGAGCTTTAGAAGGCCGATAGTAACTATGATAAAACTATAGAAAAAAATTAAAACACCCCAAAATTCTAATTTACTTCCCTCCCCTATAAATGTAAAGTTATGTAAAATACCTTTGCCCACTTCCAGAAACGCTAGAGAGCTGAGCTTTTTAGGACTGAAAGGCACCATGATAAAACTATGAGAAAAAATTTAAAAACACCAAAATTTTAATTTACTTCCCACCCCTATAAATGTAAATTTATATAAAAGTAACATTGCCCACTTCCAGAAACGCTAGGGAGCTGAACTTTGAAAGGCTGAAAGGACCTATGATAAAGCCATGGGAAAAAATTTAAAAACCCCAAACTTTTAATTTGCTCCCCTCCCCTATAATTTGTAAAAGTAACATTGCCTACTTCCAGAAACGGTAGAGAGCTGTGATTTGTAAGGCCGATAGGAACTATGATAAAACTATAAAAGGAAATGAAAAACCCCAAATTTTAATCAACTTCCCTCCCCTATAAATGTAAAGTTATGTAAAAGTAACATTCTCCACTTCCAGAAACGCTAGAGAGCTAAGCTTTGGACGACTAAAAGAAACTATGATAAAACCATAGAAAAAATTTAAAAACATCAACATTTTAATTTACTTTCCTCCCCTTCAAATGTAATGTTATGTAAAATTAACATTGCCCACTTCCAGGAACTACTTTAAAAATTAAATATTATCCAAATCCTTTAAAAAAGGAGTGAAATCATTGTTGACGTTTTGAGGTTTGAGGTTGAGCGGCGGGACTGTAAGCGCACTGGTCGTTTTATAAAATCTGGGTGCAAAAATCCTTAAAAGGACGATGTAAAAATATTAATCTTTCCGAGCCACACAAAGACAATATAGAGGATTGGCACTCACCTTTTCAGCTGTTTCCGTCGTCCAGAGGAGCTCCTCTCGCTGGCCCAGTCGTTGCAGTCGATCCACACTAGAATCACTTGTTTATGTAATGGTTTAGTTTGATTTTCTAAGAATTTTATTGGATTTTTTGGTTAATAGAATTTATCACCATGCTGCGTGGTGATCTCGACAGAATACGACAGACGAATCCTTTTTTGGTTACGCCTTTTTGCGCAGATTCATTTTCCGTAGATGGCGCTGGCGTTTTGCTTGTGCCAATCAAATTGAAATTGTGTGGGTTTTCCGAATACGGGAATTTGGCGCAAAATTTGAATTTAAAATTAGAGTTGCACGAACATTTTCCGCCCACTTAAAACGAAGTTTTACATTGAGATTAAGTTGAATAAACAAATGGCAAAAAAAAAAATATATAAGTTAATTCAAAACCTTAAAGGGTAGGTAATTAAAATCCGTTTTAGGTTTATAGATCAAAAAGAAAAAAAATGAAAAAAAATATATATATATATATATTCTAGATAACGACACACGAAACAAAAAGAAGTTGCTTGGGAGTTTAGTGTGCCTCTAAAGGTAGTGGGCACAACTTGACCACGGGACGAGTGAAAAGTCCGTGTTGTGTTTTAACAGTAGCAACTCGAATGTGATTATCCCGACCAGGATGTACAGATACTATTCTACCCAGCAACCAGTGTAATGGCGGCCTAGTTTCATCCTTAATTAATACAAGCGTATCTAGCTTGATTTCAACCGAAGGGTCCGACCACTTAGAACGCTGTTGTAAAGTATTTAAGTACTCGAGTTTCCAACGCTTCCAGAAATCGGCATGAATTCGTTGGATAAGTTGCCAACGCTTAAGGGTATTAACTTTAAGGGTAGAAAGGTCAGGATCAGGACACGAATTAAGGGGTTCCATTGTGAGGAAATGACCCGGAGTCAAAGACGTAAGATCGTTTGGGTCAGAGCTTTGCTCACAAAGGGGTCGAGAATTGAGTAATGCCTCTATTTGGGCGAGGAGAGTATAGAGCTCTTCGAAGGTTAGTATCTGGTCACCGATGACCCGATACAAATGTGTTTTTATAGATTTGACTCCTGCCTCTGCTAGACCATTTAGGTGGGGGGCTCCCGGACCATTAAGACACCATTTGATTTTTAAGCTCTCAGAAGCTAATTTCGAAAGATTATGGAGCTCCTTAATAGCCCCAACAAAGTTTGAGCCTCTATCACTTGTGATTTGGACACAAGTGCCACGTCTAGCGACAAAGCGTCGTAAAGCAGCGATGCACGCCTCTGTGGTTAAATCCGAAACAAGCTCGATATGGATTGCCTTGACAGAAGTATCGACAAAGACTGCGATATATGATTTACCAACTTGTGCTCCACGACGTCTCTGACCTACAAAGGTTTTGATTGGGCCTGCATAGTCTAAGCAAACGTGTGAAAAACATTTTAATTGTGACGTTCTAAAAGAAGGTAAATCCGACATGTACGGAGTGTACGGTTTTGGTTTTAAGCGAAAGCAGGGAATACATTGCAATAAAACCCTCTGAATAGCTAGACGTGATGACATAATCCAAAACTTTTGACGAATTAAGTATTGGACTGTGTTTATTCCGGGATGTAAATTTTCGTTATGAGTTTGAATAATGATCAATTGGGTTAATCTATGAGATTTCGGCAATAATAAGGGATGTTTTGCCTCAAAGGAGAGTTGAGAATGCCGTAAGCGTCCGCCCACTCTAAGGAAACCCAATTCGTCCAAAAAGGGCGCGAGTTTACGAAACGGCTTAGGTAATAGCTGAGTATTTTGAATTTTTTGAATGATATCCGAAAAACACTCTTCTTGGACCCTTTTAACTAAAACAAGTAGAGCCTTGTGTAGTTCAAAAGCGGAAAAAACGCCGGATAAAGGGTCAACTGAGGTTTTTCGATTGTGAATAAGTCTTAGAAAATGACAAATGATTTTTTGAATGGTATTTAAATTGGATATTTTATCGATTAATCTATCAAAAAAGTTTTGATTTTGAATTTCTGCCGTCAGCACCACTGAATTTTCCGGTTTTTCTTCTTTGAGAACCTCGTCTGGAACTCCCAAAGAACTCCCATTTATAAACCTTTGAATTTGCCACTCCGTAGTGGGCAAGGTAATCCATGGAGGGCCGTGAAACCAAAGAGGGTGATTTATTAAGTTATTGGGCAACAACCCTCTGCTAGCGCAGTCGGCAGGGTTCTCGAGTGACGTAATGTGATACCATGGGACTTCGGGGATTGTTTCTTGAATACGACTCACGCGGTTTGCCACAAAGGTCTTCCACTTGTGAGGTGAAGATGTGACCCAATGAAGCGTGACCTGTGAGTCCGAGAACGCAAGAATTTCATCGATTACGAGTAATGATGAATAGGTGCGAATAACTAGTTCGAGTAAATCAGCTAATAGAGTAGCTCCAAGTAGTTCCAAACGTGGGATTGAAATAGTGTGTAAGGGAGCAACCCTTGACTTGCCCATGACTAGAGCAGTTTTGATAATTTTATTTGGTAATTCGACGCGAACGTATACGCAAGAAGCGTATCCTAGCTCGGATGCATCGCAGAAACCTAGCAATTGACATCGTTGAATATTATTCGAAAAAATATGTCTAGGTATACAAAGATTCGAAAGAGTGGTTAATTGATTATTGAATTGATTCCAAAGAGTTTTGATTGGATCGGGGGGTATTTCATCCCAATCAGTTTTGCATAACCAAAGTTTTTGCATAATCACTTTGGCTAAAAATGAAACAGGCGATAAGAAACCTATAGGATCCCAAATTTTAGCGATAGCCGATAAAATATTCCTTTTGGTGCAAGGTTTTTCACAAGGGGTACAAGAATAGGTAAAAGTATCTGTAGAAGGGTGCCACTGAAGGCCCAACACCTTAATCGATGTTGAAGAATCGTCTTCAAAGGGATCTGACAATCAGCGGGCGACAAATGTGAAAGAAGTTTTGGATTATTTGATGCCCATTTTCTTAATTCAAATTTTCCCAATTTAAGCAACGCTATGAGATCCTTTTGAAGTGATAAAGCACCTTCTAGAGAGTTAGCTCCACAGCAAATATCGTCCATGAAAATGTTATTCAAAAGGACCTGGGATGCTTCAGGATAATTCTTAGCCTCCAGGATGGCTAGTTCTCTAAGAGTTCTAATAGCTAAATAGGGACTTGAACTAACACCAAACGTCACTGTATTAAGCCTGTATTCCTGCAGGGGTTCATTGGGATCAAATCGCCAAAGTAGCCTTTGGAAGTCCCGATGAATTGGATTAATTTGAATTTGTAAAAAGTGCTGTTTTATATCAGTCAAAAATACGATAGAATAAAATCTGAATTTTAATAGAATTTCGGAAATATCGGCTTGTAATTTTGGTCCTATTAAAAGAGTTTCGTTCATGCTTAGGCCTTTCGAACCCTTAATCGAGGGGTTAAAAACCACCCGGAGTTTAGTCGTTGATTTGTCAAGACGAAGGACTCCGTGATGTGGTAAATAAGAACATAACTGAGGTCTAGGTTCGGATCTTGGAATTAAAGACATGTGCCCGTTTTTGAGATATTCTCTCATAAAATCCGAGTACATACTATAGAAATTTGAATTTTTTATTAAGCGAGATTCGAGAGACAAAAATTGACGGTAGGCCACTGAATATGTGTCTCCTAGGTCAGGAGGGTCAATGTGACGAAAAGGCAAATTTACAGTAAATCGGCCCGAAATATCTCTAGTGGTAGTTTTTTGGAAAATCTCTTCACATCTTTTTTCTTCGGGTGAGAGAAACGTTTTTGACTTAATTGATTCTAGTTCCCAAAATCTGCGAATATTAAAGTCGAGAGACTGCTCACAGGAAGTAAAGTAAGAATTGACTTGAGGTGAAATATTTATGTTATGAGTTTGGCCCATCAAGACCCACCCAAAAACTGTCTCAAAAGCGGAGGGTAGGCCGTGAGGTCCTGGAATTCGTCCTGATTGGACGATTTCTGTGTAAAGTTGTGCACCTAAGAGTAAGTCAATTGGACCAGGGTTGTAAAATTGGTTATCTGCAAGCTTTAGATTTGAAATATGACTCCAATTGGATGAATCTACCTGTATTGAGGGCATATTCGAACAGAGTTTCGGTAAAACGAAGACTTGAATAGAAAAGGTAGGCTCTTGTTGGCCTAGGGCTCGAATAGTGCAAGTAGAAATGCCGTTAGTGGCCGATGAAGATTGATTTAGTCCCAGAACAGGGATCGAAATTTTGTTTCTTGGCAAGCCTAACCTGTTAAGACAAGCTTCGCTTATCAGGTTAGCTTGGCTACCGCTGTCCAGAAGTGCTCGGACAGGTTGGTAGTTACCCCGACTATCGAGTACCTCTAATTTTATAGTCGCTAGAAGCACTGTCGTACGGGGCGTCAAGGTGGATAACGAAGAGTATTGATTTGTAGATGTATTTGGATTCGAATTGATTTGAATTGAATTTGAACTGGGTTGAACAAAACTAGGGTTCTGTTGGCTAAGACTTGAATTTGAATTCTGATACGATAAGTTTGTGCCTGTGCTAGGCACGGCCACTTGATTTGAATTAAAACTTTGATTTAAGTTCGAATTTTGATTTGAATTTTGGCTTGAATTAACAAAGGATTGACTTGAATTCTGACGGATTGAATCTGTCGTTTGCGATAGATGAATAAGACTATGGTGCCTATGTCGACATACCCTGCAGTTGTAGGTACTACTGCAGTCAATTACTTGATGATTTGAACGTAAACAGTTGATACATAACGATTGTTGTTTTACATAAGTAAAACGATCTGAAGGAGATTTGGAAATAAAAACACCACACTGCGAGAGTGGATGAAAAGAATTATTGCATAATTTGCACTTATAGGGTTGTTGGTTTTGTCGAAATTGAGTATTGGATTGTTTATTTGATACTTGTGAGTGCGTATGCGCTAAAAAATTTGATGGAGGGCTTGATTTGTACTGATTATTTGAATAAGAATTATATTTGTGGTTACTAGAATTCGAATAATTTGGTTTTTGCTGTTTTGAAGTCGAAGGTTGCATTTGCGTATTTTGGGGAGATAGCTGTACTGTTTCAAGAGCACGGCATTGGTTAATAAGAAACTGAATTAGATTTTGATATGTTGGAATCTCGGTAGTACTATACTTTAATTCGAAAGCGGTTCTTGTGGTTTGATCGATTTTTGATAATAAAATTGAAAATAAACAAAAACACCACGACGTTACTGGAAATTCAAGATTTTCGAGCGCCGCAATATTCTCGGAAAAGGTATCTACCAAGACTCTAAGATCCTTTGCTGACTGGTTTCCCTTTAAAGAATTTGCATAGTAGATTGAGTTCCAGTAGGTACTGGCTAAAAGTCTTTTATTTTGATAGCGATCTGTTAATACCTTCCAGGCGATTGCGTAATTACTTGCCGTTAATTTTATAGAACTTAAAATATTAAGTGGTTCGCCCTCAAGGAAGGTTAGCAAATGTTGAAATTTCCTTATATCGAAATAATTAGAGTTTTCGTGAACCAAACAAGAATAAACATCGTAAAAGGTTGGCCACTTTTTTACGTTTCCATTAAAGCAAGGTACCTTTAAAGGGCCCAGATCATCGCTACGTGAATAGTGTGAAGTTGCGGGGGTGAAATTTGAATGAACTGAATCGGAACATAAACTCGAAAAAAGAACTTTAGCTTGGTGGTAGAATAGATCCGTATCTTTCCTAATTTTGTCTTGTACTTCGAATTCATCATCGTCGTCGTCTTTCAAGAGACCTATGATGTCATTATGAATGTTTTTAAATTGTTCATAGTGATCATCTAACGATTCGTAAAACGCCTTAAAAATTGGCAAGGAAGAACTATCTGATTTAGCTTTTGTTCCCAAGTTATACGTTTCCGTAATACGAGATATTGAAACTTTGCGTTGATTCTCAAGCTTTTTTAACGACATATTGTTAATTAAAAAAATAAAAAATATTTAAAAGGAATAAAACTAACACTTGACCCCTATTGACTTTAATCAGTCCAAAAGAGTCCGACAGCATATATTTTATTATCGATTTCTCGAATAAATGCAAAAACTTATCACAGCTGTTATCCTAGGTCGCGATTTTTCTCCCAAAATAAATGCACACAGAACAACTTGTACCTACTACCGCTTCTCTTATTATTTACAGGTAAATACTAATTCTACTAGATGTGTTTGTTTACCTGTTAAATAAGAATAAAGCATTTAACTCACAAGCACTTTTGTTGTTTTGAATAACTATAACATATTATTTAAACAAATAACTATTATTTAAACAAATTTCGATTTTTGAATCAAAGCAAACGACGTACGAAGTGCCAATTTCGGCTGCAATGAAATGTGGGTGGAGCAACGGTTAAGCCACGCAAGGGGGGACGGAACCTCCTTTCTAAACTGGACACGGCAAAAATGAACCAAAATGGCGAGGCGAAAAAATCTAATATTTCTAGCAAACAAATTTTAAAAACTATCTGGGTCGTGGGACCAGAAAATGTTGACGTTTTGAGGTTTGAGGTTGAGCGGCGGGACTGTAAGCGCACTGGTCGTTTTATAAAATCTGGGTGCAAAAATCCTTAAAAGGACGATGTAAAAATATTAATCTTTCCGAGCCACACAAAGACAATATAGAGGATTGGCACTCACCTTTTCAGCTGTTTCCGTCGTCCAGAGGAGCTCCTCTCGCTGGCCCAGTCGTTGCAGTCGATCCACACTAGAATCACTTGTTTATGTAATGGTTTAGTTTGATTTTCTAAGAATTTTATTGGATTTTTTGGTTAATAGAATTTATCACCATGCTGCGTGGTGATCTCGACAGAATACGACAGACGAATCCTTTTTTGGTTACGCCTTTTTGCGCAGATTCATTTTCCGTAGATGGCGCTGGCGTTTTGCTTGTGCCAATCAAATTGAAATTGTGTGGGTTTTCCGAATACGGGAATTTGGCGCAAAATTTGAATTTAAAATTAGAGTTGCACGAACAATCATAACAAAAACATTTCATGTAAAAAAAGTCAAGTACGCGAAAGTGGTATTCCGTAAAAAGAATTGAGATAAAAGTAAAGCCAAGTTCTCCAATAGAAAATTTCAAAATGAATGGTTCTTACTAGTTCGGAAATGTTTTTCTAAACTTGGCTCTTACGGCTGCAAATGGTTCTTAGGCACAGTGCTAGTTTGGCTGGAATAGCAAAGTTTAAAAAAACATTTCCAAACTAGTAAGAACCATTCGTTTTGAAATTTGTATTGGAGCACTTGGCTTTACTTTTATCGCAATTCTTTTTACGGAATACCACTTTCGCGTACTTGGCTTTTTTTACATGAAATGTTTTTGTTATGATTAAAAGTAAAGTGAAATAGAACGAAAATTGCAATGGAAAATAAATATAATCTCAAGAACAAGGGTCTGCGTAACATTCTATTATTCTGGAGGGCTGCAGGAGCTCTTGCTTTGCAGTCTTTAAGGTGACAATTAACAATGGGATAGTCAAAATTACGTCCTGAATTGTTAAACGACGTTGAAATGGTTTGATTAGTTAATGTGAGCCTTAGTTAATTGACGTAGACAGGATAATTTTACGTACTAGCAATCGCGTTGATAAAGGATGCTGTTTGTTATTGAAGTGGGGGGGGGGGGCTGTAAATTTGGAAATTGAATTACTTTTTGATCCTGATTAATTGGCACAATGGCATTTTTAATAGAAAATGAACAGTGGCGTGTATACAATGTAGGCAGAAAAGCGTTGCCTACCCCAGATTAAATCTAAAACATTTTTTTTATATCATCACATTTTAAATAACATATCTATCTATCTATCTAGCCTTCTTCGATCCATTTTTGGACATAGGCCTCCCTCAATATCTTCCATTCTTCTCTGTCTGTGGACGTGTTTAACCATCTAGCTCCTGCATGTCTCTTCAAATCGTCCGCGCCCATTTCATTTGGGGTCTTCCTCTACTTCTTTTATTTTCCCAAGGTCTCCAGTTTACAATAAACTTGTTCCATCGATCGTCTTTCTGTCTGACATTATGACCGGCAAATTGTTTTCTGTTAAATCTGTGTTTCTGTGATCTATTTGGTTACTAATTAAATATGCTTTTACTGCCCAGCGCTCAATGCTATCGAAAGCTTTTTCAAAGTCTCTAAACGCAATATACAATGTAATGATTCGTTGGCTCGCTCTATTAGGATTTTCATGGTTAATAGGTGGTCAAATGTACTGAAACCTTTTCAGAAGCCTGCTTGTTTATTTGAGTGATATGCGTCAAATTTTATTGTTAGTCTATCTGTTAATATTTTCGTGAAAAGCTTATAAATTACATTAAGGAATGTTAAGACAGTGAGATTATATTTCTATATATAATATAAATGCAAATAAAAAATTATTAAAGAAAATAGTACGTTCTTAAGGTCTGATACCTAAGCGTCAATGTTCAAGTTATGGATCAATGTAACCTCTCCCACTTCCTGTAGCTGACTGCCCCTTTTTTTAGCATAAGGCTCCTCGACAAAACCAAATATTTTTCTTTGAGCTTGAGACTGGCGTCCCCCTTGCTTTCTATACGTGAAACAAAAAAAAACACTTGAACAGCCTTGTTCAGACATGGTGTAGAAACGCCTTTCCCTGCAACAAGGAATGTTAATTGGAGATTTTAAGTAGAATGTCATTGAACAAGCTGTTATTCAAGGCAATTTCGTTTTGTTCATTTTAAAGGCACGTATTGATCCGAGCACTCCTTAACCCTTTCGATACTGTGGGGGCCTTTCGGCCCCGCAGAACAATTCTTGCTTACTGATAGGTTTTAAAAGCCCCGAAATAGCTCGTATATGACTACTATCAGTAGCTTACAGCTCACATTGATGCACCATTTCCTGCGCATGGAAACAGGTGGTTGAACATAACCTCAAAGTGTGTTTATTGCCGCGATTACAGGTGATTGCATGTGTTTATCGTGTATCTTGGTGTTAATTTAAAATTTGATGGATTGTAACGTTCCAAAACTGACCTCTGATTGTGTACAAAGACCGTGTAAGTAAAATTATAAATTATTGTTTGAGGTAAACAAAGATAATTAGCAATGATTTTTTGTGGGGCCTTTTTGTCCCATTAGTACTTTTCGTCGGGTACTAAATGTCCCTTCAGTAAAAAAAGTCTATTTTGTTACAGAGCCATGAGTCGTCGGCGTGGCATCCTTTCACAGGCAGAACTTAAAGAGGAAGCTCTGAGAGCGCTGAGTGATTTGGAAAATGACCCTTTTGAGGGCTCTGACGAGTCAGATTATGATCCCGATTCAGACAGCGGTGAAAGTAGTGACTCTGAGAAAATCCGTCCATCAACATCGAAGAAAAAAGATAGTCATCATGACACCGAAGACTTGGATTTATTACCATCAGAATCGGAGGAAGAACCTGAGGATTCTGACGAGGTGTCAGAGGCTCTTCAGCAAGATAATGAATGTATGCCTGGTATTATCAACTGGCAGTCATCCACGGATAATTTTCGTCCAAGGTTCAAGCCGCCAGAAGAAAAACATGGCATTATTCTTTTGGATGTTGGAAGAGATTGTTCTGAGATTGATGTTCTTCTAAAAGTCTTTCCGAAATCCCTGTTTATGTATATCGCTGACTGCTCAAACAAAAGAATAGAATTATTGGAGAAAAATAAATATCCAAGTGTAAATACCAAGCCCACGGATATGTATGAAATCATGATTGTCCTTGGCTGTACGTTGGTGATGTCTTACAACAGAGTACATTCTTTATCAAATTATTGGTCTAATAATGAATCTCTTTGCAACCGAGTTATAAAAGAAGCAATTGGACGAGACAGGTGCATATTTCTTTTGTCCAAGCTGTATTTTGCTTACCCTGAAAAACCTGCCAATTGTTCCAAGACTTACTATATTGATGACGTTGTGCAGTGTCTAAAAATGAGATTCCAAAAAGCAAGAACTGACAGTTCCCATCAGTCAATAGATGAAACAATGGTCAAGTTCAAAGGCCGTTCCTCTTTGAAACAATATATGCCATTGAAACCTACGAAAAGAGGAATCAAAATATGGCAAAGATACGATTCGATGACAGGATACATATACGACTTCAACATCTACTGTGGAAAAGAACTTGAGGCAACAGAAGGTACTCTTGGAGAACGTGTGGTGAGAAAGCTCTGTAGCACAATTCGATCATCCGACGTATGTCTGTGTTTTGACCGTTTCTTCACAAGCGTCGAACTAATGAATACGCTTGAATTCCCATGTGTTGGAACCTACATGTGTAACAGAAAAAACGTTGCAAAATTTGAGACCCAACAGATGCTCAGGGGAGATTCCAGCTTTCTTGTCATTAAGAGTTCAGGTACAATGGCAGTAAAGTGAAAAGATACTAAAGACGTTTTGGTGATGTCAAATTGGCACTCAACCACTGTGGGAGTCACAAAAAGGCGACTAAAGAATGGAGAAAAAAATGAAATTTCCTGTCCTGATGCAGTAACATTCTACAATAAATACATGGGAGGTGTTGATCTAGCTGATCAAAAAATATCCATATACGATTTGGATAGAAAATCTGCAAAGTGGTGGAGAAAGGTATTCTTCAAATTACTCATGGCTGCAGTAATAAATTCATGGATAATGTTTTGCGAAATAAACAATAAAAAAACTTCCCTACTGCACTTCCTTGTTCCGTTAGCTGAACAGCTGATTTCTTTAGGAAAGTCACGTGCTACAGTCAAACGCCGTGTTAGTGGACGATCTGGAAGAGACACAAAAAGAAGGAAAATGATGGTGAATGTTGGAGATCATCTTCCGACTCAAATGCCAAAAAGACGAAGATGTCGCAATTGTTCAGATCAGAAAAAGGAAAGCCGCACGATGACCATGTGCATTGCTTGCCAGTTGCCCTTATGCAAAAAATGTTTCGTTCCGTTTCATTCCTAATTTAGTATGTTTCTTTTATTTTGTAAAGTTTGAATAAAAATTTAAATTTTTCTGAATATTGTTTTTTAGTACTGATGGGACTTTTTTGTCCCTTCAAACAACACTAATGGGACTAAAAAGCCCCATGTCCTCCAAAGTCCTCCAGGACGACATAAGGTAATTTACTGTCAATTTTTTTACGAATTGGTCCCAAGTAATCTACTCTTAATGCAAATATATCATTAGATATTTGAAATCTCGGCAAAACATATTCCGTATCGAAAGGGTTAATGTTATTTATAAGTTTCTCAAAAATTTGACAGATATCAATCAAAAGAACAAGCAGGCTTCAGAAAAGGTTTCAGTCATTGAGAAGTCAATAGTTTCAGTTCAGTTCACCACCTATTATCCATGAAAATCCTAATGGAATGAGCCAACGAATACAACATTCCACTATATATTGCGTTTATAGACTTAAAAACAGCGTTCGATAGCATTGAGCACTGGGCAGTAAAAGCATCTTTATTTAATAGCCGAATAGATCACAGATACTTAAATTTAGCCAATAGGTATAGCAAAGCAACAACATCAATCCATAAAGAAACCAAACCAATCCGCATAAAAAACGGTGTCAGACAGGGTGACACCAGGCCCTAAAAGATGTTTATAAAAACTTAGATTAGGAAGAAATAGACATCAAAGTAAACGGACCACGAAACCACCTTAGATATGCTGATGATATCGCATTAATAACAGATAAGAAAGAAGAACTGGTAAAAATGCTTGAAGAACTGGATACAGCAGCTAAAAATATAGGCTTGATTATGAACTGCACTAAAACTAAAGTAATAAGAAACACAGATGAGGATATCACGATCAGAATAAACCAAGAGAAAATAGAATAAGTAGAGGAAAATATAAACTTGGGACAAATTATTAAACTAACAATACAAAAAGTAAAACCACACGGCTGAAATCAAGAGACTGGGCAGCATTCGGTAAATTAAGCTACATATTAAAAATAAAAATATCCTCAGTACCTCAAAACAAAAGTGTATAACCAATGTATCCTTCCTGTACTTACCTATGGATCCCAGACCTGGACACTTACAAAATCAAACATGGATTAGGTAACAAAAGCCCAATGATCAATGCAAAGACAAATGTTAAATGTAAAGCTAACAGATAGGAAAAGGAATAAATGGATAAGAAATAAAACAAAAGTAAGGGATGTCAAAGGAGAAGTAGCAAAAGTAAAATGGAAATTTCCCGGTCATAATATCAGACAGAAAGACGATCGATGGAACAAATGTATTGTAAACTGGAGACCTTGGGAAAATAAAAGAAGTAGGGGAAGACCGCAAATGAGATGGGCAGACGATTTGAAGAAACACGCGGAAACTAGATGGATGAACACGGCGACAGAGAAGAGTGGAAGAGATTGGGGGAGGCCTATGTCCAAAGATGGATTGAAGAAGGCTAAATAGAATAGAATATAATAGAAAAGTATAAATTATAATTTTTATATTCCAAATTACCGATAACTTCGCACTCATTTATATTATACAATATCGAAATCGTTGGAACTTTATCGATTAAACAAACTGGAATAGTAGGTATTATAAGGGGAATATCGGACTCGTGCCTGTCTGGATAAACTTTGTGCCTCGTGAAGCGTCACTTTATTAAAGCTATATATCACTTCCGGTATGTTGCGTGGCTTGCCCGGCTATCCTCTATATTTCAAAGTAGTAGCAATGTAGGCGTACACTCAACTTGAGTATAACTTCAAGACTGTGATTTACCAATCTCAAGTTTGGCTTTGTTAGCAAAAAAAAAATGTCAACATAGTGCTTCTGGGTAGCTTTAATTTTTAATTAATTTGTAAAAACTACGCTACTTTAGCTGTTGTCGTTTTTGAGATATGCCACCTTATTACATATTAACCGATAAAAACCTGTGAGCGTTCCCCGCCGCGGATTCTGTGTGGGCCCAGGGTACAGACAAGCATTGTTGAAGCGATTTTTGTTTTTCGTTCCCCTGTGTCTACTCGATATGCCGCGGGGTGAAGGCGTCCTTTGGTTTTCATGACAACGTGGTATGCTTTCGCAGGGCAAAGAATCAGGTGTTAACCCTGTAAACATTCCGCCGATCGACGCTTACGTGTCTGATGGTGGGTAAAAACGCAATCAGCGTTGATCTGGCCTGAAAGGCAGAAGAGCTGTCACGGATGAGTTGTTTCTTTTTATTTGTAATCGATCTTTCATTGATCGATATGTATAGCAGTTTATTTTCGCCTGCTCTTGTTCTAGTCCCTCTCGTATCTCAGTATCTCAATCGGCCCGGCCGACGTAAGTGCCGAAGAAGAATTAAGTCCGGTTGTGAAAACCGCTTACTATTTTGCTTACACTTGGTGTTGTTTGATTTCCAGAAAAAATATATCTCAAATACATGTTTGCAAATTGTTGTTACTTAGCCAAAATAGTATGACAGAAATATATTACCTAGTACCTACGACGAGTTACCGCGTGGTCTACTATTCCAGGCTTTTCTGATGGACATTCCGGGAAAGCGAAAAAGTCAAACGGCTGCCATAAGGACTGATTGTGTGCCTGCCTGTGTGCCTGGAAGATTTAAAAAATGGTTCTTTCCGGACATGTTTAAAATGTGGAAAATGTACATATATTGTCGCATTTTTTTTTTATGTGTCTAGTTGTTTTGGATTCTAATTAACTCATTTATAAATTGCTTTAAACTTTAAAACTTTTTGTTCTTTTGTTACATAGCTTGTTTCAGATAGCGCTATTTTGTTAGGCGCCCTTTTTTTACAGTAGTCTTTCGTTGAAGAAATTTAAGCATGTTATGGTTAATTAGAGTCCCTTCCAACCAAAAGTCAATAATTACTTAAACTGGTAGATTTAGCCATTTTTAATGAAATATTGCGTTTTATAAAAACATCTCGAAAACTAAACGGTGGCATACGGCATATTAAATTATTACTAAGATATGTTGATAAGAAATTAGATATGTCATATTTAAATAGTTTTGAAGATAAAATGTCGATATTTTTACAGCTTCAAATATTGTATGCATACGGCGAACGAAAAACAAAATCGCTTCAACAATGCTTGTTTGTACGCTGGGCCGGCACAGAATTCGCAGCGGGGAACGCTCACGGTTTTTTATCGGTTATTAGGTAATAAGGTGACCAACCGCTCATTCGGTTTTGCTGATGAGGCGCGGCTTCGATTTTTAATTTTTTGTCCTGTCTTAAATTCTAAGAGGTAAAGTAGCGCCTTACCTGCGTCATTAGGCAAGCCGCCACTGATATACTACAATAGTTTAATTAATTTTTTTATTAAGCTTAAAATTTACAAATGATTAGTATAAATTATAAAATGTCTACTCTTTCCTAGCTGTTCAGTCAGTGGCTACTGCTCGGTCCTTAACATTTCTTAAACTCTCTAATATACTAACAAAGTTTGTTGTACTGTTTTGGACAGTGCTTCGTTCACAGAGTCGCCTTCACTCTGGGAGCAAGAGTTAAAAACTTCTTGAATTTCATTATTTTGCAAAAAAAAAAACATAAATTATTATAACTACTAATAACCACAAAAAACGAATAAAACTGAGCAGATTTCTGCATATCTTGCGCCGCTCGGTAATTCCCTATACTTATCTTTTGACCAATTGCAGAAGATGGATGTCCTGTTTTTTTGTTTTCATGCAATCGAGACTCGTCACTGTTTATACTATTGGATATGGACCAGCGCGAGTGTATTGTATTCATTTTAATTGAGCTTATATTATTAAATTAGTTTTTGATAATTTTATCTACGGTGTCCAGAACACCTAACTACCACGTAAAATAGCAGTTTTTCAAAAAAATGTTTCAAGCAAAACTTTTATGGCTTATAATAATTATCTAAGTGTCATCTTGACTTTGACATTGACACATTTTTTGTAGAGTATTTTGGGGTCAAACAAGTTTTTTAAAACGGAAACCCAAATTTACTTTTCTTGACGTTAAAAGACGTCAAAATTATCTTTTCAAAAATCTATACATGTCATGGTTAATAATAAAATAAAATAAAATAAAATTAAAAATTTATTAAACATAATTGGTTATTATTTTAAATAAATGGATCCATGATGGATCTGATACCTTCCTAGCTAGCCTATTAGCACACTTCAAGTGAAGCCATGATATATCAGCCTTGAAAACAGTTTTTGTAAATATTTTAGAAACTAAAGCTCCTACGAAGTTTTTCGTTATAACACAAATTATTATTAAACAAAATCTAGCCTACCACATTCCGGAAACGGCATATTGATGTGATGCTCCGTTAAAAAATTAGCATTAAAAAAAAATTCATTTCAAAAAACTGTCATTAGCATTAATCAATTTTGCCCAAAATCTAATCAGCTCGTTAGAATATCAAACACTATTTTACCTAAACATTTTATGAAAATCGGTTTAGCGGTTTCGGAGCTATCGTGTTACGTACAGACATACACACACTCACACACACATAGACAGATATCAAGACGATATTGCTAAGATAGGTCAAAATACACCCAAATTATACATTTTCGGCGTTATCTGAAAAAAAAATCTTCGTCGAAAATAATACTTTCTCTAGCCCTTACTATGCGGGCTAGAAAGGTAAAAAGTAGGTTAACCTCAAACTAACATTCAAATGATACATCAATGTCAATAGGATTTAAGTACACCACAATGTAGATATTAGGGACCTTTTGCACGTCTTCCTTAGTTAACTATATTCTTTATAAATGCGACATTAAATGACAGATGTCACGTGATATTTAGAAGCCCAATTTTGATCTTTTCAGACACAGATAAAAAGTTCCGAAAACAACTAGGGAAAAACTGAAAGAGCAATACCAGTGAAAAACTGCCAGAAAAATATCGAATTAGGTCTGTGTTTCCTGTTTACTTCTTATTTTTTTTACGCACTTCATAGAACATTGATGACTTTTGATTAGTTGGTGAACACTGTTGCCAAACATCTTATAAGCACCAGTTTTATAAAAAATAATTTTCAAGAACTTCAAAAATTTTTAAAAAATGTCAAAAACCGTCAATGATATAAAATTTGTTTAGACATGTGCAAATAATTAATTAAACCTATAGGCATTATTCTTTGGATAAGTATGTACCTAATATTACGATTTTTTTGGCGATTAATTTAGATGATGATGAGCAGATTGCTAAAATATCGGACTTCCCTGCCAAATTGATAAAAAAACAGTACAGGTGGCAACCCTGAGGTTACCACTTGTCTCTTCGGACACCTATATCTACATTCTACTTGAATATTTTATTGTACTTGAAGTACTTCGAATGTATTTGAAGTACTTTGAATGTACTTGAAGTACATTGAATGTACTTGAAGTACTTTAAATGTACTTGAAGTACTTTAAATGTACTTGAAGTACTTATGATGTACTTAGAATGGAATAGAATAGAATAGAATAGAATAGAATAGAATAGAATAGAATAGAATAGAATAGAATAGAATAGAATAGAATAGAATAGAATAGAATAGAATAGAATAGAATAGAATAGAATAGAATAGAATAGAATATAATAGAATAGAATAGAATAGAATAGAATAGAATAGAATAGAATAGAATAGAATAGAATAGAATAGAATAGAATAGAATAGAATAGAATAGAATAGAATAGAATAGAATAGAATAGAATAGAATAGAATAGAATAGAATAGAATAGAATAGAATAGAATAGAATAGAATAGAATAGAATAGAATAGAATAGAATAGAATAGAATAGAATAGAATAGAATAGAATAGAATAGAATAGAATAGAATAGAATAGAATAGAATAGAATAGAATAGAATAGAATAGAATAGAATAGAATAGAATAGAATAGAATAGAATAGAATAGAATAGAATAGAATAGAATCGAATAGAATACGTTTATTTTCCTTATTTGACAATTTACAGAGAATTGTATAGGAATAGTCAAAAAATGTTTAAAAAAGCCCTAAATCTAAAAACTAAAACTAAACAAGCGAAGAAAATTTTGTAAAAGACAAAAAAAGCAAAAATACAACAAACTACATTTAACAAATTAAAAATTTATTAATGCTATACTAACATTTATCTAGTAAGTATTTTTTAAGTTGGCATTTAAACGAGTCTAGAGATTTGGGAATTTTAATTTCAGGATGTAAAATATTGTTACAAATTTAAGTATTTAAATTTTATAATTAGAATTTATTTAGGTTTAGTGTAGTATTAGGTTGACGTATTTTATGGTTGTATTCTTAATCTAGGTTTTAGTTGCGTTATCTGTGACAAACTGGTATGCGAAAGTCTAGAAAAGGGCTGGAATGATTGCGAATCGAACAAGGATGGAAGGGTTCTAGAATAGTAGGCAGCCCTCATATATAAGGCCGGACGTCGTGCATCAGTCAGTCAGTCACAGATAACATACTGAGTGGTCGTGAGATTAACACGAAGTTAATAGACCGATTATAGTGGTGAATTATTAGCAAGTTTAAGTGCGTGTTTTTGTACATAATTTGTGAAAATAAATTGACGTATCGTTTTCAACAATTGCGAGTTTTAATTTGTCGTTGTGAACCCGTAACAATTGGTGTCAGAAGTGAGATTAAAAGAAATAAATAGTGCAAAGACTATCCTTACACAGTACCACCGGCTAGGACAATTAAAAAGAAGAGCAGTAAGTGATTTTGCCAGAATATTCGGAACTGAATAGTGCAAAGACTACCCTTACATATTACCACCGGATAGGACAATTGGACAGAAAAACAGTAAGTGATTTTTCCAGAATATTCGAAGAAGTTCGATATTGTTTTATTCAAAAACTAAAAGAGATATTTAAGAACCGACTTCGACATTAACTTTACAGTCCAAAAATTGTTAATTAGAGAGATTTTCTAGAATATTCTATAACATTCTACTGTTAGCTCCCGCTAAATTTCGCGGTTGTTTATATATATTTTTAAAAACACACAACTGTATGAAAGGCAAAGCGCATTCAGCGTATTTGGACATGCGCACCAACAACCGGCGAGATCATTGTCAATCGCCAAGAGAAAAAGGCGTGTTAATTTCGTTCTCCAACTATTTTTTAAATATCTACACCTGAAAGTGCTCGATTTTTGTGTACTGAAGCATAGAACTAGAAACTTCAACCCTTCAGCTACGTGGTGACATCATTAGATCCATTCGGGGGCCCCTGGGAACGAGGAGAACTTGATTGCAAAGGAGGTGAGTGCTTGTCTTTGATTACCGTTGTGTGGTTCCAACAATTTTACCTATGGACATTTTGATTATTTCGTAAAATCATATCAATATATTTATGTTTGCTCGCGATATCATTAATTAATATAATATTTACAGTCCATTCATTGCCTTTAACGTTTTTCTATCCGTGGGCTAACATAAAAGTGGTCCTTCGAACCGGATTATTTTTAAATAATAAATCCATACGACGGTAGTAATAAATTATTTGCAATAAGACGGCGGCCTTGAATTTTTTCGCAGCAGCGTCGTTGAAACGTCGACCGGAGAAAGTAGCCGGCGCAGTACCTGTTTTTGGTCCGCTGCCCTGGTAACGGGTCTACTCCGCGTGGTGTAAACAAAACGAGTAGGAGTCAAAACAAAACAAAACAAAAGTTCAGTGGTGTATCATATCATTTCGATATTTAAAACAATTTTTATCAATTGGCGATAAATTAGTGCATATTTTCGACAATTCGTCATTTTTCTATTTCAGAAGCATTAATTTAGCGTTAATTGTATATTTACCGACAATTTCGTCATTTCAAAGGTAAAATCATGTCTGTCAAAAAAGCCGTACAAAAACGCAAGGGTTTTTTATCTGCGATCACCGAGTGTTATGTGTTGTCGCAGACTGCGGAAAAAGATGAAAGAGCGAGAAACGAGTTTCAAGTGAGGTATGCCGATTTGGATGAAACCTTCGATAAATGCATGCTGGCACATAATGACGTCATTATGTTGCTAGACGACTCGGACGATGAGGAATTTAAAACGCAGGATGCGATCCTTTCAGAAGCTCGTAAATATTTTTATGCGTGTAAGGGGGTTTACTCTAAAATATTTCCGGTTGAGGCCCCATCTTTTTCGGGATCATATGTTCGACAAAACGAATACGAAACTCCAAAACTCAAAGAGTTAGGTATTCCCATATTTCGAGGTGATAAAAAATTATGGCCAAGCTTTTTCGATCTTTTTAATAACATTATAGATCAAAATCAAAGTCTAAGTAACGTTCGAAAACTTCAATATTTATTTTCATATCTCGAGGATGAGCCTTTAAAATTGATATCAGGGATTAGCTTATCTGATCAAAATTATAAAATTGCTTACGACAAATTAGTCAATAGATATCAAAACAAGCGAGACCTCGCAAATGATGCTTTGAGCTCAATTATGAACTCCACCTTAAAAAACGAGTCAGCTAAAGAATTGCGTAATTTAATTGACACCTTTTCTGAATCCCTAGAAATTTTAAAATCACTTAGCTTTGACGTTGACAGTTGGGACTTTATTATTTTTTTCATTTTATTAGAAAAATTGGATATTCCAACGCGTTCAAATTTCGAAATGAGTCACGCCAATACTAATACCGAAATTCCCACTTTTCAGTCACTTTTTCAATTTCTAGAAAAAAGATGTAAAGTTTTGGAATCACTTCCTCAATCAACAGCACCCAAAAAGGTGCCTATCTATCAAAAATCAAATTCTATGCAAAATCAGTCTGGGCAAAAGCCTACCTATCAAAATTCAAATTCTATGCGAAATCAGTTTGGGCAAAAGCCTACCTATAAATCATCCAACTCGCCTTTTATAGGACTGGCTGGCACCTCAACTAATTCGAGTACGGGAATAAAATGTTTCCGATGTAATCAAGGTCACGTGCTTTCGAAATGTCAAACATTTCTTGATCTCTCACCTATCGATCGCCTATCTTTCGTCAAACAGAAAAAATTATGTTTAGCGTGTTTTCATCCCTTGCATGATGTAGATACGTGCAAATCAAAATATTCATGCAGGACTTGCAATAGTAAAAGGCACCACACTTTAACTCATATCTTAGAAACTAATCAAGCGTCTGGAAGCCAAGATACTAGTCCTGTCATTCACACACCACCTGTCAATAATCTTCATGTGTCATTAAATGCCTCAGGACCTTCAGGTACCTTTCTTTTATGCACCGCCATAATAGATGTTATGGACGGTTGCGGAAATTTTCAACCTGTAAGGGCACTGCTTGATTCTGGATCACAGACTGGATTCATCAGTGAAAAGTGTATTCAGCGTCTTAATCTTCCTAGGCGAAGTTACACCACTGAAATATTCGGATTAAATCAGATGTCTTCTTTTACTTCCAAAGGGCTCGTTCAATGTCACATTAAGCCACAAGGACAAGTCACTCCTTTACTTAATTTCGAAGCAATTGTTGTTCCACAACTATGTTCCAATATGCCTACATTCTCCTTGAACGATAATCAGTGGAAACACTTGGGAAACCTTAAACTTGCCGACCCATCTTATTTCAAATCTAGACCTGTGGACCTGGTTATTGGTTGCGAGCTATTCGCACAGATTTTCAAGGAGGGCAGGGTTCTTGGACAGGTAGGGCAGCCTTCAGCCCTTGAAACTATCTTTGGCTGGGTCGTCATGGGAAAGGTTGACGAAGTAGGTAGTCTTACGGAACGAACCAGTTGTTTTTTAACGAGTCATTCACCTCCTTTAGAGGTCATTCTCCCTAGGTTTTGGGAAATCGAACATTTGCCTAAAAAACAAATCTTATCAAAGGAAGAAAAACAAGCAGAATCAATTTTTACTGCTAGTGTATTACGGCAACCGAGCGGTAGATTCATGGTAGATCTTCCGTTTAAAGATAAAATAAACCCTGACCTAGGAAATACTTATCCGCAAGCTTATCGTAGATTTTTACTTCTAGAAAATAGATTAATCAAAAATCCTGATCTGTACACTGCCTATTCAAATTTCATGCAAGACTATATCGATTCTAATCATATGAGTTTGGTTTTATCTAGTCAACCAAAGGTCGACGTATCGTGTTTTTTAGCACATCATTGCGTTTTAAAGCCGGAAAGCTTGAGTACAAAATTAAGGGTGGTCTGGGATTGTTCAGCAGTCACCCCAAAAAATATTAGTCTCAATGACACATTGTTATCTGGACCGAAACTTCAAAAGGATATTGCTTCTTTACTCCTTACGTTTCGTCTTAATCCTATTGCCTACATTGCTGACATCAAACAGATGTTCCGTCAAGTCCTTATCAATCCTTATCACCGTCCTTATCAAAGGATATTGTGGAGGTTTTCTCCACAGGACCCACTTTCAGTGTGGGAACTTTCTACTGTCACTTTTGGCATGACATGCTCACCTTTTCTAGCCATGCGTACCTTAAATGAGCTGGCAGAGAGAGAAAAGGAACGTTTTCCTATGGCTAGTACTGTTCTAAAAACGTCAATCTATATCGACGATATCTTGGGAACTAGCCCTTCGCTTTCTGAAGCTCTCTCCCTTCAAACAGAACTCAATGATTTGTTGAAGTCGGGGGGATTTGAACTTAAAAAATGGGCAAGCAATTGTCCTGAGTTATTGGCAACATTGCCAGAGTCCGATCGTCAAATGCCTCTCTCTTTCGACAAGGAGGAACCCCACTTTATCAAAGTTTTAGGACTTCAATGGCATCCAAAAAACGACATTTTTTCTTATCAATGCCGAATGAAGGACAAACCCCCAACCAAACGTTCTATTTTATCTATCATAGGAACAATCTTCGACCCCTTAGGTTTTCTTTGTCCCTTGTTGCTACAAGCAAAATTTATTTTGCAACAGTTGTGGATATCGAAAGTAGGCTGGGACGAAGAACCAGATTCTTCTATCATCGACTCTTGGAACAAACTTCGTTCTGAATTCCCGCTTCTTTCCAATTTTCAATTACCCCGACAAATCAAACTGTCAAAAACCAATACCTGTCAAATCATCGGCTTCTGTGACGCTTCAATTCGAGGCTACGCAGGCGTCGTATATTTTCGTGTAGAAGAGGAAAACAATATATCTGTTTCTCTCATATCTGCAAAATCTAGGGTCGCGCCTATAAAGTCACAAACTTTGGCTAGGCTAGAACTCCTAGGCGCATTTCTTTTAAGCGAATTAATTGACTTCGTTTTATCTAGCTATGAAGGAAAAATAACTTTTACAAATATCGTTACTTTCTGCGATTCGCAAGTCGTATTGCACTGGCTTTCATCCCCTCCTAATCGCTGGCAAACCTTTGTTGGAAATCGAGTCAGTAGAATCCAAGAAATCATTCCCTCAAACTCGTGGCGCTACATTCCTTCTGCTTTGAATGCAGCCGATATTGCGTCACGGGGGGCCACCCCTTCACAGCTCATGTCACATGACATGTGGTGGAACGCACCGTCGTTCTTGTGGTCTTCCGAAAACGAATGGCCCGATTTTCATAAACCAAAAATGCCGATTGATTTCGGAGATATTAATCTGGAGGAAAAGCCAAAAGTCTGTTGCAATGCGATAATTGATGTCAACTTCTTAGATCAGCTTCTTATCAAATATTCATCTATATCCAAAATTCAACGTATCATTTGTTATGTCCTTCGAATAGTTAACCTTTTTCAAAACCATTCCTATCAAAAACCCACTAAGCCGCCGGACCAGAAAGTTATTTTTGAGAATATTGTTTTTCCTACCACCGGTGAGATGCAAAGTGCGTTACACCTTCTTATCAAACGCGTTCAAGGTTCTTGTTTTTCTGAGCTTTTTTCTGCGTTATCTAAGGATAAACCAATACCGAAACCTTTGCGAAAACTTTCACCTTTTCTTGATGAGAATAATATCATTAGAGTCGGTGGCAGATTGCAAAAGTCTGACCTTTTGTCTTATTCTGCAAAACACCCCGTCTTGCTTTCGAGTGACCATCGTTTAACTACACTTCTTATCGAGTCCGCTCATCGACAATATCTTCATCCTGGGTTTAAAACATTACATAATCTGCTTTTACAGCAATTTTGGATATTATCTGCCAGACGGGCAATTCAAAGAACCATATCCAAGTGCTTGCAATGTTTTAGAATCAACCCTAAACCCTATAGACCGCCCATAATGAGTTCACTTCCCGCTCATCGAATCAATCAGCTTAAACCTTTTTCGAGTGTAGCTATCGACTTTTGTGGACCTTTCTTTGTGATTCCTCATCGTTACCGTGGTTGTAGAGCTTTCAAATCGTATGTCTGTGTGTTTGTCTGTACGGCCACACATTGCGTGCATTTGGAATTAACCATGGAACTGTCCACCGAAGGGTTCGTAGGTGCATTCCATCGATTCATTTCTAGACGCGGAAGCGTGACGCAATGCTGGTCAGATCAAGGCAGTAATTTTATAGGGTTTCGTAACCAATTACTGGATTACGCAAGAAGTGCTGCCACCAGACTTTCTATTCGTTGGCATCTGGGACCTCCTCTCAGTCCACATTTCAATGGCCTGGCAGAAGCTGGCGTCAAAAGTTTTAAAACTCACTTTGTTCGAGTTGTCGGCGACCAGAAGTTGTCTATCATGGAGATGTCCACCCTTACCTGTCGCATAGAAGCCGTACTTAATAGTCGCCCTTTATCTCCTGCCTCTTCAGACCCACACGATCTTCAACCTCTTACCCCTGGGCATTTTTTGACACTTGAACCCCTTAACTCTGAAATTCCGGAGTCAGATTTGTCCGAGGTTCCCCTAAATCGGCTCTCGAGATGGCAACTAATCCAAAAACTACATAATGATTTTTGGAAACGGTATTCTATAGAGTATTTGCATACGCTACAACAGCGACACAAGTGGGCTGATTTGTCCCCAAATATCAAATTAAATGATTTGGTTATCATAACAAGTGATCACATTCAAACGCCTTTGAAATGGCCGGTCGGTCGGGTCATCGAACTGCATCCCGGCGGGGACGGTCAGGTGCGTGTTGCGACGGTAAAAACGGTTACCGGTGTTTATAAGCGGCCAGTTGTAAAACTGTGCCTCTTGCCAAATTAAAAGTAATTTTAATTTTCTACCTTTTACCGGGTATTACAATAGGTTTTTTATTTTTAAGTTTTTTTTTTGAATTTTTTGTTTGTTTGTTTTGCCTTTTTTCGGGATTTCGTTATCTCTAAATAAACTTACGATACTTATCTATTTTCATTCATTTATATTTATCGGTCGATTCTTTTTCTTATATCTATATCTGTCCGGTTGAGATTCTAAATTTGTGTGTTTTGGAGGGCAGTTATGTTAGCTCCCGCTAAATTTCGCGGTTGTTTATATATATTTTTAAAAACACACAACTGTATGAAAGGCAAAGCGCATTCAGCGTATTTGGACATGCGCACCAACAACCGGCGAGATCATTGTCAATCGCCAAGAGAAAAAGGCGTGTTAATTTCGTTCTCCAACTATTTTTTAAATATCTACACCTGAAAGTGCTCGATTTTTGTGTACTGAAGCATAGAACTAGAAACTTCAACCCTTCAGCTACGTGGTGACATCATTAGATCCATTCGGGGGCCCCTGGGAACGAGGAGAACTTGATTGCAAAGGAGGTGAGTGCTTGTCTTTGATTACCGTTGTGTGGTTCCAACAATTTTACCTATGGACATTTTGATTATTTCGTAAAATCATATCAATATATTTATGTTTGCTCGCGATATCATTAATTAATATAATATTTACAGTCCATTCATTGCCTTTAACGTTTTTCTATCCGTGGGCTAACATTCTACGACGTTCTATTCAAAAACTAGAAGAGATATACAAATACCGACTTCGACATTAGATTAGTAGTTTTAAAAGTAAGAATCAGAAAGAATTTCTAGAACAATCCATCACTTTCTACGACGCTCTATTCGAAAACCAGAAGAAATATCCAAAAAGAGACTTCGACATTAGCTTAGTAATTTCAAAAGTAAGAACTAAAAAGAATTTCTAGAAGATTCCATAACATTCTACGACGTTCTATTCAAAAACTAGAAGAGATATACAAATACCGACTTCGACAGTAGCTTAGTTATTTTAAAAGTAAGAATTAGAAATTATTGCTAGAATATTCCATAACATTCTACGACGGTCTATTCGAGAACCAAAAGAGATAATCAAAAAGTGACTTCTACATTTGCCTAGTAGCAGAAAGAGTAGCATTTACCAGTATATTCCAGAACATTCCATTAGGTTCTATTTAAGAATTGGAAAAGATATTGAAAACCCGACTTCGACATTCGCTTTATAGCCCTAAAATAGACGTTTTAAGTGATTTATCAGGAAGTTGATGCTTACTAGACAAAGATCGGCCAAGATGGAAGATTTAACTAAAATGATGCAGGCTCTAGCAGCTCAAATAGCTCAAAACCAAGGCGATATGAAACACACCATGGATGACATGAAGCAGACCATGGAACAAAACCAGAACGATATGAGACAGACCATTGCACAAAACCAAAACGATATGAGACGGACATTTGAAGAAAGATTAGATGGTATGCAAGAAAACTTCGACCAAATAAAGAGCAACTCCGAACAGCTGAGAGGAGAATTTAAGGTAGCAACAGAAGGTCTTAAGGAAGAAATAACTCAAAGAATGCAGAATGTAGAAGAAAAGGTGCAAAACAAATTGCAGAATGTTGAAGAAAAAGTGGAGACCAAACTACAGAATGTTAGGGAAGAAGTTTTTCAAACCATGGAAGAAAAATTCCAGGACATGTCAAAGCAGTTTATACAGCTTCAGAAAGAACACAACAAAATAAAAACTCAGGGATATGTTGTGAATTCCAACCAAAACATTAAGCCTCCAAATTTTGATGGTCGGAACAAAAACAGAGTTACAATGCTTTAGTGGCAGCTTTAGAAAGAAGATATGGAGATGAACATTTACGAAATTTGCATTGGTCAGAATTAAATATTCGCCAACAAAGAGCAGGGGAGTCATTACAAGAGTATGAAGCGGATATCAGGAGGCTGATGTACTTGGCTTACCCAGATATGCCAGAAAATTACAGAGATCCCTTTACGGTAGATCGCTTTATTAACGGCTTGCGAGACACGGACTTAGCAAAGTTACTTCGTCGAGAACGCTTCCATAACAGCAGTGAAGTGTTGATTCGAGCCCTTGAAATTGAATCATCAAATAATATCTCCAGGCCAAAAGTAAGAGCTGTTTCAATTCAGGAGGGAGAAGAAATGAGCACTGGAGAGGAGGTCAACTTAAAAACGCTAAACCAACTGTTTCAGTCACTGATAGAGAAGATTGATTCTTTGAAAGAAAGTAGACGATCCCCTCCAAATGTAAAGTGTTTCAGATGCGGACGTACAGGGCATATTCAACGCGATTGTCGTGTCCAAATGAGGTCTCGCTCACCATCTACTGGGACAGAGTACCGAAGAAGAGATCAGGAAAACTAAAACTAGTCAACGCAGAGGGGCGGGTGTTGGCTAATGGGAATTTAGCCCCCAAAATTTACTCTATCAAGAGCTTAAAACATACTGCTGACAGTCTTAACATCGACGGACTTATTAATGGAAGAAAAGTTAATATAACAGTAGACACTGGTGCTGCCATATCATTGCTTAAGTTCAAAATTGCAACGAGATATAAAATTCGACCAACAGAAAAGAAAATAACACTTAAGACTGTGACTGGAGAATCCGCCGACGTGTTGGGGCAGACAGATATAGACCTACAGCTGGGAAGATTGAAGATTCGCCACACTGTATTGGTTGCAGAAATAGAAGACGAATTTATTTTGGGAATGGACTTGATAAGTAAACATGGATTTGCGTTTGATAATAAACTTAATACCCTAAGATTTGGGAATGAAGAGTTCATTTTGTCAAATAGTCACTTCAATAAAGAACCAATAAAGGTCGTGGCAGTATGCACAACAAGACTAGTCGGTAACAGTGAGACCATAATTTTTGGGAGGCTGGAAAGTAAAACATCAAGCTGCGTCGGACTCATAAGCCAACAAAACACACCCAACACCTACCTCGTTGCAAAATCACTAGTTAAAACCGATAAAGACATCCCGATTAGAGTCGCCAATATTTTCCCAAATAGTGTCAAAATTAATAAGGGGGAGGTGGTAGCATTATTTGAACCAGTACAGAAAGTAACAAGATGTGAAGAGCCAACTTCCGAGGATACAAGCAAGTTACCAATGGAGGTACTTCAGCAATTTGAGTCAACTTGGCAACATCTCACTCCAGAAGAATATAGTAAAGCGAGAGAGTTTATAGAAGAACAAAGTAATATCTTCGAAACTAGGAGTAGTTCGGGACGCACAAACCTTATTCACCATGCTATCAACACTGGCGATGCCCAACCGATAAGACAACCCCCAAGAAGACTACCAATGGCCAAGCAAGAAGAAGTTCACAATCACATTAATAAAATGCTCAGCGACGGTGTTATTGAAGAGTCATCAAGTCCTTGGTCATCTCCTGTGGTGTTGGTCACTAAAAAGGATGGAAGTACTAGATTTTGTGTCGACTACAGGAAACTTAACGATGTGACCAAGAAAGATAGTTACCCACTGCCAAGAATAGACGACACATTAACAACGTTGGCAGGATCATATTGGTTTTCTACTCTTGACCTGAAAAGTGGGTATTGGCAAGTAGGAATCTTTGAAAGAGATAAAGAGATGACTGCATTCTCTGCTGGAAGTGGACTTTATCAGTTTAATGTGATGCCATTTGGCCTGTGCAATGCCCCAGCTACATTTGAAAGACTAATGGAAGTCGTTCTACGAGGCCTTATTTGGAAAACCTGCCTAGTCTATTTGGATGATGTCATAGTAATGGGGAAATCATTTCAAGAACATCTAGATAATTTACGAGAAGTATTCTCAAGAATCAGGAACGCAAATCTTAAATTAAACTCAAAGAAATGTTTTCTGTTCCAAGAAAAAGTTGAGTTCCTGGGTCACGTCGTTTCCCGAGAAGGCATCCATACCGACGAAAAGAAGTTACAAGCAATAAAAGAATGGCCTCAACCTCGTGACAAACATGAATTGAGAAGCTTTTTGGGTCTGTGTACATACTACAGACGATTTGTAGAAGGATTCGCCAAAATAGCGTCTCCGTTACATAGACTTACAGAAGACAAAGCTTCTTACAAATGGAATACCGAATGTGACCAAGCATTTAGAAGACTAAAAGCAGCATTATGTTCTAGTCCGATTCTTGCATATCCCATTCCAAAAGGAAAATTCATATTAGGTACTGATGCGAGCAACGATGGCATAGGAGCAGTACTCTCCCAAGTACAAGATGGAGAAGAACGGGTCATCGAATTTTTCAGCAAGAAGCTATCCAAACCAGAGATAAATTATTGTGTTACTAGAAAGGAGCTCCTAGCCATAGTTAAATCCGTAGATCACTTTCACAAATATCTCTACGGACAAGAGTTTCTAATTAGAACGGATCATGCTGCGTTACAGTGGCTCATGAAAATGAAACAACCTGAGGGGCAAGTCGCGAGATGGATAGAAGAGCTACAACAATACCATTATCAAATTAAGCACCGAGCAGGAAGGGTGCATAATAATGCAGATGCATTGTCCAGAAGACCTTGCCCCGAGGATTGTAAACATTGCAGGAAAATTGACCAGAAAGAAGGAATTACCTACGTGCGCCAGATAAAGTTAGAACCAGATGAAGAATGGATGTCGGCTTCGATTAGAACCACACAACTTAATGACAAAGATGTAGGACCTATCTTGCGATTGAAAGAAGAGAACAAGCCATGACCATCATGGCAAGATATCGCAAACCAAGGGGTGATATTCAAATCACTGTGGGCACAATGGGATTCACTGATAGTAGAGGAAAACATCCTTAAACGTGCCTGGGAAAGTGCCGATGGCCTTACTGTGGTTAATCAAGTGGTTCCTAGGGGCATGGTAGACAATATAATAGCCGAATGCCATGGCGGAAAATCAGGCGCGCACCTAGGCATAAATAAAACCATGGACAAAATTCGAAACCGATTTTATTGGGTCAATTACTTTCAAGATGTGAAAAACTGGTGCCGCCGATGTTCGACTTGTGCAGCCAGCCAAGGTCCCAAAACAAGGTCCAGAGGTCAAATGAAACAATATAACGTAGGTCTACCATTCGAACGCATTGCTATTGATGTGGCCGGACCATTTCCAGAAACTATAAAAGGCAACAAATACATCCTTGTTGTCATGGATTACGTTAGCAAATGGCCAGAAGTTTTTGCTTTGCCTAACCAAGAGGCCACTACAGTTGCGGAAGTTCTGGTAAATGATGTTTTCAGCCGATTTGGCATTCCTTTGGAACTACATTCAGATCAAGGAAGAAACTTTGAATCAAAGCTCTTCCAGAATCTCTGTGACCTTTTAGGAATACATAAAACACGGACTACGGCTTTACATCCGCAGTCAGATGGCATGGTTGAAAGATTTAATAAAACAATAGAAGAACATCTGTGCAAAGTTGTTGATGAGCACCAAACAAATTGGGACTAATATATTCCATTGTTTTTGATGGTCTATAGAACCGCCATTCACAATACGACAGGAGCTACTCCATCTAGTATCCTGTTTGGTAGAGAACTGCGTTTACCATGTGATATCATGTTTGGTTCACCTGAAGAAGAACACTTAGAGATTAATGACTATGTCGAACGTTTAAGGCAAAAGCTGCACTATATCCATGAAGTGGTTAGAGAGCGAATAGAAATAGCCAGTGACCGCATGAAAGCGAGATATGACCTGAAAGCAAACTCTTCAGGGTTCAAAGAGAATGATCAAATCTGGCTATACAATCCTCAACGCAAGAAAGGAAGATCACCTAAGTTGACACCACCATGGGAAGGGCCTTATAAAGTTGTTAAGAGAATTAATGATGTAGTCTACCGAATCCAGAAAAGCCCGAAGTCCAAGATGAAAGTTGTTCATCTAGACAGACTAAAACCTTACCTGGGAAATGTTGATCGAGGCGATCAAACCTGAAGAGGAGGATAGTGTTACAAATTTAAGTATTTAAATTTTATAATTAGAATTTATTTAGGTTTAGTGTAGTATTAGGTTGACGTATTTTATGGTTGTATTCTTAATCTAGGTTTTAGTTGCGTTATCTGTGACAAACTGGTATGCGAAAGTCTAGAAAAGGGCTGGAATGATTGCGAATCGAACAAGGATGGAAGGGTTCTAGAATAGTAGGCAGCCCTCATATATAAGGCCGGACGTCGTGCATCAGTCAGTCAGTCACAGATAACATACTGAGTGGTCGTGAGATTAACACGAAGTTAATAGACCGATTATAGTGGTGAATTATTAGCAAGTTTAAGTGCGTGTTTTTGTACATAATTTGTGAAAATAAATTGACGTATCGTTTTCAACAATTGCGAGTTTTAATTTGTCGTTGTGAACCCGTAACAATATTAAGTACTTTACTTGACAAAATCAAGTACATTTCCAAGTACATTGTTAAAAGTACTTCAAGTACCAAGTACAATTACCGGATTATAGATGTACTTCAAGTACAGTACTTGAAGTACTTGTAAGTACTTGAAGTACAATTTCAAGTACTGTACTTAAGTACATGACAGCTCTGCCAACGATTTTAGGTTGTTCAAGATTTTTTGCAAAAACCCTCTTAAAATCCATTTGCAATGTAATTAGAAGTTTAATCACATTAGCGCTAATAACTTATCACACGCGCTAATGGCACGTCGACGTTAAAATCAAAGGCAAGAGAAGTGCTTTTAAGAGACGCGTACTGCTAAAGAGCACCATATAGATAACTAAAATTTTATTTGTAATTAATTTACTCTTAGCAGGATTTTGTTAAGATAACAGAATTGTTTCTTAATGTGCCAAGAAAGATAAGTTTCAGTTATATAGAGGAATTTTTAAGATAATTTACCTAATAACCAATCATAGGGCAATAGCGATTTTTACTTGGGGGGTCTCTATACAGGGTGTCTTATAACTTACGAGTGATAGAGGAGGTCATGCCTGATAAAAAAGTTCCTATAATGCATGGGTCAAAACTCTTTCTTTGTCGAGATAAAGAGCATCAAAGTTGGCGATTCTTTAAACTTTTTAAAAAAAACGTGGTAAAAATATAAAATTGGGTAAAGTCGTGTATTAGAGAAGAGAAAACATTAGTCGGTCAATTTTTTTTAGAAAAAACCATTTTTTTGTATAAATTTTTATGAATGCCTTACTAAACGCAATGTTTTTTTTTTATATTTTTTGTTAATAAAAACAAGTCTCTAATAGCGAGACAAAGTAATAAAGTATTATTAATATTTTTTTAAATAATAAGTAAGCAAAAATTATTTCTTTTTTAAAATCAATATTTTTTATACATTTTTGGAGGTTATTTTGACAACCTGTATCTTCTTAACTTATAATTTTACCAAAAAAAAGAATACCACATTTTTGAATCACAATTAGCTGAGTATTCAGCTGGCTGTGACAGATTTTCTTTTTTTTCTAAAACTCTTTTTCCCCCCACTCCGGTAACTTTAAAAATCCTATATCTTAAAAACAAATGTGTGTTGACCCCCATGTTATATAAAGTTTTTTCTCGAAAATAACCTCCTTTATCACCTGCTGCACTATGGCCCCTAAGTTATGGGACACTCTGTATAAGTAAACTTTTAGAAATAGATGTTTTTCACATTTTTCATACGTGAGATTAACGAGTACAGACACCGGTTTGTGGGGGATATTACTCCCTTGTCCTCCCTAGTCTACTTCCTTATTATAGGGCTAATTTAGAGGAAGAAACATCAATATAGTGTAGATGCGTTTTAAAAAGGCAAAAAGTAATAGCATGAAGGCTCGACCCGAATTTTTATGGTAAAATGGAATGAACTTTTAGGCAGTGGCGGCGCGTGGTAAAAAGCTTTGGGGTGCACAACAAAAAAAAAATTGCGGTGCGGGCATAAATTTTTTTCAATGCCACGCTAACTTTTTGGGCCATCGAGTGGGTCTTCATATCATATAATTTAGAGCAAATAATTAAAACATTAGATATTTAGTTAGATATTAGTTATCTACCTATTATTATTAAAATTATAAATAAATAATAAATGTATCATACCTAGTTAACATATATTTTCTCTTCTAATGGCAAAGATGAAAATTTAATGGTTTTTAAATATTGCACGCTAATGATATCAGAATTAGAAACTTCCGCCATTATCGTAAATACCAAATTGTCGAAATCAAAACAAACCGCCAGCGCCCGACCGGTAATAGGAAGTTGTCTAAGCGCGCACTACTGAAAAGTGCGCGTGAACTGCTCTAAAATGCAACGCGAACCGTTGACGCGGGAGGCATCACGGGGGTGCGGGCGGCATCGAGGCTAGTCTTTGTATAAGCGCGGTGCCGAAGGAAGGTTCAGATTCTATGTACTGTAAAATTCTATTGGGACATGTCGTCCTCTCTTTCTATATTTCGTAATTAGCATCCGACATAACATCCACGGTGCATAGAATTTGGTTCCAATAAATTACCGTAAAGAATTAGATTCGAGCTTGGTTTGAACACGAATACAAACACATACATACCGGGTATTAATTTCTAAATAATATTCCAGTTTTTAGTGAATTCCTTTTGGGATAATTATTAGTTAATTTAAGGAATGATCAAAGTTTAATATTTTAGCTCACACTACTACTATACTATAGTAGTGTGAGCTATAGTGATCCTAATTTTTTCGAGAAAAAAAAAGTTGCTCCGATTTCAAAATTTTTTATATATCTTTGCGTTTCAGATGATTTTGAAACTTTTTTGTTGCGCCGTCTGTCTGTCTGTCTGTCTGTCTGTCTGTCTGTCTGTAACGACCAACGCGCATAACTCAAAAACCGCTTGGCCGATTTTAATGAAATTCGGTACCTAGGCTGGGTCTTGGCTCGAGATGGTCCCATTTAAAAATGAACAAAATCCACCGAACAAACCAAATAAAAGGGTGGGGGTAGATTTCAAAAATTAGAGTTTATGTGAAAATATGGCGTGTGTGATATCAAACGAAAGGTAATTGAGTCTGGAGTTAAACAAAATATATTTTAATTTATTAAAAAAAAAGGGTGGGGGTATATTTCAAAAATTAGAGTTTAAGTGAAAATATGGCGTGTGTGATATCAAACGAAAGGTAATTGAGTCCGGAGTTTAACAAAATACATTATAGTTTTTTTAAGGGTGGGGGTAGATTTCAAAAATTAGAGTTTATGTGAAAATATGGCGTGTGTGATATCAAACGAAAGGTAATTGAGTCTGGAGTTAAACAAAATATATTTTAATTTATTTAAAAAAAAGGGTGGGGGTATATTTCAAAAATTAGAGTTTAAGTGAAAATATGGCGTGTGTGATATCAAACGAAAGGTAATTGAGTCCGGAGTTTAACAAAATACATTATAGTTTTTTTAAGGGTGGGGGTAGATTTCAAAAATTTGAGTTTAAGTCAAAACGTGGTTTGTGTGGTATCAAACAAAAGGTAATTTGGTCTGGAGTTGAATAAAATATATTTCAGTTTTTAGTGTGAGCTTAGGGGCCCATATATTGGCAGAGTATTTGTTGCGCCGTCTGTTTGTCTGTCTGTCTGTCTCTCTGTAACGACCAACGCGCATAACTCAAAAACCGCTTGTCCGATTTTAATGAAATTTGGTACCTTGGCTGGATCTTGCGTCGAGATGGTCCCATTTAAAAATGAACAAAATCCACCGTGCACAAGCCAAATATGAGGGTGGGGGTAGATTTCAAAAATTAGAGTTTATGTGAAAATATAGCGTGTGTGATATCAAACGAAAGGTAATTGAGTCTGGAGTTAAACAAAACATATTTTAGTTTTTTTAACAAAGGGTGGGGGTAGATTTCAAAAATTAGAGTTTAACTTAAAACATGGCTTGAGAGGTATCAAACGATAGGTAATTGAGTTTGGAGTTGAATAAAATATATTTAAGTTTTTTTAGCTAGTTATATTAGCTCACCCATACTCTACATCCTAGTGTGAGCTTAGGTGCCCATATATTGGCAGAGTATTTTTAAGTATAATTTGGAAGTGCACGTGCACATGTGCACTTATGGCGAAACCACTGCTTTTAGGGGTGGTAACGAATTAACTGTTTTCAGGGAAACTAGACTTTCTAGACTAGAGAAAAAAGTTCAACGCAATAGTTATAGGTACGATGGGTTGTCTTTTAAGTTTTACATATACAGCTGGAATAAGACAGTAGACAACTTTTAAAGACTTTATTGTTTCTCGAAGTATTCTCCACGAAAATTAATGCACTTTTGCATGCGTCCAAACCAGTTGTCAAAGCTGTAGTTCCACTCGTTTGTTGGTACTGTCAGAACTGCATTCTTGAAAGCGTCGACTGCTTACCCTGGCGACTGAAATCTTTGACCACACCATCCATTCTTGCTTTTCGGAAAAGTATAGAAATCGTTGGGACTTAAGTCGGGACTATATGTAGGACGGTCCAACAATTCGACGTTTTGTTGGGTTCAAAATTCCGAACTTGCATTGTCTTGGTGAAGGATGATTTGCCGTTCAGGGTTCGTTATTCGAAGCTCGGCTGTAACAGTCCTTTGATCTTCTAGATAAATTATTGCTACATGGCCTGCCTTTAAGACAAATGTCGCGACCATTTTTTGAATACACTTCGAGAAGGGATGACTTTTGTTGGCTTTTCTTCATCTTGGAACACGCAAACAGACGACTGACGTTTATTTTCAGGTTTATGTGAGTAAATCCGCAGCCAACGATAAAGACCGGCCATGGCGCGTTATAAGCAAGTCCGCGGTCACGTGATCTTAGGAGTTCCAGGATTCTTATTGTATTGCTTAATATATTATCTGTTTTTACACAATTTAAATAAATTGACCAAATTTTTTTGTTGCATATATGCAAAAATTGAAAAAAATATTTTGCTGATTATGTTTATTATGGATAAAAGAACTGAATCTATAAAATAAAAAATTATATAAAATTTGCAATCTAATATCTTCAGGTACATATATTAGGTACATAATATCGTTAGTTACTTCAAATCTATACAAGTCTTTTAAAATTGGGCATAACAAACAAGCTTTAAGTTTTTAAATTTTTCTTTGTCTTGTCACAAAGTTTAATATATATTTCATCAATGTGTAAGTTAACTACCAACTCATGTTCTTTTAAAAGCTGTATCTTACTTTTTAAATATTGCACACTACCGGAGAGATTACTATCTGTTAACGATATTTTACAAATCAGTTTTTTAATATTGCGAGGGTGCAGAAGACATATTCATATTACCTTAGTTTTGTAAATTGACATGTATGCACTGGATGACTGGATAAACAAAGATGAAGCCAACATTAAAGTGTATCCACAATATCTTCGATTCTCAGGTGACCTTTTCAAGAGACCTAATTGTTCAATAAGAAATGACAATTGAACACATTTTTCACTCTCACTATCGAAAATGTCACTAAGGATGTCTATTACTTGATCAATCTTATCTTTTACCACTTCTTTCCCGTTTGCAACTTTCATTTCAATAAACTGCATTGGCTTTCAAGTGTATCGGGGCTGTCCTAAAATAAAACTCCTACTTTTTTTGGCAGTTTGTTTTTTGGTATGGACACATTGTTAACATTTACAAAAAAATGACAGATCTCCCTCAACAACTAGAGATCCTAACAGTGATGGATTGTTGTTCAAAAATGTCATCAGGCCCAGGCAGGCTGTGTTACGTTCTTGGGTTAAAATCCAGTTTTTGTTTATTTTAGTATTAGATAGAATAGTAACAATAAAATTTTGAAATGTCCTCAATATTTGATAAAACTTTTGATTTCTTATGAGCTTGAAGTGTTTCAAGACTTTCTTGTATTGCAGTTTCCATTTGCTGCCTCTCGACATCAGCTAATTGAACAGTAGATACAGGTTGTCTACTTAGGTATTTCGGAACATTTTTAAAAATCATAGGTACATCAATTTCTGTTAATTTGGGTCTTTGTCTTTTAAAATTTTTTAGCTCTCCATTTACAACACACTTATCAAACCAAATAACCTGCTCGTTAGGAAAATGTTTGATGCAAACTTGTGGACGTTTTAAGATACTTAAATCATTTGGAGTTTTTCGCAACTAAATTTCATGCATTTGTTCATCCACTGGCAAATTAAAAGTTGACACATATTTGGTTTCAGTTTTATAGTTGGACCGACAACCAACAACACTACACGTTCGCGGCATTTTTTATCTTATAGGTATTTTCTTTTTAATTTACTCATTAACCATTAATTATTTTAACGCAGATCACGACAGTCTTTTTCGTGGGATGCGTTATTTTAATAACTTTGATAAAATTCACATAAAATTCGTGCCCGAATTAAAAAAAAATCGACGTAAACAAACATACCAAAACTGAAAACACACATGTTTTATAAGGACAGCTGGCCGGGGTCGTTCTTTTGTGACCCTCCTACGGTCACGTGATATTTCCGCGCCCGGGCCGGTCTTTCTCGTGGGCTGCGGAGTAAATCCACGATTCATCACCACTGACAATGCTGTATGTGTTTTTCGATTTCCGGCCTCAAAGCTGACTACACCAATTGATCTTAGCTTCTTTCTGTTCTTCCTTAGAGTAAAAATTTATTACTCTAAGTGTTGTTCGGATAACTTAATTGGTCATGCAAAATTTTTTGAATTGAGATCTTTTAAATTCCCGATCCTTAATCTCGCGATATGTCACATGTCAATCTTCCGTGATGAGCATGCGCATACCACCGATCTTTTTGTTTGACAATCGCTGTCGTTTGATGTAATGCTTCATTACCGAAGACAGAAATTGACTCGGCAAGGCATTCTTGTTAAGATAATTTTCGAGAGTTCAAAAAAATTACAGCCCAAAAATGTTCTCGGTTTAATTTCATTTTTGCACTGATTTGTTAAATTAAAAAATTCACTGTAGCTATAAAACTGTATGTATACCACTGACGTTTTAAATTTAGGTTAGGTAATGATTAAGGTTATGTTTTAGTAACGACATTCGATCAGTGTCGCCCTCTAGGTTCCTATATGCAAAATAAAAAAGACAGCCTTCGTAATCAGCTAATACGAAGCCTCAAATAAGTAAAACCTTTTGAACTTTTGTAGTAATACATCAATGTTTTGAATTTTTAATAGAACAATATAGGGAGTGTAGTTATGTTATCCCATAGTTCTAATGACAAACTCTTACACCAGTATTTACTAAAGGATCTACAGTGCTAAGTGCTACAATCCTAGGTCTACAAGTCTAGATTTTGGTTGAAGGTTTAACTTATTTTTTCCGTAAATGCAATAGTTTTTAATATTTATATAAATTATTGATAAACGATAAATATAAATAAATTTATAAACGATTGTTTGCGATATGGTTCACCTGTTTTCGTTGTAATAAAGACAATATGTCCGCAAATAAATTAAAATAAAAATAAAAATCCAAGAGATCCAATAAAATCGATGTAAGTCAGTGTCAGATGTCCGCTATATTTTACATGTTAATAGGGACCTATTGCAATAGTGTCAGGCACAAATTGTGCCGGGCACTATATTGACAGTTTCGCATTACAAACTGACAGTTGATCTTTCCCAATTGACATACCAAAGTCGAGTTTATAAATCCCGTCGTTTATATTCCATTAATAGTGGCGTCACTATTAAATCCGGGTCGTATAATACACAAAGGCCTAATTTTGAAAGGACACAGCTGTTCTTATAATGAGAAACTGTCAATATAGTGCCCGGCACAATTTGTGCCTGGCACTATTGCAATAGGTCCCTAATTATTTAGACAGGTTAGCGTTGATAAAACCAACTTTCAATTCTTTTAGTGGATATGTTACTGAAAACAGATTCTAATATATATTGCGCTTTTTATAATATTTCATGATACGTATTTAATACCGTAATGCATCTACAGAGATAGTTTTAAGTTACTATTTATGTATTATTTAGCTTTAAAAATTTTTGTAAATAGGTTTTTTTATCGATCACGATCATGGATTATTTCTATAGTTTTACGAACTTAAGCCACCCCTCAGGGGTGGTATTACAATTTGAGACTATTTTAAATGAGAATCCTATGACTACACGGACTAGGTTTGCAAAAAATGACATATAGTTAGAAACATTTTATGTGGTTTCTCTTTATTTCTAAAGATAATTTAAATTCATAGATATGAGATGAAACTCACTGAAAAATGCTTACTATCATAATGCACATTAGGGTGAACCAAATCTTTGCAGTTATTTGACCTATGAGTATGAAAAAAATACATTTAAACCGGTCAGTATCAAATCTATAGATTTGATACTTAAACCCGGTCTAAAATGCTAAGTTTTAAGGTCTTAGTAAATACTGGTGTTATAGTGTGTTTTTGTTTAGCATAAAATAAAATTGTTAATTTGTCTACTGTGATTAGATTGTAATTAAAGTAACACTGGGTATTTTAATTACTGTTCATACAAAAGTGGCTTTTACTTTTAAAGTCTCCTCTAAAGTTTTATTAAACAAAACGTGTAGAGCACTTTCTCGAAAATCAAAGCTCAAAAGCAAAATTGGCTTTTCTCGGGCGGCTTATCCGTCGAAAAATAAATATAATAAATGCTTTTAGAATGGGGTATTATCCCGGCATAAAGGGGGTGCGCCCAGCCACTACTGCAAAGAGGGTTGGTTATTTAATTATGGAACATCATAGGGTAAAATCTAATTATTTCTTATGAATAATGGTTAAGTACAGAACAATCGTCAACTTTTCAAAACATACTAATTCCTTTTTTACGATTTTTGTACGACCAAACAAAACAAATATGGACGAAACAAGACAAGACCAAGGTCTGTTTACGTTACACAGATTGCATACAGAATTTGGCAAGTCACGTGAACTTAACTGGACGACTGTACACGTCATCGCGTTGCCTTAAACAAATGATTAAAGCAACGATGGTGACGTAGATATCCCTTCTGATTGCTATAACATTCTAGTTGGCCAGTTGGGTTCAATGACCTTTCAAATTGTGTAATTCTGTGTGTAACCTTGATACAAAACTATCTTTTAAGGTAGGAAGAGTCCTTGAACTAATCTGAAATTCATCTGATTGTTGCCATCAGTCGATGAAACATATGAATGTGGCAGAGATCAGCGATGAGGCCAACAAAAATTAGAAGAACCCGGTGCGTTTAACCTAATTCTTGAATTTTATGACCTACCCCAACCGCGTCTCGGGTCATTTGAAAGTGGGATTGAAAGTCACGGTTTTTTCGTGCACTTAAAGAAGTTTCTCATCCGAATCTGATGAACTGAATGAATGAACTTAATTGCCAATTTCGCCGCATGATTTTGGAGGTTTTTGCGGCCATTTAAAAGAAACTAATACGATTTTAGTTATATAAATTTGTATTTTGAATGCATACCTGTATCAATTTGAGCTTTACAACCTTGAATATATCAGCCCCTGTCAACATTTCGAGGTGGCATTAGGGATATTTTGATTCAGCGGGGTTGAAATAGGGGGAATTGACCATTTGCCAAAAAGTAATATTAAATGCTTCTAAAAAGTGGATTTTCCGAAATCTTGCCTTAACTATTAGTTTACATCATGCATTGGGCATTACCGTGGGTATTGGAATTTTATGTAGGTCTATGGTCCTCTCTAAAAAGTTTTTGAGCAATTTGGTGATAATTTTCCGATTTACTAGGTTTTAGCAGCACATTTGTTAACTGCATCTGTTGTTGTGAATAACGCTTATAAGCATATTTTATGTTACAACATTAGAAGCCAATTCCGGCTAAAGTGCGAAGAGTTAATAACACAATAAAAATTTAAATTGGGTACTTACTGCCACATGTATGTAACAGAAGAACAGAGTGTCTATATAGGTCCTTGTTTATGCACTCACTGACAGGTATTGTAAGTAAGAAAAGCTAAATAAAATTTGATTTGAAGATGCAGAAACACTCTATTCTGTAAGAAAATAAAATTACTAGTTGTCGAGTTTCCCTCATTTCTCGATACGCTACTATTCAAAAAATTTTAAAACGTACGACGCCTATGGTGTTCCGTGGGATAGTTGTGGAAGATTTTTTTAAACAGCCCTTTATCGATTGGTAATAGACCACAAAATTTTAAGTAACCGGGTGTTTACCTCCAGTTTGAGTAGGAGTAGGATGCATTGGTAATTACCGGGGGTGTTGGAATTTTATGTATATGGTCCTCTCTCAAAAGTTTTTGGGCAATTTGGTGATGATTTCCGGATTTACTAGCTTTTTGCAGCATAATTGTTAACTACATCTGTTGTAGTGAATAACGCTTTAAGCATATTTTATGATATAACATTAGAAGCCAATTGCTGCTAAAGTGCGAAGAGTTATTAGGACAATAAAAATTTAAATTGGTTACTTACTGCTATATGTATGTAACAGAATAACAGAGTGTAAATGTCCTAGTTTTTGCACTTATTGGCACGTTCTGAAAGTAAGAAAAGCTAAACAAAATTTAATTTTTAGTTGCAAAAACACTATTCTGTAAGAAAATAAAATTACTATTTGTCGAGTTTCCCTTATTTTTCGATACTATTCTTATTACTTAATGCTACATGTACTTAACAGAAGAACAGAGGGTAAAGTTCCTTGTTTTTGCACTTACTGACACGCATTGGAAGTAAGAATAGCTAAATAAAATTTGATTTTAAGATGCAGAAACACTCTATTCTGTAAGAAAATAAAATTACTATTTGTCGAGTTTCCCTCATTTCTCGCTACGCTACTATTCAAAAGATTTTAAAACGTACGACGCCTATCGATTTATCCATTGGTAATAGACCGCAAAATTTTAAGTAACCGGGTGTTTACCTCCAGTTTGAGTAGGACTAGGATACATTGGTAGTTACCGTGGGTATTGGAATTATGGTCCAGTCTCAAAAGTTTTTGGCCAATTTGTTGATGAGTTCCGGACTTACTAGGTTTTTGCAGCATAATTGTTAACTACATCTGTTGTAGTGAATAACGCTTATAAGCATATTTTATGTTACAACATTAGAAGCCAATTCCGGCTAAAGTGCGAAGAGTTAATAGGACAATAAAAATGTTAATTGGTTACTTACTCCTACATGTATGTAACAGAAGAACAGAGGGTAAAGTTTCTTGTTTTTGCACTCACTGACACGTACTGGAAGTAAGAAAAGCTAAAGAAAATTTGATTTTAAGATGCAGAAACACTCTATTCTGTACGAAACTGAAATTACTATTTGTCGAGTTTCCCTCATTACTCGATACGCTACTATTCAAAAGATTTTGAAACGTACGACGCCTATGGTATCCCGTGGGATAGTTGTGGAAGATTTTTTTAAACTGCCCTTTATCGATTGGTAATAGACCACAAAATTTTAAGTAACCGGGTGTTTACCTCCAGTTTGAGTAGGAGTAGGATACATTGGTAGTTACCGTGGGTATTGGAATTATGGTCCAGTCTCAAAAGTTTTTGGCCAATTTGGTGATGAGTTTCAGGACTTATTAGGTTTTTGCAGCATACTTGGTAACTACATCTGTTGTAGTGAATAACGCTGATAAGCATATTTTATGTTACAACATTAGAAGCCAATTCCGGCTAAAGTGCGAAGAGTTAATAGGACAATAAAAATGTTAATTGGTTACTTACTCCTACATGTATGTAACAGAAGAACAGAGGGTAAAGTTTCTTGTTTTTGCACTCACTGACACGTACTGGAAGTAAGAAAAGCTAAAGAAAATTTGATTTTAAGATGCAGAAACACTCTATTCTGTACGAAACTTAAATTACTATTTGTCGAGTTTCCCTCATTTCTCGATACGCTACTATTCAAAAGATTTTGAAACGTACGACGCCTATGGTATCCCGTGGGATAGTTGTGGAAGATTTTTTTAAACTGCCCTATATCGATTGGTAATAGACCACAAAATTTTAAGTAACCGGGTGTTTACCTCCAGTTTAAGTAGGAGTAGGATACATTGGTAGTTACCATGGATATTGGAATTATGGTCCAGTCTCAAAAGTTTTTGGCCAATTTGGTGATGAGTTCCGGATTTACTAGGTTTTTGCAGTACATTTGTTAACTGCATCTGTTGTAGTGAATAACGCTTATAAGCATATTTTATGTTACAACATTAGAAGCCAATTTCGACTAAAGTGCGAAAAGTTAATAGGACAATAAAAATTTTAATTGGTTACTTACTCCTACATGTATGTAACAGAAGAACAGAGTGTAAGGGTCCTTGTTTTTGCACTTACTGACACGAACTGGAAGTAAGAAAAGCTAAATAAAATTTGATTCTAAGATGCAGAAACACTCTATTCTGTAAAAAAATAAAATTACTATTTGTCGAGTTCCCCACATTTCTCGATACTATTATTCAAGAGATTCTGAAATCTACGACGCCTATGGTATCCCGTGGGATAGTTGTTGAAGCTTTTTTTTAAACTGCCCTATATCGATTGGTAATAGACCACATAATTTTAAGTAACCGGGTGTTTACCTCCAGTTTGAGTAGGAGTAGGATGCATTGGTAATTACCGTGAGTATTGGAATTTTATATATATGGTCCTCTCTCAAAAGTTTTTGGTCAATTTGGTGATGATTTTCAGATTTGCTAGGTTTTAGCAGCACTTTTATTAACTGCACCTGTTGTAGTGAATAACGCTCGACTACAGTGCGAAGAGTTAATAGGATAATAAAAATTTTAATTGGTTACTTACTGCCACATGTATGTAAAAGAAGAACAGAGTGTAATGGTCATTGTTTTTACACTTACTGACACGTACTGGAAGTAAGAAAAGCTAAATATAATTTGATATTAAGATTCAGAAACACTCTATTCTGTAAGAAAATAAAATTACTATTTGTCGAGTTTCCCTCATTTCTCGATACGCTACTATTCAAAAGATTTTGAAACGTACGACGCCTATGGTATCCCGTGGAATAGTTGTGGAATTTTTTTTTAAACTGTTCTATATCGATTGGTAATAGACCACAAAATTTTAAGTAACCCGGTGTTTACCTCCAGTTTGAGTAGGAGTAGGATACATTGGTAGTTACCGTGGGTATTGGAATTATGGTCCAGTCTCAAAAGTTTTTGGCCAATTTGGTGATGAGTTCCGGATTTACTAGGTTTTTGCAGCACATTTGTTAACTGCATCTGTTATAGTGAATAACGCGTATAAGCATATTTTATGTTATAACATTAGACGCCAATTCCGGCTAAAGTGCGAAGAGTTAATAGGACAATAAAAATTTAAATTGGTTACTTACTGCAACATATACATAACAGAAGAACAGAGGGTAAAGTTCCTTGTTTTTGCACTTACTGACACGTATTGGAAGTAATAAAAGCTAAATAAAATTTGATTTTAAGCTTCAGAAACACTCTATTCTGTAACAAAATAAAATTACTATTTGTCGGGCTTCCCTCATTTCTCGATACGCTACTATCCAAAATATTTTGAAATGTACAACGCCTATGATATCCCGTGGGATAGTTGTGGAAGATTTTTTTTAAACTGCCCTATACCGATTGGTAATTAACTTGGGTATTCGAATTTTATATATATGGTCCGGTCTCAAAAGTTTTTGGGCAATTTGGTGATGATTTTCAGAGTTACTAGGTTTTTATAGCACATTTGTTAACTGCATCTGTTGTAGTGAATAACGCTTATAAGCATATTTTATAGTTCTTGAGATATAAAGCTTATTACAACAATTCAATTGCTGTTGTATTGCAGACAAATCATAATTTATAGAATTATTTTTCTCTAAAGTTATTGTGGCAAAAGTTAAAAGCATGAAAAAACATGAAAAAATTCGCAATCTTGGATTTATGACGTCACACATACGCTCTTACTCAAATTTGAGGTCACCCCGGCGACTTACTTCCTTCCTCATTTTTTTTTTGGTATATTTTTTACCCCAGCTGATACTGCAAATTGGCATTTGGTTTTTAAAGTGGGTATCCACATTTCATTTTTCCTTTTCAGTTTTTATCATCATCATTTCATTCCATCCATTTGTGTTGCACCGTACTGATGAAGTCTAACAAGGCGGAAACATATGTCTGCGGCTACCATGACCCCTTTCTGAGGACTAGCCCGAAAATTAACCTACATATTTACGTTCATCCTTTTACTAATCACTTAAAATATAGACCAGTGTACTGTGGACTATAATGTATATTTATTCAAAAACCTTTCAGATATTTTAAACTGTGGCCAAACATCAATATCTTCCTATTTTAGTATTTTATCAAAACATTTTCCAACTTAGTTGCCTTCTGATGCCAGACAGACTGTCATTTCCTATTTAGGGACAAATTTCCCGATAATTTTCCACAAACCGAGTCGTCTGCATCCAGATTTGCCAATGGAAAATTGGTTTAAAGTGCAACGCCTAAGGCAAACAGTGCATATTAAAAAAAATAAAAATCACTTTTCTTTGGCTGCTTTTCTAAACTGCGTTTTGGGCACTATACTAGCTATCTATGCAAACGCAATTGTTTTAAAACTCCCCAAAAACCTGTGACTTTTAGATTTTGGGGAGGGGAATTTCAAATTTTCTCAAAAACTAAGCTTCTTAGGGAAAAATATTTAATTGCCTTTATTATAGACAATAAAATTTGCTTTTCAGCGATGTATAAGTCAGTGGACTAAGACCATTGACAAACTCTCCAGAGGCGTCCGTCTATTGAGTTAATGTAAAAAAACAAAAAAGAGAAACATGTTTATTACATGTTCTACCCGACTTTCTAAAAAACTAAGCTCTCTCTCAAAAATTGTGTCCCATAGTCAGTGTATAATAAGGCAAGATTAATTTTGTTTATAACAATTTAGAGGCGTCCGTACATCAATTTTGAAAAATCACTAAACTTACCAAGTTTTCTCCAATTTTCTCAAAAACTAAGCTCAGGAAAATACATTTTTTAGAATTTATTGTCGAAAATAAAATTTCCTTTTAAACAATGTATGTTTAGTCAGACTAATACCAAACTTTCTAGCGGCGTGTCCGTTTATTTATTATTTAAAAAACAACATTTTTGTCACATATGTTACCGGATTAACTTTTATCTAATTTACTCAGAAACTAAGCTCAATTGAAAAAAACGTGTTTTATACCTTATTGTAGAAAATAACATTTCCTTTTTAACTGTATAAGTCAGTGAGGTTTGATTTAAGACAAACTCTTCAGCTGCGTTCGTAAATAAGAGATTTAAAAAACTAATAAATAAAAACATTTTTGTCACATGTTTCACCTGATTTTCAAAAAATCAAGCTCTTTGTCAAAAAATCTCTTTTATACTTGATTGTAGAAACTAAAATTTTCTTTTGCATCCTCAACTACCTCCAGCATGTGTGTGTGTATGTGTCTGTAACACGATAGCTCCTAAACCTCTGAAACTCATGAAATCAAGTGTTTAACATTCTAACGAGCTGATTAGATTTGGGTCAAAATCACCAACCTAAAAATGCTAATGATAGTTTTTTCACAGTTAAAATATTGAAAATTTGCAAACTTTTTCACGGATTATGCCAATATGCGGTTTTCGGAATGTAGTAGAACATATTTTTCTCAATAATTTATGTTATTACTAAAAACTTCGTAGGACCTTCTGTTTCTGATATATTTACAAAAACTACTTGTAGTGTGCTAATAGGCTAGGAAGGTATTAGATCCGCCATGAATCCATTTACTTTTTTGAAGGGAAATGACCCCGAAGATCCATTTTTTAGCCAAAGGCTTTTGTTTTTATCTTAGAGTAATTATTACTCTGAGGTTTTTATATACCTATGCCAATTTCCTTAGATTTTGAACTCAGAGTTAAATAGACATATCTTCTGAAAGAATAACTGTGTCTGGCGCACCCAGAAATGTGTCTTTGGGGGGCGAGGCCTTGGAGGGGCGAGGCCTTGGGGAGGGGGGGATTTTAAGCTATTTCGTGTTTTTATTCATGAAATATGTGGAAAATATCTCAAAAAATCTTAGGCTTGTGGGGCGGGCCCCGAGGCTCCTTCTGGGTGCGCCCATGACTGTGCACTTCTAAATACGCTTGTATTTTTTACTAAAAGGGCATGTCAATTTCTGAAAACTATGATCTTCTTAAATCTTAGGCATTATACTGTATATGTAATCAAATGCGAAAGCATTTGGTTTGCACTTTTCTCTAACGATCTGACATTTGCTAAATGAGTCCTATAGGAAAAATGTTTTTAATACCTAGTTAGGAATAAGTAATAATAGAATAAGACCAACAAAAAAACTACGAGTGAAATCAAACGCGCATGCGGTACAAATTTTATATCATGTCATTTCTTCGAGTGCAAAAGTTGGAACACTTTCAGCTTCTAGTAATAAATAAATAAATAAATGAATAAATAGTAGGAAAAGAAAAAGTATAATTTAGAATATATTAGAGATCTTTTTCCACAACTTTTTTTTCTCTCAACGACCGACGTGTATTTTAAAGTTTATGAGATGTGAAAAACTTTATAAAAGGTTTACCTTACAATTTCGCAAAACTTTTTAACTTTTAAATAATAATGGGTTTTCTTTAAAAGTTATGCTTTTTAAAAGTTTGTTGTGGGTATCCATTAGGGTGTTCTTGGTCAGTCACTGAAAGTTAATTTCCTTATATTTGTGGTTATCTTTGTCTTTGTGGTTAATTTGTTGAACTAACTTAAATAGTTTAATTGTTTTTTCATAAAACTGTAAACAAATCATTTCAGAACGAAAATAATTTTATTCATAAAAATAATCATAATTATTTAAAATATAACATTTGAAAGACCATTTAAGCGTCAATGTCAAATAACCATAACAGCTCATATAGTGAATCATCATCCAGTGTTGGTGCAAGCAAGAAATTTCCTAATTTTCATTTTCTTTTCCTTTTCTGCGCGTTTAAAATAGTTTAAATTTTCGCGCTCTAAAATATGCATATGGGGTTTCACGGCACCGGACACGTGGAAGACAAGCAGCGCCGCGATGAGTGCGCAAAGAACCACCGTCACAACAAGACACTAGCAAAATCACGTTCCCGAAAAAAGTGAATTTGAGGTGAAAAAACTGGACGTTTAAACGTCGACTGGAGCTGCAAGAGAGTCCGAGGTAGGTGCCTTTTCATATAAAATTCCATATGTATCGTAACTTTCCATTTTCAATCGTCAATACCGACAGTTATTTTTAAATGTGCTTGTGAAGCCAATACCGGCGACCTATCGAAGGAAATTCCGTTATTTTTCAGCCCTTGCACGCACATTTAATGGTCCTTCGAACCGGATTAATAGTGTTCCAAACTACCTAGACTCCTGTGGTTCAGCAATTTCCTACAAAAATTCCAAATTTCTATTTTCTATTTCAAATTTCAAAATTTATTTCAATTTCAATTATCAGACCATATTGTTTTAGGACCTGTTGGGGATATGTTCCTTCAAAGTTGATCGAAGTGTTTATTACCGTTCAAAAATACCTATAGCCAATGCACATATTTCGTATAGTTTACTAGTTCATCAAAGAAAGTTGATCGCTTTGTTCATTACATTTTCAGTAAAAGTGGCGTCAATACGCCGAAAGTGAAAATTTTAAGGCGGTTCTTCCACCTACTTTTCTAATTATCGATTTTACAGGTGTCGCGGCGTTAACGCGCAGGTGCAAGTGTTTCGTCGTCACCAAGGTCTCACGTTGCGCGCGTTGTTTCTTCAAATACCGAGGTTTGTTAAAAACTTTCAGACGGGACCGCTAGTCATATGCACAGAGTGTGCGACTTGGAATCGAAAGGTGCGGGGTTCAATCCTTGGTGAGACATAAAAGTTTTTTTTAAGGGATATGTTCAAATAATAACATACAGACAAACTTACAAACATTTCATTTCAAAATTTTCGAAAAAAGTTAATAAAATTAAAATAATAAAATTGTTTAATTTTTGCTAAAATTCGGGTTATATTTTAAGCTATATTTTAAGCATTTTTTTGGGTAATTTTAAAAACAAATTAACTTTTAAAAACAAAAATGTCTACGCAAAAACAGAAAAAACTTTGCGACAAAAGGCTTTTGAGCTTCAACCAAATGGCGGAAGCTCACGAGGTAGCTTTGAAAGCGAAGTCGGATACAGCGTTTCACTTTTTGTTTAAATCCAGATATGAAGACGTCGAAGAATGTCATGCTCAATTCTATAATTTTCATAACCAAATTATTGGCTCTCTCGAAGAGTTTAAACTTTCATTTGACGAGCAGGACAAAACTAGAAAAGACTTTGACAACCTTTATTATGAATGTAAGGGTATTTACTACGACCTTTTTAGGGCCAACCCTGCCAATTACGTAAGCAACCCTAACCAACAAAATATTGTTCAGAGGTCAAATACAAGATCATTTCCACAACCACGGTTGCCAATTTTCAATGGTAATTATAAAGACTGGCAACACTGGTTTGACTTATTTAAAGTCATGGTACATCAAAATTCTGATTTAAGTGATATAGAGAAATTTCAACAATTGCGGAGTTCTGTTCTGAATGAAGCCCTTTCTCTAGTAAAAACCATTCCCCTCGCAGATAGCAATTATCACATTGCGTATGAAACCTTAGTAAAGAGGTATCAAAATAAACGAATTATTGCTACTACCGCTTTGAATGCTATTAACTTTCTTTCAACTAAATCCAGTTCTGGGAAAGAATTACGTTCCATGTTGGATACATTTTCTGAGAATCTAGCCATCTTAAATGAGCTTGGTTTTCCTACAAAAGAATGGGACTTTCTTACTTTTAACATGATGCTCTCAAAACTTGAAGTCAAGATGAGGACTGATTTCGAACTTTACTATAGTAGAGAGAAAAACAATTCAGAAATTCCGTCCTACACTGATCTTTACACGTTTATAGAAAATCATTGCGTTGCGCTCGAATCTGTAGTGCAAATGCCCAGTTTTAGTAGGCAAAATCAAACCCCTAGACAACCTCAAACTACGCGTAATTCTCAACAGAACAGTTTTCAGAGAAACAGTTTTAATAATTTTAATTCACCTTCTGCTTTCAATACAACTATTTCAAATCAAAGTTCAAATTCAAGAAATCAACAAAATACTTTACAAAATAGCAATCAACGCAGCAACCCTCAAATACAAAATAATCAGAACAGAACTTTTAATCCAAAAATAAAATGCTACCTATGTTCTTCGAATCACGCATTATCGAAATGTATCGAATTTCAAAACAAAAGTCCACAGGAAAGGATGGGTTATGTTCGGCAGGTGAATCTATGTCAAAATTGCTTACATTTTGCTCACCAGACCGTGAATTGCCCCTCCTCCTACAACTGCTTTACGTGTGGAGCTAGGCACCACAGTCTTCTTCACGTTCCACAACCAGTAGCGCCCTCTGTGAGTGTTGATTCTTATCCTCCAGAGAACGTTAATATTCCACTTTCCAATTCCAATAGCACCTCTATGTCAGGAAGCCATTCCACGAACTGTCATGCGACAATGATTTCCAAAAATTCCACTTTTCTACTTTCTACCGTTGTAGCTGACATGTTAGACTCAAGGGGACATTACCAACCAGTTCGTATCTTACTCGATTCTGCCTCAGAGGCAAACTTTATTTCAGAAAAATGTCTAAATCGTTTAGGTCTTTCGAAAAGCTTCTTTTCTACTTCTATTCAAGGCTTAAATCAAATGACATCTTCCAATACCAAAGGTAAGACGAAATGTCTTATCAAACCTCAAGGTCAAGCGGGACCTACCTTTGATTTTGAGGCGTTAGTACTTCCAAAACTTTGTACAGAGATTCCTTCTTGCGCTGTCGACTCGAGCAAGTGGAATCACATTCGCAATATCAAACTTTCTGATCAAAACTTCCATATACCAAGTTCCATTGATGTCCTAGTAGGTTGTGAACTTTTTCCGCATCTCTTACAAGAGGGAGTTATCCACGGAGAGCGTGGACAACCTAGTGCTTTTAATAGCATCTTTGGCTATGTGCTGATTGGTAAAGTTGAAACTTCAAAGCAACAAAATCCCCAATCACTCATAAGCTGTTACACTTCCATCGAACCATCTCTGGATATCTGCCTAGAGCGCTTCTGGGAGATAGAGCAGGTTCCACATAAGGTTCATCACAGTCCTGAGGATATTATGTGCGAAAAATTATTTTCACAATCAGTTTCACGCAACGAATCAGGTAGATTCGTCGTTCCATTACCTTTCATAAACTTAGAACCCCAGTTGGGTGACACCTATCCAATCGCTTTAAAACGTTTCAAGCTTCAGGAAGCTAGACTTCTCAAAGACTCAGCTAATTATCAAGCTTACAAAGATTTTATGCAAGATTATTTAGACACTGGTCACATGATACCTATTCCTACGCCTATATCTAAAGATGTCTTGGATAATTCCTACTTTATCCCTCATCACAGTGTCTGGAACACTGGGAAGATAAGAGTGGTCTTTGATGGGTCTCAACGTAGTCCCAGAGATGTCTCACTCAACGAGACGTTGTGCGCAGGTCCTAAACTGCAAAATGATGTCCGTGAAATTTTACTTAATTTTCGAATTCATGCTGTAGCCTTTGTTACTGACATAGTAAAAATGTTCCGACAGATTTTAATTATTCCTGAGCACACGCGTTATCAAAATATTCTATGGAGATTTTCTGAGGATGATCCTGTCCAAACCTACTCCTTAAGAACAGTTGTTTATGGACTTAAGTCATCACCTTACTTAGCTATTCGTACTATACAAGAACTAGCTAAACTTGAGTCTGAAAGGTATCCTAATGCTTCCAAGGTGCTTCTTAAAGACATTTACGTCGACGACGTGCTCACTGGGCAGGATTCTGTGGCCTCTGCCAAAGAACTTCAGTCGGAGTTAATCTCCCTGTTGCGCCTAGGAGGGTTTGAACTTAAAAAATGGGCGAGCAACAGTCCGGAACTTCTCTCCTCATTCTCAGAATCAGAAACACAAATGTCCATTCGTTTCGACAAATCCGAACCTAATTTTGTAAAAATATTAGGTCTCCAATGGAATCCTATCTCAGATTCGTTTACCTATTTGGTCGTACCAGAAGATAAACCATGCACCAAGCGAGGTATCTTATCTCAAATCATGAAAATTTTTGATCCCTTAGGTTTCTGTTCTCCCGTTTCTTTACTTGCTAAGCATCTCATGCAAGATCTGTGGAAGGAGAAGCTGGACTGGGATTCTCAGCCTCCTCCGCATATCGTAAATGTTTGGAATCAATTTCGAACCGAACTTCCAAATCTTTCAAATATTCATTTACCTAGACGCCTTTCCATTGATCAACCACGTAGCATTGAACTTCACGGCTTTTCAGACGCCTCTATGATAGGTTACGCGGCTACGGTCTATTTCAGAATGGAGTCAGTATCCGGAGAAATCCATACCTTTCTTGTAATGGCCAAATCTAAGGTCGCACCAGTGAAAACAGTCAGTCTTCCGCGACTGGAGCTTCTTGGTGCCACTTTACTTTGCGACCTAATTTCCTTTATTCGAAACACTTATTCAGATATTCTTGACTTCAACCAAATCTATGCATGGTGTGATTCCCAAGTGGTTCTATGCTGGTTGGCGGCTTCACCTCACAGGTTTAAAACGTTTGTGGCAAACCGTATCTGTCACATTCAAGAAACCATTTCTCCTACGGCCTGGAAATATATTCCATCAGCGCTAAATCCAGCCGACTGTGCTTCGCGCGGTCTTATGCCTAATCAACTTGTCAAACATGACTTGTATTGGGAAGGTCCTTGTTTTCTTAGGCTACCAAAAGAGAGCTGGCCTGATGAATTTCGCTGTCCAGACCCTCCGGAAAACGAGGTTATTCTGGAAGAACGAAAATCAGTATTTCAAACATGCACAGTTGAACCACACATGCTTGATACTTTTCTTTCTCGTTACTCTTCCCTAGAGAAAATTCAACGCATAATTTCCTATATTTTTCGCCTTACCGAAAAGAAATCTAAATATCCTAACGAAAATATTACCGAAGTAGAACTTCAACATTCTCTTATTGTTCTCGTTCGGCATGTTCAACGTTCCATCTTTGCTGATCTCATTTCACGTTTGAATGACACAAAGCTACTTCCTAAACAATTTCGTAAACTTTCACTTTTTCTAGATACACAAGGCTGCTTAAGAGTGGGGGGTCGATTACCACATTCTTCCGAACTCTCTTATTCAGCAAAACACCCTTTACTTTTACCACGTTCTCACCGTCTTACTCAACTTGTCATTGAGTACACTCACAAAAGGTACTGTCATCCCGGTCAAAAAACGTTGCATTACCTCTTGAGACAACAATTTTGGATCCTTTCCCCTCGCTATGCAATCGAGAGTATAACTTCTCATTGCATTTTATGCTATCGATTAAATCCTAAACCTTCCGTACAAATCATGGGCAACTTGCCTGCTCAACGCATCTCTCAAGTAAAGGCATTTTCACATGTTGCCATAGATTATTGTGGTCCCTTTCCAATTACAATGGGAAAGTACCGAGGTGCAAAGGTATCCAAAGGTTATATTCTTGTCTTAGTCTGCTCCGCAACAAAGGCAGTTCACCTAGAACTTACCTCCGATATTTCCACCCCTACCTTTCTTGCGGCTTTTAAGAGATTTGTGGCAAGAAGAGGAAGAATCTCTGACATTTACTCAGATTGTGGTAGCGCGTTCTTGGGAGCTGATCGTTTACTCAAACAGTACTCCCAGGAAGCATGTCACAGTCTAAAAATTACCTGGCATTTTTCAAGTCCTGGTAGTCCGCACCTAAACGGACTAGCCGAGGCAGGAGTTAAATCCACCAAGGCAAATTTGAAACGTGTAATAGGTGAGCAACGGTTTACCTATGAAGAGTTTTTTACTTTTTTGTGTCAGGTCGAATCCATACTAAACAGCCGGCCTCTGTATGCCCAAAGTATGGATCCGAATGACTTTCTTCCACTGACCCCTGGTCATTTTCTTACCCTGGAACCGTTGAATTCCGTACCAGAACCCGAATTTTCGGATTCCAAGTTGAACACCCTGTCCCGCTGGCAGCTGGTGCAAAGGCTCCAGTCCGATTTTTGGAAACGCTGGAACTTGGAGTACCTAAACACCTTGCAACAGCGCTCTAAATGGACAGAGGCTTCTAACAATATTAAACTAAATACTTTAGTCGTGGTAAAGAATGAACAAAAACCGCCATTGCAATGGGCTGTTGGGCGAATTGTCGACGTACACCCTGGCTCAGACGGTCATATTCGTGTTGTGACCGTTAAAACAGCTACAGGAACATATCGTCGACCAGTAGTTAAACTATGTCCTTTGCCTATGCCCGACGCATAAGGCAAAATTTTCTTTTCTTTCTTAATTTTTTCTAAGTATTTTTTCTTTTCTTTTAATTTTAATTTACATGCATTATCTAATGCATATTTGGGTTAATGTTAAATTGTATCGTTTAATTGCTAATAGGCGAATACTATTTAATTTTTTTTCCTTTCCTTTTCTTAACTAAGTAAAAACACACGTGTTTTGGCGGCCGGAAAATGTTGGTGCAAGCAAGAAATTTCCTAATTTTCATTTTCTTTTCCTTTTCTGCGCGTTTAAAATAGTTTAAATTTTCGCGCTCTAAAATATGCATATGGGGTTTCACGGCACCGGACACGTGGAAGACAAGCAGCGCCGCGATGAGTGCGCAAAGAACCACCGTCACAACAAGACACTAGCAAAATCACGTTCCCGAAAAAAGTGAATTTGAGGTGAAAAAACTGGACGTTAAACGTCGACTGGAGCTGCAAGAGAGTCCGAGGTAGGTGCCTTTTCATATAAAATTCCATATGTATCGTAACTTTCCATTTTCAATCGTCAATACCGACAGTTATTTTTAAATGTGCTTGTGAAGCCAATACCGGCGACCTATCGAAGGAAATTCCGTTATTTTTCAGACCTTGCACGCACATCCAGGGCTATCAAAATGGACGGGTCACGATCTACAACTTTGTTGACTCAAGGCCCACAAAAAAATACGGGCCACGACCCTGAAAAATCAGCTGTTCTCCGGGGGCTGACTTTTACATTGGGTCTTATGGGAGGTCAGATGTTGTCTTATGATATTTTCAAAATGGCATTACAGATTTCCGCGAAATATCAGTAAAATATTCTCAGCCATCATCCCAATATTCCACCAAACTTTTGTAAGGATGCAAGATGATTAACAGGTTAAAATCTTCAAGATTTAGCATTTCTTATTTTGAATTTAAATTACCCGCCATGTACCGCATGCTAATTCTTATATTTGACATGTATTTGACCTTGTCATCTGTGTTTGTCACATTCGTTTCTGCTTTAAATTTCATTTTAGTGTGAACTAATGAAGCGGCTCTGAAAAATTAAGGATCACTAAACATTTTAAAAATAATGTTGTGCAAAAATATAGTAGAAATAATCTCAAAGTCGGCTTTATTTTTTTTAAAAATCAAATTTTCGTGAACGGTCATTCCAACTTTAATATTTTAAAGACAATCAGCTGTATCGTAACGTGACCATCAAAAAAAAATCAGCCCTGGATGTGACGTCAACAAAATGGAGGATCGTGGCCCATCCGTTTTGATAGCCCTGGTTGACTTCACAGCTAAGGGTGATTTTCTTTTTTTTGGTCACGTCATATACGTAATTATGTATATGGGTCACGTCACGACACAGCTGATTACCTTTAAAATATTGAAGTTGAAATGACGGGTCATGAATATTTGTTTTTTTTACAATAAAGCCGGTTTTGAGGTTGTTTTTACTATATTCTTGTAGAACAAGTTTTCTTAAATGTATAGTAATCCCTAATTTTCTCAAGCTCACACAAAAATTAAATTTAAAGCAGAAGCGAATGTGTTCGTTTCTGCGTGCAAAGTAATCGGCTCACTTACATCTATTTGTTTATATTCGACAGACCTTTAAAACTTATTATAGTTATTTACATGTTTACAAAAATTATTTTTTTGTAGTGTAATTTTATTTTAAAAAGATTAACACTGGTATTTTTGGATTCTAAATGAACTTTATTGTAAAAAATCATAAAACAATCGAGAAAGATTTACAATACGAACAAATAAATTACCAAGCACAGATGACAAAGTCAACTACATGTCAAATTAGTTGGCGTGCGGTACATGGCGGGAAATTTGAATTTAAAATAAATAATTTAATCATCTTGCATCCCTACAAAACTTTGGTGGAATATCGGAATAGTGTCTGGGAATATTTTACTGAAACTTTGCGAAAATCTGTAGTGCCATTTTGAAAATATCACAAATAAACCTGACACCAATGTACAATTCAGCCCAACAGCTAATTTTTTCAGGTTCATGGCATGTATTTTTTTTGTTGGCCTTGCATCATCATATAATGTTGGCGCTAAACCTCCATATGACCTTTATTATGGTTATTAAACATAACAACGGCGTGACAGATTGCTACCGCGTTGACTCAGCATAACGATATCCACAATTGCAGTTTTACAAAAAACACTCTATTTGTGTCAATATTTTGAATGTAAAATAAAAATAAATGGATACATCTGAAACCTCCTTAGCTAGTCTATTAGCACATTTAAGTGAAGCCATGATGTATTAGCCTTGGAAACAGTTTTTTGTAAATATCTAGAAACTAAAGCTGTTACGAAGTTTTTAATTATAAGACAAATTATTGAGCAAAATGTAGTCTACTACATTCCGGGAGCCGTTTATTGACACGAGTCTCCGTTAAAAAGTTAGCATTTAAAAAAAATTTTAATTGTCAAAAACTCATCATCATTAGCATTAATGGATTTTGACCAAAATCTAATCAGCTCGTTAGAGTGTCGAACACTATTTTACCTGAAAATTTTATGAAAACGATTAAGCGGTTTAGGAGCTATCGTGTTACGGACAGAAATAATACACACACACAGACAGACATCACGACGATATTGCCAAGATACGTGAAAATACACCCAAATAATACATCTTTGGCGTTATCTGAAAAACATTTTTTTTGTCAAAACTAATACCTTGTCTTGTCATTGCTACGCGGGCTAGGAAATAAAAATGGTTCCAAAGTAAACAGAACAAACCATACATAAAATTGATTCGTTAGGGCTTTAATTATATCTTGTGTTAATTTTTTTAATAAAAATAAAGTATTATATTTTCTTTCTTGTGAAATTAAATTAAAAATGCCCATAAGCTTAATCACTGATTTTAAATTTTCTAGAAGACAATATGTATCTTAAGCTTTTGCGTCCGTTTAGTTTATACAATCTGTTATCAGTTTATTTGGGTTTAGCTATTGAGAAAAATAGTTATTTTTTTGATGGTACAGCTCAGTCAGTCTGTGTGTGATTTTTCCATAGGCTCTTACTGACTACAATTGACGTTTTTTGGGTAATATTACCTATAAGTTTCCAGAGGAAAATTTAAAAGCACGAATGGTATTTAGAAAGGTTATCTCCTGACTAAGCAAAATAATTATTTTATATTAATATAGTATAATCCATATTTAATATTCAATCAATCAATCAATCGATACATACACGGTGTTTCACAAACATCGAAACAGAGGCCTTTTTGGGTATTTAGAGTGCAAATTTGGAGAAACGCTCGGACACGTCGATTTTTTTTACCTTGTTTTGAAGCTCTCTTGAATATCTTCACAACCGTTTTTTTTTAAATAAAAACTGCAAGAAAAATCTTAAAATAAATAAAAATGATTTTGAAAAACTTTATTGCACAGGATAACGGCTAGATTTTGGTTCTTTTGGCACAATGTTTTCGTGAAAAAATATACCTATGTATCGATTTCAAAAATATTTGTAAGGAAGAAAAATAATTTAAATAAAGTTAGATCTACTTTTTTTACAGTATCATCCGATTTTCGGGTTAACTGTTGTTCACAGCCTGGTAGGTACAGCGGTTAAGGTAGAATAGGACTGACCAGTGTAAGAAAACCTGAATGAACCTTGCGTTTAAATTAAACTGCACTGCATGATGTAACAAGACAAATTTCCTTTCTGCCTTTACACTTTACCCTAATTTCATTATAATTTTTAATCCTTTGGTTGTACCCAGGGGTGGATGGGCCATATGGAAAAGTTAAAAAAAATTCGGTGGGCCGGTGATTTATGAGCGTAACGTCCTTATGCGCCGGAGCCGTATGGGCCGCTGTCTTATGGGAAGGTGCCTTATCGGCCTGTGCCTTATGAGCAGTAGATTTTTGGACCTAGCGTGTATTTTTTCCCGGGCTGGTTTACGGTTCCCCGTCCAGCCCTGATTGTACCAACAAGGAGACAAGGATACCCAAATTCCACAAAATCGATACTGGGTGTTGTTGTTTTTTCATAGTTTAAAAATTTGGTTGGTTGAAACAGCGGCGTTGCCTGGTTGGGTCACAAGGTGGCCGTACCTTAACAAAGGAGAGGGGAATTTTTCTCATGAAACAAATTTAAAAATAAGGCATGCTTAAAATTAAAGCAATCCATAGTTAAGAAAGAATTTTAAAAGTCGATGTGATGGGCCCTAAGTAAAATTTCAAAATATTGTCGCACCCCGGCTTTCGCGACTATAGGGTGTGAGCCATATTGGTAGGGTTGTTGGAGAAGATGAGCATCGTCAGTCTCTAAACAACCTTACCAATATATATTTTATTTAAATGTAAAATTAAATAGTTTTGGAATGAAAAAAATGTAATGGTTTAAGTCATGTATTGGTACTATTAAAATTTCCTTTCTTTTATAAAATTATATCCAATATAAATATAAAGATACAATATTACTCGTAATAAAACCAGATACAGGTCAGGACATATCTTTGGGCTCTGTGCTCTTTTACTTTCACTTACTTACTGATACCCGCTAATGAGCCAGCACCTCCCGTTACAACTTTCATCCTGCGTCAGCACTTATTGGTTGCCAGGGCCATAATTGCTGACACATCAAAGCGAAGTTCGTCCACTGAACTTTTATTATTTTATAGGTACTGCCTCATCAGCATTAAGGAGAAAGTTGTTTTTTTAAATAATTTTAAAATAATAAATTTTATGAAAATCTGATTTTAATATTTTACCCATTTGACAATATCGCGAAAAACATACAGTTCATATCATTAGTTTTGAGACAACTTTTGACAACTTTTTTTCGTTGGCCCATGCTATTTGTTATGGTACACAGCTGATAACTGTCAAAAAGTTATCTCAAAAATTATGATATGGAGTTTATCTATTCATATTAAAGAGCCCGCATGTGTATAAATCTATTAACCTGGAAGTGGATTGACGCCTGGTGTATTTGTAGTTATCAGAGTTGAGTTCAGTGTTAGTCAAGCTTCGCAGTCGAGTCATGTCGTGTAAAAGAAAATTAAAAAGTTGACTTTTAAAAATAGTAGACACGTCTTGACTGCACTCCGATCCTAAAAAGCTTATAAATTTATTTATGCGATGATTTATCAAATAAAAACTTGCTTGCGATTTTTGAAAAATGCGTGACTTTGCAATCTTAAAAAGCAGAAAACAGGTAAGGTCAGTGGTTTGAAGTTATGCTAATTTTACTTTATTTTTTTGTAAGATTAAAACAGAAAATTTTACAAATTTTCAACATTTAAAAAATTTATTTAGTAAAATAAGGCTAAACAACCAAAGGTTACGTTTTAAAATTTTGACGTTTATAATTGACATTATATACGCGTTTCAAAAACTAGAGAGTAGTGGCCCATGGTAGTGATACTGGTTGTTAAACACTACTGGTTTTTAAACACAACCACAATGGCTGTCCAAGTTGCAAAAATTTTAAGTGTTTTAAAACTCCCCATTTAGTGCAGGCGCTGTAGGTAGTTGAGTATGCAAAATATGACGACCGCAGTTTGACAATGGATTCTAGCTGAGAATAGGTCACAAATTTAAGATCTGGATGTTGGCAAGCCAGATTTTGCTCCAAATATTTTTATCTCCCGTCCTCTTATAGTCGTGTTCGAATTTATAAAAATTTAAGTAAGTTAGGGCCCTAAACCCACAATGACACAGAAATGCATTAAAAATTTGTAAAATCTAACCTAAAAATTAAATTATATTAGTTTTTTTAAATTTTAGCTGCAAAATCCCCCAGACCCCCTAAAACGTGAAATTTTCAGGTTTTCTTCAAATTTTCTTAAAAACTAAGCTTCTTAGAGCAAAATATTTAATGAACTTTATTGTAGACAATAAAATTTCCTTTTCAACGATATACAAGCCAGTAAGGTATGACTAACACACTCTCCAGTGACATCCGTTTACTGAGGTAATGTAAAAACATTTAAAAAATAAATTGTTAAAAGTTTTACCCCATTTTCTTGAAAACTAAGCTTTTTATCACAAATTGTGTCCTATCATTATAGTCGATTGTAGACAATAAAATTTCCTTTTAAATGATGTATAACAAGGCAAGATTAGTTTTATTTATAACAATTTAGGGTCGTCCATAAATTACATCATTTTGAAAAATCACTAAACTTTCATGTCTAAAATCGGGTAAATCATGTGATAAACATGTTTCTTTTTTCATTTTTTAACTTCACCTCAATAAACGGACGCCGCTAAAAAGTTTATCACTGGTCGTACCCGACTTACTAATACATCGTTGAAAAGGAAATTTTATTGTCTATAATAAAGGTACTTACATATTTTTCCCCAAGACGCTTAGTTTTTGCGAAAATTTGAAGAAAACCTCAAAATCGCAGGTTTTGGGGGGTCTGGGGATTTTTGAGGGTTTTTGCAGCTCAAATTCAACAAACTAATATAATTTTATTTTTAGGTTGGATTTCACACATTTTTGATTAATTTCTCTTTCATTGAGGCTTTAAGGCGTCATCTTAGTTAAATTTTCCGAAATTCGAACACGATTATTATTATTAAGAGAAGGGGGGATAAAAAGATAGGACCACACCTGGCTTGGTAACATCCAGATCGTTAATCTGTGACTTCTTGTCAGCTAGAACCCATTGTCAAACTGCGGTCCTCATATTTTGCATACTCTGCTACCTACAGCGCCTGTACTAATGATCAGTAACTCTAGAGAAAATAGAAAAGTATTTTCCTATATATAATTAAAGTGAAGGTTTTTAACCGAGAAGAGCCTGTGTTTGCTATTCTCGGGTTTTTAATCAAACGTCACCTTTCGAACCCATATTTTTCACCTACCTATCCATGCGTAAATTTCGCACACGGGGGTGACAGACACAGACATGGCATACTTATGTAATATGGCGCTTTGCGCGTCAGGTATCTATACATACAATGGCTTCCCGTATAATTTTTCTCTTAAAAATTATTTTGCAATCCAAGATCAACATTTTTAAAACGGCATTATTAGGGATCAAAGTAATCCGTGTCATTATCATTACTATATTAAGGCTTTTATAAGGATGTCCACATAGCTCAATCATGAGTTTAACACGTAAAAAACGCGTGAGAAAAAAAACGTTGATTTTAAAAGCTGCTAGAAAAAACGTTTATTTCATATATGAAAACAAGCTTATAGGTCATTCAATAACGTTATAAAAAATAACGTTGCTAAAAACGGCGTTGTAATAACGCCATTATCAAATCAAAACAGCAATGTTTTTACGTTATTTTCAAGTGAATTCTAAGTAGATTTTTATCAACGTCCAAATCACATTAGGTTCCCGCCTTTTACTAGAAGCAACGCCACATATTGGCGGCATTTTTCACTTTGCCAAAATCTATCGGGGAGTGCTTTGGCCTCTAAACTCCAAAAAGCAGTTAATGAACTGATCCCTGATCCTTCACTATCACGACGTATCAGCTCAGAAGAGTTACCCCAGAAGCGACAACATGACAGATAAAGCATTGCTCTTATGGGTATCGAATTCGTGACGTCACTTGACACTAACCCAACATTTTACACTGAGAGAAGTAGCACGAAACTTTACACGGAAAAAATTATATTTACCTCGTAAGACAAGAAAGTCGTAAATTATTTAATTTGAAAAGAAACGACTAGTTATATCATATGTATGCTTTATTATAATATTATTCTAAGAATATATACAGAGGATTTTAAAATTTTTGATACATAAAAACAAATTAAATTTGGCTTAAAAAACGTAAAAAGTTAAAAAGCTATAATAATTACGTCATACTAGCAGTTTGTATGCTTTATTATATTTGGTACTTAAATAATTACATACAGGGTGTCCGAAAAGTCCTAATATACACAATAACTCTTATAAAATTATGTTGATTAAAAAAGATGCATTATAAAGTTATTATTTATCACGACTAATTTATTTCAGTTATTAATATTAGAATATGTACAGGGCGTCCCCAAATTCTTATGTACATGCATATATAAATACATAAAATGCATTTTTTTTAAATAATACATACCTATTATATATAAAATTACATCTTTTTAAACTAATATAATATCTATTAATATAAAAATTAATGTCCACGGATTGAGTTTCGGGTAAGGTAGAAATGACCAAAAAATTTCAATTCTGATTTTCTGGGAATTGCGCCTGCTTGGTCTCAAACTAAGATGTTAAAAAAATGAGCCCAAAAACATTCAGGGTTCCTTGAATTTCTTTGAATGAGCCAAATCAATTAGTATAGAGGGTGGTTTAGTATGCTGATTTGATGATGTAAGGTATAAATGACAAAAATTATTCGATTTAGAATCTGATTTTCTGGAAATTACACCTGCTTGGTCTGAAACTAAGATGTTAAAAAATGGATCAAATTAATTAATCTACAGGGTGGTTTAGTAGGCTGATTTGATAAAAAGTGTTAAGAGTAAAATACCCTTGTGTTAAAAGATATCGGAAAATGTTAATAAGAAGAGTTGTTTAGATGCAAAAGTGTGAAAAATAAGAATCTGTCGTAACTTTTAATTGTAAACAACTTTTCTTAATAAGCTTTTCTGATATCTCTTACTACTTGACTCTTAACACTTTTTATAAAATCAACCTACTAAACCACCCTGTATATTAATTGAATTGGCCCATTTTCTTAACATGTTAGTTTAAGACCAAGCAGGAGCGATTCCTAGAAAATCATAATCTAAATCGAAATTTTTTGATCATTTATACCTTACCCGAACTCAATCCGTGGATACACTGTGTATATATATATATATATATATATATATATATATATATTAAAAAAAATCACAAACCTATATATTTGACAAAATTTTAAGTTTCCTTGTTCTTGTTTTGTCTTTTTGTGAGTACTTTACATCACGATTAGTGTATTTAAGGGTATAAAATATTTTCAATCTTATAAATAATTTGACTATAAAATTTTTAGGAAAATGTTGACAAGGATGAATAAAAACTATTTTTTCCATTTCATTTAAAAGTTTGTGTGAAACGTACAAATGTTTTCAAATATTTTTTTAAAAATACATATATTTTATAAAAATGTACGTAATAACTGAAAGTACGTTATAACCCAGGTCCGTTATAACCGGAGTACACTGTTACCTTAATTTTAGAAAATTGTTATCAAGAAAAATTTTATAAGAGGTTAATATTAAAATTAATATTTTTCGGCAGACACCGTATATCCGAAGAAATAAAAAATATTATTTGATGTATTATATAGGGTTTAAAAAAAAAGTAAAATAGTAATAAAAATGTTTGCTAAACCTTAAAAGTAGAGTCACCGTCATATAAAGACTGTCTTATACATCAGGTGCGTCCATGTGTGTACTTACCACTCAGCATCTTTAGGAAAAGAAAACAATGATAATCCTTCACCGGATTTTGATTGACACTCACGAAAAGCACAATGATATCCTTTCATTATCACTCTAATAAAGCACAAAGGTAACAAAAAGTCACAAGCTTAAAACTGCCAAAATATGCGTTTAACAGACGTTAACGACTAGAACAACTCGTGGACGTCGCGGAGTTTTAATAACGTCAATATATCATGGTCTTGGTGCACTTTTCAAAATAGAGCGTTTTTACTGACTCGAAACAATTTTGTCTCCAATAAAAATGCTTAAGTACAGCCCTGCCCTTTCAGAAAAATTTTATTGTTGCATTTAATAATATTCTCTATGATTTAATCTGTCAAATTCAATAAAAACATTTTGCTGCTTACATACGGGAATTTTGCACCTTAAAAGAACATTATTTTCTTTATATATGCGTGCAAGAGTTTACATTAGTACATCTATTTATTTGCCCATGTTCATCATTTAAATAAAAATGTAAAACACTTTTTCCCCCATAAGCAGATTTACGGTGTTTTTTTAGTGTACTTAACACCTCGCACGCACTTTCTCTCAGTGTGATATGTTGTCCATCCCCACCACTCGATTTTGGAAGCAGGCCGCTTTGTCGCTTCTGTGTGGCTCTTCTGTGGCATCAGTTATTAACCTGATAAAGACACATTAATGTTGTGTGAAAGTGTTTACTGTTGAAAAATCTTTTTTAGCTTTTAAAGAAAACATAATGTATGTATAGAGATTTTTGCTTGCCTTGAGCGCCATGTTTTAAAATTGTCTTGAACTGTTGGATTCTTAAACTAGTGAACTTTTACAACTTCCTTTCTCGTCAGTTTTAAATTAAAACAAGTTATTAAAACAAACGTGACAAAAAAAGACACAGAAAGTTAGTAGGTTTGAGAAGTCTTAATCTAGTGGCGTTTTAGTACATGTTGTGGAGGACTTTTCAAGTGTGAATTTGGCACCTGAAAATAACCTGGCTAAAAAAGACGTTATATACACAGCACCAGAAAATTCATCCAAAATTACATTTTTATAGCTTGATTCCTGGTTGTTTTAAAGTTATCTTGAAGCATGTAGATTTAATAAAACAAATATTACATGTTATGAGGATGTTTTCTAGTAAAAATAAACTTTATTATTCTTGTTCACGTTAATTTAACGTTAATGTGTTTCTGTGCTATGTGGGTGAATGGTTATACAGGTTAAAATGTTGAGGAAATTTTATTTATTTTAAAATCGCTAGTATTTTTCTTTGGATCCTACACGCAGTTTTTTTTTGCATAATTGCACATAACGACCTAACTTTATTTTTCTACTAGAAATACATATTTTTCACTTAGAATAATGTTTGTACTTTTAGAAACTCGTAAATTGATTTTGGGATTAAAAATGACTAAAATAGCGAAATAAACAGTACAACATTTGGATATTGTTCTCTACAGAAAGCGATATTTTGTTTACAATAGTACTGTCCGGCCAGAATAAAATGAGGCGCAAAAGAGATGGCTCAATTCAATCTATCTCCCTCTGTTTAGAGGACGTTTGTCTTACTGGGTGGTCTTCATTTTTAGCAAATTTACCATAAACAAAATTTTAATACATTAAGAAAACACGGTACTCGTCTGGTACGTTTAACGAAATTGACTCCACTCCGTTTATAGTTCACACACTTTTATTGGATTTCTATTGTTACCGCTGGCTCAATTAGACTCCGGTCCGTTCACAATTCACATCCTTTTATTGAGCTTCTATTGTTATGGCTGGGTTCAAAAAGCACGTCCAGGCACGTTTCATACCCATTTTACAATTTAAAAAGAAACAGTGGCCTATCATTTACACTTTTAAAATTTTTTAATAAAACTGTGTGGAGTTTTGCAATTTTTAGAAAGTCAATTGGTATTTTTTTAGGTTTCTAGATTTGTACGCACCTATCTAATGAAATAGGTGGGTACCTACATAATAAAAGTATAAAAGTTTGGAAAAATATTTTTTTTTAGGAAAAATAAGGTATGGAGATTTTCAGCAATATAAGGCTTGAGTTACTAAAATATAAAATTAATACCTAATAATGATGAACTAAAAAATTATAGCACGCCACTGGACAGAGAAAGATAGCGCTAATTGAAGCCATCTTTTTTGCGCCTTATTTTATTCTGGCGCGGCAGTACTAGGAATAGAAAATCATATGATCTCTAACGTATACAGGGTGTTTCAAGTTGTTAACTTTGTTATTATTGAAGATAGAAAAAAGTGTCAATTGGCAAACTAGTAGAATTTTTAACGCTCTTTAAGATGGTCAAAACAAAAAAACTATCGAGCATCGCGTTTTAGAGTTTTTTCAAAAAACATTTCTTTTTTTAATTGAGCACCCTGTATTTTGTCTTGTCTTTTAATTTTAAACAAAAATAGTATTTGATTTGACACTTAACTTGGATCACCCTGTATATAACGATCAAAACATAATACTACACGAGATAGGTACGATAAAGGCGTATTACCCCTTACATTTGCAAGAGTACCTAAAGCCGTAAAAAAATTACAGGATTCCATTCTCACTTGTATGTTATGGGAAGCAGACTCTTGAGATCACTAGAGTACTCTTAACAGAAAATAAAAAATATTTATATACAAAGACACCACTTCCTTTATGTGTAAATTATCTTGATTCAAGACCCATAACAACTAGTAACAAGGGGATGGGTTCCAGAAAATGACATGAAGTTCATAGTAAAAAAATGATGGAATGATTGTAAAAAAAAATGTATAATTATAATTGGGTCGAATATAAAATAAACGAAAATAGATTAAACAAAACCTAGTTTTGTCGAACCGTGAAAATGTCGAAAATTATTAAGCTTCAACAGTGGCGTGTCGTATAGGGGACCAGGGGGTCTAATGCCCCCCCCCCTCTGCGCTTGGCGCCCCTGGCGTCCTTTGAGAAAAAAATAGAATTAATAGTGTTATTATTTTAAAAAAAGGTTTGTAATTTATTTGACTCCCATACCTATATTTGCGCCCCTTAAGGTCTTCGCCCACCCCCCCCCCCGCCCTTTTAACCACGACACGCTACTGAGCTTCAAATAATTAAGACAAATTTTAATGTTGTCGATCCCCAAAAATTTCGAAAATAATATAGTCAAATTGCAAAAAGATCAAACCGTAGAAAAGTCGAAAATGAAGATGCGATGTTGCCATATTTAGCAAAACTTCTTGACCAAATTGATTGAACTAGGCTCTGAGTACAAAGGGGTCAGCTTAAAGAAGTCGTTTTTTAAATATTTTTTTTTGCCCGCGGAAACGGGTGAAACTCGCCGGGTCCGTAGCTAGGAAGCTACCACTCATTATTTATAAAATCATAACAAAACACCAGAAAATGGAGAAAGCTTATACATGAACACAAATCAGGAGTTATTCTTCAAACAAATATACAGAAATAGGGTCACTAGTCGAGCAAGACGTATATATTCATCGCTGTCATCGGCACCACACTCAATAACATTGTCTTGCCAGTCTACTTCCTCAAAATCTTCAATAGTATCAGAAATAAAAATTGTTCTATAGTAAGTTTAATGCTTACAAGGGCCTATCCTTAAATTACGTAACGCTCAAGGGGGAGAGGGGGGGTTTTGGCCTTGCGTTACACTCAATGTTATTTTAATGTGTTTTTTCTTGAAAATGCATTAAGAGGGGGGGTGGGGGTCAAAATTCCTGAATTTTTGCGTTGCGTAATTTAAGAACGCTCCCTAAGGTTACAAAATATGAAAGATAATATTTTTTTCAATATTTCCAATATTTCCGAGACACCTTCGGAAATTTCCAATATTTCCATTTCCATGGAAATGTTTCCAACGGAAATATTTCCATTTACATCATTAACCCTCGATCGATTGGTGATGGATCACTCAATATTCAGTCGCTGGATGTTGTCAATCGGGCACCTACTGTAAACAATAGGGAGCGCGTGAACAGCAGAACGTAATTTAAGCTGACGCAATGAGATGGAGAAACGTCCCCTAATGGGTATTAAAACGATATAAAACGAGCTAAAGAGAGTTATGGTTGAAAATAAGACTTACCTCGATGGTTTTCTTTACAAGGAAAAGGGTACCATGAAAATGGAATATCTCTTTTTTAGCTTCACTTTGGTTTGAGGTTTTAGTGGTACTTCGTTATTTTTAAGTTTTTCCGCGATGGCGGCTAATAGCCCATCGTACCGACTTTTTTTTTCGTTACTTAGCCTTAAGTGTTCCTTATTACGTCATATTATGATTAAATTAAGGAACGCTTTAAGCTAAGTAACGAAAAAAAGTGTTCCTTATTACGTCATATTGTCACGAGGGGGTTTTATCGTGACGAACACAGTTTAAGTTAGGTGTAATGGTTTTATTATAATACTTATATTTACTACTTACCTTGTTCTTAAATACATCTTGTCTACAAATCTTCTTTGATACGCTTAACTTCTTATACTTGACTATTGTACTACTTGTTCACTATTAACTAAGTCTGGGCGTTAGGTTCTCAGCATACAACTAACTGCTAAACTCTTTTGGAGATGCTTTTATTACAAACCGTTTGCCATTGATAGGATATCGAGATGTGTTTTGTTTCCTGTATAAACATCATCGAAATCCCATTAACCGCGTTGTTTATAATACTTCTGTATACAATTTATTACTTTTAATACAATTTGAACTATATACAGAAGTTCATTTCCTTAGAATGTTTAGGCTTAATGTGCACTTGCTTATAAACGTAACTTGTGTCATTCACTTAATAGGACATTATTTTCTATCCTGACAATATTATGATTATATTAAGAAACGCTTAAGTTATGGAACCGAAAAAAAAGTCAATTTAGATTTAGTTTATTCATTGTGAGTTTGAAAACCCTCTTCACCCTGGAGAATTCCAAAAAATTCATAACACTTATTAGCAAGTACGTTTAGTTCCACAAGAGCCGTAGGTTGATGCCAAAGGGAGGCAAGGATCAGCCCTCTTGTAACGCATCTTGGCGAGCGTACAAGTTTGGACATTTTGCGTTTGTCTGACTGGGTCAAATGAACGATGAATGCATACTGTCTCTTTGTTTCAGTTTTTCGCTTGTATTTTAAATGGGTCAGTTCAGAGGAAATAGGTAAACGGAATATCATGTGTGTTAAACAAGGAACACATCGAGATAAGTGTAATTTGGAATTGCTCCAGTTTTAATTTTAATATTTACAATTGTGCAAGAAACATATCCACTAGTATTTACTAAGACCTTAAGACTTAGCATTGTAGACCGGGTTTAAGTATCAAGTCTACAGACTTGATACCGACCGGTTTAAGTGTATTTTTCTGATACTCACAGGTCAAATAACTGCAAAGATTTGGTTCAACCTAATGTGCAATATGATAGTAAGCATTTCTCAGTGAGTTTCATCTCATATATAAATTCAAGTTAACTTTAGAAATAAAGAAAAACCACATTAAAATTTTGTAACCAAATGTCATTTTTTGGAAACTTAGTCCGTGCAGTCGTAGGATTTCCGAGAAGAAAAGAATAGAAATAATCCATGATTGACAAAAAAACTTACGTACAAAAATATTCAAAGCTAAATAATACATAAATAACTTAAAACTATATCTGTAGATGCATTACCGTATTAAATACGTATCAATATTTAAATACTGCACAAGATATATTAGAATCCCTTTTCAATTACTCATTCACTAAAACAATCGACCATCGGTTTAATCGTCGCTAACTTGTCTAAAAAATTAACACGTAAAATATAGCGGACAGCTGACACTGACTTACACCGTTTTTATGCGACATTTCCTAGTGACATTTGGAGGTTTAAATATGGCTACCATTGTTAAACCAAAATATTTGATTATTTTTATTTATTCATAACCTTTGTGTGGAAATAATGTATTTGTTACAACGAAAAAGGATGACCCATATCCCAAGGTATTTATGAATAATTTATATAAATATTAAAAACTATTGCAATCACGGGAAAAATAAGTTAAACCTTCAACCAAAATGTAGACTTTTAAACCTAGGATTGTAGCACTTAGCACTGTAGACCCTTTAGTAAATACTGGTGATCTGGTTTTTTGATCCCAATGTACCGAGTGTTATTTATTCTTAACACCGGGTTGAAATTAAATGTCGAAAAATAAATAAAAATATTTTATAATTCAAAAGTTGTACCTATGTTGGTCATTTATTGAAAAAAACCTAGCTCGTTTTGACGGCGCTACTGAAAGAAGAGAACAAAATCAAGGAAAATGTGCCGTATCTGCTAATGAAATTACTCTGAGAGAGACGACACGTTGATTTTCCGGAACATTGTGTACACCAAAATTCCTTGGAACGGAAATAAGCTGGAAAACGCCCCTATTTAACATTTCCTGACTGCCGGAGACCTTTCCAAGATTTAAGTGCAGAATTAATTTTCTATCATTTATCCTAAAATATTTCTCATTTTCAAATAATTAAGGATTTCTAGAATGTTATCACGTATTTCGTTAGTAATAATAATTTTTCTTAAGACCCCCTCCCACGGCGGGCGGATTGCTACTCCAGGCTAGCTATTCTCGTACTTGCGCAAGCTTCTTCTACCATCCGACCGAGTAAAGTTCAGTCGGTACAAGGCAGGAGAACAGATTTCACTTTAAACTCGTTCACTAACTCTGAAGAGCGGGCGACTATGCCATTGGTCGCGAAAAGTCATTTCGCACAACACTCGACCGCTTAGAGTTTGCTATTGGTCAAAGCATGTGATGTAGATGTTCACATCGTTCAAGACCCAGAATAGAGCCCCGGTTTCTAGAAAAATATACAAAATTAAATTCTCATATAACATTAACAATTGAAATATCCAGAGATAACCTTATAAATGCTCTTGGGGTGCTTTTTGATTCAGAGTTTCGTTTTGTGGATCATGTATGTATAACAAATGTTACTAATTCATAGATAAGCCGTTTTACGTTTGGTTGGGTCATAATATGCAAACATAAGACAATACATATAGTAATTCTAGCATTGATAAATAAAATTAGGACGTTCCAACTTAGGAGAATAGATGGATATGGTATAGGACTACAGGTATATGCAGATAAGTCGAAAACAGATAAGTCGAAAACAAAAAAAAATGAGTTAGGACGTTTTAACTAAGGAGGAGAGTATAAGAAGCAATCTGTTGAAATAAAATTTCGGACTTCCATTGTCTTGATTTATTTTAAAGACGACGTTTTGGTTAGTAAGTATCTTTAACCGTTTTTAAGTGCAAACTTAACAATCTAGTCTCTAGGCGCCTACTTATACTACTTGATCTGCAGTGAGGTGTGACGGCCCGCCCCCTTTTTTTTAAATCCTAAGACGTCTGTTTTCCTTAAGGAGTGGTTTCCATATGTTTGGTACGTCCGTGCTTGGTTGACTGAAAACTTCTTTATTCTGCATTATAAACGCAGCTTCAATAAACTTTTGTTTTCGCCAATGCGACTGCTTATATAAAACTTTTGCTTCTGACCACTGAATCCTGTGATCATATGAACATGCATGATCCGCTAAACCGGATTTTTCAATATCCCCTAATTGGGTACTTTTTATATGTTCATTTACTCTAACCTGAAGAGGGCGTTTCGTTTCACCTACATATGATTTACCACACTCACACGGGATTGGGTTCATTTGAGGGATTTTCTGGTTTTCTTTTAGTTACAAAACTCCGTATCGTATTTCTCGATGAAAATACTGTTTTTATATTATAGTGCTTGGCTATTCGTCTTATGTTTTCTGAAATCCCTTGAACATATGGAATGTTAATAACACCCAACGGATTATTATTTTAAGAATTTGCTACATTTGGTTTGTTTTTAATTTTAGAGATCGTTAAGTTTATTTATTTCCCGGAATAACCATTCGATTCTGTTTCAAGTCCTTTTTAATGTTATTAATTTCTGTGGTTAATTCTTCATTATTACTACAAATATTTACGGCTCTTAAATACAAACTTCTAACTCCTTGTTTTATAGCAACAGAATGATTAGACTTAAAATTTTGGTACTGTCCCGGGTGTGTAGGTTTCCTATATACAGTGGTTTGAATGTTTCTGTCTAATCGTTTGACAAGAACATCCAAAAAAGGTAAGGCCAAATATTTTTCAATTTCTGTTCATTTGGTTGTTGGTCAAATACCGTTTAAATAGTGTAGAAAATAAAGTAGTTCGTCATCATTTTCCGGCCATATAATAAATCGTAGCCATAGTTTTGATTTGACTCTTGCTGTGTTGATCGCATGGTTCTCGAACCACTCCATGTAGATGTTTGCTACCACTGGCGAAAGAGACGAACCCATTGGAAGTCCAATATTTTGCGCGTAAAACTTATCTTTCACGGAGAAAGAGCTCCAACAGATCCATCACACCCTCCACCTTCAGCGTTGTTCTCTCGTGAATTGTATCATCAGTTTGTAATTTGTTTTTGATGATACTAAGTGACTCATTTATTGGTACGTTGGTGTACAGACTTTCTACATCAAAACTTACAAATCTATCGTCGGGATCTATCAATCCCCTTTAAAATCTCGAGAAAATGTTTTGAGTTTTTGACAAAAGATTTGGAATTACCCTGTAGTGGTTGAATTATGTCCAACAAAAACCTGTTAATCCATTCATTTTGATAAGGCGATTTATTTTCATGCGTTTAAGCACAAGCGTATGTGTAACCATGCATGCGAATTATTATTAGGCGATTTAGGGCTCGCTCATTAGCTTAGGCTCCGAATTCGCTCCGGACATAAGCTCGATTTTAAAGCTGATCAAGGTATAATAGAACTGGAGATAACTTTCATAAAAGAAGTTAGCGAACTTTCATAATTCTGGGTGTAATGGCTAGAGCCATAAACAACTTGTATAAAGAAACATTAAACATTACATTAATTTTTATTTATTTATCGTGAGGTATGTTAAGCCGTTTTGCCCTCTTAACAGTTTAAAGGACAATATAATACAAATAGAGCAACGTGCCCACGAGTGAATAAATTGCATATGAATAGAGATAAAACTCAATCATTAATTATATCAACAATTGGTAGATTGGCGAGCGATGATCCAGTAAACAGGCTTGCCATATTACTGGATGGTCGCTTGGATTGGAGGGACCCTGGGACCATGTTGCAAAACTATGCTCCCAACTGCCTAGTTATGTTTACTTTTTTCTCGGATATCTTAAAAAGTTGCTATTTTGCGATTTTCCATAGCCGCTTAATATATGGCGTAACTCTGTGGGGTAACTCAGTGAATGCTATCAGAGTTTTTGGGGTTCACAAAAAAGTTGTAAGAATTTTAGCCAATGCACCACCGAGACACAGGCCGTCCTCTTTTTTTGAGTCTTGAAATCATGCCGTTACACACAATTTTTATCTATTTCAATGTTCAAGAAATACACGTAAAACGCAATATTCTTACAAAAAATTTTGATCTTCATTCATATGCCACAAGATATTCAAATAATTTAATGATAGAGACACAGATTGATTAAGACTAGTAATAAATTAGTAAAAAAATTTCAAGTCACAAGCTTTTATAAAATGCACTAAAAATTAAAAAATAATTTTCTAACATTCTAATATTATCATAATAATAAAAGCGATGGCCGACTGATGGAAATTTTGACGATGTTAGCACGATAAGATACCCGTATCAATTAAATATTACAATTTGCAAGAATCAATCTAGCAGAAAAATGCAGAGGTACCAAACCCACCCAACCCGACCCAAGATACCCCAGCGTTTCTCTGACATAGGTATGGCAATGGCCTAACATTGCGGCACATCAAACATATTTTTGATGACCTGCTATGTTGAATATTCTTTAAGTGTTTAGATCACAAATTTAGATTAACTTATGCTTTGATTTGCGTCCATCGCTTTTATTATTATTATAATATTAGAATGTTAGAAAATTATTTTTTAATTTTTAGTGCATTTTATAAAAGCTTGTGAATAAAAAAAATTTTTTATTAATTTATTTTCTACTTTTTAGTCTCAGCTATCTACTCTATTAAATGAAAATATTTGTTCCATAACAGAACAGAAGAGTTTATTCTAGATTATAATGAAATCGCTGATCGTGAGTTGTTTGGAAACTCATTTTTTTATTGGGAGAAGGAGAGGGTGGGGGTAGAGGTAGAAATATATTTTTTGTTTGAGCTGTATTGCCATCGGACCTTTATGCATATACCAAATTTTATAAAAGTCATTTGAAGTGAAGTGTGTCAAAAACGCATTATTGTTGTATTGTCATCGGACCTCTATATGTATACCAAATTTCATCAAAATCGGATAATGGGAAGTGTGTCAAAAACGCATTTTTCTATAGATGGGGTGGGGGTAGGAGTGGTAGGATTTTTTTTTCAATGTTGTATTGTCATTGGACCACTATATGTATACCAAATTTCATCCAAATCGGATAATGGGAAGGGTGTCAAAAACGCATTTTCTATGGAAAAGGGTGGGGGTAGGGGTGAGAGGATATTTTTTTAAAATGTTGTATTGTCATCGGACCACTATGTGAATACCAAATTTCATCCAAATCGGATAATGGGAAGTGTGTCAAAAACTCATTTTTCTATGAAAGGGGTGGGGGTAGGGGTGGGAGGATATTCTTTTCTTAATATTGTATTGTCATCGGATCACTATATGTATACCAAATTTCATCCAAATCGGATAACGGAAAGTGTGTCAAAAACAAATTTTTCTATGGAAGGGGGTGGGGGTAGGGGTGGGATGATATTTTTTTCTTATTGTTGTATTATCATCGGACCACTATGTGTATACCAAACTTTATCCAAATCGGATTACGGGAAGTGTGTTAAAAACACATTTTTCTATAGAAGGGGTAGGGGTGGGAGGATATTTTTTTCTTAATGTTGTATTGTCTTGGGATCTCTATGTGTGTACCAAATTTCATCCAAATCGAATAATGTGTGTCAAAAACGCTTCACAAGATTTGATAGATAGTTAGATAGTTAGACAGAACATCTGGGGGTCGATTTGTGTGAATTAACCTTCCGATCGTTTTGGCCGACTAAAAAATTTTAGCCACAAGATTTAGCCTGAAGCCCGGCAACGCCGCCGGTATAGACTCCACAGCACCCCTTGGCAGTGGCGATGAATAGCGTGGAGGGTCGTCGCACAGTGGGACCAATTGTTAGAATTTAGCAGTTTTGTATTACAAGATTAAGGGGTAGTAAATCCTCAAAATTTTAGCTACCGATGTACCGGGTGTCCTATAAAAACATTTCATATTTAAAATGCAGCTAAATATTTGACTAGGTACTGATTTAAAATTTTTTTAAATATATGTAAAATAAATAAGTTTTTCAATCCAACTAAACAAAAGTGATCGCAAATATAAAATAAAGATAGCAGAAAATTAAAAGCTGAAACGCATTTATATATTTTCTTTCAATTAAAAAAATACTTCGTTTACATCAGTATATCAATACAAAAGGTAGAGAGTTTTTTATCGCTTATTTCAGATACTACTTAACCAATTTTAATGAAATTTGGCATACATGTTTTATAAGCCATTCTCCCTTGTTAAGGCGATTTTTTTACTCTATGACATGTGCAAGTCAGGTCGAACCAGCTATTGTTTTTTTTTAGGTTAGTTATTAATCAATTGGAATAAGAAACCGATACCTTCCTTAAGGCTTTAAATGCAAATAAAGAAAAATACGGCTTTTTTTTAAATTCAAGATGGCTACCATACGCTAAAACTATACAACTTATTTGTTTTAATTGACGGAACATTTATATTTAATTTGGTTACACGGTTACAAAACTACTAATTTAAAACGGCAGTCATTAAAAAAAAATTTAAGAGAATGTCACATACTTGGATTTATATAACGATACTCTTTTTAAAAATAATTCCGCATTTTACCTGATAGCTTTGGCTGGGATGTGGGTATAATTGTTTTTTTCCTTTAAAATCGGTTTAATTTTAAATTTAATCACTGCTCCAAAGTCAAACTCTTAAGGCAATCCAAATATAAAATAAAAATAACTCCATTTTGATGGTTATATTGTTATATTCGTGAAAATGCAAACATGTACTTAATTAAAGTTTTTTTAAAAATATCTAACCAAACCACTTTTAATTAATGTTTTAGTACAGTTATTCCTTAACCCCCATTCTTTATGTACAATTTGTACGGAAACATAATAAAGATTTGATTTAATTTGAAAAATAATATTTATGTTTACAAATACTTGTCTACTTTTTAAAACTATCGGTTATTTTTCATATGTATGAAATAATGTCTAAAGTAGTAAACACTTGTTTAATGGACTAATTAGGTCAAAAGTCATAAAGGTTTACCGAACCGAACCAATGCAAAAAAAGTGCGGACATTTGTAGCCTATCCTACATTTAGTACCTAGACTATTGCGCCACCGAGGGGAGCGACTTGTCCGTTCATTTATTAGGTTTAATTTTTAGATCGGAAAAAGATTTAAGTAATGGAAGATATAAGGAAACTCGTACAAGGGGGACGAGTGTGATATAGTTTAGGTAGGCTAGATTAGTTTACTGAAGATGAGCTCCATCTGCTAGTACCTAAAAAAAGTATTGCAAAAAAATACAAATAATAAGAATTCTTTCTTCTACCCTCCCACCCAATGCACAATAAGGTTAGTGGTTGAACCTTATTGTGCACATGACAGAAAATATTCAATGAAAAAAATGTCGCCGCGTACAAAAATTTGAGAAAAATTAGGCACTATTAGAAAAAAAATCGTTTGTTTAGCACGCTCTTCCACTCAGACCCATATATAGAGGGTGTTCAATAACATAATTTTAGTATTAAATTTCTTGAGTGATTTTAAGACAAAAAGTTCATATAAACATAGGTCTACAAACGCTTAGTTTTCGAGATAATATTTTTTGTTTATTTTGATATAGCCGCCATGCCATACCGAAGCATTTTTTATTTTGATGATGAGCAGTCTGTGGCGCAAAAGCTTTTTTTTAAACGGTTAGAGATGCGAAAAAATTGCAAGAGACAAAAAAGTTTGCAAACGAAACAAGGATTTTATTTCTTGTTTTAGAATCTACCAGTGGCTTACAACAAAAAATATCCCAGGAAAAAGGTGACATGAGCCCTGAAAAAGTATAACCTTCTAGATTTTTACTATCGTTTGGTATGTCTTATAGTGTAATGACAACAGCTAAATATATGTGTTAAATTTGAGCTGCATATCTCAAAAACTGCACGAGCTATAAACAAAAAACTAAAATATATATGAAGTTTGCGTGTCTATGTTTATATATGTATGTATGTACTTTTTGACTTACAATTACTTAAACACCTTGTATAAATAAAAAATTGTATATGATCCGATTTGAGTTAGAAATTCAGTACAAAAAAAAACTGTGTACTAAGTAAAACATAGTACATACATAAGTTTGAAACACATATTTAAGTCCTACAAGTTTCTTAAAACATTGGTGCAACTCTTGTCTTATTTTGGAACACAAGTTCCACAACGGCACAGAACTTTTCTTCTTTTTAAAAACATTTTTTGTATTAGAAGAGGACACTCTGATCTATCTTTTATATTTCACCATAAAGATTTCGTTGAGCCTTTACTTATGGAAAATAAAAACGTGACCTGATTTATTTAGGAAAATACCTGTTATGTTTGATCGTGGACACATTCCCCTACCCAAATGCAAAAGTGAATTTTACAAAGTTATGTCATATCATTAAATAAAAAATTATTGTGTGTGCTTAAGACCACACGGCAGAAGTGTAAACTTCAACAAGGCGAAATTAATAATACTGGCCTTCATCTGCATCATCATGTCGCTCGCTGAATGTTCCTCTCACAGTCGACTCGAGCCGACTTCACCCGAATTAGCGTTACATTGCCGAGCCTGACGGCTCAGTTCAATTCAGTACCTACAAGTTTACATTTCAAAAATCTTCAGTCCTTATGATATCGGACGGGGGGCAGATTGTGGTAGATTTGTTGTGAGGGGGCTGGTTATGGGGAAGGGGAATATCTCACTTTACCCCTTGCCATAGAAATACAGGAAGTTATACTTTTTATGTAGGAATCTCTTTGTATATTATTATTAAACTACAAAAACAGCAATTAAAGTAAAATGATGTTTTCTTTTTCTAGGAGAGCTTATTTTTTTATAATGAGTCACTTAATTATGTCACTAAAATTCTAGAAAAAACAGAGAAGGAAGGCCTAGTCCGCATGTTATTTGTGGACTTGGTCGGCGCCCCTGATTATGTGCATTTCGTTTGAAAGAGGCTAATTTTGATCTTAGAGGGCTTACCCCCTTCCCCAAGCTACTTCCTTGGCGTATAAACATACATTTATTCCATTCTTTCAAAAAATTTTGGTTTTGTTAATATTTAGTTTTACCAAGAAAAATTGCATTTGGATATCTGATTTGGCCCACTGTGCAACGCTACCGTCAGTCAGTTCTGCATTTCACAACAAAAAAAAATAAGCTTGATAAAGACAAAAGTGGGTTAGGATTGCATTTTTCTGGAAATTTTTATTTTAATTTATAATTTATATTTAACTAATTTATATTTATGTTCAACGTTCGATAGTTTTGGTTTTGTAGCTGTTGTGCGATATGTTCAAACGTAAGTATTAGTCTAGTTTTGTCTAGTAATTTCGCTAACAAAGAGCCCCTTTGCCAAAAAAATATTTTTTTTTTCACTTGGAAATATTTTTAAAGGCATAGCTAAATTATTTCCTGTGCGTAAAATACCAGTAAAAACTGTAGGAATCAAGAAAATTTCAGCTTAAGTTGGTCTTGAGACTCAGGCCTTAAAATTTAAAAAACTTTTGTTTGCATACCTAGTACTTTTTAAAAATAATTAGTGCTGGAAAATTTGCATCTTCTTGAAAAATATTAGTTTTTAATATAAGATTTTTTTTGTTACAGGTTACTTATGTGTCTACAACAACAACAAACTTCTCAAGCTTGCAAGCAATACCTATCATCTGCTATGTTGGTCTAAATAAAAAACTTGTTGCAGAGAAATAAACATCCTTCGAGACCGGTAGATGCCACCCAAATCTCTTGTGTGATTTATTCGATTATAGTAATGTAACTATGTGAATGTGAAATAGAATACAATGTTTTATCAAATACTATTTGTTAATTATTATTAAAAATAATATTATTCATAAGAAAAGTACGTAAAGTGATTACATTTCTACAAACAAAAACAGTTGAGCAATATGAAGTGAAGTTAAGTTTCATAATGGTTTGTAAGAAATAGATACCAGACACATATATAAGGAGGGGGGGCACTGGGGGGACATTTCCCCCCTCCTTGAACAAGTTTTTATTATGAAATTTTAGTGTTGGGCACTTCACTACTAAAATGTTCTGTATTCAGTGGACTTGCCTCCGGCAAGCATTTCTGCCTACCCTGTCCAAAACATCATGCACCGTCACTGAGAAACAACACAGGACTTTCTATATGGGAGTATCCCCCCAGAAAGAAAAGCTATCTACATGCCTCCTACATAGTTTGAGTACATGTTTTACAGAACATTTTTTGTTCAGTTCTTCAGAAGGATAATTATTCCGTAAAATTTTCTTGAAAATATTTTTGAACAAATTTCTGTTCAAAGAAAATGTTTAGCACTAAATGATTTAATACAATTTTCCATTTAAACAATAAAATTAATTTTAAAGATGTTTCTGCAACCCACTCTTTTCTATGAGGGTTAACAAAAATAACTACTACATACATATTTTTACTCAAATGTCAAAAAATGCTTCGAACATGCCCCATGTTCTAAAAAAATGTAAAATCTTAATTTTAAAAACTATTTTTCTATAATCACCAAAAACAGTTGTTGATTTTAAGTAAGCTCTGTATAGTCGTTATTTTAATTTAAAAAAATAAAGTACCTTATGAAGTTTCTTCAATAATTAATCACTTTTTATTTAAAAAAACATTTTGTTCAAAAGGATAATTATTCAATAAAATTTCCTTCAAAGAGAAAATTGTTCAACAACATTTTCTTCAAATAGAAATTTGTTTGCACAAATTTCCATTTAAAGAAAATGTTTTTGGAGAAATTTCCATCCAAGGAAAATGTTTCAGGAGAAAATGATTTAGAAGAATTTTCCATTTGAACATATTTTTACTCAAATGTTACAAAAACTGTAAAATCCTAATTTTAAAATTTATTTTAGCTCACACTACTACTATACCATAGTAGTGTGAGCTATGTTGATTTTTTTGAGAAAAAAAAAAGTTGCTCTGAGAGTTTAAGTGAAAATATGTCGTGTGTGATCTCAAACGAAAGGTAATTGAGTCTGGAGTTAAACAAAATACATTTTAGTTAAAAAAAAGAAGGGGGTAGATTTCAAAAATTAGAGTTTAAGTCAAAACATGGCTTGTGTAGTATCAAACGAAAGGTAATTGAGTCTGGAGTTGAATAAAATATATTTCAGTTTTTAGTTATATTAGCTCACACGTACACTATAACTATAGTACCTAGTGTGAGCTTAGGTACCCATATATTGACAGAGTATTTTTATAATCACCAAAAACACATAAAAAAAATAAAGTACCTTATTAAGATTCTAAATCAATAATTAAATTTAAAAAAACATTTTCTTCAAAAGGATAATCATTCAATAAAATTTTCTATATAAGTACAGAAAATTGTTCAAAAACATTTTCTTCAATTAGAAGTTTCGAACAAATTTCCATTTAAAGAAAATGTTTTTGAACGAATTTTCGTTCAAGGAAAATGTATTTCAAATAATTTTTCATTAGAACATATTTGTTACAAAAAATTTAAAATTTTTACATAACTTTTTTTTCTATAATAACCAAAAACTCAAAGTTTTTGATTTAAAATAAAGGACTGAAAAGTCATTATTCCGTGACCCAATAAAAGTGAAAAAAAGTACCTACTGCATAAGGTTTCTAAATAATTTATTAATAAAAAAAAATTGAATTACCTATATTATACAAGTAAATAATAATTTATTCTAGCACTGTCGAAACAATAATTCTTCTCATCTCATCTCATTTTCATGGATAGTATAGGTATGCAAAGTTAAATTTAAACAAATACAAAAAATGGATATACCTAGGTACCTAGGCACAGCTTGTAGCAATAAATAATGATTTTAGTTGTGGGGGTTGCTATAGTCTATAGTTAAAAAAGCTATAGTAAGTACCTATAAGCAGATAGTGTAACTATAACTCTGCCAAATTAAATTAACAAAATAAGCACCTATTAAAAATTGGTAAACTAACCATGTATAACATGGGCGTAGTCAGGGTCTCACTCAGGGTGGGGCAAAAAAGCAAAAAATTTTATAGCTCCCCTTTAATTCTCGTATTAATGAGCTAAAGCCAGGATGGTGCAGGTGACAAGGCAGGGTGGGGCAAGTGCCCCACCCTGACTACGCCCATGATGTATAACCATCCAAAGAACACCAATATTATTTAAATGTTTTATTACCAAATTTGATTTAAGCCCCTCAAAAAAATTGATCCAGTTATATTCCTTATAAGGAATATAAACACTCAAGATGTGTTTTTCCTTGAAAATGCGTTACGAGGGGGAGTTAAAAATCCTGAATTTTTGCGTTGCATAATTTAAGGATGTTCCCCTATACATATCGATTATTTTGAATTTTTATGATGATTTTAACTTTGTATACTAACTATAGGTAGGTACGTTTCTTTTCATATTTCATCAGGAGATTTTATGAGTGAAGCTTCAAGACTATGTAGAACTATTCATATCTTCTCGTCTTTTGTGAGGGGCATATTTAAAAGAAATGGATCCCCTCTGGGATGGAAAACTTTGTATACTATGTTTCTCTTCTTATATCATCAGGAGATTTTATAGGTGAGGCTTCGTGTAGAACCACAGAGGTTATCCAAGTAGAGCTATCCAAATCTTCTTGTCTTTTGTGAGAGGCGTATTTAAAAGAAATGGAGCCCCTCTCTGGGATAATAATCCGCCCCACATAACACCGTATCCGCACGTGTGAGAAATCAACTACTATACTATAGTAGTGTGAGCTATGGTGATCCTAATTTTTTCGAGAAAAAAAAAGTTGCTCCGATTTCAAAATTTTTTATATATCTTTGCGTTTCAGATGATTTTGAAACTTTTTTGTTTCGCCGTCTGTCTGTCTGTCTGTCTGTCTGTCTGTCTGTCTGTATGTCTGTCTCTCTGTCTGTCTGTCTGTCTGTATGTCTGTCTGTAACGACCAACGCGCATAACTCAAAAACCGCTTGGCCGATTTTAATGAAATTGGATACCTAGGCTGAGTCTTGGGTCGAGATGGTCCCATTTAAAAACGAACAAAATCCACCGAACACAAACCAAATAAAAGGGTGGGGGTAGATTTCAAAAATTAGAGTTTATGCGAAAATATGGCATGTGTGATATCAAACGCAAGGTAATTGAGTCTGGAGTTAAACAAAATACATTTTAATTTATTTTAAACAAAGGGTGAGGGTATATTTCAAAAATTAGAGTTTAAGTGAAAATATGGCGTGTGTGATATCGAACAAAAGGTAATTGAGTCCGGAGTTTAACAAAACACATTTTAGTTTTTGTTCTTTTTAAGGGTGGGGGTAGATTTTCAAAATTTGAGTTTGAGTCAAAACATGGCGTGTGTGGTATCAAATAAAAGGTAATTTAGTCTGGAGTTAAATAAAATATATTTCAGTTTTTAGTTATATTAGCTCACACGTAAACTATAACTATAGTACCTAGTGTGAGCTTAGGGGCCCATATATTGGCAGAGTATTTTTTTACATGCGTCAGTTAAAATATACATTTTTAATTTTTATTTTCAGATATTTTGTATAAAAAAAAATTAAATGTCAATCATTATTTGACATTTTTATTTGTTATGTCAATTTCGTTGTTATATTTGTTATTAAGCTTTAAAATGAGGTACCTACTACAAGAGGGCTCATTTAGAGTCCCTGTATGTTGACATATTTGGATATATTATATCCAAATATGTCAACATACAGGGGCTCTAGGCTCATTTACTTTAGAAAAAAGTTGTCTGGATGGAAAGCTAGTGAAAAAACTCAGTAGACGTTTTTTTAACTAACCATTTTTGGGATTTTACGTAACTTTGCCTGAAAAAAGGGTTTTAGTGTCTACAATTGCATGTAAAAAGTCGTGACTGTGTGGCCTTTTTAGCTCACACTACTACTATAATATAGTAGTGTGAGCTAAGTTGCTGCGATTTCAAAATTTTTTATATATCTTTGCGTTTTAGATGATTTTGAAACTTTTTTGTCGCGCCGTCTGTCTGTCTGTCTGTCTGTATGTCTGTCTATCTGTCTGTCTGTAACGACTAACGCGCATAACTCAAAAACCGCTCGCCCGATTTCAATGAAATTTGGTACCTAGGCTCGGTCGTGGGTCGAGATGGTCCCATTTAAAAATGAACAAAATCCACCGAACACAAGCCAAATTAAAGGGTGGGGGTAGACTTCAAAAATTAGAGTTTACATAAAAATATGGCGTGTATGGTGTCAAACAAAAGGTAATTGAGTCCGGAGTTAAGCAAAATACATTTTAGGTTTTGTTTGTTTTAGAGGTGGGGGTATATTTCAAAAATTTGAGTTTAAGTCAAAACATAGCTTGTGTGGTATCAAACGAAAGGTAATTTAGTCTGGAATTAAATTAAATATATTTCAGTTTTTAGTCATATTAGCTCACACGTACACTATAACCATTCTACCTAGTGTGAGCTTAGGGGCCCATATATTGGCAGAGTATTTTTATAACTAGTAATATAATTTTTTTAAAAATTCTGTTTGTTTATTGTGAAATTGCTTCATACTTCTGTCAAAGTAAGCGTCATAAAAATCACTCGATTTTCTGAAATAAGTGAAAGAATTCTACCAAGCTGCACTGGCAACACTGCGGCTCGCGATCACTGACTTGTATGAACACTGAGAAATAAATTCGACGTACAATTCGTGTCTGAAAACGGTTGTTGTTTCCTTCATAGAACGAAATTCGTAAGAAAATTAGCTCTAAAATGTTGTGTTTACTAATATCTAAGGTTGTTTTGCCTTTTTGGTTCAAAATATTGAGCAGAAACCTTCCACGATATTTTGCCAGTTCTAGTTGAACTCAATGCAGCCCAATTTTATATTTAAAAATTTTAGCTGGCTAAAAACGATCGGAGGTCTAATCTACAAAAATCGACCCCCTGAAGCTAAATAAAAGCTTGTAAAAATAGCTTAAATCTTAATTTCTATAACCATATTCCTACAGAAATAAGATCACTTAATGACAGGAAATTTAAGTTTGCCGTCAAAAAATATCTTTTAGATAATTCATTTTATACTACAAATGAATATTTGCAGAAGCCAATTTATATTATAACTTTTTTTACAATGTATTTCATTTATTTACACTTATATTTTATTTGTTAGGGTTTTTCTAATTTTAAAATTGTAGTTTTTTTATGATTTTGTAAAATTGTTGTTTTTAGTGATGAACTGCTACAAAATACTGTTAGTATTCACGTAGTTAAATAAAAAAATCCATCTTAATCTCACCATTTTTAATTTCTATAGATAGTCAATCGTCTTTTGGTTTATTAGGAACTCTACGTTGAAATTTAGTGATTATCGTGTGGAGCCGAGAAAGCAGCAAAATCAGAATCGATAATCGGTCACGTACTAATTGCACGTTGGGATGCCGCAAACGGGCCTCGCCAGTTCAAAGGTCCCCATAATGGGCGGAATGAGGCCCCATAATGATAAAATGACCAAAAGAGAAAAAAAACGTGACGTAAAGCTGGCGTCTGCAAAATCAAAATTCTATTTACATTCTATTTTATCTATTAAAGAGTACCTATAATTAGTACTACTATGTCGGTTTAGAAAGTTTTTCTACGTTGTCCGACGCCAATTCTCCACCTCCTTCGATCCGGACAATCATCTTCTGTCAGGTTTTTTTGACTCATTGATTTTTGGATTGACTTGCCATTCTAGTTCACTACGCCCTTTTTTCTGTGCCCTGTTGGTTGCCATTCTAGGACCTGCTTTGGTAATCTTTCGTCCTTCATCAGCTGTACATGGTCGTACCATATCAGTTGTCTTTTAGTGATGTTATCCGTTATGCTTCCCTCGATTCCCATTCTTTTTTTAAGATCTCATTTCTTATGTGATCTGTTCTAGATATTCTCATTGATCTTTTTATTGCATCCATTTCGACACTTTCCATTTTTATTTGGTAGTTTTCTGTTTCGCGACAAGTCTTTATTTCATACAACAGCGTGCTTTTCACCATTGTTTCATATATGTTAAATTTTACATTTTTTTTTATCTTTCTGCTTAATAAAATACTGTTAAGATATCCAATAACCTTTTTTGCTTGAACTATTCTTTTTTGCAGTTCTTTACAGTCTGCTTCTACTTATCAAATGTGACACCCAAGTATACATACTTATTTCATAGAGATATTGTTTGTCCATTGTCTAGTTCTCACTGAATTCGTTTCCAGTACATAAGTACTGTGTCTTGTCCACGTTCACTGTTAATTCCCACTTTTGGTATTCTTCCGTTAACTTTCCCATCATATACTCCATATATTCTTTATCATTAGCTACTATTACTTGGTCGTCAGCAAACTGTAGTGAGTGTGGTAAATCGGTCGTTAAGTTGTATTCCCATGCCGTGCGCTTTACGTTTCCAGCTTTTTAGAGCTACTGCGATATATATTTTAAAAAGATTTGGGGAGATACTATATCCCTGTCTCAAGTCTTTCCAGGGTTTTTTTTGAAACTCGATTTCCAATTTTAATTTTAGATTTTAACTCTTTGTATAGTTCTTTTATCGCTTTCATATATGTATGATTGATATTAGTTTGCTTTAACACTGTCCATAAATTTTCTACTGAAACGATATCATATGCTTTTTGTAGGTCCACAAAGGTAACCAAAGTCTCTATATTTCTGGCGCTCCCATTCTTAATTACTTGATTAAGATAAAAAACATTATCACTACAAGATCTGCCTGCACGAAACCCACTTCGCTCTTCTTCTTGTTCATGAAAATCATTCTCTATTAGATCTCTAAGAATCCTACCGTACAATCTACTTATATAGAGTACTACTGGTTTCTGAAATTTCTCTGTAATTGTCGCAATCCAGCTTGTTTCCTTTTTTATGTATTGAGGATATGAATGCAATTTTCCAATCATCAGGTACTGGATGTCCGTTTATGCATTGATTGATAATATATGTGAGATTTTCTAGTAGTTTCTCTGATTCATATTTCAGCATGTCAGCATATATTCCCCCAGGTCCGCTAGCTTTTCCGGATTTAAGCTTTTTAATACTATTCTTTATTATTTCTTTTTCGATAATTACTTCCTCTCCATGTACTTCTATGTCTCGTTTTCTGCAGTAGTCCCTTGTAGTGTTCTGTCCATTGTTCTGGTTTGATTAGACGTAATTAGTAACGGATAAAAAACAACCAACTCAAGTCCTTTCTCCAAACTTTCCTGAATAAGAAAATTGGAAGGACAAATCCAGTATGCCATATTTCCAATCCAAAGTTTTAACTAACTTCAACGAGCTCGACCGTGTACAATGTATTCGCTAAGGCTAAACCTTCTTAACTCCAAACCAACCCCAAAATAAGCCACAGGCAATAAGAAGTTGGAGAAAGCTTTCAACAACTTTTTGCTACTGTGAAAATTTAAAAATGAAGGTAAACTTACCCTATACATACGTCACTATATTCTCTCTTTATTTAGTTCTAAGTTTAAAAACAAGGAAATGCGGTGTCTCGTCGTGTTGGGTAAGATCGAGTGAATACATGAAGTTGTAAGTCAAAACTTTTTAGTGTGTGTGAAGTATTTTTAGGGTTACTTATGATCTATAAATAAAAAATAAATGGATCCATGATCACTTCAAGTGAAGCCATGATATAATATCAGCCTTGAAAACAGTTTTTTGTAAATATCTCAGAAACTAAAGCTCCTACAAAGTTTTTAGTTATAACACAAATTATTATATTGATGCGATGCTTCGTTAAAAAAAATATCAACATTTTTTCAGTGTCAAAAAACTGTCATTAGCGTTACAGGATTTTAACCAAAATCTATTCAGCTCGTTAGAGTGTCGAGCATTATTTCACCTGAAAATTTTGTGAATATCCTTCCCATAATTTATGCTCAGTTCGGTGGGGAGTTGGAGCTTATTTTGCGCCCCTGATTTTACACAAAAAAACCTATTTTATTTATTTATTTTATTTAATACTATCTTAGCAGCATAAATGGCCAATAAAGTTGTGTGGTTGGTCATAAGTAAAGTCAATTAATTTAAAACATCGCACGAAGGAGTATCCGTATAATAAAACCGGTTAAAAGTAAAAATTACCAAGATACCCAAAACTACCTTCTAACCATTTTTTGTTCTAGTCCAATAACCTATCTATCAAGCCGCCCCCATAAAACTTCCCCTTCTAATTGAATCGGGTCATGAGGTCAGTCAAAACTTAATGAATTTTGGAATCACAAGCCTTTGATCTCGACCTTTGTTTTGAGGTATTAGTTAGTGTTATTTTGTTTTCGTGTGGCTCATATTAGAAAAACCATTTATTGAAAATAGAAATAGAAGGTATATACCATATTTTTAAACGTAATTTTAGTCCTTTGTTGTTTACATTGTACGTTTGCGAAATATTTTAAAGTGCCCTATTTGGGTATTTATATTTGCCTAATTTTTTCTTTATTAAAGCGTTTTACTTGCCTGCCGGGTCTATTTCTTTAGTAGTTAGGGGTTTATGTCAAACATGGCTCAATAAAAAATTACAGATGATTACAGGTGAAAACCGCATATTGCTATTGCAAGCTGTTTTGAAACTACGGAGGGCTTTTAAGAAGTCTGCATTTTGAGAGGGGGTCTATAACTTTTGAGTGATTTTTTATAGTTTTCTTCAACAAAGAATCCAACTGGCACAATAATTTTTATCTGTCACTTTTAGTTTTTGAGATATTACATTATTTAATTGAAACTGTGGAACAACTAAAAGTATAAAAAAAATATTTATTTAATTTTTTTTTGGTGTACATTTATAAATGTTGTAGGTTCCCAATAATAATTAATTCTTAAAATTATTTGTCATTTATTAAATGCAATGAATAATTTTATAATTTTTAATTTGGCAGGCGAAATTCCCCTTTCCCCCTCCCCTTAGATCCGAGCCTGTCATAAATAACAGTAAATAACTTGTAATCTATCAAAACCCGAATTACAATATTGTTATTCTTATCACCTCAACCCCATCAGCTCACTCCGTTTGATCTATGACACCCTGTATAGATATATTTTTTAATATAAACAGTTTATTATTATCAAACTTTGTCTTTCATTTAAAGAAATTGCAAAAAAACAACAAATAATTTTGTCCCGTTTTGTGATACAAATACTCCTATGTGCATCGTTTTATATGATCTCGGTTCGAGACTTATTTGCGAAGCCATTACAAGGAATTAACTCTTCTAACAATCTTATGGCCTAGTCATTATTAGAGTTCCTCAATAAAGATACATTAACGACAACACAACGGCTATCTATCCGACTAATTCGACAAATTACCAAGTTCGCGAACATACAATTAACCAAGTTAGTATTTTCATTAAAGATCGAGTACGATAAAAAATAATACACCATATACCGGCTTAAATTTCGGAAATTACTAAATAAAAAACTACTTCTTTTACAACTTTTTAATTTACTCATTGATGGCACATTATGTATTTTGCTTGTACAGTTTCCACCTTTTTAATGCCAATTTATTTTTTCAATAATTGTAGAATACAACCACGCTTGTTTTCCAAAAAGTATCATGATTTAATAAACGATTTTCGTTACCGTTTCTTAAAGTTAGCTGAAATTCCTGCCTTTCCAGACGAGTTTTACTAATTTTTAGGTGACATCTAAAAAGTGGGCGGCCGTACAACAAACATAGATGCTGGGGGATCGTGCGATCTTTGCAACCAATGGAAGAATTGCTTACCCTATGCCCTAATAACGAAAAGTAATAATACCCAATTTCCGCAGCCAACGATAAAGACCGGCCATGGCGCGTTATAAGCAAGTCGGCGGTCACGTGATCTTAGGAGTTTCAGGATTCTTATTGTATTGCTTAATATATTATCTGTTTTTACACAATTTAAATAAATTGACAAAAATTTTTTGTTCTCATATAGGCAAAAATTGAAAAAAATATTTTGCTGATGTATGTGTTTATTATAGATAAAAGAACTGAATCTATAAAATAAAAAATTATATAAAATTTGCACTCTAATATCTTCAGATATATTAGGTACATAATGTTACAAATTTAAGTTATTTAAATTTTATAGTTAGAATTTATTTAGGTTAAGTGTAGTATTAGGTTGACGTATTTTATGGTTGTATTCTTAATCTAGGGTTTAGTTGCGTTATCTGTGACAAACTGGTATGCGAACGGTCCGTGTTCTAGAAAAGGGTGGAAGAATTCCGAATCGAACAAGGATGGAAAATTCTCGAATAGTAGGCAGACCCTTATATATAGGGCCGGACGTCGTGCATCGGGCAGTCAGAGATAACCAATGGTAGTGATCGCTAGATGTTAACGCGAAGTTAATAGGCTTATTAAAGTAGTGAATTATTAGCAAGTTATTAGTAAGTTTAAGTGCGTGTTTTTGTACATAATTTGTCGAAATAAATTGACGTATCGTTTTCAACAATTGCGAGTTTTAATTGTTGTGGAGAACCCGTAACAATAATATCGTTAATTACTTCAAATCCATACAAGTCTTTTAAAATTGGACATAACAATCCTAAGCTTTAGGTTTTTTAATTTTTCTTTGAGTGCCATCATCTTTGTCTGTGTTCTTATTCAAAGATTTATTAGCAGCAAATTATTTAAAACAACTTTGCATGCCCTTAAACTAATTTTTTCAAGATTTGACAATAGTTTTTCTCCACAAAAACACTCGCTAGAGTTATCTAAAGAAAATTTTTTAATATAAAACATTTCACAATAATTTATTAAAAAGAAACAAGTGATTTTGTGAATAAGTGAGATGGTTTTCACGTTCAATAAACTGAATGTATTGGTCGTCAATAATTTTTTGAAAAATTACCCAGCACAAAGTTTAATATATATTTCATCAATGTGTAAGTTAACTACCAACTCATGTTCTTTTAAAAGCTGTATCTTACTTTTTAAATATTGCACACTACCGGAGAGATTACTATCTGTTAGCGATATTTTACAAATCAGTTTTTTAATATTGCGAGGGTGAAGAAGACATATTACCTTAGTTTTGTAAATTGACATGTATGCACTGGATGACTGGATAAACAAAGATAAAGCCATCATTAAAGTGTATCCACAATACATTCGATTCTCAGGTGACCTTTTCAAGAGACCTAATTGTTCAATAAGAAATGACAATTGAACACATTTTTCACTCTCACTATCGAAAATGTCACTAAGGATGTCTATTACTTGATCAATCTTATCTTTTACCACGTCTTTCCCATTTGCAACTTTCATTTCAATAAACTGCATTAGCTCTTCAAGTGTATCGGTGCTGTCCAAAAATAAAACTCCAACTTTTTTTGGCAGTTTGTTTTTTGGTATGGACACATTGTTAACATTTTCAAAAAATGACAGATTTCCCTCAACAACTAGAGATGCTAACAGTGATGGATTGTTGTTCAAAAATGTCGTCAGGCACAGGCAGTCTGTGTCACGTTCTTGGGTAAAAAATTTTTTTGTTTATTTTAGTATTAGAACAATAAAATTTTGAAATGTCCTCAATATTTGATAAAACTTTTGATTTCTTATAAGCTCAAAGTGTATAAAGACTTTCTTGTATTGCAGTTTCCAGCTGTTGCCTCTCGACTGCTAATCGAACAGTAGATACAGGTTGTCTACTTAGGTATTTTGGAACATTTTCAACACTCTCCATTTACAACGCACTTATCAAACCAAATAACCTGCTCGTTAGGAAAATGTTTGATGCAAAATTGTGGATGTTTTAAGATACTTAAATCATTAGGAATTTTTCGCAACCAAATTTTATGCATTTGTTTATCCACTGGCAAATTAAAAGTTGACACATATTCGGTTTCAGTTTTATAGTTGGACCGACAACCAACAACACTACACGTTCGCGGCATTGTTGTCTTTTTGGTGGCTGCGTTATTTTAATAACTTTGATAAAATTCACATAAAATTCATGCCCGAATTAAAAAAGATCTACGTAAACAAACATACCAAAACTGAAAACACACATGTTTTATAATGACAGCTGGCCGGGAGGCGTTCTTTTGTGACCATCCTATGGTCACGTGATATTTCCGCGCCCGGGCCGGTCTTTCTCGTGGGCTGCGCCAATTTCAACCTGTAGGACCATATGACTAAGAACTTACCATATACGTAATATATTGTCAACGCATGATGCAAACATATGTCCTCGCGGTCCTTAAGAAAAAATGTCCTGCCCAACAAACAATTAAAGTTGTAACGACGAAACCCCAACTAGAAAGAATTTCTTAAAAGTAACCGCAACGTACTCCCGCTACGTCTCAGTATACCATACAGCGACGTTATAATTCCCTAAGTGGGGAACCAATTTCTGGTTATAACTACTTGGCCAAGTGTTTAAAGTCACTGTAGTAACAACTACACTACTACGTCGTAGCCAGGTATCTACTACGTCGTAGAGGCTGTTTTTTCTCCGTAATGGCATAAAAGTTGCGATGTAGTTGCAAATAATATAATCGTTTCTTTTTGGTAGAATTTTTACACAATATGGTGGACACAACAGTAAACAGACTCGCTTAGTTTTTTTGTTTGGTTATGGTTATAATATGAACTATGTTATCCAAAAGTGTGAGAATTTACGAGCAGAGGATCAAAATTCGAGTGCGACGCAAAGTTTTTTGTATAACATGCATTATATATATTGCAAAAAACCGGTGCGCCCGTAAAATTGAGCCGTTTTCTGGTAGCTGATGGAATTTTTGTGTTGTGATTTTGGAGGTTATGTTTTCATAATCGACAGTTAACTCCAACAAATGGTGCTTAAGAAGAGCATTTTTGGTAAGCTTCAACCAATTTGTTTATAAAATAGTATGGCTCTTTAATATGAGCTCATAAAACGACAACAAAAATATTAAATTTTCTTTCTTACATAAAAACATGGCGTCCCAAACTATATTCCCTGATAGTCGAAAAGGTTACTTGAAAGTAGTTGCGGCTTTAAAGTTGATCCAAAAAGTTATTTTGTCTACATTGTTACATCAGATGTTACTATGATGACACAAACTTTTGTGGTAAAAATTAAAGTTATAATGTAGTTGTCGGATACACTTGTTTGGGACTCCAATGAAGCTTAACTTTCTAGTGGTAATTAAGTAGGATATAAAAGTCAGGGCGACTACGAAATAACGACTAAAAAGAAAGTAAAACTTTAGCAACGTCCTATTGTGGTAGAGAAGACTATCAGAATCGACTATCAAGAAACAATCCTATGAAGTAGTTTAGAGGGTCGTTTTTACGAAACATCTACTATTTCCTGATACTAAATAGTTGTTAGAACTAAAAAGTAACAAATTTTGGTTGGGATCACCACATTTCTACTATAAGAAAGTAGCAAAGCCTTTAGAACATGTAGCCGCTACTATAAATGTTAGTTGGGTGATTGGTTGCTTTCAAGAAAATATGCATATTATTTCCATATAGTACGTATTAATCCAATACCCACGGTACCATACCATGCATGATGCAAACATATTTCAAATAGCAATATCAATGGGCATAAGTCTATCCTTTTTGCGGTCCTTAAGACAAAATGTCCTGATTGGTTATACTTTTACACACGCATATAATTTTATTTTTATACGACTGTCTTTTAAAAGGGGGTTTTGCGCACGGAGAACACGATCTGAAAATGGCATTTTGCGCACGCTCTGTGCAAAACGTTTTGCACACGCTTATGTCATTTTTGCGCACGCCTATGTCATTTCTGCATACGGGTCTCCCGTCATTGTGATTTTTGTTGTTGTCACCCATCAATATAAGTTGGCTTAGTTCCGTAGCAACCGTCACTGCTCGTATGTTTTGTTGATTAGATACGTCAAAAAATTGTTGAATTTTTAAAGTTTTGTTGTAAAAATGTTGGAAATAAAAACAAGTTAAATTAAAATTTGATTTTTCTTTCTTTATTAGCAGTTGTATAAAAAATATTGTAAAAAACTCGTTTGAAAACCTCTTTGCACACTCCCTCGACTTGTAGACCTCGCCTTCGGCTCGGTCTACCAAACTGTCTCGATCGTGTGCAAAGAGTCGTTTTCAAACCTTGTTCTTTAAATAACTATTGTGTATTCGTTACGTCAAATTATCGGCGCACAGTTGACAAAATCTCTATCTATGTAAATTTGGTATCTATGCATTTTTCCTATCTTTATTTCTGAATGTTTGCATCGAGCGCCAGTCATTGTGTAAATGGGTAACGGAGAGTATTGGAATATTACTTTTATGGACCTTACCTTGTTCATATGACAAACGAATTAATTAAAAAATTTAACATTTAAATTTAAAAAATGTAGTAACTCCAGGCCTGCGTTATTCGTTTGATTGTTACAGTTACTTTTATATTAAAATAAGTATAATGTATCAAGGAGATAATGTGATAATGGCACTAACTTTTTAATATCTTTTTACAATACCAATATCCAGATCAAAAAATCGGGAGATTAAAAAAATGTAATAAAAATATTGTCTAATTTTTTTTCTTATTTGTGTTACTGTTGTGAAATCTCTTTTACCACACTTTGTTGACTATTTTGGTGGGGATTGATCCCCCTGATCTCCTCCTTCGGTACGGCCTTGTCAATATCTCATATCTCAGTTGCGAAAGATCATTTTTGGTGCTAAAATGCATAAAAAATCTAAGAAATCGATTAACCGATTGAAAAATCGGTATTGGGTCCAATTCAAATTAGGGAGATCATAGATAAAATTGCAGCATCAAGTTCATTATTAAAAAAGACGTTAACATATGAAAAATTAGCATACCTGCTCTGCCGCCGGTAGTTAAAAGGGCGCAAGTGACGAAAGTGTGGTTCGAAAAAAAACGACTTCAAAGTTTTAATTGTTTATAAGGCAGTACCTACAGTTACTGCTATTTGTTTTTTTTTTTAAGTTTTTTTTTAAATTTTACTACATAGGACATGATGGAAAATCCGTCGAGACCAAAAACCTAAATTCGAAAAAAAATTACTTGCAGCCTTTTAACTAACGGGGGCAGTGCTGTTGTATGTTGAAATTCTGTACGTTTTTGAAGTGTAAACTTCTTTAGGCGCGTTTAGCAGTTTTTGTGGGTAGTGAATTGAACTGAGCCGTCAGGCTCGGCTATGTAACGCTCATTCGGGTGAAGTCGGCTCGAGTCGACTAACTGTGAGTTATTAATTTCTAAATGTTATTAATTTCGCCTTGTTGAAGTTTACACTTCTGCCGTGTGGTCTTAAGCACACACATTTTTTTTTTGAGTTTTCATTTTTTAAGAAAATTAGATATTAATTATGTTAATAGGTACTTAGTGTTTAATATAGGCATACAGAATATAAAACTTTACAAAAATATCTAGAGCAGTATCACAGATTTTAATAAAAAAGGAGAAAGTCTTTAAACACCTTGTACAAGTTAGGACGTTTAGGACATGCATACATATGTTTATATGAAGTTTTTTTCTCAAAATGCAAATTACATCCTTTAAAATTAGCATGTTATTTAATAACAAAACCTCCATAATATCAAAAACAAAAATAACACAATATGGCTTCGTTTTCTTTGCCGTAAAATTTTTGTTCCGAAGCAAGAACCGAATAAAAAAAAATTGCCAGGGCCGGTTTGTTTGAGCCCATGCAACCCTGCACTTTTCACGATAAGAGTATGACGTCCCTGTGGCGTTATTGTCAGGGAAGAAGTCATGAATATCAAAAAAGAAAAAAGATTAAATTGTCGCCTTTCAAATCGAAGATAAATTCACCTGCCCCAAACGTCATCAAAAGGTATAATTTTTTATGAGGGATGGAAAATGAAGTCGACTTATTTTTGAATGAAAAGGGAAAAAGTAAGCGTTGCAGCATCACCTCCCCCGAATTTCGTGCGGCAGTTTTGAATGAATATCCCGACAAATCTTTTCTTTGAGAAGTGAAGGTGCAAGAAGCAGGGGGTTTCCATTGAAACGTGGGTTTTTTAGCTTTTTTCGGGAGACTGATCGCTTTACTTTAAAAAAATTCTTTTGGAAATAACGGTGCAATTTACATACATACACTTTTTCAATAAAATGATATAAGCATAAAATAGAAACCGTACAGCGTGTTCTATTTTCGATGGGATTAAATGGAAAACTCGGTTACTAACAAAGATAGCGATCTGCGAATTTTATTCCAGTGTTCTTTCTTTGAGCTCTTAGAAATGGTGTTCATCAGATGTTTGCCAAAGCCCGTAGTTTTTATTATATGAAACCGTTTGAAAAGGTCGTATTTCCAACAAACTTTATAATTTGCCTATTTTACAAGATATCTGGGGACATGCCAAGTTTTCGCAAACTGCTGTACCACCTTTTCATGAAACATTCCTCTCTACTCTACTTCAGGATGAGCTACTCAAAATTTGCACAATAGGGTATTTGACAAATTTTAGAAAAGAGTTTAGAATAATACATAGATCCCTAATTTGCTACGCAAAATTATTAAAATAGTATATTTTATCATGGCTACATTTAAAATCAAGTTTTCTAATTTCCGATTTGAATTTGCCGCTAAAACGCTCAATTCTAGCATGGCGTTGCAATGACGTCACAGCGCAGTAAACTCGCGGACAGATACACGGCATTCAAGTGTTTATATGTTTTTGGTCTGTGTTTTTACTGTTTTTTATGTAAAAGAATGTCCTATAAGTGGTGCGTAGTGCCTCAGTGTTCGAATACTAGCATAAAAACACCTGAAAAACTATTTATTTATGTGCCTACAGCAGTCAAAGAACTGAAAAAGTGGCTCGAACTTGCTCGAAAAGACCCAAGGGCCTTATCTAATACATCTTCACTTTACATTTGTGAAGATCACTTTGATGTGAGTATAACTAAATTGTTTCTATTAATTTTTCTCACGTTGTCTATAATATATATATAACTATTTCGTAAATGACGATGACATTTTTGAGGTTATGTTTATTACAAGGGGTGAACAACTATAATCGGCAGAAAGGTGTACAAATTTTTAGGCGGTGCTAGGCAGTTATTAGGCAGTGCACATGCAGGCTAAATGTAGGACTGAGCAGTGCATATGCAAGACTAGGCAGTGCATAGGCAGGACTAGGCAGTAGCTACGTAGGACTATGCAGTGTAACCTATGTAGTACTTCAACTTTTGCTGGTCATTGTATACTTTTTGCCTACCTGTCCCCCCCTCGGTTTATTACATGATATTTATTTATATAATAAACAAAAAAGCATAAACATATAACCTAACCTCAAAATCTAAATGAGTAAAAGTAGGCGAAGAATATCGTAAAAAAACTTTCAGTTATATACAAAACTTACATCAACATTTTAACGTTTCGAAATTCCGCAGAACAAAAATCACTGTTGGCAAAGAAGCCTGCCTGAACCTTAAAGGAATTCAGCATTGGCAAGTTGAAGCTATCGCCTTTGGAGAATCCATTTTCCATTGAAAATGTTTTTTATAAGCAAAACACAAAATAAAATCTAATTTAGGACGATAATTCGCACTTTAAACCAAAGCAAACATTACCATCCATAAGAAAGTAACACAGAAAATAGGTTCGTTCGAGGTATTTACTGTTTTGTGACGTCACTCGCAGCTGATTGGTAGACCGCTTGTTTTGAATCATGTGGCTAATTATTTTAATTTAATTAATTTATATAATTAAAAGAACTATGAATTTGAGAAAAAATTAAACAAAAAATTTTGTTTTTAGCATTCCCAAAACCTAAAGAGATATCTAAAAATAAATATATATTTATTTTTTACTATTGTCAAACACCCTATCGTAGACATTCATAGAGTTTTGTTTCTAGATAAAAATTTTGGTTGTCTTGTTAAAAACATTTTTTTTTTAATATTTCGAAAAAACAACAATTGCACCCGTTGGCCGCAGCGTTCAATTTCAATGATATTTTTAATAACAGTCTGTGGAAAATAAAAAATAAAAAGCTGTGTCTAGAAACTGAATCAAAAATGTCAAATGAAAAAATGATAATAAATGATTAATTATGTAGGTTAGCTGTCTATGCATACATTCATTTATTTTCATTTTTTGATTGCATACGTGACAATTTTTACCGGATTTTAAAAAATTAGAGTTAGAGTACGCAAAAAATAAATATTAATAAATACAGGTATTTAGAGTATAGCTAAATATGTTATGGAATATATTGTTCAAAAATTTTAACAAAAAAATATATTTTTTATCGTTTTAAAAAACTATGCGCACTGGTAGTGAATATATTAAAATTATTTTAAAAGATTAAAAACATTTTTGACGCTCTATCAATTAAAATAGCAATTTTCTACATTTTCCTTTTTAGCATTATTTGTCTAAAGCAAAGTTTATTCCAGTTGACAAACGATTTCGGGAAAGTTTGCATCCGCGGAGATAAAATTATAGGTAGTGCAGCAGCGTGCTTAGATTTATGCCACAGAAATAAGAGTGTTAATAAACAATTTTTGTCAATTGCGAAACTTACAAAACTAAGTCTGTGATCTGGCTACTGAAATTTAAATTTTTTATCAAAATGTATACATCGAAGTAGGTACTAACCGAATAATTTGGCTGTGCAGTCGTTTCGCTTATTCTTCCCATCTTTTTCTACGAGCTAGCCTATTAACCACTTCAAGTGAATTTCATGATATATATAATAAAAAAGTTTTTTGTAAATATCTCAGAAACCGCTTCTACGAAGTTTTTGGTATATATATTTAGAAGATGCATTGATTCAAGACGAGGGCTATCTTTTATATTTTGCATATAGGAACATAGAGGGCGACATTGATCGAATGTCGTTACTTAAACTCAATATTTACCTAACCTAAATTCAAAACGCCAGTGCAAAACACATAGTTTTATAGCTACAGTGAATTTTTTTAGTTAAACAAATCAGTCGAGAAATGGAATTAAACCGAGAACATTTTCGTTCTATAACTTTTTACAACTTTCGAATTATCTCAATGCCTTGCCGAGTTGATTTCTGTTTTCGGTAATAAAGCATAACATCAGACGACAGTTTCTCGTTAGTATAGAGAATTCAAGCGTGGACGGATTAGCCTTAGCGGCGATCCGAGGCCAGGTGCACCAAAACGGGTGTGCTGTGCGAATGCCTATCACGGAAGATCAACATGTGACATATCGTAAGATTGAGGCTTCATTGGACATTTCAAAGACCTCAACTCCAAAAATTTTGAATGAATAATTAGGGGTGTCAGCATTGTCAGTGATAACAAATCATGGATTTACTCATATTAACCCGAAAATAAACATCAGTCGACTGTTTGGGTATTTCAAGATGAACAAGAGTCAACAAAGGTCATCAGTTCTCGAAGTGTATCCAAAAAGATGCTCGCGACATTTGTGTCAAAACCAGGTTGTGTAGCAACAATTCCAATTAAGATCAACGGACTGTTACTGCCGATTGGTACATCATCATTTGTTTGTCGAAAGTCATCGCTGAGCTACGTAAAACGAACCCTGAACGACGAATCATCCTCCACCAAGAAAATGCAAGTTTGCACAAATCACCATAGAATTTTTAACTCAACAAAACTTCGAATTGTTGGACCATCCTCTATACAGTCCCGACCTAAGTCCCTATGATTTCTATACTTTTCCGAAAATCAAGAATGGACTGCGTGGCCAAAGATCTCAGTGGCCAGAGGAAGCAGTCGACGCCTTCAAGAATTTTGGCAGTACCAACAAACGAGTGAAATTACAGCTTTGACAACTGATTTGAGAGCTGGCAAAAGTGCATTAATTTATAGAGAACTTAATAGACAACCCTCGTATGGTGCAAATATTTTGACTGCTTCGTCAACCAGCTGTGTTTAGATCCTAGTTAAGATCGAATATCACTATTTGTCTAGCCCGCCATCTCTCCTAGTACTTTATTTTAAATTTTTTAAATAATGTTAGCATTGGATTTGTTTGTTTAAACACTAGTTTATACAGTGTGTCCGTAAAGTCTCGAAATGTATGTATGGGTATTTTTGCATTTTTTCCTATAAACCGTAACATTTTCTGTTTCAAACTAATTTGAGGTATACTGAAGTTTATTGTTACTTGCATTATGATTAGTCTACTTGTTGGTAAAGTCAACTTGAATTGTTTTTATTTCCTTTCTCTTTCTCTAATAAAAATTATTTGCCTATATGGCAACAAACCTTTGAATATTTAACCCTAAAATGATTAAAATATTAATTTTGTTAATGCGTTTTAGAAATTCAGAAGCGTGAGGAAGTAATGTCATAATAATTAGAGAATTATTGAAATACAGCCAGGCTATAATTGTGCCAGGCACTATTTACACACATTCACATTGAAAACTGACAGTTGATCCTTCAAAATTGACATACCAAAGTCGAATTTAAAACTTTCGTCGTTTATTTTCAATTAATAAAAGAAGGCACTATTTATTCCGGTTCATATAGTAAACAAAGGCCGTGTGTTGAAAGATCACAGCTGATATTACAATGTGCAGGTGTCAAAATTGTGCCTGGCACTATTATAGCCTTCCTTTATTTCAATAATTCTCTATTATGTCTCTGGAAGCTCGTTATTTTAGAATATTTACTTTACTTTTATTCTATTATCTATTAAAATTTTTAACGCCTCTTACTTTTCCCTTAATGTTTCCTTTGCATACAAAAAAGATATAACCGCTAACCACTCAAGATTTTGTCTGGAACTGGTAAAGTTTTCTAAAGTTAAAACACCCCCTTTTAAAATGTTTTCATTAAAATGCACACGGCGCGCGGACCCGCGTCAATACAACTTCGCGAAATAGACGTACTAAACTCTTATCATCGTTATAACTGTACCAGTGATTAAGTATCATTTATCAGAAACGATAGATGTGACATTTGGGACCATGTCAACAAAAGTGGAACTTTAAGGCGGCCGGGCCCCTAGACCTACAATAACAATGCATAATATCTTTTTGTGAAATATTATTGAATGACCCCTTCAACTCAAACGATCTAAAAACTAAACAATATTGCCCAATAATAACTATACTAGTGTTCTCGCCTCTCATCTCGCCTCGCCCTGTCTCGACGAGACGAGAGAGGCATTTTCTCGGGAATGAAAGCTCGAGACGAGACGAGACAGAAAGACCCTTTCGTCGAGAGATTCTTGTTTCTCTCGTTCTCTCGAGCAAAAAAGGTTGGGTTTATACATTTTTACGATTTACCATCGGTTTGTATTTACCTATTATAGAGTTAAGCTGATAGTTAAGTACTGTTTTTTTTTAAATAAAAGGTATGCAAAAATTGTCATATATTCCTTCCTTGACAACATGTATGCTATGATAAATTTATTATTTATGTTATTACTGCGTTATTTCTGAAAATGCTGTAAATATTTTTAAAAGAAGGAAACAAAAATCTAAAAATGTAGAGTGTTTCGATTAAAAAAAGATCCCTCCTATAAAAATTGGAAACAAAAATCTAAAAATGTAGAGTGTTTCGATTAAAAAAAGATCCCTCCTATAAAAATTTGACATTTACCAAAAGGTTTAGATATTTTGGCCAGCAAATTCGTTAAAGAAGATTAAGACATAAAACGTATAACTCATCTTTTATTATCTATTCGAAAAACTCTTAGGTTGGTTGGTAAAAATGTACGGAAAAACCCTGTAGATAAATATCTTATATCAGTACTTCCATAGGACTTAAGAACAGGTACAAAGGCTTTGTTGCTAAAGGGTTAAAAATTATATTTACTGGAAAAACAAATTTTCCTCTTACTTGGAAGTTAAGTATAATAAAATTAAGTATAATATTTCAACCGGAGACTGTTACTACCTGCAAATAAATAGTTCTATGTAAGCGTATAGCCAAAGAAAATTTAGCTAAACATGTTTATTTATTTATATTTATTTTGTGATTATTATTGGCATAATGCTCAAAAAATACAACAAATTCTCATCCTATCTAAATTGACAGTTATAGGGATCAATTTTAATTAATTTTTTACATTACATTAATCTTAAGCAAAAAAAACACACATTATTTCCATAGCCCCCTACAGAGGACAACATATAATTTTTTACGCAACCGAGACTTAAATTTCATTTTAGCACCCATTTTTAAGAGCAGCCGTACAAAACTATTTTAAAGTTTTTATTTTTTCTGGCAGTACATATATTTTTTCGTAGAATATTTTATAATAAATTTATTTTAATCCGGCCCTGAGTTTAACTCCGAATGACCAGACATCGTTGATTTCACCAAGCTCAAAGACCCCCGCCGACTTAATTATCTGTTTGTTGGGTAACCTGTGGTAAAAATATCTCTACATTTTTATTTACAATTCTATATCTAAATTGCTTTGCTACCTCGTCGTCGCCGCGCCGGCGCCGCCGCGCCTTCGGCATGCAACAAAGGGCTTTACCTAAATACAATTATTTTTAAAGATTTATATTATTGGCAAAACACTTGGGTTTTTCGGTACAGTTTTAAATAAATAAAGGGATGCAAAACTTTTCCTCAGCTTTTATTTCATCGGCATCAACATTTATTTATTGTATGTATGCATATATAGAGTATATCCTAAAATTGACATTTTATTTTGGCAAAATGTAAATACCATAAATAATAAGATTCACCTTGAAAAAACACTTTTACACAGGGTGTCTCAAAAACTTTTTATAGCTGAGATGAATCACGAGACACGAAAGACGAGACGAGTGTGAAGGCCTTCTTCTCGTCTCGTCTCGCGGCAACACTACTCTATACGACTCCATAAGAAAATATTGGGCAATAAAATTTAATTTACGGGCTAGTCCTCAGAACAAGGTAGTGGTAGCCGTATACATCGATGTTACAATCTCCTTAGACATTGTCAGTACGGCATAACCAAGATGGATGGAAAGGCGATGAAATGAAGATGATAAAATCTGAAAAGGAGAAATGAATTGTGGATACCCACCCGTAAATTAGTTTATTTAGTCTATGACCACACCTCAAAAAATTCCTTTCATATTTAATAAAATTTAAACTCGGTCATTTTGCTCAACCATTATTCACAATACCATTGAGAACGTAGTTAAAATAGTTAAGCACTGGTAGGCAGCCTAATCAAACCTACTATACCTTGATATAATCATGGTCTTGTCAAAATGGCGGAGACTGTCAGTTGTTGTTATTTTTGTTTCCAAAAGAAAGAAATTCTCGGACTCTTCCTACTCTAAGCCAAGTTTAATTTTAAAAATTTGTAAAAACACAAATAAACAAAAAACAGCGGTTGACAAGCACTTGACATTTCTATACCACAGAACGAAATGTCAATGGTTGAAAAGAACAGGATTGCGGCCATTTTGGATTTGCCGCTTTTACTTTGGTCAATACCAATCCGTCAGTATTTAAAAAAGATATAACCGCCTAAAAATATCTGATACTACCAAATTTATATTTACTTAAGCAACACACAACTAAAATGCTTGTATGTTTCATAAAAAGCCGGGAATCAAAAGTAAAAATCATTTGGGAAAATAGCAAGAATTTTCCAAAAATAAACTAAATGTTAAAATTTTAAATGAATTTGTTTCAACCTACGCAACCTTACTGTATAGAGTGATTAGGTATACTCTCCTCCTTATAACTTTTACAGAAAATAAAATATCGATTTTTAGTAAAAAATTGTTGTTACATTAAAAATAATTTTTCCTACATTACCATGACCTTGAAAATTTTATTACCATGACCTTGAAAATTTTAAATTTAGATACGAAATATATGATGCTTGCAACAACCCCACGTTGGGCGCCAAGTTCTAGTGAAATAGTTTTCAGGACGGGTTCTTTTTGGTGAAAAAGAAAACAGTGGTCCGATTTGTTTGGTTGAAATGGTTTTTATTGGTGGAGAGCTAGAGTAGTTAAAGTTTATACTAGAAAAAAACACAATATATAATTTATACTCCACTAAGTCATAAAACTGTAATCTTATCGAAACAAAACAATTTTTAAAAAAATATACAAAAATTTCCATACCTAGAGACCAGGCAACTGATTAAATAAACGCGTTTTTTCACCAACAGAAAATGGCCGCAATGGCTCTTTTCTGGCCCCGTGAAGTGTACTTGTTGGCGGTACTTTGGCGAGTGGGAGAAGCCACGCCGCGTAGTTCGCGCGGAAACGATGATATGGTTTGCGGCACAGTTTTGCCTCCTCCAGTAGACATATCGCCAAGGCTCTCCGCGGTGAGAAAACGAGACATTTTTATAAAGGAAAACAAGGGTGTTCAGCCCTTGTTATGCCACAACGGATAGACACCAACAGCAAAAAACGTCACATACTTATAACTATTACTATAAGTATGAGACATATGGAAATTCACTTCACTTTTCTTTTTTACTTTCTTCAGTCAACGGCCCCTTATCATCGCCATCGTAAACGTAGCAGTAATTTTCTCAGACAGGGAAAACCGTGAAAATTTTACATCCTATAGCCGGCACAGCGCATAGCAGGCGTTGGTATAAGCGATTTAACGGCCGCCGGACGCAAATGCACTTTACATTACATGCACATTTATGGAGGCTTTATGTGATGGTTGGTTAGAAAATGAGCTACGATGATATCTTGGCAAGTGAAGGCGCTGAATGTTTAGTTCTACAGCTAAATGCACAGCTAATATTAGAGGTTATAAGCCACGGCACTGCGTAGACGCAACGTACGTTACGCAGAGAAGATACGTTGCGTAGAAACAACGAGGTGAAAACACGTATTAGCGTAAAGTAACCCCTGGTTACCAACATAAGATAAACACCATTTAATGGGAAATTCTATGGCCTATAACACTGTATATCGTTTTTCTCTGTAAGGATTGGTTTAAAAAATAAATAAATAAAAAGTATTAGTATTAGCAAGTGGAGGTCGTTAAAAAAAGAAAAATAAAATTTTATAATGTCCTCCCATCTATGCTTGTTATGATTTTAGTTTAAGTGTAGTTGATATTGAGCCTATGTTTTTAGCTGCTATATCCAGTTCTTTCATTATTTTTATTAGTTATTCTTTCTTATCTGTTGTTAAGGCGATATCGTCAGCAGGCTTAAGTATTGTTCGCTTACTTTGATGCCTATTTCTTCCCAATCAAACTTTTTAAAAACATCTTCTAGGGCCTCGTTAAATAGTTTAGGGTATATTGTGTCACCCTATCTGACACCTTTTCTTATGAGGATTGGCTTGGTTCCATCGTGGATTTTAATTGATGTATTTGCTTCGCTATATATAATGGCTATTAATTCTGTGTATCTGCGATTTATTCGGCTATTAATTAAAGATGCTTTTACTGCCCAGTGCTCAATACCGAATATACAGTGGAATCTCGTATTCGTTGGCTCGTTCTATTAGGATTTTCATAGTTAGTATCAACTGTACTGTAACATTTTCTGAAGCCTGCTTGTTCTTTTGATTGATATCCGTCTAATTTCGTTGTTAGTCTATCTGTTAATATTTTCGTGAAAGGCTTATAAATTACATTAAAAAGTGTTATAGGTCGATAGTTTTTTAGGTCTGCTCTATCGTCTTGAGCGTCTCTGCCGTTACTCCGTCTTTTTCAGTTAATTTATTATTTTTCATTTTCGTTAATGCTCTCTTTATTTCCGCTTTGCGTATTTCAGGTTGCAGTTCTGAGTTTATGTTCTTTATTTTCGTTTGGAGTTTCTTCATTGTTTCTCTTGATGGTTCTCTTATTGTTTGGTACGATTCTATATGGAATAGTTATGTGTTATTTATAATATCCTCTTTAATGTTGATTTCTATGCCGTTCATATCCTTTATTTTTTAAATTATTTCATATCTTCCTAGAGTAGGGAGGAGGGTTATGGTCGACAAAATATCTATTTGTGCATAAAAAATTTTTTCTAGGGATGCAGAAGGGTATGCCCCCGGCTAGACGTTTTAACCAAAACTGGGGACGGGGTAATTACCCCGTTATCCCCCTGACATCATAGCTTGATGTAGGAAAACCTTACATACGTACCTGATTAATTGTCTTCTTTGAAACTTATTAACTTCTAATGTTATTACTTTTTTGTTGTTTCTATAATATTTAAACACTTTTTATTTAAAAATTTTTGAAAGTTGTATTATTCAATCAACTATTTAATTTACTTATTATTAAATTTGGGTAAAATATGTGATTTATTAAGTAAAAATGCCACCCCCCTACAACCAAAGGAAGTAAACAAATTAAATTCTCCCGGAATTTCAATTTCCGACGGTTTTCAGACTAGGCTGAAAACACCCTGCCGTGCATTTCCAACCTGCCGCCGATTGGTGAGAACTCTGAGCCTATAGTGCTTTACAGAGAAAGACAAAAGATGTGCTTTAAACACTAGAAAAAGGTAGAACACCCCAGCGTAAACTAGGGATGCGTCGACATCAAAATCCATTAAAAGCCAAAATTACACTGGGTGTTTTCGAAATTGATAAATTCTTTGGTAAATTTCTAGTTATAATATTTCAATTAGCATGATGTAAATGAGTCAAGAACAACTTAGCCAAATACAAATTTTATTAAATTCAGCGATTCTGAAAACTTGTCTAAAAACAAGTTGCTGGTTGCCATACATTTAATTTCTGCTTATCCTAGTCTTGCATGTAAATAATGCTTTTATGTCTAAAACAATATATAATTATAAGAATATAAAACCTTTTCTGAATATGGCTAAAAAACCATTATTTCTCAAATCCCATGTTTTTACACAATGTTTTGGGCTATTTTAAAACTAAATGATCAAAAACGTGTTTTTGTTAAATTATTCACAATTTTGCTGCCCGAGCAATAAATTTTATCCACTAAAATAAACCTCCGCTTCGCATCATTCGAAAATGGTCTGCTGCATATCTACCGCAAAATTTAATAACAACGTTTTTTAATTAAAATAACAACGCAAAAATTCGAGTTTATTAAATGAACCCCGAAAATTGCTCATACCTACATTAAACTAGTCTTTTTTTATATTAACCGATAAAAATCGATACGGCTGGCAACTTCGATCAATAGGAAATAGGAAATAGGAAATACTGTATTTTCATCATGTGTTAAAAGTCTCATACTTATATGCAAGGCTCTACCTAGGGGGGATCAAGGGGGATCAATCCCCCCGAAATTTTTTGGACTCAAAAATAATAAAATATTCAGTAGTAATAGTTAGTAAATTCATTCAAAGTGAGTGGCAAAATATATTTGTCCTCTAAATTTCACTTGTACCACCATTATTCTTTTAATTTCTAAAAACCCCGTATTGCTTGTCAACACTAATATTTTTATTTATAAACGGTTGTGTTTTAATAATAATAGTACTTAACTTGAATTTTATATGAGCAGTTGCTGAAAAAAAAATTTGTCATGCTTTTAAACTTGATTTTTGCCGAGTCCATTATAATTATAAAATTAATCTACTTACCTTAAGGTTCACTTGATAATTACATAAACAAATTGTAGTGTCCGCTAGGATACCTTTTTGGCATGCACGTCATAAATAAATAACAACATCACTGAGTGACATCACTACTGTAGATCTCATTTCGTTTTGCATCCCCATGCCTAGGAAACTCACTGCAATTTGACAGGTCGTTAGGTTAAAGTTCTCACTAGGCTCAAAAGAGGCGCTGCGGTCGCGCCTTTGCTCCTTATTCTATTTTTTTAAAGAATTATCTGTGGTTTGGATTTTCCGTCCCCCTTTTATACAGGTAGAAAAACCTCTTCCACCGCATTTTATTTCGGGTTCATCTTTTTGGCTTATGTAGGTAATTTTTGCTGCTGCCGCATTAACATAAAATTTTGTTATACTTATAACTTTTGCAATTTTTAAATATAAAACAATGATAATTTCGAGTTGCTTTCCTGGGTGAAGTGTCTAACGTTCAGACGAGTATAAGATGCATAGTTTTCCGATAAATTTTGTGGTAAGTGTTCTTATTTTCTCATTTGAGGTTAGATTGGCATTTGATAAAATTTGTATTGGTAGTGTATTTTTACCTTCTTATCGCTTACTTTAAGGAACTCTGAATACAACTTTCCAATGCCTGGTATGTGCCTTATTTGCCCATCAATTAAGCACAAATTTAGTGGTAATTTTATGTCTATCTCTTTCATTTGACATACAAAATTAACACTCAATTTGTGCTTAATTGATGGGTAAACGAGGCATTACCCAGCAGCGGAATGTACTTTGTATAAGTTTATTCCTTAATTTTAAATCTTTATTTTACCATAATCTATACTTGATGTTGTATTAAAGTGGCACGGCGTCATCAAAACCGTGATTGTCGGGAAGGGAGTAGAGGGGTACATACAGTGGCCCGCACTGCACTAATTAGTCATTAGCTTACTATTTTACTGGCTTTTTATTTATGTCTTCTTCTAAACGATTTAAACATATATACTCTTGTCTGGTTGTTACGAACATATTGATTTAGCTGGGATTTGACGTTTTCTATTCGTTGTTGTTTTGACGGTTTTAATGTCAAACAAATTGGGACCGACTTTTTACAAAACAAATTACCGTTTTTGCAACTAAATCAATATTTGCGCACATTTTAATATAATTTTGGATTCTCTTTTATGTTTCGGATCTTTATTTATTAGGTAAGTACCTATTTTATCTCTCATTTAAAAGGTCTCGGTGTTTTATTATAGACATATAAAGCGGCACACTGCAGGTACAAAGTGAAACAACATTTTTTGAGGCTTCTTTACTTAGATTTTGCCACAAAATTTGGTTTACCATAGCTATAACGGGGTGCCACTTATATACATCCTCAACTATAGTACCTATGATTAACGTGGTTATAAGTTGTTTTTTTTATTGTTCTCAGGTTTTGGATGATATATGCGACCACTGATAAGCTATGTATATACTGCTTTTGCCGGCCTTTTTGGAGGATTAGGCATACAGTGGTGAGAAACCACTCAAAAGTGAGCCACAATAGACCCACTGGTGGTCGCAGTGGAAGGGCTGCAAGGCCCACTCACATATGAATCATCATATACTGCTTTGAAACATACCCTACACAACTTAAAGCCAAGGCGAGGAGGTACTTTTGAATCACATCATATTTTTGTCAAGCTGTTAAAAAGTAGACATTTAAGAATGATTCTCTTCACGAACAACTGTTTCATTATTTATTGACTCATCACTCACCAGAATGCAAGCAAATTTGAATATACCAGATAGTGTTTGGGTTTTCATTATATTTTATTTTACCAATCAATTAGACTATGTATTATTTCATCTATAGTTAGTCGTTAATTTGGTTTTTATTTGTCTCTTTTTTTATATTAATAAAAACTTGTTGTAGAAATGTTTGCACTTTATATATCATTTTCAATCTGTTTATATCTTATAAAGACATTGTATGTCTTTATAAAATATTGACTGATTGAAAATTTCATAAAAACTTTAAAAATAAAGAAAATTTATTACAAAATACGATTCAAATTTCCAGCCTCAACTTTTAGTTCGTCACTAGCTCAGTAGTGGGCGCCACAAAGTTAACGATCTGTCAAACAGCCGGAGTTGCCTATCTAATAAAAACTGACTGAACCGAAGCAAAAATTCTTTATCTATAGATTGTTTTTGGTCATGCCAAAAACGGCCGACGACTAACGCAACTTGACACTGTTGACATTTGAACGCCGCAAACTCACGGACGGTTTACATATGATTTTTTACATACGTAGAACGTGCGCAATTGTGTTTTAGTGAGCTTCTATTAAATTCCGCGCCATTTGGTGGCGCAGGCTGCACAGGTCACAACAGTGTTGAGCGCATGGTCCCTATATACTGTGTGTTGAGCGGCGCCAGGGACAGATGGCAGAACATTAAGCAATCTCTGGCGGAACCCATTTCTTTCACATAGGGGATAATGGGGTAATAAGTAATAGGAAATATTTTTTTGCTACTCTTGCAGTTTGTCGGTAAGAATAAGTGCATAAGAAGGGGTGTCAGACAGGGTGACACAATATCCCCTAAACTATTTAACCAGGCCCTACAAGATATTTTCAAAAAATTAGATTGGGAAGAAATAGGCATCAAAGTAAACGGACAATACTTGAACCATCTAATGTAAAGCCTTAATAACAGATAAGAAAGAAGAACTTGCTGGAATAACGGGATACAGCAGCTAAAAATATAGGTCTGAGTATGAACTACACTAAAACTAAAATCATAACAAAAACAGATGTAGATATCACGATCATAATAAACCAAGAGAAAATAGAACAAGCACAGGAATATATACCTAGCCTGGGACAAATTAATAAACTAAAAAAAGAAAACCAAAACAACTGAAATGAAGAGACGAGTAAGATTGGCCTAGGCAGCACTCGGTAAATTAAGCTACCTATTAAAAAATATAAAAATATCCTCAGTAATTTATAATTTTGAGATAATTTGAGAGTTAATAGCTGTTTGTTTTTTTCTCTTGTCTATAAAATGTATGTGTTTTAAAGTAAATGGCAACATTGTGCCCCAAAATCATATGCTTGGTTTAGTTAGTCCGAGGCTCCAAAATTTCTGCACCTGCGCATTCTGTTAGAATAGGCGTCTTGGCCTAATAAAATAGGCGTCTTGGCGTAATAAAGCTATGTACGAGAATTCAGACTGTTAGTAATCAATTAAAAAATACACCGATGTACTGTGGACTATTTGCGTTAGATGCCATTTAATATTTCTGCAACTTGCCATTTTTACTGCTTTACATAAGGCACTTTAGTAAAATATTAAGGTAACACTACTCAAATCAAAGTGCAACAAAAAAGGTTATATTTATTATTACCCCATTACGATGTTTCCTGTTACCCCACGAAAACGAAGGAGTAATACGAAACATTTCCATTCTAAACTTGTTTATAACAAGAAAAACCACAAAAAAAGTATTAAAACTGCAAATAAAGTTTTCCTTTAGACCAAAACTCCCCCATCTTCCCCTAATGAATATCACGATTTTAATAGTCTTGCACCCCAAACGACAGATAACCGCACCGTCGGCGTCGACTAAAACCGGTACCAAAAATGCTATTTCGAACTGTCAAATATTGTTAAAGTTGTTGTTGTCGGCAAGACGAAAAACTATCTTATGTTGAATGCCTTCGCACGTTAAACCCGGTTCCCACCTACGACTTTCTCGTGCGTGCCCGCGCACGCGTCATATCACTGTCATAACATTTCATATTGAGGTCATGTGACGCGTGGGAGGGCACCCACGAGAAAGTAGTAGGTGGACCTCTATAAACTTAGCATTACCACTTAAGAATTGGATATTCGCAATATATGCATTAATTGTCGTAAATTTGTCGTAAATTTGTCGTGAAAGAAAAAAATTTGTCGCGCCACCCGTTTTCCTGAAAAGGGTATGTAATGCTAAGTTGAGTCTCAACTTAGCATTACCACCCCAGAAAAAATTTAAATTTTTAAAAACTAATCTATGGAATAACTGTCGTAAATTTGTCGTAAATTTGTCGTGAAAGAAAAAAATTTGTCGCGCCACCCGTTTTTCTGAAAAGGGTATGTAATGCTAAGTTGAGTCTCAACTTAGCACTACCACCCCAGAAAAAACTAAAATTTTCAAAAACGAATAAATGCATTAATTGTCGTGAATTTGTCGTAAATTTGTCGTAAAAGAAAAACAATTGACGCGTCATCCGTTTTCCCGAAAACGAGCAGTGAGCAATTTTGAGATTTCTCAGCTAAATCTTAGTGAACTTTAAGCTTTTTCACAATACGAAGATGTAGTATATTTAACCTTGTTGCGCAATTGTAAAGTTTTGGTGAAACAATCATTATATTACGTCCCGTTTTTTATATCTGAACACTGTCTTTTGGATATCCTCCTGTGGGATTTTACGAGGTTTCCCTTTTTTCATTGTGTACTTTCGGAATAATTAATAAATAAAATTAATCAAAAACGTCTTGTCGGCTCAAAGAACTTTCGTCAAAGATATTGTTTTTTCGATGCTTTGGTGCAGGGCTTTCAATGTTGCCCGGTCGACATAACACGTTTACACGCGTGCGAAAAGTTTTTTCGTAACAATTGACTATGCTATGCTTGATTTTTATTTTATTAGGGGTCGTCTATAAATTACGTAACAGGATTTGGAGGGCTTCCTAAAAGTTTGGCAAAGTGTAACAAGGGGTAGGGAGGGCTTCTCGACTTTGTTAGGTAAGAACTTTTGCCTACAATAAAATACATAAAGCTATACAACTAGTAGGTATCTAGTGTTACTAGAAGATGGTGTTTTGTTAGTATGAAACATATTTATATCCGTTCTTTGTAGCAAAATGCCTATGATTGTTAAAAGGACAACATAATATTTCTTGAGAAGTTCGCTTTTTTTCGTTAATTCTAAAACAACGCAAAATCCTGGCGTTAGCTTGATCATTGAAAACAGCGAGCAATGAATATTTATATTAACACCACAAAGGGTTATATTGAAAAGTAAAAACAGCACGTAATATAACGATTGTTTCACCAAAAATTTACAATCGCGCGACAAGGTTAAATATACTACATCTTCGTATTGTGAAAAAGCTTAAAGATCATTAAGATTTAGCTGAGAAATCTCAAAATTGCTCACTGCCCGTTTCCGGGAAAACGGATGACGCGACAATTGTTTTTCTTTTACGACAAATTTACGACAAATTCACGACAATTAATGCATTTATTAGTTTTTGAAAATTTTAATTTTTTCTGGGGTGGTAGTGCTAAGTTGAGACTCAACTTAGCTACATACCCTTATCAGGAAAACGGGTGGCGCGACAAATTTCAAATTTACGACAATTATTCCATAGATTAGTTTTTAAAAATTTTAATTTTTTCTGGGGTGGTAATGCTAAGTTGAGACTCAACTTAGCATTACATACCCTTTTCAGGAAAACGGGTAACGCGAAAAAATTTTTTCTTTCACGACAAATTTACGACAATTAATGCATATATTGCGATTATCCAATTCTTAAGTGGTAATGCTAAGTTTATAGAGGTCGTAGGTGGGAATCGGGTGCGCGCGGTCGGCGGTCGTAATCAATTAGTGAATAAATAAAAATGCCGGTAAAAACTTCTATACGTAATGTTATGAAATGAAAACCATTTCGTTAACAAATAAAATTTTATTGCCAAAAATGTTTCGGACGAAAGTCCATTTTCAAGAGGAAACCTAAAATATAATTCTTAGTTAAAATTTGTTCTTAATTTAAGAAGTTACAGGAACAGTTAAGGTTAACTCAACAGCAAATTAATGAGGAATTAGCTTTCTTCGAAATCGCCTAAAATACCTAGGTAGGTGATATTAGACTAGTGGAGAAAAATTAAAAAACGTATTCAAGTTTTTTGTCAGAATCGTCCGATCTCTGATATAAAAAATACACCCGCACAAATAAGCTTCCTCGGAATCATCTTCGGAATGTGCTGAAATACGTAAGTAATATTAAAAGAGTGGGGCAAAAATAAAAAACACTTTTTGTCAGGATCGTCGGATCTCTGACATAAAAAGTACACCCGTATTTGCTTCACCCGCCCCCATAATATGCTATTTATAAATAGTGGACTGGGATCATCCGATGTCTGACATGTAGAACACCCGTACTTACTTCATCCCTACTCCCACCACCTTAGACTGTGGTTGTTTACATATAGTATATTTTTGCTTCCCAAATGTGAATTTGACTGAAAAGGTTTTAGCAATCCATAGGTAGGAAGGCTAATAGGATCGCCAAGACCAACTTTTTTTGACTTTCCCTCAAAAGTATAGGTCAAGTATGGGTCAAAAAACCTAACCACTCAAATTTTTGCTGGCGTCTGTCTATCTGCGCACGATAACTCAAAAGTCAATTAACGGTATAAATTTTTTTTTGAAATCGGAGCAAAATTTTTGAAACGATTCATAGCTCACAGTACTATGTTATAGTATACGTGTGAGCTAATATTAATTTCCCCTAAAGCTCTAAAAAAGAAAATGCAAAATTAAGTGACTATAATTTGTACTTGTTGTGAAGGTAATGTACTATCATCATTTTATTTGCAGTATGTTTACCCCTTTCAGACAGTTTATGTAGGCAAGCATCCCCATATCCAGTTTACAATGTCTGTCGGGTTATGTCGCGCTATAATAATACACACAACCCCCTTTCTCGTGCATTCACATAAATTCGGGGGTATAATGTCCCCCACGCTTTTTTATCGTTTTCGGACTATACTCAGACATTGCGAGAGATAAAACGTTGGTATAACCAAAACTACATTCAGTAAATTTAAAACTACGTAACTGAATGGCAACTTGCCCATGTATTTATGTCTTACTTAAGTAGATTCCAGGTACTCTCCGACCCGGAGTGTTAACACCTGTCTAGGGTCCCTTTCCCAGGATTACGGGAGAAGACCACATCGGTATAAAAGGCGGAGAGGATGGACCTCGGTACGGTGATCATAACGTAGGTGGCAACCCTTTCTTTTAGGGAGAGCATAAAAGACTACAGCTATTGCCATACTGTGAGGCGTTGGCTCGTTGGCTGGAGGAAAAAAAACTTGACTAAAAATCCTGGCCCTCCAAGTAGGGGGTTGAGGCATAGACTGGTCCTCTAATACTTGTAAAACAAAGCAATTACCAAAAAGCCTAAACAAAGCCTCGGAGCAATGGATGGAAATTCTCGAAGACAAAAAAAGCAAAGACAAAGGACTCTGAATATAGCTACATGGAACGTACAGGGAGTGAACCAAAAGTTGGACATTATTGCAACAGAAGTGTTTTTTTCTACGCCTTATTGGTTGTCATTCTAGAACCTGCTTTGGTAATCTTTCGTCGTTCATCCGTTGTACATGGCCGTACCATATCAGTTGCCTTTTAGTAATGTCATCCGTTATGCTTCCCTCGATTCCCATTCTTTTTGTTATGATCTCATTTCTTATATGATGTGTTCTAGATATTCTCATTGATCTTCTTATTGCATCCATTTCGACACTTTCCATTTTTGTTCTCTATTTTTCTGTTACGCGACAAGTCTCTATTCCATACAACAGCGTGCTTCTCACCATTGTTTCATATTTGTTAAATTTTACATTCTTTTTTATCTCTCTGCTCCATAAAATACTGTTAAGACATCCAATAACCTTTTTTGCTTTTACTACTTACTACTTTTTCCCAGTTTTTCACAGTGTCATATCTTATCAAATGTGACACCCAAGTATACATACTCATTGCATGGAGATATTGTTTGTCCATTATCTATTTCTAACTCACTTGATTCTTCTCCAATACATAAGCTTGTTCACGTTCACTGTTAACCCCCACTTTTGGTATTCTTCCGTTCTCTCATCATATACACCATGTCAGCAAACTGTAGTGTGTATATTCTAAATCGGTCGTTAAGTTGTATTCCCATTCCGTGTACTTTACGTTTCCAGTTTTTTAGAGATACTGCGATAAATATTTTAAAATATATATATATTAAAATTTTATCTACCTGTATCCTAATTATCATGATATATCCCATGACGATCATCCACACCTTGTACGTCCACAAAATTGTCTCCATTTGTGAAATTGAGCGTTAAATTAAGAGTTGCAAATACCAGTACTTGCTCGTCTGTAATTTCATGTGCTTTTGGTCCAGCTTTAAAGAGCATTAATAAAATAACGAACTTAATATTAAAATAAACGATGATTGATATGATGGAAATATAAAAATATTTTTCCGAGTTTAATGATTTCCCTAATGATGTTTTTTGTTTTCAGACTGAACTATCTCACAATCTCCAGCAACTGTCAGAACGGGCTAAATCGACCACAGAATTTATACAAAGGCTCAAAGGAATGAGTGATAAAGTTAATGTAAGTATAATTTTAAAGAAAACATAAATACTCTTAAAATCTGATCACAAATTAGGGAAAAACTTGTAATTGAGAAATAATTTTTGGTTCGCCCTCAATCGAGGGTAAAACTATGTTTTCTTCTTATTAAGCAGCCCCAAATACGTTATAGCGTAAAGACATGTTCAAAGTGAAGCCCTCATAGCTGGCTTTGGAAACAATGGAAATTTAAATTCGCGGATGGGAATTTTTACCTGCGCATGCGTGTGTCTTGTCATGTAGACACACAGCTGCTGTATGGGTGGAGGCCATCTTTGTTGCTTATTTAGATTTTGCGGTGTTTTGCGTTTGTCGTGTAAAATTATGTTTTTTCTGTGAAAAATGGGAAATAATTCACGTAAAACATGTGCGGCTTGTGGAAAAATGTCTTGGAGAAGTAAGGGAGAGTGCCATTTTATAGGTAACTACTTGTATTTTTCTTTATAATTTGTTAATAAAGTTAAGAGTGGTTTATAAATGCCATTCAACACTCTTCATGGTGTCCACAATAAATTTGCATCATTAGTTTTAAAAAAACTACAATTTTAATCCACAATTTGATAAATTTTGACCCAAACCACTAGTTTTTACACAAAAATAATAGACATAACCCTAAACCTTTGACAATTGTCAAATAATGTAGTGACGTATCGGAGTATGTTCCAAAACCATCAAAACTAACGCATGCGCAGTAACCGAAATCCTGTCTACGCGAAAAAGGAACATTAAGAATTAAATAGGGGTCCTGGCTTTAATTATCGCGTGTGAAAATGCATGGGTATGCCCCATATTTATGCTCTAACGTATTTAAGTGGCCCTCACACATTATTTGGTGGTGTAGGGGATAGTTCCCCTTGTTGCTCTAAATTATTCCATATTCCATAAGTGACCGTTTACGTTCATGCACATGCCGTTGATGCGCGTTGTGTCCGTCCGGCGAATCCTAAGGTACGCCCAAACCAAGCAACATTTCTTTATTTGAAACACGTAGACAATGATTGACTAAAAACAAAATTTTGGACTTCATTATCTTCATTTATTTTATCACAACGTTTTGGTTAGTAAGTATCTCTAACCGTTTTCAAGTATAAACTAAACAATCTAGTCTACAGGCTACTACTTATACAACTTGGTGTGCAACCAGGTGTGACAGCCCGCCCCCTTTTTTTAATCCTCAGAAGCATGTTTTGCATAAGGACTGCTATCGATATGTTTGGTACTCTGTGGTTGGTTGACTGAAAACGTATTTGTTCTGCATTATAAATGCAGCTTCAATAAATTTTCGTTTTCGCAAATGCGACTCCTTATGCAAAACTTTAACTCCAGACCATTGAATTCTGTGATCATTTGCCCACGCATGATCCGCTAAACTGGATTTTTAAATTTCAGTATTCAACCATTGCAGGGTAAGTCTAAATATTTTGACTGACACTCAGAACATTTTGTCGAAATTTTAAAAAGGATAAAATGATATCCCGGCGATAGATTTGTAAGTTTTAATGTAGAAAGTCTTTACACCAACATACCAGTAAATGAGTCACTCAGTATTATTAAAAGAAAATTACAAACTGATGATACACTTCACGAGAAAACAACGCTATCGGTGGAGGAGGTGATGGATATGTTGGAGCCCTGTCTCCGTAACTCTTACTTTCAAGATAAGTTTTACGCGCAAAATGATAGAGTTCCAATGGCTTCCTTTCTTTCGCCAGTGGTAGCAAACATCTACATGGAGTGGAGCATCATGCGATCAACACAGCAAGATTCATACCAAAACTATGGCTACGATACCTGGATGACACATTTATTATCTGACCGGAAAATGATTAAAAACTGCAGAATTTTTGCAACATCTTAACAATATTCGAAATGCACAATTAAAAATAAAAAAAATTCCCTTAACTTATTTGGATGTTCTTGGCGAACGAATAGGCAGAAACATTCAAACCACTCTATATAGGAAACCTACACACATGGGACTATACCTAAATTTTAAGCCTATCTATCATTCTGTTGCTACAAAACAAGGAGTTATAATAAGAAATTTGTATTGAAGAGCTGTAAATATTTGCAGTAATAATAAAGAATTAACCACAGAAATCTACAACATTTAAAAGGACTTACAACAGAATGGTTATTCCGAGAAATTAATAAACTAAACGATCTCTAAAATTAAAAACATACCGTTAGCAAATTGTCAAAATAACAATCCGTTGGGAGTTATTAACATTCCATATGTTCAAGGGATTTCAGACAACATAAGATGAATAGTCAAACACAATAATATTAAAACGGTATTTTCATCGAAAGATAAGATAAGGTGCCTTTTAATTTAAAAAAAAAACAGAAAATCCCTCAAATAATACCGTGTGAGTGCTGTAAATCATATGTAGGTGAAACGAAACGCCATTTTCAGGTTAGAGTAAAGGAACATAAAAAAAGTACCCATTTAGGGGATATTCAAAGATCCGGAATTCGTACTGTTTCGTATTTGTTTGTTAAATTGTCTTTGATCCACTTGTAAATATAAAGAGACTATTCCATAACTGTAAGCATGCATGTTGTGGTGTTTTATACTCTCCAATTCAAAAGGGAATTTAAATCTGAATACGTATTTTGAAAACTTTTTGAAATTAATACCGCAGGGCGCGAAAAACTAACGACTGACTGCAACATAGATAGACATACCATAACCGTTGATCAAAAAACAACTAAAGATAACCTTCTGTTAAACCGTCTCTGCGTCAATTTTTTATGATTGACGCAGTCAAAGTCTTGCGATAGTCGACAAAACATATATGCATGTTATAAATATTCCTGTATTTTTGTGCCAAATTGTTAAGAGCGAAAGCTACATTATGTGTTTTCACATTGGAAGGCACAGGCGCAGTATAGCAGTAAAGAAAACAATGAGAACTTCTATTTTTTGTCGTAATGATCTTAAATTATTTTCTTTAAGGGTGCTGCATGCCCACATGACAGTATTTGCAGAAAAATTATCTTGACAGTTACTTTCAACTTTTTATGCTGTGGCGTATTTAGGGGGTTAGAAGCACGGGCGTTTAAAGTAGTAAGGTAGTAGTTAAAGACTTTTGGATCAAACCTTAAAAAATTCAAAATGACGGACTAAAAGTCAGTTGTGCCATGGACAGAAGATTCATCAGTTTTTGGCTGTGCTTAAGGTTCTTGAATACATTCTTTCCAGTACATTTCCCAACTTTTCCCGAACATTTAATTTTTTTTCTAAACAATTGCAGACTTTTTCACATTTTAAGACTTCTTGATTTGACCAACTTTTCCAGACTTTTCCAGAAGATTTCCAGATTTTTTCTAAATATTTTCAGACCTTTTTAGACTTTTCCTTTTTCAGAATTTTCCGGGATACTTCTAGAGTCTTACAGAGTTTTCTAGACCCTTTCAGAACATATCCGTACCAGACCGGTTAGAGTTTTTCAGAACATTTTTAGACTTTTTCAGGCTTTTCCAGACTTTTTCTAAACATTTCGTTTGGTTAAAAACTTGTCCAAAGTTTTTCAGAATATTTTTAACATTTTCAGACATTTTCAGAACATTTACATACTTTTTCAGGCTCACGTAGAGTTTTCCGAACCAGAGTTTTTCAGAACATTTCCGGGCTTTTTCTGAACATTTTCAGAGTTCTCCAGAGATTCCAGGAAATTTATAGACCTTTACTTAACATTTCTAGACACTTGTGAACTTGTCCAGACTTTTTCAGAATATTTTTAAGCTTTTTATGATTATTGCCAATTCGTCCTGTTTTTCCAGGATACTTTAGGGCTTTTGAAAACATTTCCAAACCTTTTTCAAACATTTCTAGACCTTTCCAGGACATCTTCAGAATTGTCCAGAGTTTGCAACAACATTTACAGACTTTTCCTGGGCATTCTCTAAACATTTGCAGGCTTTTTCAGGACATTTTTAGACTTTTCCAAATTCAATTCGCTTTCCCAGAACATATCAGACATGCAAGTGCTTGGAAAATACTAGGAAATACCATTGAAATTTGAGGAAATAACAGGAAATACCGTAAGTATATGTGGTGTACAAACATCGGCGATGGAGCCACCCCTCGGGATAAACTCATTTATTCAATTCCAAGGTCATAGGTAGTCAGTCAGCGACGTCTTCGGAGTCAACACTTAACCTTCTGGTTGTTATTATTTATTCCTGTGCATTCTGCACAGCAACGCCAGTATTATAAATTTCACCGGAACATAATATCATTATGAAATACAGTTCATTGAGTTTTGTTCGAAGAGAGTTTTCTATTTACAGGAGTAAATGAATAGCCGAGTTCTGTATGTACGGTTTAGCATATTATGAGAAAAAGTTTTCTTATAAAATTATAATATACACCAGAACCCCAGTTAAAGTGAAGTAGTTCAGGCCCTACATCCGAGATTCAAGCGATATGCTGCGTTAATTGATAGAAGCAACACACTTGGTATGGATAGATATAAGACTCGCACGAACATTTTACGAAAGGAAACCACCCCCCAACCCTGGCAGGGGGTGTCCCCCCCCCACTTAAACGTGCTTTTTGATAGTTTTTTGCTAATAACTCGAAAACAGTCGCAACTTTTCCAAAAATCTTCTGGATATCACTTTTCAAGCGGATTCAATTTCCTTTTCAACCATGTATGTACATACATTAGTACCCGTTCACGGTGCACATTCCATTAGCGTGCGAAAAAAGGGGAAAATTTATAAAATATATTTTTTATATTTTTTTTGTGGTATTTTTTATCCTTAACTCTATTTTTTTCTCAAAAAAATATTTTTTTGGCCCGTTGTATACAGTTAAATACTTGTTAAGCTAGACATATATTTTTTAAATAGCCGCCTTGAAAGAAAAATAAATGTGTTGTAGAAATCCTTAAATCAAACAAAAATGTTAAACATTCATTTTTGTAACTCAGTACATAATAATGAGAGTGAGCAAAAAATTATTTTTGGTTAGTAATAACTTAAAACTGACTTTTTCTAGTTAACCCCCTCTTACCCCACTCAAAAATGATCTCTTACGGTAGTGTGTTGCTTCTCTCACTGAACGCTGTGTGTGTATTAGTACTGTTCCAACATGGTCTATGCTAGATCTACCGCTGCCTTTAGGGGGGAGTGATATACAAATCGGTGGAAAGGAAATTTCTTCAGATTTAAAAATGTGTTTTAAAACCAGAGATGTAGGACAATAAAATTCAAGAAAATAAACAAAATAGTTTTTTTTCCACATCTCTCATTTATTTTAATGCCTATAAAAGATGCGCCACTAATGTAAGAAGGGCCTGTTATACATCGTTAGAGCCTAACTATTACTAAGTTGTTTTTGGTCAAGTTAAAAGTTTGCACATAATTAGAGAAATACTGTAAAATATCCCTTTTGAGAGGGGCGAGAGGGAGAATGCCCCCCCCCCCAATTTAAATGAACTCAACTCGAAAAATTAGATTTTAAGTTAATACTAATCAAAAATATTTTTTTACTCACCTTGAGAATTATTTACTGAGTTACAAAAATGAATGTTCAAAATTTTTGTTTGATTTGAGGATTTCTACACACATTTATTTTTATTTCAAGGCGGCTACTTTTAAAACTTATGTCTAACTTAATAAATATTATGGGCGCACCCAGGGGGGGGCCTGGGCCCCCCAAGCCTTAGATTTTTTATATATTTTCCACATTTCATGAAAAAACACAAAAAATAGCCTAAAATTCGACATCATGAGGCTTCGGGCCCCCCCAAGAGGTCTTCCTGGGTGCGCCACTGTAAATATTTAACTGTATACAATGGGTTTTTGAACAAAAATACTTAAAAAAAACAATGCGTTAAGGATACAAAATTCTACAAGAAAAAAAAAACATATTTTAAACATTTTCCTCTTTTTTCGCAGGCCTATGGAACGTGCACCACTGTCTTTAGAGGGTACTAAGGTACATAGTTAAAAAGAAAATTTTATCCGCTTGCAAAATGATCTTTAGAATATTTATAGAAAAGTTGACCGTTTTCGAGTTATTAGCAACAAACCGTCAAAAAGCACGTTTAAGGAGGGGAACCACCCCCTGCCAGGGTTGGGGGGGTGGTTCCCTTTCGTAAAATGTTTGGGCGATTCTTATGTATATCTATACCAAGTGTATTGCTTCTATCATTAAACGCATTATCAGACCCCGTAGGGCCTGAACTAAAGTGTCAATAAAAATATTAAAATCCTGCTAATTAAGTTGCTTATTTGTATTTCAAAATTATTTAATAAGAACTGGAGTTTCTCGAAAAGGTCTGGTACTTATATAAATTTATTTCGCAATGCATGGATTTATTCAATCCATTCTGATCGTTATTCTGATGGATGATGAATGAATCCGCTCACCAAAATTTAAATTTTAATCGATAATGGCTATTTTCAACATCCAACATTTACAGCCAAAAACCGCAAACCATCATTTTGCAACAAGTGTAGGGTATTTGCACTAGTGCATCAAAAGTACCGATATTTTGTGCATAAAACATGTTTTTTATAATTGCAAAATGTAAAACCAAAAGATTGGAATTTATAGAAGAACATGTTAAGTGCAAAAATTAGCAACTGCATTACACAACCTCTACAGTGGCTGTGCCGTGTCATCATTGGAACTACATGAATATACGGCAGAGCCATCTGTCCGCTGCTATAATTAAGTTTGTTGGATTGCATACCTAGGGGTTGTGTAATCATTGGTTGCATGCCCGGCGATGTATGTACAGGGCCATTGGTTATATGCAATTTTTGTGTTTAAAGTTTTTTCTCTCACCTACATTATCCCCTGAAAATGGCCAAGCAAATATAACCAATTACCCTGTACAGGGTGTCTCATTATATTGTTTCCCACCCTTTTAGACCATTAATAATTGATATACTAATATACAAGAAATTGTGTTCGAATTCGCGAGATAATAATGAGACACCCTGTACAAACAAACCGAACTGAACCAATCCATCTTGCCCTGTTACAAACAAAACCTAACCTACAAATGGTAAACTAAGTCTTGATTGCTATTCTGTTTGGCCTACTCTGTTATCAAACTAACCACGAATATACGTGGGATAAGGAACTAAATGAAATGCAAACAATACGCAGATCTCGAGCAGTGGCGGCTGATGACGTTGTAAATTGGGGGGTAGAAATTTATGTTGCATGGAAAAGGAAATAAAAAAACCTTACCTAAACATTTTTATTTTAGCATTTTACAAACAAAAAGCTACTTGGTGTAGTGTTTAGTTTATTTGTTTATAGAGTCTATTCGCCATTGTTTTACATGCGCAAAGTACTTGGATTAATACCAGTTTCAGACTCATCATGGCCCCGTAGAGCAACCTCAAAAATCGCACAGAATTTTAAACAGTCTATTAACCTAACACATTTTCATTATGTTCGGTAATGTTTTGCCTATAGGCACTATTCAACTGGCACCTAATATCAGTCTTGCCTAGCATAGAAAATTCTATGTATGTGGTTATTTAAATAAGTAGCACTTACTTTGTGTCTTTAACTTTTCACTAAAGTGCTTGATAAGTATCACACATTCCTTTTGCCACCCACGCAGGATCACTTCGTGGATTGTTCATAATAAGACAAATAAAGCAAAAAAAAGCATTTCGCACAACCAGTTTTCAGCATCGTATAATTTTTTATTACTTGCACTAAAATTTTGGTTAATTTTTAGGATTTTTAGGTCCGGTCTACGTGGCCCTAAAGATTTTAGTTGTAATCGAAGTTCATATGTCAACGTATTTAAATTTGCACAGTTAATTATGTAATCGACGGTATTTATTTCCATGTTATAAACCAACGATAACAAAAACAATGACACGCGACCGGCACTGCTTTTTACTACTGACATAACCCAAATCAAAAAAACTCATACGTCTTCACAAAGGATGGAACCGGCATCGTGTAGAAGGGCAACGGACGTTTCCGCACGATGATGATGGCCGACTTCAACTAAAACACACATTCCTCCCGCCCCTCGCTCGAGAACATCCACCAACATACCCCGCTGAAAAACGGGTGAAATTGAAACCTTGTCCCGCGCGGCGCTGCAGGCTTGTAATTATTTATACAAAAAAATTGAATGAACCCAATTAATCGCTTGTTGTTAACCACAGATAATAAAAAGAACTTGACAATCATGTCGTAAGGGAAGATTGAACTTTTTTTAAATAAATCAATTAAAAATACTGTTTGTTGTCTAGTTTTGGGAGGGCACTGCCCCGTTGCCGTCCCTGTAGCAGCCGCCACTGATGTCGAAGCATATTGTTAGCTGACAGCCCCAGCAATAGACTAGTGTGCGCTGGAAAATCTTCCATTCAGATAAAAATGTTTGATTATTTAAACTTCAGTATAACAATACCCTAATTCTGATCGTATCCGACAAATAAAGATTCATATTTTTGCGTCAAAGGTTAGTAATTATGCATAGCTATATGCTGCTAAATTCTCGCAACCAAAAAAAAATATAAAACGGTCATTCCCGCGATTTCTAATAAGTCGCATAATGCTTACCCTAGGTAATTTGCTTCTAACTTTTCTTATTCCTGTAAAATTTTGTTGAGTTGGGTTACGACGCACATAGGGGCAAAATCAAGAAAACATGCGATTTAGTGCAGATCTCATTTATCTAATATGGGAGATATTTTTACTGAAAACTATTTATTAATAATCGCTTTAAAATAGCAAGTTAGCTTCGGATAGTCAAACGTCAAACAAATGAATAAAACACCTTGTCAAAGTTAGTGTGTTTTGAAAACTGACGTTGCGTAGTTGTTTTAAGAACACAAATGAATCAACTTTGCCACAATTTTTAATGTGGATCAAGTTTGGTTTAAATAATTTTAATTATGTTAGATAATCACTATTGTGAGTACATTATTCTCGTATAAAAAAATGCAAAATTTTTTGTTGTTTTTCTTCAAACTGCGATTTTTGTAAAATCTTTCAAAAATTTATTATTTTATTTACCTTTAAAAATATACGTGGACATAAAGTAACTTGTCGCCCGCTGTCTCGGGCGAGTTTTCACATGTCATTTTTTATTGAACTTTCCTTTTTAAAATGATGCCACATTTAGCTGCTAGTTTTTGCTAAAAAGGTCGGAATTAATTTTTAAATATTAACATTTTTCTCCAAATTTAGCGAAATATGTGTTTAAATTGTAGTATAGATATTTAAAATATAACGTATTAAATACATATACATCTAGACATACTATTATTATACTCATTATATATTAAGGAATAAAAGTCACACCTTATCCCGAGGCAAAAAGTTTGTAGCCTGAGCGTAGCGAGGTATACAATTGGCCAATAGCTAACAAGACACTAATTACGAATTTTAGGGGATATTTTCTAAACTTTTGGATTTTTCTGCCCTAAAATTAAATGGGTCGCGGTTCGTTTGTCGAAAACACGTTTATCGAAAACATCTTTATCGAAGACATTTGAACGAAAATCTTAATTTCGAATGACATTTTGATCGAATAATGCTTTAATCGAAAACTTTTTTATCGAATACAACTTTTTCGAATGACTTTTTAATCGAAAACATTTTTGGCGAATCGCTTTTTAATCGAAAACACAATCTGAGAATGAAGTTCTATATATAATTCGATAAAGGGGTCTCTTTTCAATCATATCTTTTCCAAAAAAAAACTTTTCTGATTTCTTTCCCGGGATCCTTGAGGGGGTGTAACCGAACCGAACCGAACCGAACCGAATAAAAGATTTTCGATTAAATTGCTATTCGATAAAAGTGCCATTCGAAATTTAGATTTTCGATCAAAATGTCATTCGAAATTAAGATTTTCGATCAAAATGTCATTCAAAATTAAGATTTTCGATCAAAATGTCTTTGATAAAGATGTTTTCGATAAACGTGTTTGCGACAAACGAACCGCGACCCAAATTAAATTATAATTATAATTATAATTATGTGGTTTTCAGCTACTTTACTAAAAAGATAATGTCTGATAGAGCCTTTTATTTTGAATTTTAAGGATAAAAAGTGACAGTTTTATCGCTAAAATAAGGATTAAAGAGGGCCCTGTTCTTATAATATATACCAAGGGCTAAAAATGACACTTTTTATTTCAAGGTAAAAAGTTTTTAGCACGAGCGTAGCGAAAGCTACAATTCGTTAAAGGATAAAAATACTCTTTTATAACGAGGTTTATACGTTAATTTTACGCTTTCAGACCGATCTTTTTTTTAACTTATTATTTGATTTATTAATATAGTTAAATTATTTTTTGTTCTGTTTAGTATAATATATAAACATTATTTACAAACGAGGAAAGCTTTCAGTGGCGTATATAGAAAAATGTCAGACAGTTTGGGGGGGGGGGGGGTCGAGACCCCATGAGGCCGTATTTTATGCTGTCTTATGTTTGTATTCATAAAATATGTGGAAAATATCTAGAAACATCTTAGCTTTGGGGGGTGCCTCGGCCCCCCCCAGCCCCCCCCCTTATATACGCCACTGAAAGCTTCTGTCAAGTTGTTTTAAAAATGGCAAAAGTCAGACAGAAGAAAAGTGTGTAAAAATTTAATGTTGGTTCTGTAATGTTTTTTTTGGGGGGGTTTAGGTGTTTTCATTTTTCAGGGGGACGATTAGTTATTGGGGAGGGGGCAAACTTGGCCTTTCCGTTTCTGTAGGGTCGACAATATAATATAACATTTTGTAAACATTGCCGTCGTACATAGTATTTTAGGAAATATTTTGAAGCTTATTCGACCACTTATACCTCGACTAACAGCTCGGGGTCAATTTTTTTTATTTTGGATTACTAAGTAAATAATTTTAAACATTCCTGACTACAAAGGAATACATCCATTGCACTGTGGGACTTTATCGCACCTTTTTGTGCTTCTGCCCCACTGAGCGACGCCGACGTGTCAGAATTAGGGTGACGATAATGACTGGGTAATGATTCCTATGAATCATTAACCTTTACAGGGTCTTTATAATATATAAATTGGTAAAAAAATTTTTTTAAGTCACAAGCTTTTATAAAATGCACTAAAAATTAAAAAATAATTTTCTAACATTCTAATATTATCATAATAATAAAAGCGATGGCCGACTGATGGAAATCTTGACGATGTTAGCACGATAAGATATCCGTATCAATTAAATATCACTATTTGCAAGAATCAATCTAGCAGAAAAATGCAGAGGTACCAAACCCACCCAACCCGACCTAAGATACCCCAGCATTTCTCTGACATAGGTATGGCAATGGCATAACATTGCGGCACATCAAACATATCTTTGATGACCTGCTATGTTGAATATTCTTTAAGTGTTTAGATCACAACTTTAGATTAACTTATGCTTTGATTTGCGGCCATCGCTTTTATTATTATGATAATATTAGAATGTTAGAAAATTATTTTTTAATTTTTAGTGCATTTTATAAAAGCTTGTGACTTAAAAAAAATTTTTACCAATTTATTTTCTACTATTTAGTCTCAGCTATCTACTCTATTAAATGAAAATATTTGTTCAATAACAGAACAGAAGAGTTTATTCTAGATTATAATGAAATCGCTGATCGTGAGTTGTTTGGAAACTCATTTTTCTATTGGGGGGAAGGAGAGAGTGGGGGTAGAGGTAGAAATATATTTTTTGTTTGGGCTGTAGTGCCATCGGACCTTTATGCATATACCAAATTTTATAAAAGTCATTTGAAGTGAAGTGTGTCAAAAACGCATTTTTTATGGAAGGGGGTGAAGGGTAGGGGTGGGGGGACATTTTTTCATTAATGTTGTATTGTCATCGGACCACTATATGTATACCAAATTTCATCCAAATCGGATAATGGGAAGTGTGTCAAAAACGCATTTTTCTATAGATGGGGGTGGGGGTAGGAGTGGTAGGAATGTTTTTTTTCAATGTTGTATTGTCATCGGACCACTATATGTATATCAAATTTCATCCAAATCGGATAATGGGAACGGTGTCAAAAATGTATTTTCTATGGAAGGGGGTGGGGGTATGGATGGTAGGATATTTTACTATATAGTACTATGTGAATACCAAATTTCATTCAAATCGGATAATGGGAAGTGTGTCAAAAACTCATTTTTCTATGAAAGGGGGTGGGGGTAGGGGTGGGAGGATACTTATTTCTTAATATTGTATTGTCATCGGATCACTATATGTACAGTGAAACCTCTCCTTGCGGACACCTCTAATAAGCGGACACTCCCTTTAAGCGGACAAATTTGTTGGGACCAAGCTTTTCCCTATTTCATTACCTGTAAAATTCACTCCTATAACCGGACACTCTAATAACCGGACGCGGACAATTTTTTTTGGTAAAAAAATTCTGAAACCTCCCTTAACCGGACGCGAACCTCTGACAACGGGACGGAACGTTGCACCTCATGGCCATAAATATTATGTAGTATGTTGGCAACAACGCATTCTGCAGCCAGGGAATTACCTCTTTTCGTTTTAATGCGGAGACTAAATACTTCTCTCGTATCTACAACATATTTTATTCGGCGGGACTGTATGTTTAATTTTTATTATTCAGTTGGGCAGTAATAGATCTCTGTGAAGTGGGACCTAGTAAAAAACTTCTTAGTTCACGTGAAAAAATGTAAGTTGTTAACGTTTCGGAGAAGGAACATCTATCAGCACCAAAGATCGCTGAAAAATTTAATATCAGAAAAACTCAAGCAGCAGAAATTGTTAATAAATATATATTAAAATTTCGCAGTTCCCTCTCATAAGCGGACACCTCCAATAAGCGGACAAAATCGACGGAACCGTGAGTGTCCGCTTATAGGAGGTTTCACTGTATACCAAATTTCATCCAAATCGGATAACGGGATGTGTGTCAAAAACAAATTTTTCTATGGAAGGGGGTGGGGGTAGGGGTGGGAGGATATTTTTTTCTTATTGTTGTATTATCATCGGACCACTATCTGTATACCAAATTTTATCCAAATCGGATAACGGGAAGTGTGTCAAAAACACATTTTTCTATAGAAGGGATGGGGGTAGGGGTGGATGGATGTTGTATTGTCATGGGACCACTATGTGTGTACCAAATTTCATCCAAATCGGATAATGGGAAGTGTGTCAAAAACGCTTCACAAGATTTGATAGTTAGTCAGTTAGATAGACAGAACATCTGAAGTTAAATAAAAGCTTGTAAAAATGTTCCCATTTCATCTCTATGAATAAAACAGACGACTCTATGAATAAACAAGTCCGATCTTTCTTTGAAATACAACACTGTCCAAGGCTGACATTTCCATTATTTTCTTGTCAGCCTATATTTTTTGTTTTCAAAATAGTCAAAATTTTAGATCTGTCGGCCCTCGAAACTGTTGCCAATCAAAGTAGAATCAGGCTTGATATAAAGGGGGCTATGAATAGACAAATCATTCACACTGTTCGTACTTGTCAATTATCATTATTGAAATAAAGCCAGGCTCTAATAGTGCCGGGCACAATTTTGACACCTTCACATTGTAATATCAGCTGTGATCTTTCAACACGGCCTTTGTTTACTACATGAACCGGAAAAAATAGATACTTTTAAAGTTTTTATCCAGAGTTGCGGATTTTAAGTGATATCAGGATCATAGATGACCTGTCTGACGAAGCTCTTAACACATATCTTCGGTAAGAAAGGTTGATGATAATTCGTATGTGAGTAAATCTTGCAGCTCTTCTACTCTTGGTCTACTCGTGATCAGTAACTCACCGGGCACATAGTTTAACGGCTATGAGTTTGGCCTGAAATATACGGTCTAGGACAACTGGGCGCCGCCAACTCGGCGCCGCCAACTGGGGCGCCGGGCCAACTCGCTCCGCCAACTGGGCGCCAGCCAACTCGGCGCCGGACTATTTTTTTTTTGATAAAATGTGTAGATGAAAAATAAAATATATTATTTATATAAAAACATCTTAAAAAAATCCTTTACGCAATTTTTTACAAGCTTTTATTTAGCTTCAGATGTTCTGTCTAACTAATTAACTAACTATCTATCAAATCTTGTGAAGCATTTTTGACACACTTCCCATTATCCGATTTGGATGAAATTTGGTACACACGTAGTGGTCCCATGACAATACAATATTAAGAAAAAAATGGCGGATCCAAAATGGCGGATTCTTATTTACTAACCGATTTGTCTCAAACTTGAAATATTACATTGCTTGAGGTCACTTAACAAAATTTTTTCTCAAACTTAAAAAAATTAAAATGGCGGATCCAAAATGGCGGATTTTCTTATTTACCAACCGATTTGTCTCAAACTTGAAATATTACATTGCTTGAGGTCATTTAACAAAATTTTTTACTCAAACTTAAAAAAATCAAAATGGAGGATCCAAAATGGCGAATGTTCTTATTTACCAACTGAAAATGACCTCAAGCAATGTAATATTTCAAGTTTGAGACAAGTCGGTTAGTAAATAAGAAAATCCGCCATTTTGGATCGGCCATTTTGATTTTTTTAAGTTTGAGTAAAAAATTTTGATAAATGACCTCAAGCATTCTAATATTATCATAATAATAATATAATAATATTCTAGATTATAATGAAATCGCTGATCGTGAGTTGTTTGGAAACTCATTTTCTATTTGGGGAAGGAGAGGGTGGGGGGTAGAGGTAGAAATATATTTTTTTTTTGGGCTGTATTGCCATCGGACCTTTATACATATACCAAATTTTATAAAAGTCATTTGAAGTGAAGTGTGTCAAAAACGCATTTTTTTATGGAAGGGGGTGGGGGGTAGGGGTGGGTGGACATTTTTTCATTATTGTTGTATTGTTATCGGACCACTATATGTATACCAAATTTCATCCAAATCGGATAATGGGAAGTGTGTCAAAAACGCATTTTTTTATAGATGAGGGGTGGGGGTAGGAGTGGTAGGATTTTTTTTCAATGTTGTATTGTTATCGGACCACTATATGTATACCAAATTTCATCCAAATCGGATAATGGGAAGGGTGTCAAAAACGCATTTTCTATGGAAGGGGGTGGGGGGTAGGGGTGGGAAGATATTTTTTTCTTATTGTTTTATTATCATCAGACCACTATGTGTATACCAAATTTTATCCAAATCGGATAACGGGAAGTGTGTTAAAAACACATTTTTCTATAGAAGGAGTGGGGGTAGGAGTGGGAGGATATTTTTTTCTCAATGTTGTATTGTCATGGGACCACTACGTGTGTACCAAATTTCATCCAAATCGGATAATGGGAAGTGTGTCAAAAACGCTTCACACGATTTGAATAGTTAGTTAGACAGAACATCTGAATCTAAATAAAAGCTTGTAAAAAATTGCGTAAAGATTTTTTAAAGATGTTTTTATATAAATAATATATTTTATTTTTCATCTACACATTTTGTCAAAAAAAAATTTTTAGTCCAGCGCCGAGTTGGCCGGCGCCCAGTGGGCGGCGCCGAGTTGGCCCGGCGCCCAGTTGGCCCGGCGCCCAGTAGGCGGCGCCCAGTTGGCGGCGCCGAGTTGGCGGCGCCCAGTTGTCCTATTCCGTGAAATATAGTAGCTAATTGGCTGAGATTATGTTTAATCTCGAGTTTTTCTTGGATACTAACAACTCTAGATCCAACTAGAGCATTTTGGATCCCTCAGTATACCAGAGGCTATCGTTATTTAAATAAAATATATTATTTATATAAAAACATCTTAAAAAAATCCTTTACGCAATTTTTTACAAGCTTTTATTTAGCTTCAGATGTTCTGTCTAACTAATTAACTAACTATCTATCAAATCTTGTGAAGCATTTTTGACACACTTCCCATTATCCGATTTGGATGAAATTTGGTACACACGTAGTGGTCCCATGACAATACAATATTAAGAAAAAAATGGCGGATCCAAAATGGCGGATTCTTATTTACTAACCGATTTGTCTCAAACTTGAAATATTACATTGCTTGAGGTCACTTAACAAAATTTTTTCTCAAACTTAAAAAAATTAAAATGGCGGATCCAAAATGGCGGATTTTCTTATTTACCAACCGATTTGTCTCAAACTTGAAATATTACATTGCTTGAGGTCATTTAACAAAATTTTTTACTCAAACTTAAAAAAATCAAAATGGAGGATCCAAAATGGCGAATGTTCTTATTTACCAACTGAAAATGACCTCAAGCAATGTAATATTTCAAGTTTGAGACAAGTCGGTTAGTAAATAAGAAAATCCGCCATTTTGGATCGGCCATTTTGATTTTTTTAAGTTTGAGTAAAAAATTTTGATAAATGACCTCAAGCATTCTAATATTATCATAATAATAATATAATAATATTCTAGATTATAATGAAATCGCTGATCGTGAGTTGTTTGGAAACTCATTTTTCTATTTGGGGAAGGAGAGGGTGGGGGTAGAGGTAGAAATATATTTTTTTTTTGGGCTGTATTGCCATCGGACCTTTATACATATACCAAATTTTATAAAAGTCATTTGAAGTGAAGTGTGTCAAAAACGCATTTTTTTATGGAAGGGGGTGGGGGGTAGGGGTGGGTGGACATTTTTTCATTATTGTTGTATTGTTATCGGACCACTATATGTATACCAAATTTCATCCAAATCGGATAATGGGAAGTGTGTCAAAAACGCATTTTTTTATAGATGAGGGTGGGGGTAGGAGTGGTAGGATTTTTTTTTCAATGTTGTATTGTTATCGGACCACTATATGTATACCAAATTTCATCCAAATCGGATAATGGGAAGGGTGTCAAAAACGCATTTTCTATGGAAGGGGGTGGGGGTAGGGGTGGGAGGATATTTTTTTAATGTTGTATTGTCATCGGACCACTATGTGAATACCAAATTTCATCCAAATCGGATAATGGGAAGTGTGTAAAAAACTCATTTTTCTATTAAAGGGGGTGGGAGTAGAGGTGGGAAGATGTTTTTTTCTTAATATTGTATTGTCATCGGATTACTATACGTATACCAAATTTCATCCAAATCGGATAACGGGATGTGTGTCAAAAACAAATTTTTCTATGGAAGGGGGTGGGGGTAGGGGTGGGAGGATATTTTTTTCTTATTGTTTTATTATCATCAGACCACTATGTGTATACCAAATTTTATCCAAATCGGATAACGGGAAGTGTGTTAAAAACACATTTTTCTATAGAAGGAGTGGGGGTAGGAGTGGGAGGATATTTTTTTCTCAATGTTGTATTGTCATGGGACCACTACGTGTGTACCAAATTTCATCCAAATCGGATAATGGGAAGTGTGTCAAAAACGCTTCACACGATTTGAATAGTTAGTTAGACAGAACATCTGAATCTAAATAAAAGCTTGTAAAAAATTGCGTAAAGGATTTTTTAAAGATGTTTTTATATAAATAATATATTTTATTTTTCATCTACACATTTTGTCAAAAAAAAATTTTTAGTCCAGCGCCGAGTTGGCCGGCGCCCAGTGGGCGGCGCCGAGTTGGCCCGGCGCCCAGTTGGCCCGGCGCCCAGTAGGCGGCGCCCAGTTGGCGGCGCCGAGTTGGCGGCGCCCAGTTGTCCTATTCCGTGAAATATAGTAGCTAATTGGCTGAGATTATGTTTAATCTCGAGTTTTTCTTGGATACTAACAACTCTAGATCCAACTAGAGCATTTTGGATCCCTCAGTATACCAGAGGCTATCGTTATTTTTGAAATTGGTCCTGTTGTTTGACCTGCCCTCCCTCTCCGGGGAATAATCTTGTATAGCTTTGGGCATGACGTCGGATATTATTTCTAGAGTTGCGTCCAACAGAACTCTATTTGGAAAGTAAGATGATTCATTATTAGATTAGGCATTGAAGAGTTTTTTTAATACAATAATATCGTTATAGTTTTTGCAGTCATCTGAAATGCTCCTAATACGGGGTTCTATCGATTTCATGAAATTTTGCTTCATTCTGCCCTTCAAAAGTTATCCAAATTCATATAAAATCTTCCTGGTATAATTTCAACCCTACTGACAGAGAAACGGCGCGGCTCTTTGCGCTCCGAGCACAAAGTATTTGTTTTCTGACCGACCCAGCCCAGGTGGATGGACGACACCTGATTGGCAGATTTTTTTGAGATGCGCTTGTAATTGCTTTCAGGTGTTCTTTGCGGGACCCCTTTACTCGGCAGTATGCAGAGTTAGAAAATAAATCAGTGTCGTTTCTGTAGGTATAGGAATAGAAAGTTTTATTATCTATTTTTATTTCTTTAGTTTACGCCATAATTAAATGAAATAATTTTCATGAGTATATCTACCGCCGCCCATGTCACTTTCTTTAAAGGATATGCCGATTGATGGGCTTTAACCTTTGTTCAACTGACTTTGCAAAAACTGTACTACTGTTACATGTTAATGACGGCCGCGCATTGAAATAAAATAGAGGATCGCCTTTTCTAACCAGAGACATTGGAGAGGATTAGATTAGCCTTCCTCCCTGTGCTAATGAATAAGCCATTCATTTATAACTGAAAAATTATGAATCACTGAAATATGTTCTTTGACTGAATTTTTCTTAAAACGACTTAAAATTTTAGTCGCTAACATTCTTAGAAAAATACGTACCTTTATTAAAAACTTCAACACCAACACAAAGAAAATAAAAAGCGCCCGATAAAAATAAAACCACTGTTTCAAGCCATGTGTGGTGGATGACGGGATGCCTACCGTAATGACCAGACTTAACTATCGATCGGTTTTAACAGACTAGGCCACGCGGTGTGGTCTAATACACAGAAATGATTCGTGTCAATGGAATACTTCTTTATTTTAGATTTTAAACAAAGGATTGTTTTAAGATTATTCCTCTAATACTTTTAGTAACTAAAAATTCAAGTATTTATCGCTTGGCAATCTTGTAGTAGGCAAAAAAGTAAATGATTTTTCCTTTTTTATTCTCACCAGTCTATTTAGTAAGCTGGTATCGGAGAAAAATTTAGGGGAACGTAACCTCAATGTAATTTTTAAGCTTTTCACTAAAATATTAACAGATAGACTAACAATAAAATTTGACGGATATCAATCAAAAGAACAAGTAGGCTTCAGAAAAGCTTTCAGTACTGTTGACCACCCATTAACCATGAAAATCCTAATATAACGAGCCAACGAATATAACATTCCACTATATATTGCGTTTATAGACTTTGAAAAAGCTTTCGATGGCATTGAGCACTGGGCAATAAAAGCATCTTGAATTAATAGCCGACTAGATCACAGATACACAGATTTAATAGCTATCATCAAAGAAATAATGTTTTTTCTTCGATGCCAATATATATATATATATAGCGAAATAACAACATCAATCAAAATCCACGAAGGAATCAAGCCAGTCCGCATAAAAAAGGTATCAGACAGGGTGACACAATATCCCCTAGCCTATTTAAGCAGGCCCAAGAAGATGTTTTTAAAAACTTAGATTGGGAAGAAATAGGCATCGGTAATAATAAAGATAATATCGCCTTAGTTACAGATAAGAAAGAAGAACTGATAAAAATGCTGAAAGAACTGGATGCAGCAGCTAAACATATAGGCTTGAGTATGAACTACACTAAAACTAAAATCATAACAAACAGAGATGAAGATATCACGATCAGAATAAACCAAGAGAAAATAGAGCAAGTGGAGGAAATTATTAAACTAAAAAAAGAAAACCAAACAGCTGAAATCAAGAGACGCGTAAGATAGGCCTGGGCGGCATTCGTTAAATTAAGCTACATTTAAAAAAATAAAAAATATCTACAGTATCTCAAAACGAAAGTGTATATAACCAATGCATCCTTTCTGTACTTACCTATGGATCCCACCTGGACACTTACAAAATCAAACATGGATAAGGTAATAAAAGCTCAAGGATCAATGGAAAGACAAATGTTACATGTAAACTAACAGATAGAAAAAGGAATGAATGGATAAAAAATAAAACCAAAGTATGGGATGTCAGAGGAGAAGTAGCAAAATTAAAACGGAAATTTGCTTCAGATAGAAAGACGATCGATGGAACAAATGTATTGTAAACTGGAGACCTTGGAAAAATAAAAGAATTAGGGGAAGACCCCAAATGAGATGGGCGGACGATTTGAAGAAACATGCGGGAACTAGATGAATGAACACGGCGACAGACAGGGAAGAGTGAAAGATATTGGGAGAGGCCTATGTCCAAAGATCGATCGAAAAAGGCTAAAGATAGATAGATAGAACCACAAGATGGCCGACTGTGTTTTAAATGGTGCTAAAATATAGGTAAAAACAAATGAAGGACCACCCTAATTATTAGGTGAATAGGGAGACCATAGCACTAATTAATAAATCGATTAATTGTTATAAAAATATAGATCGTATTGCGTCAAAATTGACCCTGACTTACCTTGAAATTCCTCCGACTCATGGCGAGGGGGCGCGCAGGTATCATCGATACTTTGAATGCCATTTCGCGCGCGCAATTCAAAATGTAAATTGAACAAAAAAACTTTACCAAAAATTGTAAAAGGCAAATTATAAAAAAACATAAAAAATTCTCTTTTGGAAAATATCTTTCCCAATTCCAAACAGACTGACAGATCCGCATCGCGCCCCCATGAAACTCGGCTGCACCTTCGTCCAAAAGCTATCTACCCTCCTCCCATATCTCTGTTTCTAAATTTTGAACTGGTCGATGCAGATATCGGTAAAGTAGCAGAGAGCATATTGTTTTGTTTCCACGATTCGGCCGCATATATTTTTCCAAAAACCGTATCATTGTGTCGAATTTCCGCAATTTGGACTCGGGCGATAATGGGAGCAAAATGGGGAAAATCCGGCGTGCCTCGACCGAATATTTTTCCTGTTTTCTCCCCATAGTGCTATTTGATGGGCTTGCTGTTTAGGCCGTTGAACTTCCAATAGTTAAAGTGGCCTCTAGGCGAAGTTAAAGCAAAAAGCGTCCCTATCTTGCTTGTCCGCATTTCCTAGTTCTCCAGGACGTTTTTAGTTTTTTCTGTCTTGTAAGCTTAAATTGCAGTACTTTAATTAAGGTATTACGTGGTGCAAGATGACTACAACTGCTTCCCGTGTCTAATAAACCGGAGTAGGTCCTAAAATAACTCCTAATACGGGGTTCTATCGATTTCATGAAATTTTGCTTCATTCTGCCCTTCAAAAGTTATCCAAATTCATATAATTTCAACCTTACCGACAGAGAAAAGGCGAGGCTCTTTGCGGTCCAACCACAAAGTATTTGTTTTCCGACCGACCAAGGCCAGGTGGATGGACGGCACCTGATTGGCAGATTTTTTTGAGATGCGCTTTTAATTGCTTTCAGGTGTTTGTTTCAGGACCCCTTTAGTCGGCAGTATGCAGAGTTAGAAAATAAATCAGTGTCGTTTCTGTAGGTGTAGGAATAGAAAGTTTTATTATCTATTTTTATTTCTTTAGTCTACGCCATAATTAAATGAAACAATTTTTATTAGTATATCTACCGCCGCCCATGTCATTTTCTTTAAAGGATATGCCGATGGTCGGCTTTTATCTTTGTTCAACTGACTTTGCAAAAACTATACCTTCCTAGCTAGCCTATTAGCACACTTCAACTGAAGCCATGATATATCAGGCCTGAAAACAGTTTTTTTGTAAATATCCCGGCAACTAAAGCGCCTACGCAGTTTTTGGTTATAACAGCAATTACTGATCAAAATGTAGTCTACTATATTCCTAAAACCGCATATTGATGCGATGCTCCGTTAAAAGGCATTGAGGTATTTTGACAAGAATCTAATTGGCTTGTTAGAGTGCTGAACACTATTTTAATACTAATACACTAATAAATACGGTTTTGCATTTTCATGAATCAGGTTATTGGGTAATTTTGTACCCAACTGCGACTAGTAGATACAAGTAGATTTAGCAGTTGGGTCTTTTTTTGTTTCCAATTGTTGGGTTTTATTCTTATTCAGCCTTATAGAAACCACTATGCATGCGGAAAGTACGTGTAGATTTTCTATGGACGCGAACAGTGTTACCTTCCATTTTTTGTATTTCTTTAAGGTACCTAATTATTACCTAAATCATGTATTTGTTTCAAATATTGAGCTATGCCCAAAGGATAGATAGGTGCGTTTCTACAAACATTGAGTGAATGTGGTGGAGGGGAGTGGAAGGAAGAACTAGTAAAATGGTGTTAAAAAAATCTTAAAGCATGGGCAGAAAGAATTTTTGAAATCGCTCTAAATTTGTGAAAGTTATAGCTACAACTATTACTAATAATGAGGGCCGGGAGGATTGAGGGAGAGGGAGGGGGAACTAGTAAAATGGTTTTTGAAGATGGTGGCGGGGAATGACAGGAGGGGAGATAGGTGGGAGCAGAGAAGACTACAAAGTAATTAGAGCAAATTGGAGGACATTTGCAATTATTGGTAATCAAAGGAATTTCATTAAAATCGCCTAAAATTTAGGTAATTTTTATGCCTTAAAGCCTACATCAAGTGACAAAATGACGTCTAACAACCGTCATGTTGATTCCTCTTCAAAAAACGACACCTTTTTTGTCAAAATCGGTTCAGCCATTTTCCTCTAGCGCGACACAAACATTACCCTTCCTTTCGCCATGCTGCAGTTGGGTAAAAAAGTATTTAAAAGGCCATTTTTTCCTTCTAAATAAGATATGTAAACCTGCACATCGGGCGTTTTAAATCTTTAAAAAATAAGGAAAAAAGGACACTTCTGCTTACCACGGGCGCTCGTACTTAAATTTATTACCGTACTTAAGACGGTCTTCCGTTATGGGATTTTTGCAAATTATTATGGGAAAATTTACATTATTACCCTCAAAAGCTTTCGTCTATGTTTATGAAAACTTAAATAGAAAATGAAGAGAAGATTCTTGTCGCAAAAAACTAATTATATCACAGTAGTTATATGATAAGGCTTTTACCCTAAGGACACTTATCATTAAGGCAAGCTTGACAGGAAGCGATGCCTGACATTAATTTTCTATTTTTTGGTTATTATTGTTGACATATTTTCCTCGGTTTCGCATTGGCGCGGCGGCTCGGTTTAAACTAAAAGATGTTGTTTTACACAGTCTGAAGGTACCTAAACACTACTATTATTAAATGGATCTTTGGACTGTGTTAAAAAATCAATGTCAGGCTTCGCTACCTATAAAGCTTGCTTTACGATAAGTGACCTTATTTTAACCTATGTTTATTTTAGCCTATTTCTGGCTGCACTCCACGAATGAGATCCTAATGTCACAGTAGAAGTTCATCCCTGTTTTAACCCCTACTTTCCATCTTTTCCTAACCTAAAGGCACTATCTTCAAAATGGTCTGAACATAGAGTTGTATATTATATACTGATTTTTAATAAAATTGTTTTATTTTAAGATATTATACAGAACTTTAAATGCTACTACATACATCGTGCCACATAACACACACACACACCCCATTATAGGACTTTTATTATTAAAAAACCATCTTTATGAGTGCGAGAAAGTGACACTTTTTGAATTAAAATAAGTGTAGGTAAAATCGCACGGTCGTAGAAATCTATCGTGACGCTACTGAATTTTCTCGCAAAAACTATCCGTCAAGGCGACTGATACCCATAAAATGTTGTTTTCTCATCGATTTTTTTCCTCTTTTGCACATAAACAATGTTGCACCATGGTTGAACTCAAATAGTAACTTCTAAACTTGTTTTTAAACGTTATTAGGATTTTTTTTTGTAAAATCGCGCACTAAAATCAAAAAAATTTCACCAGTTGCACCTGTCAAAAACGACAAGCAGGTAAGATCAACTCAAAATACGGCAGGTGGATTAAAATTAGCCAGCTGCAAGAGATAAAAGTACCCAAATATTATCCGGGGTGATATTGGCATGCAAGAATCAGTCCATCCTTTTCCATTTCACAACTTCAGTAACTTCTATCTATTTTTTTAATGTATAAGAATATCTGCACATAGAAACAGAATTACACAGGGTCAACAAAAAATGCTTTCTAAGACCCTTTCAGGGCCTTATTCAACTCAATGGCGAGTAGTTATATGATAGGGCTTTTAACCTGACTACGTTTATTATTATTTATATATTCATATACTCATTAAAATAAGTCCTACTTTCTGGGCTCCACGCCGTGACTGAGATCCATGTCATGGTAGAAATTCATTGATTTCGTATCCATCCTATATCAGTCGCCTGAAATTCAAACTCACTTGACACTGTAGGTTACATTACCCGTGTGCGTGCAAGGGCTGAAAAATAACGGAATTTCCTTCGATAGGTCGCCGGTATTGGCTTCACAAGCACATTTAAAAATAAATGTCGGTATTGACGATTGAAAATGGAAAGTTACGATACATATGGAATTTTATATGAAAAGGCACCTACCTCGGACTCTCTTGCAGCTCCAGTCGACGTTTAAACGTCCAGTTTTTTCACCTCAAATTCACTTTTTTCGGGAACGTGATTTTGCTAGTGTCTTGTTGTGACGGTGGTTCTTTGCGCACTCATGGCGGCGCTGCTTGTCTTCCACGTGTCCGGTGCCGTGAAACCCCATATGCATATTTTAGAGCGCGAAAATTTAAATTATTTTAAACGCGCAGAAAAGGAAAAGAAAATGAAAATTAGGAAATTTCTTGCTTGCACCAACATTTTCCGGCCGCCAAAACACGTGTGTTTTTACTTAGTTAAGAAAAGGAAAGGAAAAAAAATTAAATAGTATTCGCCTATTAGCAATTAAACGATACAATTTAACATTAACCCAAATATGCATTAAATTATGCATGTAAATTAAAATTAAAAGAAAAGAAAAAATACTTAGAAAAAATTAAGAAAGAAAAAGAAAATTTTGCCTTATGCGTCGGGCATAGGCAAAGGACATAGTTTCACTACTGGTCGACGATATGTTCCTGTAGCTGTTTTAACGGTCACAACACGAATATGACCGTCTGAGCCAGGGTGACGTCGACAATTCGCCCAACAGCCCATTGCAATGGCGGTTTTTGTTCATTCTTTACCACGACTAAAGTATTTAGTTTAATATTGTTAGAAGCCTCTGTCCATTTAGAGCGCTGTTGCAAGGTGTTTAGGTACTCCAAGTTCCAGCGTTTCCAAAAATCGGACTGGAGCCTTTGCACCAGCTGCCAGCGGGACAGGGTGTTCAACTTGGAATCCGAAAATTCGGGTTCTGGTACGGAATTCAACGGTTCCAGGGTAAGAAAATGACCAGGGGTCAGTGGAAGAAAGTCATTCGGATCCATACTTTGGGCATATAGAGGCCGGCTGTTTAGTATGGATTCGACCTGACACAAAAAAGTAAAAAACTCTTCATAGGTTAACCGTTGCTCACCTATTACACGTTTTAAATTTGCCTTGGTGGATTTAACTCCTGCCTCAGCTAGTCCGTTTAGGTGCGGACTACCAGGACTTGAAAAATGCCAGGTAATTTTTAGACTGTGACATGCTTCCTGGGAGTACTGTTTGAGTAAACGATCAGCTCCCAAGAACGCGCTACCACAATCTGAGTAAATGTCAGAGATTCTTCCTCTTCTTGCCACAAATCTCTTAAAAGCCGCAAGAAAGGTAGGGGTGGAAATATCGGAGGTAAGTTCTAGGTGAACTGCCTTTGTTGCGGAGCAGACTAAGACAAGAATATAACCTTTGGATACCTTTGCACCTCGGTACTTTCCCATTGTAATTGGAAAGGGACCACAATAATCTATGGCAACATGTGAAAATGCTTTTACTTGAGAGATGCGTTGAGCAGGCAAGTTGCCCATGATTTGTACGGAAGGTTTAGGATTTAATCGATAGCATAAAATGCAATGAGAAGTTACGCTCTCGATTGCATAGCGAGGGGAAAGGATCCAAAATTGTTGTCTCAAGAGGTAATGCAACGTTTTTTGACCGGGATGACAGTACCTTTTGTGAGTGTACTCAATGACAAGTTGAGTAAGACGGTGAGAACGTGGTAAAAGTAAAGGGTGTTTTGCTGAATAAGAGAGTTCGGAAGAATGTGGTAATCGACCCCCCACTCTTAAGCAGCCTTGTGTATCTAGAAAAAGTGAAAGTTTACGAAATTGTTTAGGAAGTAGCTTTGCGTCATTCAAACGTGAAATGAGATCAGCAAAGATGGAACGTTGAACATGCCGAACGAGAACAATAAGAGAATGTTGAAGTTCTACTTCGGTAATATTTTCGTTAGGATATTTAGATTTCTTTTCGGTAAGGCGAAAAATATAGGAAATTATGCGTTGAATTTTCTCTAGGGAAGAGTAACGAGAAAGAAAAGTATCAAGCATGTGTGGTTCAACTGTGCATGTTTGAAATACTGATTTTCGTTCTTCCAGAATAACCTCGTTTTCCGGAGGGTCTGGACAGCGAAAATCATCAGGCCAGCTCTCTTTTGGTAGCCTAAGAAAACAAGGACCTTCCCAATACAAGTCATGTTTGACAAGTTGATTAGGCATAAGACCGCGCGAAGCACAGTCGGCTGGATTTAGCGCTGATGGAATATATTTCCAGGCCGTAGGAGAAATGGTTTCTTGAATGTGACAGATACGGTTTGCCACAAACGTTTTAAACCTGTGAGGTGAAGCCGCCAACCAGCATAGAACCACTTGGGAATCACACCATGCACAGATTTGGTTGAAGTTAAGAATATCTGAATAAGTGTTTCGAATAAAGGAAATTAGGTCGCAAAGTAAAGTGGCACCAAGAAGCTCCAGTCGCGGAAGACTGACTGTTTTCACTGGTGCGACCTTAGATTTGGCCATTACAAGAAAGGTATGGATTTCTCCGGATACTGACTCCATTCTGAAATAGACCGTAGCCGCGTAACCTATCATAGAGGCGTCTGAAAAGCCGTGAAGTTCAATGCTACGTGGTTGATCAATGGAAAGGCGTCTAGGTAAATGAATATTTGAAAGATTTGGAAGTTCGGTTCGAAATTGATTCCAAACATTTACGATATGCGGAGGAGGCTGAGAATCCCAGTCCAGCTTCTCCTTCCACAGATCTTGCATGAGATGCTTAGCAAGTAAAGAAACGGGAGAACAGAAACCTAAGGGATCAAAAATTTTCATGATTTGAGATAAGATACCTCGCTTGGTGCATGGTTTATCTTCTGGTACGACCAAGTAGGTAAACGAATCTGAGATAGGATTCCATTGGAGACCTAATATTTTTACAAAATTAGGTTCGGACTTGTCGAAACGAATGGACATTTGTGTTTCTGATTCTGAGAATGAGGAGAGAAGTTCCGGACTGTTGCTCGCCCATTTTTTAAGTTCAAATTCTCCTAGGCGCAACAGGGAGATTAACTCCGACTGAAGTTCTTTGGCAGAGGCCACAGAATCCTGCCCAGTGAGCACGTCGTCGACGTAAATGTCTTTAAGAAGCACCTTGGAAGCATTAGGATACCTTTCAGACTCAAGTTTAGCTAGTTCTTGTATAGTACGAATAGCTAAGTAAGGTGATGACTTAAGTCCATAAACAACTGTTCTTAAGGAGTAGGTTTGGACAGGATCATCCTCAGAAAATCTCCATAGAATATTTTGATAACGCGTGTGCTCAGGAATAATTAAAATCTGTCGGAACATTTTTACTATGTCAGTAACAAAGGCTACAGCATGAATTCGAAAATTAAGCAAAATTTCACGGACATCATTTTGCAGTTTAGGACCTGCGCACAACGTCTCGTTGAGTGAGACACCTCTGGGACTACGTTGAGACCCATCAAAGACCACTCTTATCTTCCCAGTGTTCCAGACACTGTGATGAGGGATAAAGTAGGAATTATCCAAGACATCTTTAGATATAGGCGTAGGAATAGGTATCATGTGACCAGTGTCTAAATAATCTTGCATAAAATCTTTGTAAGCTTGATAATTAGCTGAGTCTTTGAGAAGTCTAGCTTCCTGAAGCTTGAAACGTTTTAAAGCGATTGGATAGGTGTCACCCAACTGGGGTTCTAAGTTTATGAAAGGTAATGGAACGACGAATCTACCTGATTCGTTGCGTGAAAATAATTTTTCGCACATAATATCCTCAGGACTGTGATGAACCTTATGTGGAACCTGCTCTATCTCCCAGAAGCGCTCTAGGCAGATATCCAGAGATGGTTCGATGGAAGTGTAACAGCTTATGAGTGATTGTGGATTTTGTTGCTTTGAAGTTTCAACTTTACCAATCAGCACATAGCCAAAGATGCTATTAAAAGCACTAGGTTGTCCACGCTCTCCGTGGATAACTCCCTCTTGTAAGAGATGCGGAAAAAGTTCACAACCTACTAGGACATCAATGGAACTTGGTATATGGAAGTTTTGATCAGAAAGTTTGATATTGCGAATGTGATTCCACTTGCTCGAGTCGACAGCGCAAGAAGGAATCTCTGTACAAAGTTTTGGAAGTACTAAAGCCTCAAAATCAAAGGTAGGTCCCGCTTGACCTTGAGGTTTGATAAGACATTTCGTCTTACCTTTGGTATTGGAAGATGTCATTTGATTTAAGCCTTGAATAGAAGTAGAAAAGAAGCTTTTCGAAAGACCTAAACGATTTAGACATTTTTCTGAAATAAAGTTTGCCTCTGAGGCCGAATCGAGTAAGATACGAACTGGTTGGTAATGTCCCCTGGAGTCTAACATGTCAGCTACAACGGTAGAAAGTAGAAAAGTGGAATGTTTGGAAATCATTGTTGCATGACAGTTTGTGGAATGGCTTCCTGACATAGGGGTGCTATTGGAATTGGAAAGTGGAATATTAACGTTCTCTGGAGGATAAGAATCAACACTCACAGAGGGCGCTACTGGTTGTGGAACGTGAAGAAGACTGTGGTGCCTAGCTCCACACGTAAAGCAGTTGTAGGAGGAGGGGCAATTCACGGTCTGGTGAGCAAAATGTAAGCAATTTTGACATAGATTCACCTGCCGAACATAACCCATCCTTTCCTGTGGACTTTTGTTTTGAAATTCGATACATTTCGATAATGCGTGATTCGAAGAACATAGGTAGCATTTTATTTTTGGATTAAAAGTTCTGTTCTGATTATTTTGTATTTGAGGGTTGCTGCGTTGATTGCTATTTTGTAAAGTATTTTGTTGATTTCTTGAATTTGAACTTTGATTTGAAATAGTTGTATTGAAAGCAGAAGGTGAATTAAAATTATTAAAACTGTTTCTCTGAAAACTGTTCTGTTGAGAATTACGCGTAGTTTGAGGTTGTCTAGGGGTTTGATTTTGCCTACTAAAACTGGGCATTTGCACTACAGATTCGAGCGCAACGCAATGATTTTCTATAAACGTGTAAAGATCAGTGTAGGACGGAATTTCTGAATTGTTTTTCTCTCTACTATAGTAAAGTTCGAAATCAGTCCTCATCTTGACTTCAAGTTTTGAGAGCAACATGTTAAAAGTAAGAAAGTCCCATTCTTTTGTAGGAAAACCAAGCTCATTTAAGATGGCTAGATTCTCAGAAAATGTATCCAACATGGAACGTAATTCTTTCCCAGAACTGGATTTAGTTGAAAGAAAGTTAATAGCATTCAAAGCGGTAGTAGCAATAATTCGTTTATTTTGATACCTCTTTACTAAGGTTTCATACGCAATGTGATAATTGCTATCTGCGAGGGGAATGGTTTTTACTAGAGAAAGGGCTTCATTCAGAACAGAACTCCGCAATTGTTGAAATTTCTCTATATCACTTAAATCAGAATTTTGATGTACCATGACTTTAAATAAGTCAAACCAGTGTTGCCAGTCTTTATAATTACCATTGAAAATTGGCAACCGTGGTTGTGGAAATGATCTTGTATTTGACCTCTGAACAATATTTTGTTGGTTAGGGTTGCTTACGTAATTGGCAGGGTTGGCCCTAAAAAGGTCGTAGTAAATACCCTTACATTCATAATAAAGGTTGTCAAAGTCTTTTCTAGTTTTGTCCTGCTCGTCAAATGAAAGTTTAAACTCTTCGAGAGAGCCAATAATTTGGTTATGAAAATTATAGAATTGAGCATGACATTCTTCGACGTCTTCATATCTGGATTTAAACAAAAATTGAAACGCTGTATCCGACTTCGCTTTCAAAGCTACCTCGTGAGCTTCCGCCATTTGGTTGAAGCTCAAAAGCCTTTTGTCGCAAAGTTTTTTCTGTTTTTGCGTAGACATTTTTGTTTTTGAAAGTTAATTTGGTTTTAAAATTACCCAAAAAAATGCTTAAAATATAGCTTAAAATATAACCCGAATTTTAGCAAAAATTAAACAATTTTATTATTTTAATTTTATTAACTTTTTTCGAAAATTTTGAAATGAAATGTTTGTAAGTTTGTCTGTATGTTATTATTTGAACATATCCCTTAAAAAAAACTTTTATGTCTCACCAAGGATTGAACCCCGCACCTTTCGATTCCAAGTCGCACACTCTGTGCATACGACCAGCGGTCCGTCTGAAAGTTTTTAACAAACCTCGGTATTTGAAGAAACAACGCGCGCAACGTGAGACCTTGGTGACGACGAAACACTTGCACCTGCGCGTTAACGCCGCGACACCTGTAAAATCGATAATTAGAAAAGTAGGTGGAAGAACCGCCTTAAAATTTTCACTTTCGGCGTATTGACGCCACTTTTACTGAAAATGTAATGAACAAAGCGATCAACTTTCTTTGATGAACTAGTAAACTATACGAAATATGTGCATTGGCTATAGGTATTTTTGAACGGTAATAAACACTTCGCTCAACTTTGAAGGAACATATCCCCAACAGGTGGTAAAACAATATGGTCTGTTTCGAATTGAAATTGAAATAAATTTTGAAATTTGAAATAGAAAATAGAAATTTGGAATTTTTGTAGGAAATTGCTGAACCACAGGAGTCTAGGTAGTTTGGAAAACTATTAATCCGGCTCGAAGGACCATTAAATGTGCGTGCAAGGGCTGAAAAATAACGGAATTTCCTTCGATAGGTCGCCGGTATTGGCTTCACAAGCACATTTAAAAATAAATGTCGGTATTGACGATTGAAAATGGAAAGTTACGATACATATGGAATTTTATATGAAAAGGCACCTACCTCGGACTCTCTTGCAGCTCCAGTCGACGTTTAAACGTCCAGTTTTTTCACCTCAAATTCACTTTTTTCGGGAACGTGATTTTGCTAGTGTCTTGTTGTGACGGTGGTTCTTTGCGCACTCATGGCGGCGCTGCTTGTCTTCCACGTGTCCGGTGCCGTGAAACCCCATATGCATATTTTAGAGCGCAAAAATTTAAATTATTTTAAACGCGCAGAAAAGGAAAAGAAAATGAAAATTAGGAAATTTCTTGCTTGCACCAACAACCCGGACGGGATCGCTACCCGGACGGGAGTTTATAATTTATCGGTATCTACAAAAATAAATCTAACTCGGGTTTATCCCATAAAAGCTTTTTAATCAAAGGTATTTCAGATGCCAGATTTTGAATGTCCTGTAAATCCACTCATGCTTCATACTATGACGTGAACACATCATATATTCCGTATGTGGAACACACCTAAGTAGCAATAAGTCGTTGACGAAACGTCTTAAATCGCCTGCCAACGTTGCGTCTAAACTATGACTCTGAGTCAAGCTCCACCATGTTTTGAACGAACTTAGTGGATGGTTTTTTGGTCGAATAGACGTCGCGAGGGTTGTGCCATATACTGACTAAATGATATTGATCATCTCTACGCAGATGAATAATTGTTCGAACCATATCAGTCAAGCCCACGACTGCGGCACAATGTCCAAAAAACGTTGAGTTTTGAACCAGAAAATGTAGTATATATTTTGGACCTGAAAAACGTTTTGTAAACGTCGTTATCACGACTAAAAATATTCCCCAAATATTTGATTTAAAAGAAATGGTCTCGAACTGTTACGAAAATTATATCAAGTAGGGAAACGTTGAGAAATCTTAGTTTTGTCAATGTGTGTCATAGTCAATCACACAACCACTCATAACCTTTTACACAACGTTTACGTTCAGTGCGGCTTTGGTTTTCACATTTTCCACGACTAGTGAATGATATTTGGGCACTAGCGGCCGAATTGGGACACCCGGACTAATTTTTTAAGCTGGCGTATGTACAGCTTAAAAAATTCTCCCTTTTCTATTCCCCAAGGTGCTTATCCTCTTTGTATGTGACACTAACCTTATTGTTTTATTTTGTTTTTCAGGAAAATTGCGAAGAATTTGAGCAGATAGTTACAGCACAATGTGAGGCACTTATTCGGGCTGTTCAAATTAGAAGGGACCAACTTATAGACTGTATTAGGTGCGTATCTTTCAAGTTTAATTAATTTTACCAACCAAAATAGGTTTTTTTACCAAACAAAAGAAGTATAAAAAATTTTAAATATGTTTTTTTCACATTTTGATCTACCAATTTTAAATAAAACTATGAAAAACTAAATAACCACTGTACAACCCTGAAATATTCTTGGCAGTGATTTCATAAATGTATTTTTTCGTTCTAGACAAGATAAAGAAGTTAGAGTTAGAGCACTCAAGGAACAAGTAGGCACGTGTACCTCAAGACTGCAACAGACCACCGCTTTACTGCAGTTTTGTATAGAGGCATTAAAAGAAAACGACAGCTCAGCTTTCTTACAAGTAAGTGACAACTCAGTTTGTAGGCCCTGTTCTTTTATATCTATATGTATTAAATTGATGAAAAACAAATTTGAGTTGATAATCCGATTAATTTATATGTTTTTTAAATGTTTCATAGGGCCCCCTGACATAATTTGTTTTGTTTAAACTAACCCATAGAAGGCCCCCGTCTAGGGTTTCCAACCGTACTAATGTAACGCCAAGGTTAGGGGTGCTTTAGTCGAGAGGTATATTTATACAACTTGTCCCTTTCAATTTTCCGACACAAAATTGTCTTCGCAAATTAAAATGATAGAGTCTAAAAAAAGACGTTGTAGGTCATACAATATTGTGAAATTAACTCAATGGTAACACATACATAACCGTCCGTAAACATATCAGTAGACTTATTCCAATAGTCTAAATGTCTGTAAATACTTAATGCACTATCAAAAGTTCAAAATCAATCTCCATCTTTTCATCTTTACTATAATTACTAATCCTTATTTACGTCTACTGCAATTAAATAAACGGTAATATTTTCATTTTAAATTAATGTTCAAATAGTTTAAAACGCAATATTTTCCTTTTAAATCAATGTTCAAATAGTTTAAAACGCAATATTTTCCTTTTAAATCAATGTTCAAATAGTTTTAACTTACTTTCTGCCATCGAATCACTAAAATATATATTTTATTATAGGCAACTTATTCTAGAGTTCAAAAACTCTAGAATTTCTTTAAGACTACATTTTTATAGAAATTGTTTAACTCATCTTTTATTTTTTACTGATTCACTTTAATTTTAACTTTTTAAGACTTTTCACATTTTGGCTGCAACTTTATTTATTAATAAAATAAACCATCACATAATGTCATTTTATGTAACAGTTTCCTGAAAACAACAAAAACGCTTAAAAAACACGGGAAGAAGCAGGTTCGATTTAAAGGTATGTGTATATATTTTGAGGAAGGTGTCCTTACTCAAGATATGTCAGTTTTTTCTGCCACTAAAGAGAAACCTGCCGACCCTTCAGTATGGCAGAATATTTGTAAAAATACCGGAAATAATTTACCAAATTTACTTAAAATTACTTCATTCCTGCAACATCGACGTTTACAGAAATAATTTTTTCACTTATTAATTTGAAGTGGTGAACAATGAAAATGAGCTTTTGGTCTACGTTAATTTAAATGTTACATGTGATAAAGCATATGATACTTTTTTGTTAAAAGATGGAAGAGGTGTAAAAAAATATAGTTTTTGCAACTATAAATAAGTAGAATTTTGGGTTGCCTTTTTTCCCATAAAGGACTATATATTTTTAGGTGCACTATATTTTTTTGTTTTATATTGAAAAATACTATATTTATCTTAAAAAAGTTGGCAACCCTACCCGTAACCCACTTTCCTGAAGTTTTCATAGATACTTGCCTATAGCTACAAAGCTATTACTATCAATATTGCCAATATCGGGAACGGTTTCATGCTTGTTTTGTTTACCTGCAAATCCCTAATTGGCCCGCTGTACCATAATGATAACCACAAAATGTTTCTCCGGCTCTCAATTTAGTGCAGGGCGAACCCCAACTTTTTTGGTACTGTAGGCAAGATAATGAAATTGCATTGTGGTACTCTCCTAGATGGAGCACTTTTTACTAGATGTGTAGTGAGTTGAGGTCGCAGCCCACGAGAAAGACCGACCCGGGCGCGGAAATATCACGTGACCGTAGGAGGGTCACAAAAGAACGACTCCCGGCCAGCTGTCATTATAAAACATGTGTGTTTTCAGTTTTGGTATGTTTGTTTACGTCGATTTTTTTTAAATTCGGGCATGAATTTTATGTGAATTTTATCAAAGTTATTAAAATAACGCAGCCCACGAAAAAGACAACAATGCCGCGAACGTGTAGTGTTGTTGGTTGTCGGTTCAACTATAAAACTGAAACCGAATATGTGTCAACTTTTAATTTGCCAGTGAATAAACAAATGGATAAAATTTGTAAAAATTAAGTATCTTAAAACGTCCATAAGTTTGCATCAAACATTTTCCTAACGAGCAGGTTATTTGGTTTGATAAGTGTGGTGTAAATGGAGAGTGTTGAAAATGTTTCGAAATACCTAAGTAGACAACCTGTATCTACTGTTCGATTAGCTGATGTTGAGAGGCAACAACTGGAAACTGCAATACAAGAAAGTCTTGAAACACTTTCAGCTCATAAGAAATCAAAAGTTTTGTCAAATATTGAGGACATTTCAAAATTTTATTGTTCTAATACTAAAATAAACAAACATTGGATTTTTACCCAAGAATGTGACACAGTCTGCCTGTGCCTGATGACATTTTTGAACAATAATCCATCACTGTTAGCATCTCTAGTTGTTGAGGGAAATCTATCATTTTTTGTATATGTTAACAATCCATACCATACCAAAAAACAAACTGCCAAAAAAAAATGGAGTTTTATTTTTGGACAGCACCGAATACACTTGAAGAGCTAATGCAGTTTATTGAATTGAAAGTTGCAAACGGGAAAGAAGTGGTAAAAGATAAGATTGGTCAAGTAATAGACATCCTTAGTGACATTTTCGATAGTGAGAGTGAAAAATGTGTTCAATTGTCATTTCCTATTGAACAATTAGGTCTCTTGAAAAGGTCACCTGAGAATCGAAGATATTGTGGATACACTTTAATGTTGGCTTCATCTTTGTTTATCCAGTCATGCAGTGCATACATGTCAATTTATAAAACTAAGGTAATATGTGTTCTACACCCTCGCAATATTAAAAAACTGATTAGTGAAATATCGCTAACAGGTAGTAATCTCTTCGGTAGTGTGCAATATTTAAAAAGTAAGATAATGCTTTTAAAAGAACATGAGTTGGTAGTTAACTTACACATTGATGAAATATATATTAAACTTTGTGCTGGGTAATTTTTCAAAAAATGATTGACGACCAATACATTCAAGTTTTTTAAAATAATTTTATTCAAAAGCATAATGATTTAGTGTCTGCTAATAAATCTTTAAATAAGAACACAGACAAAACTTCAAGCCTAGGTTTGTTGTGTCTAATTTTAAAAGACTTGTATAGATTTGAAGTAAGTAACGATAATATGTACCTAATATACCTGAAGATATTAGAGTGCAAATTTTATAGATTCAGTTCTTTTATCTATAATAAACACATACATCAGCAATATATTTTTTTCAATTTTTGCCTCTATGAGAACAAAAAATTTTTGTCAATTTATTTAAATTGTGTAAAAACAGATAATATATTAAGCAAGACAATAAGAATCCTGAAACTCCTAAGATCACGTGACCGCCAACTTGCTTAGAACGCGCCATGGCCGGTCTTTATCGTTGGCTGCGGTTGAGGTCCTTTGCTCCACACTGAATTCTTAACAACGAAATAAAACTACGTTTTTAGCAAAAATGCAGTCTTTATTTCATACCCTTGACGCGTTTCGGTCTTTGCGACCATAATCATAAGGGTTCTATAATAAAAACCAAATTGGTGAGACCTCAAAAACAAATGATTGCAAAATTTAAAATATCTTATTTTTCGTTTTAATAAATTGGATTGTATTGATGTAGTTTGAGTTGAGATGTTTGCAAGAAGGACTTCTTCGACACTTTGTTTAGTAAGTTTTTTATTGAATTTGATTGTTTTTGAGGTCTCACCAATTTGTGTTCTATAAAACCATTATGATTATGGTCGCAAAGACCGAAACGCGTCAAGGGTAAGAAATGAAGACCACAGGAGCCGTGTTCTTCAAAGTTTGTGAAGGGATTGCTCCCGGGAAACTTCCCGGGAAGTCAAACTCACTTTTTCTCCCGGGAATGAAAATGTCGTATTCTTGAACGCTCGAAGCGGTTTGTGAGTGCAGGGTTTAGAATCACGCCGTGCAACTCCAGTGTACAACGTTGCCGCGTATCTCGCAACTAACCATGCCATTTTATTTTTGAATTCAGGAAGTTTTTTTTTAAATTAGGGACTTATTGCAAATAAAACCAGGCAGTAATTGTGCCGGGCACTATTCTGACAGTTTTCCATTGAAAACTGACAGTTGATCTTTCAAAATTGACATACCAAAGTCGAATTTATAAATCCAATAGTTTATTTTCCATTAATAATGGCGGCACTATTAATTCCGGCTCTTATAATACACAAAGGCCTAATTTTGAAAGAAGACAGCTGTTCTTATAATGGGTAACTGTCGTCACAATTTGTGCCTGGCTTTATTGCAATAAGTCCTTAATTATCTAAAAAAAATTTAGCTTTAGGGAGCCCTGGCTCGAGACCCCCCCCCCTTGGTGCGCCTATGTCTTACATAAACATAATTCACACTTATTTCTGTCAGTTATTTCAGGCCAAATGGAGTTATGATTATTAATGTTTAACACTTTGTTTATAGAGGCATATATAGAGTGCTTTTATATAAGGACAGTTTAAAAATGTAGTTCTAGGAACACTACTTTATACATTATTTTAAACCGCCTTTAGGTTCAGATAAACGTTTCTCTGTAGTGTCAAATTAATAAACACGCGGCTTTTCTCGCTTCTAAGATGTAATATAATATGTTATATAGGTACACATTTATATTATGTATTAAATTAAACACTCTCACTCAATTGGGTCTGAAAGTGGAGATATTGCTTTTAACCTATGCACCGCAGTATAGTAATTTAGTTTCAATGCATATACATACAAATATCTAATTAGGGCTTTACCTAAATACTATATTTTTAGTTTCGCAAAAAAAAACAAATCACAAAACAAAAAAGTGGGGTTAGAAACTTTCCCGGGAACTCGTTTTCACCTCGTGAGAGGTGGTGAACTTGAATTCACGGGAGTGTGCTTTGGGGAATAGAGCATTCACCTTTTTACGGTGAGGACTACTCACATTCTCCTCCCAAAAATTCAAGAATACGTATCCAGAAGAGTTCGGTTCGGTCCGCTTTCAATATGTAGTTTTATTTCGTTGTTAAGAATTCAGTGTGGAGCAAAGGACCCCAACTCACTACACATCAAGATAATAAAATGCTGCCCCCATACGTAAATTTAAAAAAAAATCTATAATGTAATTTTATTTCCTTTTAGTCGACTTAGGGACAAATTTTGCTGATCTAGTAATGTAGGTGGTACAAGGAAGCTATATTTTTAAAGAGTTTTCCATTCGGAGAAAATGTTTGTGAACAAAATGTTTTCGAAAAAAATATCATTTAAAAAAAAATATTTTTGAACAAAATGACATTTATATGAATATGTTTTTGTGGAAAAGGTTTTCGAAAAAAAACCGAGGGGTTGCTCGATCGCCGATTTTTGTACACCAAAAGGAAATACCTAAGGTATAATACCTTCGGTATTTCCTGGTATTTCCCAATATTTTCTCAAATTTCAATGGTATTTCCCAGTATTTTCCAAGCACTTCCCGGTATTTCCTAGTATATTTCCCAGTACTTCCCAAGTATTTCCTGGTATTTCCCCTAACCTGTACACCAAAAGGAAATACCGAGCCAGCCCTCGAAAAAAACCATTTGAACAAAATTTATTTCGAAAAAGATGTTTTTGAACAAGTTACGGCGACACCTATGCCCAATTTACTTTTCGGAGTTATTGATTTATATTTTTTAATAAAATAAAAAGACGGAGGACAGTATTAAGTTGGTTCTTGATCGCCCGGGCTAAGACAAATCGTTGCGAAAATAAAGATTTTTGGGACCAGTAAAAGTTCCCCTAAATAAGGATTTCTGTGGCTATTTCGCTTCAGATTATACGCTATACTTTAAATTTATCTATAAAAATAACAGTTACAGCTGTTTGTTCAGTAGCGTAGAATCAGCTATCCAATGTGAAGGAAAGCGGGGGATACATTGTACATGGGCGCACCCAGTACGCCCCCCCCCCAAGCCTAAGATTTTAGCATAATATACGACATCATAAAGCTTTAGAAACCCCCCCCCCCAAAGGCCTCGCCCCCCCACAAGACATATTTCTGGGTGCGCCACTGGTATATCTCAAAAAAATTTCTAAAAAAGCTTATTTACAATACACACAATTATTTACCTCATGGAACGGGGGTTTAATTATTATACTTTTATATACCATTATACTTTTTTATTTGTATCAAAAATATACAGTGTCCCCCATAATGTTCGCGACATATGGGAAAAATTTGTATTTGTGAGATATGGGAAAAAATTTTATATACGATCAATCCTGCTTGTTGAATATCCTAAAAAGACATTTGTCACATGATCACTGTCATGGCGGCAAATTCAAAAAATTAGGCATGAAATCCCAAAAAGAAAGGTTAAATCGCAAAATATCGAAAAAAGTTATTTGAAAAAAATATTTAGAATGTAATTTTAGGGCCCTCTCTGAAATTTGGAGCAATAATAGTAAAAAATAAGAAATTAATAACCTATTTTTGACCCTAGCCTTATTATGAATTAATTTTATACAGATTTTATTATTGAAATATAAGTAACGCAATATTTAATGGACAAAGGTAAAATTATTACAAATTCTTTATTGAAGGCGTTCATAAAAAATTAAATAAAAATATCCGATTAGCACATGTACCTTTCTTGTCGTAATGGCCTTTTTTGACAGTTTGTAAGGTTTCCGTGAATTTAGTATTAATAGGACTGTAAAATGACATTCTAAACACTTTTTTGAAATAACTTTTTTCGATATTTTGCCATCTAACCTCACTGTTTCGGTTTTCATGACTAATTTTTTGAATTTGCCGTCATTCTAGGTTATTCAACAAGCAGGATTGATCGTATATATTTTTTTTTCCATAACTTAGAAATACATTTTTTTCCCATATGTCGCGAACATTATGGGGACACTGTATATGAGTAGGTACCTCTTTTTCAAGTCTAAAATATGTCTTCATAAAATTCAGTTAGACTATAGAAAGCTTTATCGATAAGAAAACTTTTTGCCGAGTTTCGGAACAGCTTATTATTATGGATGTTTTTCAAGTCCACTGGTAAATTATTAAATAGTTTGATACTGTAAGGCTGGATTTTGGTATTGGCAGTGTAAGATTATTTTGCCCAAGATTGTAGCTTCGGGCATGTGTCACACAATAATTTTATTTTTTAAATTAAGCATACTGTTTCCGATATAAAGATGCAGGGGACAGTGAGTATTTGTTCCTAAATATTACAAGGTAGCGCAACGCCCTCTTTTGAAGTACAAACACCGAATCAGCGAACTCTGGGTGGAGTACCACCAAAAGGCAATACTATACCTCAAGTACGACTCCATCAGAGAAAAGTACGCAATGCTTGCTGTTTCTTTTCCAAACTCATGAACTAAAGATCGGATGATGTAACAACCAATGGCCAGTTTCTTGTTTACCTCATCTATGTGTGCATCAAACCTCAATCGTGTATCTACCTATGTGCATTTCCAGATACTTTACCGTGGACTTCTGTTCAAGAGGAATGTCATCCAATTTCATAATATCAAAATTTGAACCCTTATATATTAAAATGTTGGTTTTGTTCGTATTGAAACATAGTTTATTTACATCATACCAGGTTTTAATTAAGACAAGATCATGCTCGACAGTGTCTTTTAGCTGATTTTGGTTCTCTTTCGTTCAGACAACAGTTTTGTCATCAGCGAAAGTTGTGGACTTTCCTGATATCGGAAAATTTGCTTGGTCAGTCATGTAAATAAGAAACAGGAGAGGATCTAGTACAGATCCCTCTGGTACGCCATGTTCAATCCTCGCCGATTTAGACGATCCGCCGCCAACACAAACAAACTGCTCTCTATTTGAAAGATATGACTCGAACCAGGCTAATCCATGTTTCTTATACGCCATACTGGATTAGTTTCCGCAACAGTATCCTGTGGTTTACATAATCAAAAGCCTTGGAGAAATCACAGAATATTATTGCTGCAGTTAATTTTCTTTGCTATAAGCTAGTACATAAGAAAGTCGAAAATAACCCCTCTACATTTATTACATCGTTCGTATAAGTAGTTATTTTTTAACTAATGCACATAAATAGCCTTTAGCTAGAGGCAATTATAGTGGTCTAAAAAGTTCCGATTCTTGTGAATTGTGTTTGGCGTTGTTAAAAACCAAAAAAGAGGGCTGATGGTCATAAACCAAAGAAAAACTGACTGGTTAACTGTACAAAATAACGATAATTCTAAAGAAAGGTGTTTATTAATTGACGGAATGCATTAGGTTTATTAAGTTTTGGTGTACAGCAGGTTAACAATGATTGCACAAATAGATAGGTAACTCAACAAACTTAATAACAGCAGCGGACAGATGCCTCTGCCGTGTCATCATCGGAACTACATGAATATACGGCAGAGCCATTTATCGGCTGCTGTTATTAAGTTTGTTGGGATGCATATCTATTTGTGTGGTGTAATCATTAGTAATAAGCATAACAAAAATGAATTGTCAAGTAACGATAATAATATATAATATAATCTATAATCTTTGGTAACGGTTAGAAACTATCCCAAATCTTCTTCTGTACTTAGGGGGTAAATGTATTCAATTTTGTCTGATATACTCTTGCTGCCTAAGTGTCAACATTGAACACTGAAACAGCAGAGAATCTAATAGAGAGGTTGTAGGTGAAATTAGTTAACTTACACACTGTACAGGATGTCCCAGCTTCGGTGTTTTTGTGGGCTTCACATGCTTCTAGAGGAGATAGAAAAATACTAACCCCCCCACTTGCGAGGCTTGATTTTCAAGAGAAGCTTAAAGTTAAACAACGCATTTTGATAAAGCAAACCGTTTTGAAGGGGCTTTTGAAAAATGGTGATTTATGGAGGGGCCTACAACTTTTTTATTTATGAAAATTTCATTTTGCTTATTTTTTTTGTATTTATAAATAGTTTAAGAAATCTCGTTAGTTTTGGTGAGATTTAGTTATATAATGTTTTAGGAGATGTGAAGAGTAATAGTTTCGCATTCTTCAAAATTACCGTTTTAGTTTGAACTCTCTATGAAACTTCGTAAATTCTCATAATTTTGATTAAAAAAAAAAGATTTAGTGAGGTTTTTGCAGCAGGAGTATTTTGATATATGTGGAAAGTTGGCTATACTTGAAGTCTGCTAATAGGATAGTTAGTAAGGTATCAGATCCGTCATGGATCCATTTATTAATTTTTCTTTTGAAATGAATAAATTTCTATTTCTGTTTTTATTAATTTGTGCATTAGTAATTTTGTATGCTATTACAAATCTATACAGAATTATACCAAATAAAAAGGAAACCATCGCGAGAAACCATGAAGAAACTCCAAACAAAAACAAAGAACACTCAGAGCTACAACCTGAAATAAGCAAAGCGGAAATAAAGAGAGCATTAAAGAAAATTAAAAATAATAAGTCACTTCAAAAAGAGAGAGTAACGGCAGAAATGCTCAAGTAAGGTGGTAAATGATGTTAATACCCTCCATATTCTCCTGAATAAAATACTAAAAGAAAAAATCCCAAACAACTGGAAAGAATCCATAACTATTATTCTACACAAGAAAGGCGATAGAGCAGACCTAAAAAACTATCGACCTATAACACTCCTCAATGTAATTTATAAGCTTTTCACGAAAATATTAACAGATAGACTAACAACAAAATTTGACGGATACCAGAATACGGATACCAATCAGAAGAACAAGCAGGCTTCAGAAAAGGTTTCAGTACAGTTGACCACCTATTAACCATGAAAATCCTAATAGAACGAGACAAGAAATACAAGATTCCACTATATATTGCGTTTATAGACTTCGAAAAAGATTTCGATAGCATTGAGCACTGGGCAGTAAAAACATCTTTAATTAATAGACGAATAGATCACAGATACACAGACTTAATAACCAATATATATAGCTAAGCAACAAACAATCAAAATCCACGAAGGAACCAAGGTGAAGAGGTGTCAGACCGGGTGACACAATATACGATAAACTATTTAACCAGGACCTAGTACAGGCATTGCAAAGTAACTGCCGTGCCCCCAGATGTAATTTTTTGTTAAAGAAGTTCTTATGCGATCTAGAGACCCTGTATGAATGACATATTCTTACAATAGAATAATGTCATACATATAGGGTCTCTAATGCGATCTACTTAACTTAAACTGCCGTGCCCCCAGATGTAATTTTTTTTAAGCAGTTCTTATCCGATCTCCTTAACTTAATTTTTCTTATTTTTTTTTCTTTGTTTAAGGTGGGATCAATGCTCATCAACAGGGTGGCCAACACGGACAATTCGTGGCACAAAGAATGGACGGCCCCACGGGTGTCGCCTCATTTCGACCTTACATTGGACGACAAGTCCGTATTGAAAGCAATTGAGCAACTTAATTTTATTCAGATGAAACGTAAGTATTTTACACACACGATGCTTGAAGCCAGTACCCTTAATTCTTTATGTTCCTTTTTCGGGTAGACAGGATTTCGGTTACTTCGCATGCGTCATTTTTGGTGGTTTTGGAACATACTCCGTTACGTCACTACATTATTTGACAATTGTCAAATGTTTAGGGTTAGGTCTATTTTTGATTACTAGTTGATTGGGTGAAAATTTATCAAATTGTGGATTAGGATTGTAGTTTTCCTCAAACTAATTGTGCAGATTTATTGTGAATTATTTCCCATTTTTCACAGAAAAAACATAATTTTACACGACAAACGCAAAACGTTGCAAAATGTCAATATGGCCTCCACCCACATAGCAGCTGTGTGTCTACATGACAAAACAAACGCATGCGCACTTAAAAATTCGCATCCGCGAATTTCAATTTTCTATTCTTTCCAAGGCCAGCTATGAGTGCTTCACTTTTCGATTCTTTGAATATGTATTTAAGCTATAACGTATTTGGTATTTTATTATACATACATTTTATGTATCGAATTTATCTAATTTTTAATTCATTGGTGAAGTTTTGACGATATTTTTCGTCTTGCTCAGACTAAATAGGTTACAACTCATTAATAACTTTAAAAAAGGTACGGTACACTAAATATAATAAGGTTTATATAAAATGTTAAAATGACATCAATAAAAATAAATGGATCCATCACGGATCTGACACCTTTCTAGCTAGCCTATCATCACACTTCAAGTGAAGCCACGATAATATATTAGCCTTGAAAACCGTTTTTTGTAAATATCTCAGAAACTAAAGCTCCTACGAACACGAAGTATTGAGCAAAATATAGTCTACTATATTCTGAAAACAGTGTATTGATACGATGCTCCTTTAAAAAGTTAGCATTTTTTAATTAAGCAAGTTTTAATTATCAAAAAACGATTTTGACCAAAATCTAATCACGTAAGAGTGTCGAACACTACTTTACCTAAAAATTTTATGAAAATCGGTTCAGCGGTTTAGGAGCTATCGTGTTACGTACAGAAATAATATAACACACACACACACACACACACACACACAGACAGACATCACGACGATATCGCTAGGATAGGTTAAAATAGATCATTTTTGGCGTTATCTTACGCGGGCTAGGAATGTAAAAATCAGTGACGCACCCAGGAATATGTCTTTGGGAGGGGGGGGGAGGCCTCATGGGGGGGGGGGGTGAAGCCGCATGATGTCGATTTTTAAACTATTTTTTGTGTTTTTTTCTGAAATATGTCGAAAATATGTAAAAAAATCTAATGCTTGGGGGGGTCCGGGCCCAGGCCCCCCCCCCGGGTGCGCCCATGTAAAAATTAATAGTTAAATATTCTAATTTTTGTTGTGCATAATTTTAGTTTATAGAATAACAAGAATACGAGTAAATAAATATTTATAGATGTGAATAATAATATTAATGATAATGATTTTTTCCACTATAAAATTTTTTGAACGAAGACAGATCACATAACCAGAAAACAATAATAATACACAATACAATGGCGCCGACAATAAGACACAAAAAACATAATTATAAAGGACTGTTAAAACAAATCTCAAATCCTTTCAAAGTTAAAGACAAATAAATTTAGAAAAAAAAAACTTTTTGAAAACAAGCTTTTATAAAATCGAATAAAAAGTTTAAAATAATTTTTTGAGTGTTCTGATATCATAATAATAAAAGCGATGGGCGTAAGGAAATTTACCCGTTTTTGTTTTAGCCTTGTTAACTCGAAGTTTAGTGAAACTCCAAATTTATTAAATTATAGCAGAGAAATGTAAGGGTAGAAAATTTAACCCAACCCACCCCAACCCTACTCAAACTACCCTTACATTTTTCTGATATGGATGGACATTATTACGCCTGCTTCATATTAGGCAGATCAGTCATCCGCGACCGGCAGTGTGTCGATTTATTTTGTCCCATTAAAAAAGAAGAGTCGGCCCATCATCGGTTGTGGACGATCCACCAAATGTGCATGGAATGGCAATTACCTATTATTAAATACGTTGCTTGTTTTCAAAAAGTTTTTTTTTTCTAAATTTATTTTTTAATATTTAGATTTGTCTATGCATTTCAGCTAGCGCATCAATATTGCAGGGAGTCTTTCCTGTCAATCCCTAAAACTGTTATTATTATGATCATTATACGCAAGGATTAATTAATTTTGATCGAGATCGAACAAACTAAAGCCTTACCTCTTCTACGCCCCCCCCTTTTTTTTAGCGGGAGAGCATGTGAATTTTGAAATCAATCAATACCTACGTGGAAGTCATTTGAAAGTAATCAGAAAAACTCGTCATTAAATCGTCAATTTTGAATCCGCCATATTGAATTTTTATAATCTGATCAAAAATTCGTAATCCCCATCCTCAAAAACCCCTAGATACCAATTTTGGTGGAAATCCAATATACTAAAATTTTACCCCCTCTCCACCCTCCAGGTTAGGGGTGAGGTAGGCAGTCAATGATACCACATTATTGGATTGTCATCGGAACTATAACGGTATGCGAAATTTGAAGTCAATCGAATACGTGGAAGTCAGTGGAAAGTAATCAGAAAAACTTGACATTAAATCGTCCATTTTGAATCCGCCATATTGAATTTTTGTAATCTGATCAAAAATTCGTAATTCTCATCCTCAAATACCCCCAGATACCAATTTTGGTTGAAATCGGACAAACTAAAGTTCCACCCCCCATGTTTGGGGTGAGACGCTATGCGAAATTTGAAGTCAATTGGATGTTTGGAAGTTCTTCAAAAATGAGTTGCAAAATTTGATTACATACATACATACCCACATACATACATACATACAGGTGAAGTTAAATAAAAGCATGTAATAATAAAAAAAACGAAATTTTAGTACTTAGAAACGTTCGTTGGCATTTTTGGGGTACTCTTGCTTTTGTCTACAAAAAATGTAAAAGGTGGCTCAAGGAAATTTACGCTTGTCGCGAAATTTGTCTAGATATTTAAAAAAATGCTACATATTATTATCTCGGGAAGTTCTAGATTGAAGTGCTGAGATTACTTAAAACTTTAAATAAAATACAAAATAACCTCTGGCAGATGTACGGAGCGGAGAGGCCAAGGAGGCAGCAAAAAGTATAATATTTTATATATTTTTATATATATTTTTTAGGTCAGTAGCTTTTAAATTTAACATGACGGAAAAATAAAATGCGCCGTTCGTTGGGGAAAATTATTGGAAAATCAAGTAATGTTTAAATTATTTTTTTTTACAAAAGTAAAGTTTTTTGTACGAGAACTGAAATAGAGTTAGGAATATCAAATAAAGCTTTCAATCTACTGTAACTGCACTCTGTCTGTCTCTCTAGAGCTGCTCTATCTATATAGAGGACCATTTTTAGGTCTGTAATAAATTATGTAGGGTTCCGAGAATTAAATTTTAAAATGGTTGGCAGTTAGTTTAAATTAAACTATTTGTTCGCTCAGGGAAAAATGGATGGAATTAAATTTATTTTAGACTTTGAGTTTGGAAATACAAGGTGCCTAATCGGAAGGATTTTTAGATCTATTTATCTATCTATCTATTTAGCCTTCTTCGATCCATCTTTGGACATAGGCCCCCCCCAATATCTTCCACTCTTCTCTGTCTGTCGCCGTGTTCATCCATCTAGTCCTCGCATGTTTGTTCAAATCGTCCGCCCATCTCATTTGGGGTCTTCCCCTACTTCTTTTATTTTCCCAAGGTCTCCAGTTTACAATACATTTGCTCCATCGATCTTCTTTCTTTCTGACATTATGACCGGCAAATTTCCATTTTAATTTTGCTACCTCTCCTCTGACATCCCTTACTTTTGTTTTATTTCTTATCCATTTATTCCATTTTCTATCTGTTAGCTTTACATATAACATTTGTCTTTCCATTGATCTTTGGGCTTTTGTTACCTTATCCATGTTTGATTTTGTAAGCGTCCAGGTCTGGGATCCATATGTGAGCACAGGAAGAATACATTGGTTATACACTTTCGTTTTAAGGTACTGAGGATATATATTTTTTTAATATGTAGCTTAATTTACCGAATCCTGCCCGGGCCAATCTTACTCGTCTCTTGATTTCAGCCGTTTCGTTTTCTTTTTTAGTTTAATAATTTGTCCCAGATATATATATATATATATATATATATATAATATATATATTCCTCTTGTTCTATTTTTTCTTGGTTTATTCTGATCTGTGTTTGTGGTGTGGTTCAAGTATTGTCCGCTTACTGTGAGGCCTATTTCTTCCCAATCTAAGTTTTTAAAAACATCTTCTAGGGCCTGGTTAAATAGTTTAGGAGATATTGTGTCACCCTGTCTGACACCTCTTCTTATGAAGATTGCCATGGTTCCTTCGTGGATTTTGATTGATGTTGTTGCTTCGCTATTATATTGGCTATTAAATCTGTGTATCTGTGATCTATTCGGCTATTAATTAAAGATGCTTTTAGATATTTACCACATATTTCATAAATAAAAAGTAGCATAAAATACAGCATCCTGGGGTCACACTTCGTCAAGACATATGCCTGGGTGCGCTACTGATTTATAACCAAGTTTATGATCTTAATAAAGTCTTATTTTTAACGATCCATAAAAATTTTTAAATTATTTTCAGTGCTACCTATATTAAAACACAAACAACATATAAAAATTTCAGTTTTATTGAACCCAAAATTCTTCACATTTTATGTACAGAGTGGTCCAAATTGGTCACTTTTGATAGGAAACGCCCATTTCTAGAGGAGATAGAAAGAAACTAACCTAAATGTTACGAGCTCGATTTTTGTTAAAAAATTAATGACGAAAACCGCACATCGATATCTTGAACTACTTACAAGATATAGGTGGTTTTCAATTTGGCGCATTTCCGACCCACCCCGTAACTTGTTTATTCATGAATATTTTGTATTTTTGTAAAAACATTCTTTAGGCACTTTTTTAAGAGCAATTCAACTGTCCAAATTTAATTTGACAGACATCTAAGAGCAATTCCTCAATCTGAGCGACAATCATCACTTTTTGGAATGCAAACCAAGCACGTTTTTCTTTTTGATTCAGGTGTTCAATAAACGTCAAATCTTAAAAAAGTTGTCTAATCTGGGGCCCCACAAAAACACCTTCCTTGATTTTATCCTCACTAAGATGAGGAAATTTGTCACTTTAAGATTTTGAGGTATTACATAAAGTTTATACTATTCTTATGAAATGACCCTTTTTTTATTCCATTCTTAAAATCAGCGTAAAATTTCCTTTAAAGTGATGTATCACACTTAATAGTTTATTTTTTATTTTTTATATACTTTTTTATATTTTTTTATTTTTTTTTAATTTAATCATTTTAAAATATTTTAAACCCATTCTCATTCAGCAAACTAAAAAAAATAAAAAAAAATTAAAAGGTAGCTAAAAAATTAAAATATAAAAAACAATAAAAAAAATAAATATTAAGTGTGAACATCATTTTAAAGGAAAATTCGCTGATTTCAAAAATCGAATAAAAAAGGGTCATTCCATAAGAAAAATACAAACTTTATAATGTAATATTTCAAAAACTAAAAGTGACAGATAAAATTTAATTTGACAGTTGAGTTGCTCTTAAAAAAGTGCCTTAAGAATGTTTTTACAGAAATAAAAAATATTCATAAACAAGCAAGTTACGGGGGTGGGTCGAAAATGCGTCAAATTGAAAAATCGATGTGCGGTTTTCGGCATTAGTTGTTTAACCAAAATCGAGCTCCTAACATGTAGATTAGTTTTCTTTATCTGTTCTAGAAATGGCCGTTTCCTATCAAAAGCAGTGGCTGATCCAGGGGGGACTAGAGGGCCCGGGCCCTCCCTCTCCCAAACATATTAACTTTTTAGTTTAACAGCATCATTTTTAAAATTTGTCACAAATTCTATTTATTTAAAAATTTTTTATATTTTTTATATTTGCTGCCACTTTGACCCCTCCCCCCCCCCCCGAAAATCCTGGATCCGCCACTGATCAAAAGTGTTCATGGACCACTCTCACTGACATCCAACTCATTTTTTAGTTCTAATAAAAAAAAAATTACAAAATTTACCTGCGGCCACTTTATTACATTTGCCTGTAGTCACCGGCGGAACCAGGATTTCCGGGGTGGAGGGGCAAATATGCAGCAAACATCAAAATATTTTTTTTCGGCTTTTGACAGTTCCGAGATAAGATATACAGGGTGTCCCATTTAAAAAGTTTCACAAGGGGTTTCTCGAGAACTGCTGAAAATTTTAAACAATGCCGAGACACGTCGATTTTGTTTGCGAGTGAGACAAGGCGTCGCGCGATTTTGCGACACCTCTATCTCTCAACCCCTAGCGAAGGCGAGTCTCACCCTTGATTTTGAATAGGGAGAGTGGGTAGAGTAATACCCCGTTGGAACGTCTTTCAATTCTTTATTCAGAACTGAGTTCATTTTTCATATCGAACGACTAGTTTGTGAGTTACACTGGTCTGCAAAAAAAAATCTTCAGCCCTGGCATTATTTCCGCTGATTCTTATGTTAGACGACGCCCTGAACCCAAATATAGCTTGCGTTTTCTTCTACCACCCACCATTTTTGAGGGAGCAGCCCTTTTACCTATTTTCGAAAATAATTATAATATAGACATAAAGTTAAATTTTTAAGTATAAAGAAAGTTATTTTAGTTTCAAACAATAATAAATGCATGGGCGCACCCAGGGGGGGGCTTGGGGCCCAAGCCTTAGATTTTTTTACATATTATTATATATCACATATTTCATAAAAAAAAACACAAAAAATAGAGGCGTCGGCGTCGGGCCCCCCAAGACATATTCCTAAGTGCGCCACTGATAAATAAGAACTTTCGTACCCTCACTTGGTGCTTGCTTTCCTTTTATACCCTGAGGTACAACTTCCCTGAAAACCTCTTTTCCAACTTAGCGATGTCTTGATGAGATCGTTCCCCGTATTCATCCGAGACTGCTTCTAAATTTTCAGGAAAGAAGTCCAGATGCGAGTAAAGGAAGTGCACTTTATGGGACATGCCACACCCCATGGCCTTGTACGCTAAGAGCAATTCCTCAATCTGAGCGACAATCATCACTTTTTGGAATGCAAACCAAGCACGTTTTTCTTTTTGATTCAGGTGTTCAATAAACGTCAAATCTTAAAAAAGTTGTCTAATCTGGGGCCCCACAAAAACACCTTCCTTGATTTTATCCTCACTAAGATGAGGAAATTTAGTTTTCAAAAATATGAATGCGTCGCCGGTTTGATGTGCAAAGGCGGCAAGTAAATATTATCTTGCGGGACTAATAAGGATCATTGGCGACATTTTTCTGACCGGGAGTAAATCTTTCTCGCAAAGGCCAGTTCCGTACAATGTAATGTTTGTCCCGTGCTCGGCTGTCCCGTTCACAAATAAAGCAACAATATTTAATTTTTTTATTATAGTTTCTGCATGAGCGTATACAAGAGGGCAGGGGGGCTTGGGGGCGAAAGCCCCCCCAAGAATCTAAAAATAGATTATGTTAAAACTATTTATTTTCCTACTTTTTAATATATTTCCAAGCCCCTCCAAGGCGATTTTTTGTATACGCCAGTGGTTTCTGTATATATATACTTTTATATACTAATATGTTGCTTTATACTTTGCTATAACGTTTATGACCTTTACCGGTAAGCTGCTGGCAGCTAAAATTTTATAAAAATAATTAGAAAATGCACATAAAATGGTAAAATCCATTTACCATTTATGCAAAACCCCCCCCCCCCCCCCCAAACAAATGGCTTACCACCTTGCTATAAATACTAATGTTTGAGAACACTAAACTCTCCGGTGTCTCAGAAATAATGATGTTAAGGCCAAAAAAAATCCTTTCCCTTCTCGCCTTTAAATTTGACCATAACCTTGGTGAAAATCACAACGTTTTAAAATTAAATTTCTCCTTTATCTTTCTTCTAGTTCGAGGCCTAAGAGGGAAATTTAGGGGCTTGTCTGCATTTTTGCGTACTGTGACGAAATTTGGCACAGAGGTATCAGACACCTAAAGATGCCATTTTAGAAGTGGTGCTTCGATGGAACCCAGTGCATGGCCAAGATACAGGGGCGTACTTGAGGTGGGACAGGAAAAATTGATAAATTAAATATAAAACTAGTTTCGCGTACAATTTTTGTTTCTTTAACTTTATAGCTATGTAGCCTATAAATTCAAAAAAATCTATAAAAGTTTAAGGTTGGAAATAAGGTTTCTTTTTTGAGGGGGAGAGGGAGCAAAAGGTAGGAGTCATGTCATGTGGGGTATCGATTTCTAGGTAATTTAGTATTCTAAACCAAAATAAATATCAATTGAGTCAATACGTCAAACTGTTCAAATGATATGTCAAAAAACTGACGCATTAATCTGCCAGGGATTATTAAAAACACCTGACCAAGCCTAACTGAATAACATTTTATAACTTAGCCTAGTGTAGTAAAAGCAAAAATCAAGTTTTTAAATTTTTTAATATTTATCATAATTCAACAACAAAAACAACAACAAATCTGCCAATTCTTGGGTACCAAAGCATACACTTTTAATAAAATTACATCATTGCATCCTCTTTCAGATTGCTTGTCAGAAGAGATAATTAAATAGATATAAGTGATAAGTAATAGTGATAATGCACATTATGTAAAAAATATTTTTTATACAATTAAAATTATTTTATTTCATTAATAATACCATTTAATTAAGAAGAAAAATTCATAAGACAGCTTTTATTTATATATCAATTTTTTTATGGATTGCTCGTACTATTTCCTATGCTACTATATCTTTTAAAAATTATTTTTTTACTATAACTCACCTACGCGAGGTTTACCTTTGTTCTTGTTCCACCAATTTAGTGAGCGGAAAAATATAAAAATTTTGTCTAATTAACCGACCTTGTAGTTTCCGTAATACTAAAGTTAACAATTTAACCGAGTTTAATTTGAATACCCTGTATGTTTTGAAGTCTCTAACTAACAGGTGATTAATATTTTAACTTTTTACTGTATATTTTCTAATTTTATAAGTGCTGAACAAGAAACACCCTATATTTTCTTACAATTACAAAGCTAATTAAAACAATGTACATCATGTAAAAAAGTAGTTCTTCTAGTTATAACAAATTGTAAAATAAGGAAGGTATCTTAAAGTGCATAACCGGTATAACCAAAAGTTTGAGACTACTACTTTTTACATGATTTTTATTATATCACTTTTTATCTTTGACACTGTAACAAGCCGACAAATTGTAAGTTTCATTGCAAAATTCTTATTAAAGCAGTAGCTACAATAAATAATGTAAAAAACCAGTAAAAATGACAGCAAAGTAGTTGTGGCCAGGTATATACGTTCAGAAAAAGGTAATGATGTAGCACTTATCACAAAAATAAAGTCCGATAAATGGTTTATAAACGAGAGTATAGTGATTGCAATGAGATGTTTATTTGACATATCTAGAGTTATTTGAATTTTCAGCACTAAAATGATCATAAAAATTTTATTTATTTTTAAAAACAGTTCAAACTAATTTTTATTTTGTTTTCATAAAATATAAATAAAAGCTAAATATCTTTTATTTGGTATATATTTCTTGAAAATATCCTTACGTCTAAGAAATTCACATACTTGTCCATCTTTTTAGATTTTTTTAATTTAGCAATATTAAATAAAACCCCCCTGTACTCCGACCCTGTATATGTCACAACCGTCCAGAAATTTTTATTTTAAAGAGAAACAATTTGTTTATGTCCTGATTAGATTTTAACACCTTATCTTCCACAACTAAGCTCCTGGAATTTTTTTTTACTCAATACCCACACCATAAATTTCTCAAAAAACAAAGAATTATTTTTTATTTCTTGGAAGAAAATAAAGCAATATAATTTTTTTATCACTTAAAATAAAAGTGAATATGTCCTTATAATCGTTGACAAGTTTCATTGCTCTAGCTTTACATTTCAATTTTATACAGAATTTTAATAAGAGAGATGCAATTAAAAATAAAACACCCTGTATCTTTGCTCTGCACTGGGTTCGCGATAAGCACCACTTCGTGAAATAATACTATAGTGTCGTACTATATTCGTGCCTAGTTTCATTACGGTACGCAAAAATGCAGACAAAAGTGGCTTAGGCTCTGGACTATTCTGTTTTACTGGAATCATTCCAAAGTTAATTTTTTTTATAATAGCACAAAAAGTAAATGATAAATTTTTCGTTATATTATTTTAATCATTTTTCGGATGTTTAGGATTAGTCTTAAATTATTTTTTCGCTGAGTTACTTCACGAACAAATCTCTGAACTTCAAGAACTCTGCTCCCCCCCTGTTTTTCTTTTCTGACTTCTTGGTCCCTTTCCTATGGAAATCCTGGATCCGCCACTTTATGTTAACCTCACTTTAAATTTTTGTTTTGTTATCGAAGATTATATTTTCTGTCTCTTCTAATACATTTTAATATCCATCTTTCTTGCATTCCTAAAGCGCTTTATGCTAAAACCAACACCCTAAACAAGAGCTTTGCTTCATGCCGACTAATTAATGTAAGTTCCGGAGACAAATTAATTTAAATTTTCATTTCTACTTTGACACAACCCTCCCAAAAACAGGTAAGTATAAAACAGATTTTTAAGACAGCCCGATTTTTAAAGGAGCATTATTAATTTAAGGCAGAACTTGCATGCCTCGCTGAGAGCCTAAACGAGCATTATGTATGTCTACGTACCTTCCAGGCGTGGCTAACAGCAATCAATTGTGCAACGCATGGACTCCTGGCCTGCGACGTTATCCAATCGGAGTCGGTACCTACTTTAAAGGTTGTATTTTTTCGTCTCAATGCACGTATTTACTTAAGCACGAATGCGAACGAGGCATTTGTTCAGCCTCGCAGCGAGTTATTCTAAATCTGCATCGAATGAATACGCGACTTTGTATCCAAATATGTCAACATACAACATACCCTATGACATTAAACACAGCAGAAACAAATGGTTTAGGGCCAAGGTCATTGAACCTGACTGGCCAACTGTAATCCAATTACAAAGTCTACGTCACCGGGTTGCCTTAAACGATTTGTTTTATGGAAACCCGATGACGCAGCAGTCGTCCAGTTAAGTTTACATGAGTGGTCAAATTCTGTAGGCAACCTCTGTAAAAGTATAAAGACCTTGGTTTAGGGCAACCCGGTGACGTAGATTTGTTAAACTAATTATAGTTGGCCAGTCAGGTTCAATGACGTTTCAAATTGGTAGGTAACCTGTGTAAAAGTATTTGACAGAATAAGAAATAGATATACCTAAGATAATAAGTAAGACTGGCCTGGGCAGCATTCGGTAAACTAAGCTACATATTAAAAAATTAAAAATATCCTCACTACCTCAAAATGAAAGTTTATAACCAATGTATCCTTCCTGTACTTACCGATGGATTCCAGACCTGGAGACTTACAAAATCAAACATGGATAAGGTAACCAAAGCCCAAAAATCAATGGAAAGACAAATGTTACATGTAAAGCTAACAAATAGAAAAAGGAATGAATGGATAAGAAATAAAACAAAAGTAAGAGATGATAGAGGAGAAGTAGCATAATTAAAATTGAAATCGATGGAACAAGTGTATTGTAAACTGGAGACCTTGGGAGAATAAAAGAAGGAAGGGAAGACCCCAAATGAGATGGGCGACGATTTGAAGAGACATGCAGGAGATAGATGGATGAACAGCGCGACAAACAGAGAAGCATGGAAGATATTGGGGGAGGCCTATGTCCAAAAATGGATCGAAGAATAGATATATACCTAATCTAATTAGAAGGTTACACAAAAAAGTGTTATTCAAAAAATATTCAAATTAAATACCTCTTTAAAAAATCATGGGAAAATTTAAGCACTAGTCCCAATATCTTTAACTTTGGTTCAAATGCACAGGGTTTCATGGTACCTATATATTTAAAATTAGATTTACAGTGTTTTGTCAAGTGTTTTATAAGTACTGTTTATTTCCATAGGATAGGACATAGGACACAGAAAAGAAGTCAAAATTATGTCAATATCATCATGATTTGCATTGATATTGTCATAGTTGCAAATGAAAGTTTCTGACAAAGTTCTTTAAACAAGGGAACGCGCTGGGGTTAATCCCTTGGTCTTTGAAACTTTAAACTGCGATATCTTATTTTGACGCGTAAATTCGTCAGATTTTCTCCAGAAATATTGCTCGAATTCCCACTCCATTAACAAAAAACGCTTCAAGGAAAATGTTTAATTGTTTTAGCATAGGCGGATCGTGCGGGGGGTCCAGGGGGGTAACATTTAAAAATGCAAAGAAAATATGAAATCAGTGAATGATGGATCCAGTGGCGGCTGGTGACGTTATAAATTGGGGGGGGGGGCAGAAATTTATATTGCATGGAAAAGGAGATAAAAAACTTACCTAAACAATTTTATTTAAGCATTTTACAAACAAGCAGCTACTAGGTGTAGTTTTTAGTTTATTTGTTTATAGATAAAGTTTATTTGCCCTTCTTTTACATGCTCAAAGTGTTTGGATTAGCACCAGTTTCAGACTCATCATGGCCCCGTAGAGCAGCTTTAAAAATCCCACAGAATTTTAAATAGTCTATTAACCTACTAAGTATATGTCTATTTTTTGCCACATTTTCATTATGTTCTGTAATGTTTTGCCTATAGGCACCATTCAATTGGCACCTAATATCAGTCTTGCCTAGCATAGGAAATTCTATGTGGTTATTTAAATAAGTAGCACTTACTTTGTGTCTTTAACTTTTCACTAAAGTGCTAGAGATCACACGTTCATTTTGCTACCGACGCAGGATCACTTCGTGCATTGTTCATAATAAGACAAATAAAGCAAAAAAGCATTTTGTTTTTCACAACCGCACAACCAGTTTTCAACATCGTATATTTTAGCTCACACATATACTATACTATAGTAGTGTGAGCTATGGTGATCCTAATTTTTTCGAGAAAAAAAAAGTTGCTCCGATTTCAAAAATTTTTATATATCTTTGCGTTTCAGATGATTTTGAAACTTTTTTTGTTGCGCCGTCTGTCTGTGTGTCTGTATGTCTGTCTATAACGACCAACGCGCATAACTCAAAAACCGCTTGGCCGATTTTAATCAAATTTGGTACCTAGGCTGGGTCTTGGGTCGAGATGGTCCCATTTAAAAATGAACAAAATCCACCGAACACAAACCAAATAAAAGGGTGCGGGTAGATTTCAAAAATTAGAGTTTATGTGAAAATATGCCGTGTGAGATATTAAACGAAAGGTAATTGAGTCTGCAGTTAAACAAAATAAATTTTAATTTATTTAAAAAAAGGGTGGGGGTATATTTTAAAAATTAGAGTTTAAGTGAAAATATGGCTTGTGTGGTATCAAACAAAAGGTAATTTAGTCTGGAGTTGAATAAGATATATTTCAGTTTTTAGTTATATTAGCTCACACGTACACTATAACTATAGTACCTAGTGTGAGCTTAGGGGCCCATATATTGGCAGAGTATTTTATTACTTGCACCAAAATTTTCGCTAATTTTTAGGATTTTTAGGTCCGGTCTAGGTGGCCCTAAAGATTTTATTTGTAATCAAAGTTCATATGTCAACGTATTAAAATTTGCACAGTTAATTATGTAATCGACGGTATTTATTTCCATTTTATAAACAAACGATAACAAAAACAATGACACGCGACTGGCAATGCTTTGTACTGGGAATGCTTTTTACTACTGACATAGCCCAAATTAAAACAAACTCATACGTCTTTACTAAGGATAGAACCAGCATCGTGTAGAAGGGCAATGGACGTTTCCGCACGATGATGATGGCCGACTTCAACTAAAACACACATTTCTCCCGCCCTCGCTCGAGAAAATCCACCTATACCCCGCTAAAAAACGGGTGAAATTGAAACCTTGCCAAGCGCGGCACTGCCGGCTTCTAATTATTTACGCTAAAAAAGTTCACCCAATTAGTCGCTTGATGTTAACCACAGATAATAAAAAGAATTGGACAATCATGTCGTAAGGAAATATTAAACTGTTTTTAAATAAATCAATTAAAAATACTGTTTGTTGTCTAGTTTTGGAAGTGCACTGCCCCGTTGCCCTCCCTGAAGCAGCCACCACTGGATGGATCTGATACCTTCCTAATCCATTAGCTCCAAGTGACCTTCACGCTATATCAGCCTTAAAAACAGTTTTTGTTAATATTTCAGAAACGGAAGCTCCTACGAAGTTTTTAGTAATAACATAAATTATTGAGAAAAACAGGATCTTGGTTCGGTTTGGTTAGATTTGCTCAGGTTTGGTTAGGTTTGCAGACTGCGGCTATAAATTTTTTGCATTTTCAAGTGTTGTATAGCAGTGGCGGCTGCTACAGGGAGGGTAACGGGGCAGTGCCCTCCCAAAACTAGACAACAAACAGTATTTTTAATTCATTTATTTAAAAAAAAGTTAAATCTTTCCTTACGACATGATTATCTAGTTCATTTTATTATCTGTGGTTAACAGCAAGCGATTAATTGGGGGAACTTTTTTAGCGCAAATAATTACAAGCCGGCAGCGCCGCGGGGCAAGGTTTCAATTTCACCCGTTTTTCAGCGGGGTATGGGTGCATATTCTCGAGCGGGGGCGGGAGGAACGTTTGTTTTATTTGAAGTCGGCCATCATCATCGTGCGAAAACGTCCGTTGCCCGTTGCCGGTTGCTACGAAGCCGTTTCTATCCTTAGTGAAGACGTATGAGTTTGTTTTGATCGCGTGTCATTGTTTGTTTTTGTTATCGTTTGTTTATAAAATGGAAATAAATACCGTCGATTACATAATTAACTGTGCAAATTTAAATACGTTAACATATAAAGTTCGATTACGAATAAAATCATTAGGGCCACATAGACTGGACCTAAAAATTAACCAAAATTTTAGTGTTAGTAATGCCGAGGGGTGTTCCATAAAAAATAATAAAAAATTTAATTAAAAAAAATTGTGTGTGCTTAAGACCACGCGGCAGAAGTGTAAACTTCAACAAGGCGAAATTAATAATACGAAATACAAGATTTTTTGCGTTGTATATTGACAAAATAATATACAAAGTAATAACATTTACATAATTATAATTGGGTATAAATTACTCTGGTAAATTTTGCTCTGAGTGGCCTTCATCTGCATCACCATATCGCTCTGCTGACTGTTCCTCTCATAGTTAGTTGATTCGAGCCGACTTTACCCGAATGAGCGTTACATAGCCGAGCGTGACGGCTCAGTTCAATTCAGTACCCACAAAAGTGCTAAACGCGCCTAAAGAAGTTTACTTACATCAAAATTATACAATGCTGAAATCTGGTTCTGCGGTTGTCAAAAAACAAATGCTTTTTTTTGCTTTATTTGTCTTGTTATGAACAATCCACGAAGTGATCCTGCGTGCAAAGGGATTGTGTGATATCAAGCCCTTTAGTGAAAAGTTAAAAAGACACAAAGTAAGTGGTATTCATTTAATTAACCTCTTAGAATTTTCTATGCTAGGCAAGACTGATATTAGATGCCAGTTGAATAGTGCCTATAGGCAAAACATTACCGAACATAATGAAAATGTGACAAAAATTAGACATATACTTAGTAGGTTAATAGACTGTTTAAAATTCTGTGGGATTTTTGAGGTTTCTCTACGGAGCCATAAAAAAGAAAGGCGAATGAACTTTATCTATAAACAAATAAAATAAAAACTACACCATGTAGCTGCTTGTTTGGAAAATACTAAAATAAAATTGTTTCGGTAAGTTTTTTATCTCACTTGTCATGCAATTTAAATTTCTGCCCCCCAATTTATAACGTCAGCAGCCGCCACTGTTGTATAGATTGACATACCTATCTACCCCGCCCCCGGTATGAAAATTTCAAATAATCTGTACAACGAAAATTGTGCAAAATAACTAACAATTGTTGAATACATTTTTACTAATGTATACAAATATTTTCTATAGATTTGTGTAAGGGTAAATTGTCTAAATTTTAGTGCAAAAAAAACAAAATTGGGCAATTATTTTAAAGAATATTTAATAACCTTAGTTTTCTAAAAAACCTATTTTTTTCCAAAAAACCTTAGTTTTTCCAAAAAACCTTAGTTTTTCCAAAAAACCTTAGAATTTTCAAAAAATCTCAGCTCTTCTAAAAAAGTTTTTCTAAGACATACTTAGTTTTTCTAAAAAACCTTAGTTTTTCTAAAAAATCTTAGTTTTTCTAAAAAACCTTAGTTTTCTAAAAAAAACTTAGTAACTTGCTGCTTTCTAAAAAAATTTATGTACTTATTTAAAAATTTTGATAATTTATTTATTTTGATGGTGGAATCTAAATGTCAAATTATGCCTTATAAGACTGGCTCACCCTGTATACACTCATTTCTAGTCAAAATTTAAAAAACAATATAATTTTTTGCATAGCGTACGTTGACGGCGAGGAAAGAGTACCAGCAGGTATAACTAAGCATGCGCATTATGGTTCTCATTTCTTTTACGCATGAAATTATATTTAATTTTATTTTCGGTTTAAATAACAAGATGGATTGATACAATTTATTTATTTAGTATTATATGATTTACATATTTGTTATTAAAGTATTATTTTTTTCAAATTTTTTAGCTAGGTTTAGTAGGTTTTTTTCTCCTTAAAAGTTTCATACCTACCTATTTTATAACAAAATTTTATATTATACGTTATACCAAAACATGATGGGGGATGATATTTTTAAACAAAAAATTATTATTTTATATTTTGCCTCGATTTTATTAGCTTATTTACTTTTTATACAGGGTGTGCCATAACTTAGGGGCCATAGTGCAGCAGGCAATAGAGGAGGTTATTTCCGAGAAAAAAGTTTATATAACATGGGGGTCAACATCTGTGTTTAAGATATAGGACTTTTAAAGTTAGAGGAGTGGGGGAAAATGGTTTTTAAAAAAATCTGTCACAGCCAGCTAAATACTCGTGATTCAAAAATGTGGTATTATTTTTTTTGATAAAATTACAAGTTAAGAAGATACAGGCTGTCAAAATAACCTCCAAAAATGAACAAAAAATAATGAAAAAAAAAAAAAATTTTTTTTCATTACTTTTTTTTTTAAATTATCAATAATATTATATTTCTATGTCTCACTAGAGACTTGTTTTTTTTTATATAAAAAAAAACATTAATATGGCATTCATAAAGATTTATACCAAAAAAATTGTTTTTTCTAAAAAAAATTGACCGACTAATTTTTTTTCACAATTATTTTTATTTCAATTTATTGCTCTTGTTCTAATACACGACCTTACTAAATTTAATTTTTTACTGCGTTTTGTTAAAAATTTATTATCAAAAAAGTTTAAAAAATCGCCAAATTTGATGGTCTGTATCTCGACCGACATAAGAGTTTTGACCCATGCATTATAGGAACTTTTTTATCAGACATGACCTCCTCTATCATTTGTTGGCCTATGGCCCCCTAAGTTATGGGACACCCTGTATACTTACAAGAAAATATTTTATAAGGCTTTTTTTTCTTCAAATTTTTGCCCTGTATAAGCCGAGGGGTGGCTCGGTATTTCCTTTTGGTGTACAGGTTAGGGGAAATACCAGAAAATACTTGGGAAGTACTGGGAAATATTCTAGGAAACACCGGGAAGATCTTGGGAAATACTAGGAAATACCATTGAAATTTAAGGAAATACTGGGCAATACCAGGAAATACCGTAGGTATTTCCTTTTGGTGTACAAAAATCGGCGATCGAGCTACCCCTCGGTATAAACTTAATCTAAAAGCTAACTTTTGCTTTTTTAAAATTATTTGTATAAAATATCTTGTTAATTTGTAGCTCCAGCAGCCCCCACCATTATTCCAGAGGAGTGTTCGGCAGAAAACAACTCGGTAACAGTGGCGTGGCAACCGCCCCCACACAGTCACGTGGAGGGGTACGTTTTGGAGTTAGACGACGGCAACGGCGGGGACTTTAGGGTGAGTTCAGTAAATATGATTTTGGCATTATTTTCGACCTATACTCTATTTGCTTAGAGGCCTTCATGCAATTTTCGTGGTAATGCAAAATTTACTCCAAAAAGCCCTTACCTTTGGGAACACAATTCCAGTTATTGGACATTTGTCCAAACTCATGCCAAATACAATGTGGCGGCTCAAACATGAAAAACAGAAAAATTTAGGAAAATTCACAACTTTTTTTTTTAACTAGTGTTGCTGCCGAGACGAGAGATTCTCGCCTCAGACGAAAGAAAAACCCTCTCGTCGAGATTCTCGTTTCTCTCTATCTCTCCAGCAAAAAACGTTGGTTTTATAAATTTTTATGATTTACCATCTGTTCGTATTGTATATTATTGTTATGTACTTACTGTTTTTTTTTGTCATAGACAGACAGACTTCCTTGACAACATGTACTGTGGCTTACCTTTCGTTTACTTAAAATCAGATGGCGAAAATCCAAAAGTGTTATTAAATTGTACTGTTTGTTGATGCTTATTAATATACTGAACATTTTTTTTCGGAACTGATTCATAAGCGGAAAAATTCAATTTTCTTTTCTTCTGACGTGATTTTTTGTTGATTTAAAAAAAATGTTTTTGAACGATTCTTCAGAGAGCTAAAATTCTGGAAATCAAATAACTTTTTTGCGGAAGTTAGTTTGTTTTTTATTTTGAAAAATATGGAAAATTCAGTTGAAAAATCTGCTAGTTAAAAAAAGTTTTTTATTTTGAAAGATATGGAAAATTCAGTTGAAAAATCTGCTAATTAAAAAAAGTTTAAAGTTTCTGAATTTATTTAAAGAAATATATAGAAATTTTTTGCAAAAACATGTTTTTCCCTCTAAAATTAAGATTAAAAGAAAGTTATTAAAAAAAACGTTTTGGTTAGTTTTGAGAAAAACACATTTCCGCAAGGAAAATATTTGATTTCCAGAATCTGAAAATTTCATAGAGATCTTCAAGACCCAAGTATTTTGAATAATACATTTGTTTTCTTTATTTTCCAAACTTTTCCAAAGAAAACCCAAATCCTGGGTTGTCGAGTCATGGATCTCCATAAAGACCACAATTTTTTTTATAGCATATTTTCTATAAAATACTAAAAGTCAATTTCACCCAGACATAAATTTCCCATAAGGCTTGTGTAAACAGGTCCGGTGTTCTTTGTATGAATTAGAAATATCTAAAGTTTTAGCGTTACTTTCGTACATAAAAGCGTTTGATATTAAATTGTGTAGAAAAGGAAAGATCTACAAGACATCTCAAAAATATTAGGGACTTATTGCAATAAAGCCGGACACTATTCTGACAGTTTTCCATTGAAAACTGACAGTTGATAGTTGATTGTGTAACAATAATCACTGTCAAGTTCATTAATGATTTTGAAATAACATTACAATATGAAAAACTAAAATAAAAATAACGCCGTTGAGCACAGATTCTGTGGTTGTCTCAAAGGTTCACCATTTTCACACTATTATTTCATTTTGAACATTTCTAAAATTATTTTAGAAATGTTCGAAATGAAATAATAGTGAGCAAATGGTGAACCTTTGAGAGAACCACAGAAACTGTGCTTACTACGATATTACGTTAGAAATAGTTTCTAGTTTCCGAACATAAAAATGAGCAAATAAACCCGTCTCGAGAAAGTCTAACCGATATTGAGACGGTCTTGCGAAATCGTTGTATAACTACTAGAATAGTAGAGACCTAAAAAACTTCGATCATTATGATGGATTTCTCACTAATAATGTTTTAATACACAGCTATGATAAATGTATAGTTTTGTCTACTCCCTATTCCAACTTTGTTGGCGCGATCGGGACTCTCTAGTTGGGCAGCCCTTCGCCTTGCCCTTCAATCTTCACTTGAAACTAGGCTGAATACACAAGCTTTTCACTCACCAGGAAGGTGATTACAAGTTGGGTACAGAGACATTGGAGGGGATAGACTACCCTTCCTCCCTGCGTTAACGTTCATTTCTTGGGCGTCCATCCAAAAGATGTCACTACTGGTCCATTCAATTAAAACGGAGAAACAATGAATCACTGAAATGTTCTTTCACTGAACTGAAGGGCCTGAACGTAGGCAAAGCCCTTTCTTCCGCAGTTTTAGAGGAGAACATCTTTAGCAAAACAATGAACCTTCCTTATACCTGGTCCGGAATTTAGCAGGCCGTGCAAACATAATAGCAGGCTAAGCAAGCCGTCGCAAGTTAAGTTGGTGGAAGTACCCTATTGTGACGATTATCCCAAAAAGGCATTAAATATTGTTTCAAAGTTATAAATTGCAAGTGGAATTTTTGGTTGACGCAATTTAGTCTAAACAATTACGCAAACATCGTAATGGGTTCGTTGCTTTGGGTTCCTAGGCCGAAAACTAAGTTTCGCTGGCCCTGCAGAAATCGAAGTAATTTCGGGGTTTGCCCGAATTGACCAATAGAACGTTTGCATGCTGGACTTTTGCGGGGGACGTGGAAGTGAAGTGTCACGCGAAAGGACGGACGTGGAGACGGAACGGCGTAGGAACGTTGGCTTTTTGAGGGGATTGATATTCGGTTTTTGGGTATTCAACTGAACGGGTCTCGAGTGGCCCATGCGAGAAAATCTGCAGGGCGCCAAAGGAGGGTTAAAAAGGAAAACTTAGCCGAGACAGCAAGGTTGAAAGAGAATATTTCTTCTACAAAATAGTGCAGTGCAGGGCCGGTCCGGCAATAAACGTAAGTACATTACATCTGTAATTGTTGAACTGTGTGTGCTTATCAAAACCAAAGTAATCATATCCATTGTTAAACCAAACCAATATCCTGTTTTCTCTGGACAGCGTTTTTAGTCCCTGGATCTTTCTCCTTTAAAGGAACGATCCCGGAGTACCCAAAAACCGTCACGGCTTGTTCCAACCCTGTTGACACAATCCGGGCGTTAAAAGTGGTCAGGGGGGTTAAAAATAAGCTAGTACGGTCTTAGAAGGCGACGGGGAACTAGCGCCTTGAAAGCTTGTACACCGCACGGGTGAATAAATATAAAATTGGATAAAATGGCACATTGCCGTTTTAAACCTATTTACGGTATGCCATATTAAATCAAAATATTTTAAATCTTAAGTACTCTACCTTAAATGCAAAACAACATGTAGTTAAAAATATAGTTCAATGTGTTAACGTATTTTAAAAAAAAAATACTAATTCATTGTTAATTTCGATAAACTTTTAAATGTAGCCAAATGTTAAAAATATTTTAAAATGATAAAAATCGGTTATCTCTTGCTAAAGCTAAAGATTTGCTGCTATGAATTTCCTTTGTATCTTTGCTCTAGTTCCGCCTCATCGACACAGCATGTAGTTGGACTAAAAAACGCGCGTAATTCGAAGTAAAGGAGGTGTGCCATTTTATCTTAGAATCAAGTTCTTCTCAGTTTTTCTTTAGAATGATTTATGAATGAATGAAATGCTCAAATATCGATCAGAGAAACTACTAGAAAATCGCACATATATTATCAATCAATGCATAAACGGACATCTAATACTTGATGACTGGAAAATTGCATTAATATCCTCAATATATAAAAAGGGAAACAAGCTAGATTGCAACAATTACAGAGGAATTTCAGTAACTAGTACTCTAAGTAGATTGTACGGTAGGATGCGTAGAGATCTAATAGAGAATGATTTTCATGAACAAGAAGAAGAAGGGCAATGTGGGTTTCGTACAGGCAGATCTTGTAGTGATAATGTTTTTTGTCTTAAACAAGTAATTGAGAAAAGGAGTGCCAGAAATATAGAGACTTATGTTACCTTTACGGACCTACAAAAAACATATGATAACGTTCCATTAGGAAAATTATGGGCAGTATTAGAGCAAACAAATATCAATCATACATACATAAAAGCGATAAAGAACTATACAAAGGGTCAAAATCTAAAATTAAAATTGGAAATCGACATTCAAAAGAATTCCTGGTGACGAAAGGCTTAAGATAGGGATGTTGTATCTCTCCAACTCTTTTTAAAAAATATATCGCAGTAGCTCTAAAAACTGAAAACGTAAAGTACACGGAATGGGAATACAACTTAACAACCGATATACCATATACACACTACAGTTTGCTGACGATCAAGTAATTTTAGCTAATGATAAAGAAGATGAAAAAGTTAACGGAAGAATACCAAAAGTGGGGGTTAACAGTAAACGTGGACAAGACACAGTACTTATGTATTGGAAACGAATCAAGTGAGTTAGAACTAGACAATCGACAAACAATATCTCCATGCAATGAGTATGTATACTTAGGTGTCACATTTGATAAGACGAACAGAGTGTAAAGAACTGAAAAGAAGAATAGTAAGAGCAAAAAAGGTTATTGGATGTCTTAACAGTATTTTATGGAGCAGAGATAAAAAATAATGTAAAACTTAACATATATGAAACAATGGTAAACAGCACGCTGTTGTATGAAATAAAGACTTGTCGCGTAACAGAAAAATACAAATCAAAAATGGAAAGTGTCGAAATGGATGCAATAAGAAGATTAATGAGAACATCTAGAACAGATCATATAAGAAATGAGATCATAAAAGAAAGAATGCGTATCGAGGGAAGCATAACGGATGACATTACTAAAAGACTACTAATATGGTACGACTATGTACAACGGATGAACGACCAAAATTACGAAAGCAGGTCCTAGAATTGCAACCAATAGGGCGCAGAAAAAGAGGGCGTCCTAAACTAGAATGGCAACAATCAATCCAAAGATCAATAAGTCAAAAAAACCTAACAGAAGTTGATTATTAGGATCGGAGGAGGTGGAGAATAGGCTTCGGATAAGATGAAAGTTCTAAATCGACATAGTAATAGTATTATTTAATAAACAGTCCCTACTAGTTTTAAGTACGAATACTATGCGGCGAGACAGCGAGGCTTCGTTTTCGCATTTATTTTAAAAGTCTTCTAATCTCGGCGGAATATTGAATATTTTCGCTTTGAACCTTTATGTTCGCTGTGCGCGAAAAACCCTAGGGCGAAGGTGCAAACACAGCGCGGCTTTAGATGTAATCCGAAACGTTAAAATGTATGCAAAAAGTTGACCCTGAGGCCCCGAAAAATTACTGCTCTTTGAAATCTCATTGTTTTAATTTATATAGGCGTTTGGTTTTGATTCCCCTTCTCAATGTAATAAGTTTTCGTGAAGAATGCACAAAAGCTGAAAACAGAAATTTTGGACCGCGATATCTTGGTTGGAGGACGATGGGACATTGATAACTTTTCATCAGTGAATCAAGATCTACAACATACTGCAATATTGTCGGGTACGATTTTGTTTTAAATCGAACCCTTAAATGAGGGTACCGTAGTAGATCTCTTGTGTATAAAATAAATATAGAACAGTTTTAAAAACGTTACAAACTTTAATGAATACAAAATAAAACTCTGTTGCAATTTACAAATTGTTACAATACTTTTTTTATGACCTATAAAACAAACAAGGCCCAAAATTTTAAAATAAAAACTGTAACCAAAATATTATTCAAATAGAAAAATCTTATGTTTCTTTACTGACAGCTAATTTAGAGGTTTAGTTTAAGTTTAACAAAACTTAGAATGTGACTACCGACTTGTCTCGTGAAAGTTTGGGTTTTTATTCACGGTAGGTTGGACCTAAGTAATCCATTATCCCCTCTTTGAGAGCTTGGAGGAACCAAGTCAGTGGCGTCGCTGATAATCCTAAAGTTTAATTTACATTCTAGATAATAAACTAAACAAGAAAACCTAAATAAAAACAGAAATAAATTGACATTTCATGGACAAAACTTTCCATAACCAATTACGTTGAAGGGAAAACCCTTTATTTACACAAGGTTTCCTCTCTTTTAACCATTATAACCCACTCTTAACTTTTCGGTAGTTTTTCTCGCGTCAACCACCTGCGGTGTGGTAGGCGGCACTGAGACGTTTACACTTGTGTAGAGAGGCGGAACGACTTTCTTATCTCTGCAAAACCATGTTTTGCGCTTTTCGCTTTTCTATGCTGCTTTCGTACAGTGGCACCACGGATCACCTAGGTGATCCGTGGTGGCACAGTCAAGGGTAATTTGCATTCCTGCCAAATTAAAAGAAAACCGACCGAAAGCCAGCACCCATAAGCTCCAGGCGGGATTCTTTCAACACAATATCTATAACAGTATCACAGATATTAATAAACAGGAGATTAAGGAGTTAAGCCCTATATCTCAAAAGCTAAGACGTTTAGGACATCATGTAATGTATGAATATTTTTTGTCAAGATAGATTCAAGAATTATTTCTTTATTATTAGGGACCTTTTGCACGCACTCCTTTAGCTAACTTTATCTCTTATAAATGCGACATTAAATGACAGATGTCACGTGATATTTAGAAGCCCAATTTTGACCTTTTTCAGACAGAATTTTTTATCCTTTATCCTTTATTTATCTGTCAAAAGTCTGTTTTGTGTTCTGTAAGCAAAATTAATTAAAAAGTTCCGAAAACACCTAGGGAAAAACTTAACGAGCAATACCAGTGAAAAACTGAACTGAAAATATAGGATTAGGTCTGTGTTTACTGTTTACTTCTTATTTTTTTTACGCACTTCACAGAACATTGATGACTTTTGGTTAGTTGATAAACACTGTTGCCAAACAACATATATCTCCCAGTTTTTATAAAAAAAATATTTTCAATAACTGGCATAAAATTACATTTTGACATGACGTTATATGCGCGGCAATGCCGTCTCTAAATAAAGAAACTAGTAGCCTGCGTTATTGGAACACAAGTAAGGTCAAACACTATCCTTTAGTAAAGGATAAGGTTCAAACCAGCAAACTGCGCATGCCTCAAATAGAAGATAAGAGAAAATGGGACATGCAATAGGTCCCTGATATCTTCATCAAACAACGCTATAAAAAAGAACATCTTGCCATCTATTCGCTTACTTACTACTACCAACATCATGGCAGAGCGCTAGTGCGCCCGCGCAGAAAAGAGGTAAGGATAACAGACTGGCAAAAAGCCTGACCAAAAGCACCCTATTAACAGCAATCCCTTACGTTAAACGTTGTCGTCTGTAAAAACAAAATCCTTTGCAACCAAAACATGACAAAAAGAGAACGGGCAGATAATCCTGGGTTTTATGTTTAAAAAAGCTAAAAAGCCCTTAGTGTTTTGATTGGCTTTAGTTTCACTTTTAACGTAATGCTTCCCTCACTCCATATATAAAAAATGTCTCTTAATTCTTCTTCTTAATCAGTCCATCAATATGACAGTTCTTATTTTTGGGTCCCTAGCTACAGACGAGTTATTATTATTAATACTATTAACAGAATATTTTTCTTTACAGTCTGGACTTTTTATAATTTTCAAAATAAAAAGATAAATCATTAAGAAATATAGTTAGTTTTTTTAAAACTTATGTTGTAATTTGAATTTAAAAGCGAACTAAAAAATGCAAAAATCTTGAAAACTATTGCTTGAAGAGACATTTACAAAAAAACATAATTTTTTTTCGTGATCTTAAAAAATACCCCCAATTTATAGATTCCAATTAAGTGCTAACCGTGAACTTGGCCCACTTCGATGATACATCGTTTAAAAGATAATTTAATTTCATATAATAAAGTTGATTACACACTTTCTGTATAATGCATACCTTTTAAGAAATTGTCATAAAACTTAATAATTTCGGTTTATTTTGCATGTACTGTTGAAATACATATGAAACGGGTGTACTGCTTCAGGGTTTGTATCTCAGCAAGGGTACCACTTAGAGAACTCAGTGATATCTTATTTTATAGGCTATTAGTTGGTCTTTATTTTATTTTATTACAGATTTTCTCAAAAATTTCGAAGTTAAAGGACACTAAATAAAAAAAATTGTCAAAATCCAAAATGGCGGCGCAATGTTTAGTATCATAACTCGAAAACCATTCGTCTCACGAAAAAACGTACAAAAGCGTTTTGGTAGGAAATCTTATTGTCTTCAAATTCTGTTTAAAACTTTTTTTCCAAAACATACAGTAACCAAGTAATTTAAAAACAAAACCTTTTTGTGCACACTAAATCCAAGATGGCAGGGGGAGCCCCCCCCAAGGTCACAATCTTAAGTTTGTTTTTAGGACTCTAATGTCAACAAGATATGTCAAATTCGCGACTCCACCACCTTTTGCAAGCTAAAATTCTATAATGACTGGACTATAATTTGTTTGGTGATCCGTGATAATATTATATAAATTCCACATATTTTTGAGAATCGACTAGTGTCTCAAAGTTTAAAGTTCTTAAAGAGACGTTTTGACTAACTCCATTTGCTTTGCATTTTTAAAAAGCTCAGCTCGGTAAAAGCACACAGACGCCCCCCTCTGCAATGCGGAGGAACTGAACCGAGAATTAACATTAAACAAATCCAGCATTCCTGTGCCGATGCTTTCTCAAACAATTTTCGTCAAATTAGTGTTTGTCTTTGTGAGGAATCCGGGTAAAAGGTCAGAAAATCGAAGTCTGGAATCAGTTTCTCAGGACTGCCAATTCTGAATTATATTTGTTTTTAGCTCACACATATACTATACTATAGTAGTGTGAGCTATGGTGATCCTAATTTTTTCGAGAAAAAAAAAGTTGCTCCGATTTCAAAAATTTTTATATATCTTTGCGTTTTAGATGATTTTGAAACTTTTTTGTTGCGCCGTCTGTCTGTCTGTCTGTCTGTCTGTCTGTCTGTCTGTATGTCTGTCTGTCTGTCTGTCTGTATGTCTGTCTGTAACGACCAACGCGCATAACTCAAAAACCGCTTGGCCGATTTTAATAAAATTTGGTACCTAGGCTGGGTCTTGGGTCGAGATGGTCCCATTTAAAAATGAACAAAATCCGTAGATCACAAACCAAATAAAAGGGTGGGGGTAGATTTCAAAAATTAGAGTTTATGTGAAAATATGGTGTGTGTGATATCAAACGAAAGGTAATTGAGTCTCCAGTTAAACAAAATACATTTTAATTTATTTTAAAAAAAAGGGTGGGGGTATATTTTAAAAATTAGAGTTTTAAGTGAAAATATGGCGTGTGTGATATGAAACGAAAGGTAATTGAGTCCGGAGTTTAACAAAATACATTTTAGTTTTTGTTTTTTTTTAAGGGTGGGGGTAGATTTCAAAAATTTGAGTTTGGGTCAAAACATGGCTTGTGTGGTATCAAACAAAAGGTAATTTTGTCTGGAGTTGAATAAAATATATTTCAGTTTTTAGTTATATTAGCTCACACGTACACTATAACTACAATACCTAGTGTGAGCTTAGGGGCCCATATATTGGCAGAGTATTTTTTTCCTCGTACCAGAATTTTAGGGAAAAATTTACTTCATCGATTTGAGCCCTGAGCTGATAAGGATAAAAATAATAATTAGTCTTAGTCTTCTTCTTGCAGCCAGGAGAAAATCCGTCGTTTTTCAGGGCCTTTGTTTTATTTGTTTTGCTTTGCAGAATATTGCAGTAAATCGAATTTTATATTTTTCTGATAAAATTTTAATTTTAGCAATGTTAAATTTCAAATATAGGACGCCAATATCTCAAAAACTAATGAATAGATTTTCGAAATTTTTACACGGTTGTAAAGAAATGCCTTCAAAACAAGGTATTACTAGACCCGCACTTTCCCTATTCAAAATATAAACGTAAAGTTACCGCTTGAAGGGGGTGAATAATATAAACATTTCAAGATGGCCAAAAAGTGTCCCCTTCGCACATCAAATCCCCCTGTTCAAGGGTTTTTTCAAAAACTTACGACATTATATAGTGCAGGCGCTGAGAGTAGTTGATTAACGATTGCCAAGCCAGTTTTGGGTAAAAAAAATTTTTATGCACCCTCCTATAGTCGTGTTCGAATTTCTGAGAGCTTAACTAAGTTGACGTCCTAAAGCCACAATGACACAGAAAATTTGGTAAATTGTTATAAATAAAACTAATCTTGCCTTATAATACATCATTTCACAGGAAATTTCATTGTCTACAATCGACTATGGAACACAATTTTTGATAGAGAGCTTAGTTTATAAGAAAATCGGATAAAACATGTAATAAACATGTCTGTTTTTTTCATTTTTTTGCATTAACTCAATAAACGGACGCCCCTGGAGAGTTTGTCATTGGTCGTACCCCACTGACTGATACATCGCTGGAAAGGAAATTTTATTACATATGTTTCGCTAAGAAGCTTAGCTAGTTTTTGAGAAAAGTTGAAGAAAACTTTAAAATCTCAGATTTTGGGGGTTCGGGGGGTTTTTGCAGCTAAAATTTAACAAACCAGTTTAATTTCATTTCTAGGATAGATTTTAATAAGTTTAATTTCATTTCTAGGATAGATTTTACACATTTTTGATTATGACTTTAGGGCGTCAACTTAGTTAAACTTTCAGAAATTCGAACACGACTATAAGAAGAGGGGAGACCAAAATGAACCTGACTTGGCAACATCCAGATCCAGATCCAGAGAACATATTATGTGGCCTATTGTTAGCTACAATCCATTGTCAGACTGCGGTCCTCATATTTTGCGTACTCAACTACCACCAGCGCCTGCACTAATATCCAAAAAAAGCCTCTGTATAAAAACACCCATTGCCAACCGGTGAGAAATTCAGACAGATTACTGCCAAAAAATACAACAAAGAACAAAATTAGCAAATTCTGTCAATTTCATTATTATTTTTAACCATTTATACCATTTGAGCAAAAAATAGTTAACTACCAGTTTTTGTCATGGTATCTGTCCGTTCTCTGGGACACGACTTAAAAGCAATTAAACCGATTTTAACCAAATTTAGCACAAAAATTCTACGGTTCCCATAGATAAGGCCATTAGATTTTGATGGGGGGGGGGGGAGTTTCAAAGGAGGGAGAAGGGGGATTGAAATGGTTTAAAATATCCTAATTTGAGACTCACAACAACTATTCTAAAAAGTTTCATCGAGGAACCCCGTCTCAAACTTCATATTTACCATATTCTGCTTCTTTCCATAAATCCCACAAAAGGAATTCTCACTCTCCAGATAAGTAATAAAGAGGGATCTAAAACGTGTGAGTCAGAGAGCTACCGAAAATAAGCTGCACACATGTCGATTTGAACCATTAATCTTGCTGACACGTTGATACTTTCTCTTTAAAGCCACCCCATATGCAATTCTATAACTAATTCCACCCCCAGCAAGTGCAAAAATGTCGATGCAATTTAGCTTGATTGGAAAACAGGGGAAAACTGACAAGAAATATTTTATATCGGTTTAAAAAAAAAACGTACGATACACGTCCGGAAACCAACTTTACAGGTCTCTACAAATTTACAGGTATCGCCTATGGCTCACCTTCTACGGTTCTTTTAGTTTGTTGACAGTTTTTAACAGTGTTTATTTTGATAGGTTTGACATTCTATTAAATTAACAAGTGCGATTTCGGTCAAGCCGTCAAAGGTGGTAAAATAAAATAAAAAAATGAGTACCATTTTTTTCAAAAAATTGAATGTAATTTATAAATAAACATGTCAAATTAGATGAAAGTAAAATGTAAACAAATATTGAAGCTGTCTTATTGACGCGTTGCTAAGGTTTCTAAGTGGTGCGCGTGCGGTAAAGTTACTTTACCACACGCGAGCAGTAATTCAGCCCAACTAAAAAAACAGCCAACTATAACATCATATTCGCTTTCTGATCATTAAAAATATAGTTGCTTTTCAGTAAGTACCTTAATATTGGATCAGAGAAATTACTAGAAAATCTCACATATATTATCAGTCAAGGCATAAAAGGACATCCAGTACTTGATGAATGGAAAACTGCATTCATATTCTCAATACATAAAAAAGGAAACAAGCTGAATTGCAACAATTACAGATAAATTTCAGTAACCAGTACTCTAAGTAGATTGTAGTGTAGGATTCTTAGAGATCTAATAGAGAATGATTTTCATGAACAAGAAGAAGAAGAAGAGCAAAGTGGGTTTCGTGCAGGCAGATCTTGTAGTGATGTAATGTAATGTTTTTTGCCTTTAACAACTAATTGAGAATAGGAGTGCCAGAAATATAGAGACTCATGTTACCTTTGTGGACCTACAAAAAGCATATGATATCGTTTAGTAGAAAAATTGTGGACAGTGTTAGAGCAAACTAATATCAATCATACATACATAAAAGCGATACAAGAACTATACAAAGGGTCAAAATCTATAATTAAAATTGGAAATCAACTTTCAAAAGAATTGCTGGTAACGAAACGCCTAACACACGGATGTTGTATCTCTCCAAATCTTTTTAAAATATATATCGCAGTAGCTCTAAAAAACTGGGAACATAAAGTACACGGCAATGCTTTTTACAAGTTCATTGTATACACTACAGTTTGCTGACGACCAAGTAATTGTAGCTAATGATAAAGAAAACATGGAGTATATGATGAGAAAGTTAACGGAAGAATACCAAAAGTGGGGGTCACCTGTGAACGTGGACAAGACACAGTACTTTTGTATTGGAAACCAATTAAGTGAGTAACTGAGTAAGAGAACTAGACAATGGACAAACATGCATGAGTATGTATACTCATATCTCCATGCAATGAGTATGTATACTTGGGTGTCACATTTGATAAGACAGGAACAGACTGTAAAGAACTGGAAAAAAGAATAGTAAAAGCAAAAAAGGTTATTGGATATCTTAATAGTATTTTATAGAGCAGAGAGATAAAAAAGAATGTAAAATTTAACATATATGAAACAATGGTCAAAAGCACGCTGTTGTATCGGATAGAGACTGGCCGCGTAAAATGGATGAGAATATATAATACAGATCACATAAGAAATGAAATCATAAAAGAAAGAATGGGAACCGAGCGAAGCATAACGGATGACATCACTAAAAGACAACTGATATGGTACGGCCATGTACAACGGATGAACGACGAAAGATTACCAAGAGGGCGCGCAGAAAAAGAAGGCGTCCTGAACTAGAATGGCAGCAGTCAATCCAAAGATCAATGAGCCAAAAAAACCTGTCAGAAGATAATTGTCAGGATCGAAGGAGTGGAGTGGAGAATTGGCGTCGGACAACGTAGAACAGCGTTCTAAACCGACATAGTAGTAGCTTAATATTTACCTACATGTTAAGTATGTTTGTGGTGTTTTTTGTCGGTTTAAAAGTTTTTTGTGTTTATAGGTCTCCCAGGTTTTCTTGGGTCGAGATCAAGTTCACTTTTCCGTTCTAGTAACGAAACAAGCTAATTTCGTTTTCCTTTGCTAAAAAGGGCGGCATAATTAAACACACTAAAATAAATGGAAGGAATTCGGAATATTCGAGCATTGTGATTTTCTTATGGGTTACATTGTGGCAATGCAATGGGAATTTCAAAGATTTGACGCTTGCTGAATATGCTTAAGCCACGTACATCTTAAATATATCTGTAATTTTCTCACCCCTAATTCTTCATGCAAAATTTGTTGAAATGCCCAATGAAGCCTCAATCTCGCGATATGTCATATGTCGATTTTCCGTGATGGCCATGCGCACAGCCTCGATGTTTTCCTGGGTGATAGCCGTTTTTGGTGCACCTGGCCTTGGATCGTCACTAAGGCTAATCCGTCCACGCTTGAATTCTCCATACCAACGAGAAACTGTCGACTGATGTGGTGCTTCATTACCGAAAATAGAAATCAACTCGGCAATGCATTCATGTTAAGATAATTTCCTTCGAAAGCTGTAAAGAATTATAGCTAAAAAATGTTCTCGTTTTAATTTAACTTTTTGGCTGATTTGTTATCTTAAAAAATTCACTGTAGCTATAAAACTTTATGTATCACATTGACGTTTTGAATTTAGGTTACGTAAAAATTGAGGTTAAGTTTTAGTAACGACATTTGATGAGTGTCGCCCTCTATGTTTCTATATGCAAAATATAAAAGACAGCCCCGTACAGGCCAACTATGAACACAATGGAAGAGCTAAGCTACTGATTCTGTCATTTCAATATGTCATTTAGATATTTTTATTAAAAAGGGTAGCTTTTTTATGTATTTTCTCTTGGAGAAATTTTTTTCCTCACTAGTGGGATGATTTAACAAGCGAAAAACCTCTTCTTTTCACCGAGATCAATTTCCGTCGTTATAAACTTGAAGTGGCGGTGTACACAATTTAGTATACACCCCGATACACAAAAATGCGAGGGGGTTTTGCAAAATAAACAACCATATACTTAGTTACTTTCTTACAAGCTCAGATTACAAGTTACCTATACTTGCATCATTTTTAAACAAACGGTTCGTTACGTAAAGTTCCGTTATTTTTTAAGCGAAGTTTAATTTTTGGCCGTTGCATCAATAAAAATTATGTGACTGATAATTAACACTTTTCAGCTAATATTGCAAACTTCACGTTCTAAAATATCAAAAAACCAAATTTGGTATTGTTATTCTTTGTTTGTTTATGTTTTTTTACGATCTTATTTTTTTTGCATAAGCAGGAGAAAAATAAGTGTAAACATGGAAGGAAAACATAAGCGAGAACACTCAAAGTAATAAATAAAAAAAATTAAATAAAAAAACACCCAACTGCTAAATTTACTTTAACTACTAGTCGCAGTTAAGTACAAAATTGATAGGTATACCTATAATGTACGACAGGCTTCAACTTTTAGTTTTGATGCCCAAAGCGCACTTACGCAATTATACAGTTTTGTATTTTTATGAATCAGGTTATTGAGTAATTGTGTACCCAACTGCGACTAGTAGTTACAAGTAAATTTAGCAATACGGTATTTTTTGTATTTAATTTTTTTTCCAACTTTTAGGTTTAATTCCTATTCAGCCATATAAAAAGCACTATGCATTTACAACTTTAACTTTACCCAAAAAGTACGTGTAGATTTTCTACGAATGCGAACAGTGTTACCTTCCATTGAGTGAAGGTGGGGAAGGAGAGAGAGAGGAGGGAACTAGTAAAATGGTGTCGAAAAATATCTTAAAGCATGTGCCGAAAGAATATTTGAATTCGCTCTAAATTTATGAAAGGTATAGCTACAACTATTACTAATAAGGAGGGTAGGGAGAAGAGACGGAGAGGAAGGGGGAAACTAGTAAAATGATGTTGGAGAAAAAGTCTTAAAGCGTGTGCAGAAAGAATTTTTGAAATCGCTCTATATTTGATAAAATTATGCGAATATGGTTTTTAAATCGGGTGGGGGGAATGACAGGGGATGGGTGGGAGCAGGAAGGACTACAAAGTAACTACAGCAAATTAGAGGGCATTTGGAATGGGTAGTCAAAGGAATTTCAATAAAATCGCCTGAAATTTAAATAATTTGTATGCCTTAAAGCCTACATCATGTGAAAAAATGGCGTCTGAAGATCGCCATGTTGATTCCTGTTTAAAAAAAATATAGCCTATAGCACGTTTGGGATCAGTAGCAATTTAACGAGACCTTTTTCGTCAAAATCGGTTCAGCTCTTTAGCCTCTAGCGTGACACAAACATATTTACTTACATACATACAACAATCGAAAAACATTACCCTTCCTTCGTTTTGCCGTGCTGCAGTTGGGTACAAACACTAAAACTCAGGCAAAAGTAATACCCGAGAAGACCGACCCTAATACGCTTGACTAAAGTCATTATATTATATTAACTTGAGACGTATATGTGTCGGGTCTTATAATAAAAGCAAGCAAGACCGATAAGGGTAGTAAGTCACGTGCCCGGTCCATATTTACCATCGTTTACATCTTTTCGTTTTCCTTTCTTTGCTAGTACAAGAGGACGGTAGTGGAGAGGCAGGGGGCATCTTAATAATTTAGGGAGGCTTGTCAATTTTCTTTCAGGAAAACGGCTCCCACAAGAACTTTTTACCAACCTAAAGAGAAAAATACTTTTAGTCCGAGGCCATAACGTCAAAATTTTTCGGGATTTTTGATGAAGATTTTATGACACGTGTTTTGAGCGATTACTTATGGAGGTGGTATAGCAATTTACTCAAGACAGGAATATAAAATAACCAAATATAATTTAACAACTTGCGACGGTGGCCTTCTCGAGCATTTACTGGTTAGCTTCAAGCTTAAAAACATGTCCATTTTGATAGGAGTTTTTTACCGATCAGCTAAAGTCTGCTGAGTAGCAGAATCTGTTAAAGAATATCATGCAATTTTATCGGAAATTGCTCCTATTTTTGACCATGTTATCATAACAGGGGACGTTAATGTGGACAGGTTGGATCCCGCAAATTCATGGAGTGACTGTTTTAGTTCTTATGATTTGACCCAAATAATAAGTGAGCCTACTAGAGTAACACAAATAACAAAAAAACTACTTGATCCAATTTTTATTAGTAACTCAGACCTAGTTATAACGGTGTTATAAATACCGACTTTATTTCGGATCATAGCCTTTCCTTCTGTGAACTTGCGCTAGTGTCCTCTAAAAATTTGCAAAAATTATATATACCTTTAGATGCTTTAGGCATTTCAATGAACAGTCATTCAATGAAGACATGCAAAACAAAAATTGGGATGGGATTTATTGTATACATAACATAGAAGATAAAATAGGTTTGTTGAGCGATAATTTGTTATTAATAAGCATGCGCCCATGAAAACCGTACGCTTGAGTAGGCCTCCGGCCCCTTGGCTCTCAAACGGGTTAAAAGAAATTTTAAAACAACGTGATAAAGCATTACAAAAATATAAAAGAAACTCGACTCCAGTAAATTGGACTCGATACAAGGAAATGAGAAACTTTGCTTTAACTTCCTTGAGATTAGAAAAAGCGGCCTACTTAAGATACAATAATTCTCAGGACGCTGCCACATTATGGAAGCGCCTAAAAATAGCTAGTGTACTATCTAAGCCAATTGCAAATTTGCCAGGTGACCTTCAGGATCCCAATGCCATTAATAATTATTTGCTGGAAGCATTTTCGGGTGCCGAGGCGGACCGGGATCTAATAGATTAATTTAAAACTCATAGACACTCTGCTGACCGTTTTAGCTTTACCCTTCCTACGCAACATGACATAAGAAAAATCATTCAATCACTAATATCTAATGCAGCAGGCTGTCACAATATTAACTTAAACATGATTAAGCTGAGTTTACCTTTCTTAATTAAACACATCACCCATATTATAAATTGTTGCTTGGAAAGAGGATATTTTCCTCGAATCTGGACAACTTCAATAATCTCTCCAATTCTAAAGGTAAATAATCTAGCTACTTTTAATAATCTAAGGCCTATTAGCTTACTACCTGTGCTGAGTAAGTAATTAGAAAAAGTTGTTCAACAACAACTCTTTCCATTTTCGTTAAAGTGTGGAATCTTCCCAGACACTCAGTCGGGTTTTCGTCCTGGCCACGGCACTTCGACACTTCTTTCAGATGTAAATGACGAAATTGTTATGGAGCTTGACAATAAGATGACGACTATTTTAGTATTATTGGATTATTCTAAAGCATTAGATTGTGTTGATTTTAATTTATTATAAGCCAAGTTACACTATTTTGGACTTACACATTCAGCATTGTCATTTTTCGAAGGTTACTTATGCCATAGAAAGCAAATCGTACGTACTCAATCTGGCGTATCCGCAACAGGCATGGTGACATCTGGAGTGCCACAAGGCTCTATTCTTGTCCCGCTTCTTTTCGTATTATATCTTTTTGATATGAAACATATTACAAAGCTCTGTAAGCTTAAATCGTACGCGGATGATACACAACTCCTTTTTATTTTTGATCCACTTCACTATAACAATATAGAGGCTGACGTGAATTCAGACCTTAGGCGAATAGTTGAGTACAGCCAGAAACACAATCTTAAGCTAAATGCAGCAAAAACACAAGTTCTGTTATTTGCTCCTTCAAATGCACTGGATTTTTTTTAAATCATCTTAATTTAGAAATAATCACCATCTTGAGTTTGCGGATACAGTTAAAAATTTGGGGTTAACATTTGATATATCGTTAAAATTTAGCCAGCATATTTCAAATTTAAGTAAACGGTCATATATGGCTTTAAAAGTGCTATACGCCAACAAACACATACTATATTTTAAAGTACAAAAAAAACTATGTGAATCTTATATAATGTCTTCCTTGTCTTATTGCATTACTGTATATTACCATTACCCCTGTTTAACGCAGGCAGACAAATTTTGATTACAAAATAACTGTGTTAGGTTTATTTACGGACTACGAAAATACGATCATGTTTCAGAAAAAATCAGAAACTTTAGTTGGCTCAAAACAGAATATTTGTATAAATATATTTTTTTGGTTGTCATGTACAAGTTACTTAAAAATTCGATTCCAACATATTTAATAAAAAAGCTTGAATTTCGTAAGCAACAACATAATGTTGCCCTTCGAAATAATAATCTTGCGCTACCTATATATCATACAACTTTATTCCAAAGATGTTTTACTTATATTGCTGTAAAATTGTATAATGAATTTCAAATATTTTTTGTGAAAAATAATTCTATATTAGTATTTAAAAAGGAGCTCAAAAAACACGTCTTAACAGTGCAGAATGCCTAGAAATTAACAAAAAAGTTTTCTCGTGCAATGTTACTATAAATAAATAAAAATAAATATAAATATATTTACTTATATAATAAACATTTTGACCCTTCTCTATTTTCTATTTTTGGGTTAAATTAGTTTTAGGTTTAAGTTCGGGCTGTTCTTTTTAGCTAGATTTCGCCCTTTCAGAGTTGTTCTTGTTAAGCAAAACAAATCCTGAATAAAGACCTTATTTATTTATTTATTATTTATGTGTTTACTTATGATAAATTGGTTTAGTTTGGTTCGGTAGCTCAATAGGCGTACATAGCCAGAGGTTCCGGGTTCGAGTCACTGTTGAGCACAAGAAATTTTTTTATAATTTTTCGTTCTTTAATTTATTTTAATTAATTTGGAATTGTTGTTTGTTTTCAGTAAAACCTTGCATTATTGCACTTTGGTATTTAAAAATAAACTTGTTTTGTTTGTCGCAAAGCTAAATGCTTTTCAACCCTCAAATCTAAATGAACTGATTTTGCAAAGTTGTGCCTGTGAGAATAGTTTACTTAGCGTTGCGCCAAAACTTTGGTGTACCACGTAAAATAGTTTACAAAGTGCAGACATAATTGCCTAAATGTAGTGCGTTCTCAGACAAACTGGTACTTTATACAGGGTGTCTCATTAAGGATGGCAGCCGGAATTATTTCAGAAACTACTATCGCTACGACTTCGGGCAAAAGTTGCTCGACTCTTGCGAATTCACCTAAAATATTTTTGTTTCTGTAGCTCCCCAATAGCGGGCAGTAATCACATCTCCCGACTAGGATCAGTGCCTCACGAATATACAAAAGTTTTATAATTTTTTACAAAGTTTAAGAATCTTGGGGTCAATTTTTTTTTCTAAATGTCAAAATTTGACAGGTCGATGGTTTTTTTAAATTGAACAATCTATATATTATGTTAGATTTTTATAGATCTTTTCTTCCTCATTTCAAAAGTGTACATATATGTTGGGATTAATTCGTTTATTAGTTTTAGAGATATATGTGTTTAAAAGTTTTAAAAACTTAAATTGATACTCTTTTAAACATGAAGCCAGCCATGAAAAAGACAATCGCATTGACACAAAAAGTGATGCTGTTGCTTTGGTAAGGTACAGTGAAGCCTCCTATAACCGGACTCACCGTTTGGTCGATTTTGTGCACTTATTGGAGGTGTCCGCTTATGAGAGGGAACTGCGAAATTTGAATATATAATTATTAACAATTTCCGCTGCTTGAGTTTTTCCGATAATAAATTTTTACAGCGATCTTTCGTGCTAATAAATGTTCCTTCTCGGAAATGTTAACAGCTAGCATTTTTTCACGTATACTAAGAAGTTTTTTACTAGGCGCAATTTCAAAGAGATCTAGTACTACCCAACTGAACAATAAAATAAAACACGGCAGTCCCGCCAAATAAAATATTTTGTAAATACCTCAGAAGTATTTAGTCTCCGCATTAACACGGAAATAGGTAATTCCCCGGCTCCAGAGTGCGTTGTTGCCAACATACTACATAATATTAATGCCCATGTCATGCAGAGCTTCGTCCCGTTGTCAGATGTTTCCGTCCGGTTAAGGAAGGTTTCAGAATTTTTTAACCAAAAAAAATTGTTCGCGTCCGGTTATTAGAGTGTCCGGTTATAGGAGTGAATTTTACATGTAAAGAAGTAGGGAAAAGCTTGGTTCTAACAAATTTGTCTGGCTAAAGGGAGTGTCCGCTTAATAGAGGTGTCCTCAAAGAGAGGTTTTACCGAGGGGTGGCTCGGTATTTCCTTTTGGTGTACATGTTAGAGGAACTACCAGGAAATACTTGGGAAGTACTGGGAAATATACTAGGAAAGACCGGGCTTGGAAAATACTAGGAAATACCAGTGCTTGGGAAATACTAGGAAATACCATTGAAATTTGAGGAAATACTAGGAAATACCGTAGGTATTATACCGTAGGTATTTCGTTTTGGTTTACAAATATCGGCGATCGAGCCACCCCTCGGGTTTTACTGTATATAATTTATTAAAATTTATCATCCGTGGTGATTCTGCGCAGTAATGTGTAGCGCCGCAAGCCAGTAAAAACCAAAATAGTACAATTTTTTTTCGAAAAAAATTAATATCTAATACTTCATCGGTAATTTTCTACATAGCCTCCTTGATTATTTATACCACGTTGAATAATTCTTATAAGTTTTCTGCGAATAGCTTGATAGAGTACACAGAATTTCCATTCAGACCAACGAATGTCTGTTCTATTTTCTTTTGTAGAAATTCCACAAGAGAAAATAGAACAGACATTCGTCGATCTCAATGGAAATTCTGCTCAGACTATCTATCTAGCTATTCACAAAAAATTCAAAATTGTATTAATAATCAAGGAGGCTATATAGAAAATTACCAATAAAGTAGAAGATTTTTTCTAAAAAAAAATTCTTTTATTTTTTGTTTTTACTGGCTTGCGCACTCATTACTGCGCAGAATCACCACGAATGGTAAATATTAATAAATTATATACTTTACAAAAGCAACAGCATCACTTTTTGTTTCACTGCGATTGTCTGTTTCATGGCTGCGTTGATGTTTTAAAGAGCATCTTAAGTTTTTAAAACTTTTAAACGCATATATCTCCAAAACTAATAAACGAAATAATTTCAACATATATATTTTTGAATTTAGGAAGAAAAGATCTATAAAAATCTAAACTAATATATAGGGTGTTCAATTTAAAAAAAAAACATCAACCTGTCAAATTTTCTAATTCAAAAATTTTTAAACTTTTTGATATCTATTCAAATAAACGTTTTAGATATGAGGTAAAAATATACGGGAAAACCCTATACCATTATATCACTTCCCCATCGAGAGGCAATGAAAATGTAACTTTTTATTAAAAAAATTAATTACTCCTACGTAGTAATTAAAGCTGTTCTAATTATTTATTTGACTTATAAAGAGAAGCCTAAAAAATGCAAATCTTCTTGACTTTTTTCCCAAATTTATATTTTCAGCTGAATTTGTAAGGGCTATTAATTTAAATTATTATTGATATCCGCAAGTCACCATTTGACTTAGGTTTTAAGATATTTAAAGAAACTGTGCCTTATTTTATGTTTATTTTTTCTCACTCTGTATTATATTAGTAAAGGACAGAAATTAGATTTCCTATGAGAAAAGCACAGAATATCTAACGATTACTATATTAATTAATAACGCAACCTTTTCGATCCCTTACAGCTTACTTTCAAAAACAATTAACAGGTGCCTAATTAAAAAACAATTTTCCAAGCTAAATAAAATTTTCCATAGAGATTGAAAATTTGTGATTAACATTGAAAATAAAGCACCACTAAACTATATTTCTCGGTAACCATATAGCATATATATGACAAAATAAGGCGCGCCGTTTTAGCGCCTCTACACTTGGACGCGCAAGACATTCGCGCTGCATCAAGAACAGTACGCGACCCTTTTTCTAGATAAGTCGTTCTTATACAATTATAGGTAGAGTTTCTATACAGGTGTATAAGTTTATTTAGAGGTATTCGTAATAAAACGAAGTTTTAATAAACTTATTCAATTTTATTTTTAGTTTGATTTTTTTCCTTTTCAACCCTTTTACTGTTTCTTTGTTGCACGGGGAGCCCAGTAATCTCAGAAAAATGAAGGCCAGTAAGAAGAAACCTGATATAGTGTTTTTTTTTTAAATTGGCATTTTATCGGCAACTAATAGAAATATGTCATGACGTAACCGCCAAAATAAAAAAAACTATATCCGAACTATATTCAACTGGGACTATCACTGGGACAGGCCAATGCCTACAGAACAAATGTGTAATCATTGGACATGAACCAAAATTACAAGTATTATAATATTGTCAACAACTTGCTGCTTGAAATGAGGCCAAAAAAAAACAGGTTACGAACCTAAAAATATCAGCTGTTCTCGGGGGGCTGATTTTTACATTGGTTCTTATGGGAGGTCAGACGTTTTTTTATGATATTTTCAAACTGGCACAACAGATTTCCGCGAAATTTCAGTGAAATATTCTCAGACACCGTCCCGACATTCCACCAAACTTTTGTAAGGATGCAAGATGATTAAAAGGTTAAAATCTTCAAGATTTAGCATTCCTTATTTTGAACTAAAATTACCCGCCATGTACCGCGTGTCAACTGTTATAATTGAAATGTCTTTGACTATTTCATCTGTGTTTGTCACATTCGCTTCTGCCTTAAATTTAATTTTAGTGTGAGCTAATGAAGCGGCTCTGAAAAATTAAGGATTACTATACATTTAAAAAAATTGTTCTGCAAGGATATAGTAAAAACAATCTCAAAACCGGCTTTAATTAAAAAAAAATTAAATATTCATGAATCGTCATTCCAACTTCAATATTTTAAAGACAATCAGCTGTGTCGTGACGTGACCATCAAACAAAAATCAGCCCCCGATGTGACAACAAAGTGGAGGATTGTGGCCCTAGAGACCCTGTATGTATGACATATTCTTACAATAAAGAGACGCGACAAACTCTTCAAAGTCAAATTTATTTAAGTCAAAATCAAAGGATGAAAATATCGGTCCTCTATATAATACTTTAGCTATGTTTAGAGAGAGACGTACCTTCTGTCCTTGTTATTTCATAAGCGTCGGAAAATAAAAATCAAGGCCAACATAAAAATAGAGGCCACGACCCTGAAAAAATCAGCTGTTCTCCGGGGGCTGAATTTTACATTGCGTCTTATGGGAGGTCAGACGTTTTAGCTCACACATATACTATACTATAGTAGTGTGAGCTATGGTGATCCTAATTTTTTCGAGAAAAAAAAAGTTGCTCCGATTTCAAAAATTTTTATGTATCTTTGCGTTTCAGATGATTTTGAAACTTTTTTGTTGCGCCGTCTGTCTGTCTGTCTGTCTGTCTGTATGTCTGTCTGTCTGTCTGTCTGTCTGTCTGTCTGTCTGTCTGTCTGTCTGTCTGTATGTCTGTAACGACCAACGCGCATAACTCAAAAACCGCTTGGCCGATTTTAATGAAATTTGGTACCTAGGCTGGATCTTGCGTCGAGATGGTCCCATTTAAAAATGAACAAAATCCACCGAACAGAAACCAAATAAAAGGGTGGGGGTAGATTTCAAAAATTAGAGTTTATGTGAAAATATGACGTGTGTGATATCAAACGAAAGGTAATTGAGTCTGCAGTTAAACAAAATACATTTTAATTTATTTAAAAAAAAAGGGTGGGAGTATATTTTAAAAATTAGAGTTTAAGTGAAAATATGGCGTGTGTGATATCAAACGAAAGGTAATTGAGTCCGGAGTTTAACAAAATACATTTTAGTTTTTTGTTTTTTTTAAGGGTGGGGGTAGATTTCAAAAATTTGAGTTTAAGTCAAAACATGGCTTGTGTGGTATCAAACAAAAGGTAATTTAGTCTGGAGTTAAATAAAATATATTTCAGTTATTAGTTATATTAGCTCACACGTACACTATAACTATAGTACCTAGTGTGAGCTTAGGGGCCCATATATTGGCAGAGTATTTTTATGATATTTTCAAAATGGCACTACAGATTTCCGCGAAATTTCAGTGAAATATTCTCAGACACCATCCCGATATTCCACCAAAGTATGGTAAGGAAGCAACATGATTAAAAGATTAAAATCTTCAAGATTTAGCATTCCTTATTTTGAATTCAAATTACCCGCCATGTACCACATGCCAACTACTATATTTGACATGTAGTTAACTTTGTCATCTGTGATTGTCATATTCGCTTCTGCTTTAAATTTAATCTTTGTGTGAGCTAATGAAGCGGCTCTGAAAAATTAAGGATTACTATAGATTTTAAAAAAATTGTTCTGAAAGAATAAAGTAAAAACAACCTCAAAACCGGCTTTATTTAAAAAAAAATTAAATATTCATGAACCGTCATTCAAACTTCAATATTTTAAAGACAATCAGCTGTGTCGTAACGTGACCATCAAAAAAAAATCAGCCCCGGATGTGACGTCAACGAAGTGGAGGATCGTGGCCCGTCCGTTTTGATAGCCCTGTAAAAATAAACGATTTTTAACAAACTCTATACAGGGGGTGCCGACAAGCGTGTTTGTGCATGCTGATTGATGTCACTCACCGCTGACAATTTAAATTATTTTAGTGAAACGCCAATGAGCTTGGCAAGAAAATAACATAACCAAAAATGTTAATTTCGGTGACTTCGATGGGTTTGTCGCGTCTCTCTATTTTAAAAATATGTCATACATACAGGGTCTCCGTTTTGATAGCCCTGATCGAACATGTATGATCAAATCTCCAGTATAGTAAACAATACAAGTAAAGCGTTTAAGATCCAGTTACATTGGGAAAACACATCGAACACTAGTTCAATTTTCTAAGGGAAAACAAGACGGGAAACTCACTATTCCAGTCGGGAAAGTTGGCTTGGTGCACCCACGCCAAAACGGACAGCGGATGGTCAGGCCCCTAGAGCAAACTGATTTGCAGGCGCCATATAGAAATGTCGAAAAAAAAAATGACGAACCGTAATTTGGTCGAAAATAAAAGAATCGAAAATAGAATGAAAATAATTTAAACAAAACGTAGTTTTGTTGATCCGTAAAATTGTAATATCGCCGATCCGTAAAAATGTCGAAATGTGAAAGCATCGAAATGTAAAAGCATCGAAACGGAGTTAAGTCGAATGGCAGAATGATCGAACGGTAAAAAAGTCGAATCGCAAAAAGGCCGAACATTGAAAAAGTCGAAAAATAGAAATAAAAGAGATGAAAGCAATTCAAGCCAAACGTATTTTTGACGATCAGTAAAAATGTCGAAAATAATATAGACGAAACGAAAACGCGCGATACGCAATGGAGAAGAGACGCAAAATCATCGAAACATAATTATGTCGAACCGTAAAAAAGTCGAATCGAAAACTCGTCGATTTTATCACGCATTCACGCAGCTGCAGAAAACTCCCCATGTTGCCAAGTGCTGTTACATCATAATAGCGTAACCTAAGAGCCTATCCAAACCATAGACGTATATGATCCAAACCTGTCTTGTATGGAACTGCTTACATCCCCATCTAACTCTGACGAAACACAACAAGTTACACTTGCGTGGGTGCCAGGGCAAATTCTTTACCAAAAAGACGATATGAAACACCTTTTATCCGTTTCGTTCTTTATTCAGATTAGTGTTTTTTCGAAAACCAATCGACTAGTTTAAGTTTGTCGAAGGCTTATTAAAGTTTGAAGATGATTCTCCAAAGACAGAAGCCGAAGCGAAATTGGTAATATGCATGGAAAAGCTCTTTAAAATTAATTTTAAATTGTCACCATCTTATATAAAAGACCAGACTCCATTGCTGTGCTTTGAAAAAGCAGTCTCAACCTCAAACAAAATTTTTATTTATAAATAAAAAGTAAAAAGAATTAGAAACTTTTTTTACCCACCTGCAGCACGACGAAAGGAAGGGTAATGTTTTTCGATTGGGATATGTATGTACCTAAGTATGTAAATATGTATGTTTGTGTCACGCTAGACAGCTGAACCGATTTTGACAAAAAAGGTGTCGTTGAATTGCTACTGATCCCGAAGGTGCTATAGGCTAGAGTCCCTGTATGTTGCCATATTTGGATATATTAATATATCCAAATATGTCATACAGGGACTCTACTATAGGCTATATTTTTTGAACAGGAATCAGGCTGTCTTCAGACGCCATTTTGTCACATGATGTAGGCTTTAAGGCATACAAATTATCTAAATTTCAGGCCATTTTAATGAAATTCCTTTGATCACCCATTGCAAATGTCCACCATTTTGCTGTAGTTACTTTGTAGTCCTCCCTGCTCCCACCCATCTCCCCTCCTGTCAATCCCCCCTATTCAAAAATAATATTCGCATTTTATCAAATATAGAGCGATTTCCAAAATTCTTTCTTCATACGCTTTCAGATTTTTTCCAACGCCATTTTACTAGTCCCCCCCCCCCCGCCTCTCCCTCTCTCCACCCCGCAGTCCTTATTAATAATAGTTATAGCCATAACGTTCACCAATATAAAGCGATTTCAAAAGTTCTTTCTCCACACACTTAAAGACTTTTTTTCAACATTATTTTACTAGTTTCCCCCTCCTTCCTTATTAGTAATAGTTGTAGCTATACCTTTCACAAATATAGAGTGATTTCAAAAATTCTTTCTGCACACGCTTTAAGCCTTTTTTTCCAACATCATTATACTAGTTTCCCCCTTCCTCTCCCTCTCTTCTCCCCACCCTCCTTATTAGTAATAGTTGTAGCTATACCTTTTACAAATTTAGAGCGATTTCAAAAATTCTTTCGGCAAACGCTTTAAGATTTTCCCCTCTTCTCCCCCACCTTCACTCAATGGAAGGTAACACTGGTCGCATCCGTAGAAACTCTACACGTACTTTTTGGGTAAAGCTAAATGAATTGTAAATGCATAGTGGTTTTTATAGGGCTGAATAAGAATTAAACCTAAAAGTTGGAAATAAAAAAAAAATTAAATAAAAAAAACACCCAACTGCTAAATTTACTCGTAACTACTAGTCGCAGTTGGGTACAAAATTACCCAATAACCTGATTCATGAAAATACAAAACTGTATAATTTCGTAAGTGCGCTTTGGGCATCAAAACTAAACGTTGAAGCATGTCGTACATTATAGGTATACCTATCAATTTTGTGATCAACTGCGAATAGTACTTAAGTAAATTTAGCAGTTGGATGATTTTTTTATAAAAAAATTTTTTATTAAGTTACCTTTATGCAAGTAGATTTAACAAAACAAATACATTACAAAATACAAATACAAAATTACTATGAATATTTTTGGTCACGTTAATTTAACGTTGATGTGATTTTTGTGCTATGTGGGTGACCAAAAGCACTCTAATAAAGATAACAGAAATGGCAGAGCGCTGTTGCGCCCGAGCAGAATAAAATTAACGGTAACAGACTGGCAAAAAATCTGACCAAAAGCTCTCTCTTATATTTAAAGGTATTAAGACTTGGACTGGACATCATCGTTAATATACTCCAGTCTTTTACCAACAGATTCTGGTCTTACTTACAAAGGATTTAATCTCCAAGATAATTAATTATCTTAAAAATTTTAATTTGCGTTTTATTAAATCATTCGCTTTTCTTTTAAATTATTAAAACTCGCCAGAAAATGCGAAATGAAGCTAGGGTTGCCACCTGTCCGGTTTCCACCCCCGTTTTTAAAAGCACGCCCGAGCGCAGGTCAAAACTAACAAATGTCCGGTTTTTTTAAAAGCTTCAAAAGCTGCTAAAAAAATCGTTTAAAAAGTCATGATACAAATGATGCAATACATACACAGAAACAAATGGTACAATGGCGTGAATGGGAGTTACTTTCCATTTCAAGAAAAGCTGATGCAATGGCACCTGTTATTGATTCAATGGGACCTACATCATGTTGCATCATGACATATTTCCATTATAGTCTAAATTATAAAATGCCAATGACGAACCGAAATTATTTAAAAAAAAACGACTTATAAAAAGTGTAAACCTGTAATTTTAGTAACCCCTCAAAATTAAACCAAGTTTCTTTTTTGCAGGAAGTCTACTGCGGCATAGAAACGATCTGCACAGTCGACGGACTACATTTCCATTGTATGTATAACGCAAGAGTAAAAGCCTTCAACAGTTCAGGAGAAGGAGAATACAGTGAGCTGATAGGGTTGCAAACAGCGGAAGGTAAACGAGAATATTTATAACTAAAACATAAATGTTTTTGGTCAACACATACAGACAGGATCATGCTACTAGGTACATAGAAAGTTAATTTCCCAATTTTCTTCCGCCCCAAACAGCTAGCTGCTAGTGCTTTGTTGTCGAGCGCGCTGCTTCTCAGTCTGCCTGCATTCACGATGCGTGTTGGAGGTACGCCTATTTGCCAAAATTAATTTAAAAACACTGTCTATCGATCAGCGCTTAAGTGTCCCCTCCGGGATTTATTAATTAATTATTTTATATGTACCTAGTAGAATGAGCCTGTCTGTATAAACGTCAGTTTCGCTATGGTTAAGGTAAACTTGGTGGTTAATAACATTAAATTTTTTTGTCGCAAAAAACACATTTTTTGAACGCGCCACACTTCAACATTAACGAACTGACATTTCATGTTAATATAACTTTTTGTACAGGCTGATTGACCATATTTTACTCAATAGCTATCTCCGTTACTAATACTCAATAGCTATCTCCGTTAATACTCAATAGCTATCTCCGTTAATACAGGGTGTCCCAAATAAAAGCAACTACAAGCGGATTTCGGAAACGGTAAGAGATACGAGTTTGTTTGAATGAGAAAAAAGTTGCTATTCTAAGCCCAATCAGATGCCGTATCAAAATTTTAAAAAATCTACAGGGGTTTTTAAAATATCGAGCAAAAACTAAAAATTGTGTTTTTAGAAAAATATGGCCGCCATCTTGCAAACAAAATTTAATGAAATTTGATAGTTTTGTATAAGCAACTACGGCCAATTGAATGACGTTAACAATTTTTTTCTAGGCCTTCTAGTTTTTTTAAAACCATAGCCAACTTTGTTATTTCTTATGACCGCCATATTGGATTTATGCTTCAATAAATAGAGCATAAAAGGAGCTTTTCAACCGTGTGTAATAAGCCTATCTTTGGATGACGGAAAATGTGAATTTATTTAAAAAATAGTTTTCCACTTAGTTGGCTGTGAAACAAATGCCGTAGTTGTGTTTGTTGTCATACCTACGTAACTACCTTTCAAAACTTTTCCATTTATTTGATTTATATGCAAATCTTTAAAGCCCTTATTTTTTAATTTTTCGCTGGCTAAGAAATAATACAATTTCTTAACATCTATCTTTTATTTCTGAACCAAAGTTTGCATTTATTATTTAATTTTAAATAAAACTAAAAACCGATAACAAAGCATTGAATTAAATAAGCAAATGTTCGAAAATTCCACCGTTGTTATTTATGCAAATCCTGCATCGATGAATTAGAGACATGCATGCATCTTTAACCATTTGTTCAGGAATATCTTCTATGACTTGAACAGCGGCTGCCTCAAGTTCTTCTATCGTATTATGAGTAGTAGAATAAACTTTATCCTTTAAGTATCCCCAAATACAAAAATCAAGAGGCGTAAGGTCCGGAGAACGTGCAGGCCAGGCAACTGGACCTCGATTTTCGATCCAGTTATTTCCGTTGCTGATTCAAATAGTCGGTTATGATTCTTGCATTATGTGTAGGAGCTCCATCTTGCTGGAACCACATGTTTGCTACATCTTGAAGAGGAAAATTTTCTAAAATTTGGTCAACGTAATTTTGCAGAATTTCTAGATATCAAGGTGCCGTCAAAGTATTATGAAAATGTTAAATAGTATGTGTCCGTTTATGACTCCTAGCCATGCATTCAAACCCCACCTAACTTGATGGTGCACCTCACGATTTAAGAACGGATATTCATCGGCCCAGCACACGTAGGTATGTTTGTTAAACATCCCGCAGTTTGTAAACCTGCTTTCATCGGACCAGAGAACCTTAAGCGGAAATTGAGGGTTTTCTTGCGATTTTTGTATGAACCAATTGCAAAACAAGGTTCTTCTTTCTAAGTCACCATCTCGGAGTGCTTGACTAATATGTGTTGCATATGGTTGATACTTAAATTTTTTAAGAATTCTTTGTGCAGGGGAGATGCGAGGATTGTCAACGACACTTTGTAAAACAGAGCTTCAATATTTTCAACAGATTGTCGATTACGATTTTGTTTTTTAAAGGAACCATATTCAATTAAATTATTTCTAAGTATTCTAAAGATTAACAAACCTGGTTGTCATCTTTCTCGATATCTGTGACAGTGAAGTACATATCTCGAGCTCTTCCAGCATTCTTGTTACATAAAATATAACATTCATACATATCTACTTTCTCCCAATTTGAAAACCTTTCCATGTTAAAATTGATTAACTCAAAAAAAAATCTTATGTAATTTAAAAACTTTAAAATTCTAACAGATAAATCAAATACATTACAAAGTTTTGACAGATAGTTACGTAGGTTGACAACAGGCGCAACTACGGCCTTTGTTTCACAGCCAACCAAGTGAAAAACAGTTTTTTAAATAAATTCACATTTTCCGTCATTCAAAGATAGGCTTATGGTTGGAAAGCCTTTTCCGTGTGTTAACGCTAGGACCTAAAACGTTTAATTTTACTTGTTGTTTAATATGGTTTTAGGTCCTTGCATTATTTGCAAGTTGGTATTTGAAAAATTATATTGGCAATCGCCCCTTGCGAACAGAAATTATAACACACGAAACAGCTGATCTCATGTTTTTAGACGTTGATATTTTACGTCTAACTTTTGAGTTTTCATACCTTTGACAGTGGGAAAGAAGAATTATAGAAATCAGTTGAATGGCTTGGTCGAGTTAATACTCTGAGAATTTCTCGCTCTTGTATTGAGACACCACACACACATGCATACGTAGAAGTTTTCCGAAAATTTATGTATGATCTTTGGTGGCTTAATGAAAGAGCGTTTGCGTACAGAGCAAGAGATCCGGGTTGGAGTCCCGGCCGAAGAGAAACTTTTTTCTGATTTTTCTTTCTTTAATTTTACTTGTCGACAAAGTAATATTGTAGATCCTTTATATCATTTTAAAACTTTCACATTTTCTCTATTTAATTTTAAAGTAAGAAATTAGTTGATAAAAAGCTTAAGGTGATAAAAGTTTGCACAAGTACCTTAATATAATAATTTTCCGATTTGTTTTCAGTGGCATGGTTCACGTTCGATCAAATCCTCTCAGGACCAGGCTTGCAGTATTCCGAGGACAGTACCACGGTGACAGGAGAGGGCTGGGAACACAGGGTCGCCCTGGGCAGCGTCGGATTCAGTAGAGGAATCCACTACTGGGAGTTTACTATCGACAAATACGACGCGGACACCGACCCTGCCTTCGGAATTGCCAGGATTGACGTTGCCAGGGATAAAATGTTGGGTAAGTCAAAAGTCAAAGCCAAAATATGCTTTACCCTCATATGCAACGTAAGCACTTAAGCGGGATTATGGGTTTAATCGCGATTAAGTCCTTGTTGCTCACATACAAAACAACAAAGAGGGAGAATGGATTAGCTAAGCCTTATTGTCTAAAAATCATAGTTCCATTGACACAGCAGAAATATAAAAAATATAGTAAATCAAGGTAATTAACGAATACACCAGTGGCGGCTGGTGACGTTATAAATTGGGAGGGCAGAAATTTAAATTGCATGAAAAATGAGATAAAAAAACTTACCGAAACAATTTTATTTTCCAAACTAGCACCCACTTGGTGTAGTTTTTAGTTTATTTGTTTATAGATAAGGTCCATTCGCCTTCCTTTTTTATGGCCCCGTAGAGCAACCTCAAAAATCCCACAGAATTTTAAACAGTCTATTAAGCTACCAAGTATATGTCTAATTTTTTTCACATTTTCATTATGTTCGGTAATGTTTTGCCTATAGGCACTATTAAATTGGCACCTAATATCAGTCTTCCCTAGCATAGAAAATTATATGTGGTTATTTAAATGGATACCACTTACTTTGTGTATTTTTAACTTTTCACTAAAGTGCTTGATATCACACATTCCCTTTGCACGCAGGATCACTCCGTGGATTGTTCATAACAAGACAAATAAAGCAAAAAAAGCATTTGTTTTTTCACAACTAGTTTTCAGCGTATAATTTGTTATTAAATTTTCTATTATAAGTTTTTATGGAACACCCCTCGGCATTACTTACACTAAAATTTTGGTTAATTTTTAGGTCCGGTCTATGTGGCCCTAAAGATTTTATTTGTAATCGAAATTCATATGTCAATGTATTTAAATTTGCACAGTTAATTATGTAATCGACGGTATTTATTTCCATTGAATAAACAAACGATAACAAAAACAATGACATGCGACCGGCAATGCTTTTTACTACTGACAGCCCAAATCAAAACAAACTCTACGTCTTCGCTAAGGATAGAACCGGCATCGTGTAGAAGGGCAATAGACGTTTTAATGATCAACTTCAACTAAAACACACATTCCTCCCGCCCGCGATCTAGAACATCCACCCATACCCCTCTGAAAAACGGGTAAAATTGAAACCTTGCCCCGCGCGGCGCTGCCGGCTTGTAATTATTTACGCAAAAAAAGTACCCCAATTCATCGCTTGCTGTTAACCACAGATAATAAAAAGAACTAGACAATCATGTCGTAAGAGAATATTTAACTTTTTTAAATACATCAATTAAAAATACTGTTTGTTGTCTAGTTTTGGGAGGGCACTGCCCTGTTCTCCTCCCTGTAGCAGCGCCACTGCATGTGACGTTCAAGTGTCAACAGTATCAAACAGCGTTAGTCGTCGGCCGTTTTTGGCATGACCAAAAACTATCTATTTTCTCCGATAAGCTCCGATCCATGTAAATGTCACTCGATTCAGGCGTTATTGTGGTTTTTCCTAGCATCACAATTCTATCCTTCAGAATCTTAAATCTTACATTTTGACTTTGTTTACAGGAAAAGACGATAAGGGCTGGGCCATGTATATTGACCGTCAAAGATCGTGGTTCCAGCATGGAGGTACTCACGAACAACGAGTAGAAGGCGGAATACACGTGGGTTCTACAGTAGGGGTCCTACTCGATTTGAACCAACACGTTTTGCAGTTCTACGTGAACGAAGAACCACAGGGCGCAGTCGCGTTTAGGAACCTCTACGGGGTGTTTTACCCCGCTGTTAGTCTAAACCGCGGAGTTAGTGTGACCTTGCATACTTCTATGGATCCGCCTTCGGATTCAGAGACTTGAAAGGCGGAGAGATGCGGTAAATTTTAAGTAGATTGTAAGTGTTGATCTATTTGGATTTTTTTACCCCACTGTCATTCCAAACCGAATTTCACAGTGAGGTACTGCTATATTTCAACCAACATGTGACATGATTCTGTGACCATAAAATTACATGGTAGGCCAGTCAATAAAAGCATTTCCCATTGCTAATTCGCATGTATCTACGATTCTTTTATATGCTAGGATCCTTGAGGGTAGTTCATACCTAAGTTTGCAACCCTGAAATCTGTGCTACGCCTCTGGGACTCGAAAATCTTGCATGTTTTTAGTTAATACCTTAAGGAAGCATTTTTTGGGTATTTTTTACCAATATGATGGAACCTAACCCGCTTCCTTCCTTATTCTTACTTTACCAATTCTTTACAAAATTATGTATAACCAAATAGACTGTGCAGACTCCTAGGTTAAATGTACCTACTTAAATATTCTCCGCTTTATAATATGTGTGAATTTTGTAATTGATATTCTCAACACCATCTTAAAAGAACTTAAAATAGGCACTTGCAAATGGCTATTTAAAAATTTTTCCGTGTTTTACTAGTGCTTTTAAGACTACCTTATTTAAAAAAAACTTTTCTTTATATTGTAAAATTTTATAGTATCCTGTTTTCCTATTATTGTAATTGGGTTCGCCCGTTATCGTAGGGGAAAGTAACATATGCGTGTTCCTTTTTAGCATTTATGTGTATCTTAACAGGTAGTATTGGTTTCCACCAATTAGTAATTGACAAAGACAGGTGTTATAAAATCTTTATCAAAAAGTCGACGAAAGACGCTATGGCCTCCTACTATAGATTCCATAATTATTTAGTAAAATGTTTTTTTGTTTGCTGGAACCTCAATGTTTTATAATGTTTTTCGTTTTCTCCCAAACTATAATACCGAAAGGCACAATTTTAGCACCGTGTTAAAGCCAATACAATTATCTATAAATTCCTTAGCTATGACCTTTCGCTAGGACGATGAGCTTAGCCGGCATGTGGCTTGGAAAATGACCCTACCATCAAAATTTCACTTTTTGAAAAATCTTCACATGTATACAAAGAAAGGCTAAAGGAACAGCTAATCCAAAACTTAGGATGCGAAAATGAAAATATAGATGAAATAAATGATACGCTGACAAGAGCTATGACCAAAGTAGAAAAAGATATCGCAAAATAAGATAAAAAGAGGGAAAATTGTATATCAGAAGAAATAAAGAGATTGATGGAAAAAAGGTGGACTCTTGAGAGAGAAGGACAAAGAAGATCTATACAATATACAGAAATAAATAAAACTATAAGAAAAATGATAAAAGAAAATAAAAGAAAGAGCCAAGAAATGAAAGTTGAGAGAGTTATAGAAAATAACAGAAATATAAAATGCCTAAGGCCGACTCTGGGTAGATATGAAATAATTAAAATAAATGATATTAACGGCATAGAATCTAACGTTAAAGAGGATATCATAAATTTCACACAACTATAGTCCAACTTATACGCATTTGTAATGACGTCATTTTTGTTTATCTTTGTTTAGTATATTATAAACAGCGGTGACTAAACTTTTTAAAAAAAGTAATGTCTATGAATAATTCATTTGTTAAATAGGTAGGTAATTGGTTATGTGAAGTATCCGTCACTGTCAATCAAAAATATAATAACAAATATTGATTGGCAAAAATATCTACGCCATACGTTTTTTCTCACCTGGTGACATCATTACAAATGCAAATAATTTAGACTATATTCTATACATAATTATACCAAACAAAAAGGGAACCATCACGCGAGACCATGAAGAAACTCCAAACAAAAATAAAGAACATAAACTCAGAGCTACAAATAAAGAGAGCATTAAAGAAAATGAAAAATAACAAATCACCTGAAACAGACGGAGTAACGGCAGTAATGCTCAAGTACGGTGGTAAAGCTGTAGTTAATATCCTCCATATTATCCTGAATAAAATGCTAATAGAAAAAATAATACCAAACAACTGGAAAGAATCCATAACCATTATTCTACACAAGAAAGGCGATAGAGCAGGCCTAAAAAACTATTGACCTATAACACTCCTCAATGTAATTTATAAGCTTTTCACGAAAATATTAACAGATAGACTAACAACAAAATTTGACGGATATCAATCAAAGGAACAAGCAGGCTTTAGAAAAGGTTTCAGTACAGTTGACAACTTATTAACCATGAAAATCCTAATAGAACGAGCCGACGAATATAACATTCCACTATATATTGCGTTTATACACTTCGAAAAAGCTTTCGATAGCATTAAGTACTGGGCAGTAAAAGCATCTTTTATTAATAGCCGAATAGATCACAAATATACAGAGTTAATAGGCAATATATATAGCGAAGGAACCAAGCCAATCCGTATTAGAAGAGGTGTCAGAAGGGTGACACAATATCCCCTAAATTATTTAACCAGGCCCTAGAAGATGTTTTTAAAAGCTTAGATTGGGAAGCAATAGGCATCAAAATAAACGGATAATTCTTGAACCACCTAAGATATGCTGATGATACCGCCTTAATAACAGACAAGAAAGAAGAACTGATAAAAATGCTGGAAGAACTGCAGCTAAAAATATAGGCTTATGTATGAACTACACTAAAACTAAAATCATAACAAACACAGATGAAGATATTACGGTCAGAATAAACCAAAAGAAAATGGAACAAGTAGAGGAATATATATACCTGGGACAAATTATTAAACTGAAAAGAAAACCAAACAGCTGAAATCAAGAGACTAGTAAGATTGGCCTGGGCAGCATTCGGTAATTTAAGCTACATATTAAGAAATAAAAAATATCCTCAGTACCCCAAACCGAAAGTGTATAACCAATGTATCCTTCCTGTACTTACCTATGGATCCCAGACCTGGACACTTACAAAATCAAACATGGATAAGGTAACAAAAGCTCAAAGATCATTGGAAAGACAAATGTTACATGTAAAGCTAACAGATAGAAAAAGGAATAAATGAATAAGAAATAAAACAAAAGTAAGGGATGTCAGAGGAGAAGTAGCAAAATTACAATGGAAATTTGCCGGTCATAATATCAGACAGAAAGATGATCGATGGAGACCTTGGAAAAATAAAAGAGATAAAATGAGATGAGCGGATGATTTGAAGAAACAGGGGGGAACTAGATGGATGAACACGGCGACAGACAGAGAAGAGTGGAAGATATTGGGACAGGCCTTTGTCCAAAGATGGATTGAAGTAGCCTAAATAGATAGATAGATAGATCTCTGCAAGTAATAAACCTAAGAAGCTAGGGTTGCGCTTAGATTGTAGAGAATTTGGATGGCTTTACAGAAGTTCAGAACGTAAATGTCCAAAAAATGTTTCCTTAAAGTAGTTTTTTTCAAAAAAGATGCAAGATTTTCGAGTCCCACGAGAGTAGCACAAGGATTTCAGTGTTGCATACTTGGGGATGAACTACTTTCATGAATCCTAATAATATATTTAAAAAAATTGTAAATAGGTGTGGGTTTGCAATGTTTGCCTCATTTTATGTCGATATTGACTGGTCTATGGCGCAGTCAGAGAAAGAACCCCGCACCCGTTTACAGAGGTTATATGGGAAATTGGCTATAATTTTAGTATGTAGGATGTGTAACTAAAATAATGTAATTAAAGTTAAGTTTAGAATAGAAAAACTGAACTTAACTTACTCATATCATATTGAAGTCACACATCTTACTATAACATACTAAAATTATAGTGCGGGGTGCTTTAAAACGAAGAAGATGCATTTTAATTTTTAACAGAAAATAGATATTAATGTAAAAAATGGGAACCAACCGTATGTTATTATAAATGTTATCATCAAGTAGGTACTTAATCGTTGAAAATCCAATTTTGTACCCTTATCCACAACCTTGGAACATGGAACCTTTTTGTACATACATACATATCATGACGATATATATAATTATAACAAATTAATGTAACTTTTTAACTCTGAATGGGATTTTTTAAGAATTTATAAAGGAAAATATTATGAAAGACTGAATTGAACTATAATTCAATGTATTTTGTCATATCTTGTAAAATATTATAATATTAAATGTACTTAAGGGTAAAGGATGACACTTTTATGACTAAAAAGTGTTCATTTTGAAATAAAAAATGGCGAATAAATTTCAAATTATGTCTTATTGCGGCTTTTGCTTTTTTTATTTGTCTTTTTTAATTAACGTGTTAGGTTATAGAAACAAAATTTCTGACTTACATTGTCTTTATTTATTTTAAACACGACGTTTCGGTTAGTAAATGTAGCAAATTCTCAAAATAATAATCCGTTGGGTGCTATTAACATTCCATATGTTCAAGGGATTTCAGAAAACATAAGACGAATAGCCAAACACTATAATATAAAAACAGTATATTCATCGGGAAATACGATAAGGAGTTTTGTGACTAAAACAAAACCAGAAAATCCCTCAAATAATAAGGAATGTATTTACCAAATCCCGTGTGAGTGTGGTGAATCATATGTAGGTGAAACGAAACGCCCTCTTCAGGTTAGAGTAAATGAACAACTTAAAAGTACCCAATTAGGGGATATTGAAAAATCCGGTTTGGCGGATCACGCATGGTCAAATGATCACAGGATTCAGTGGTCAGAAGCTAAAGTTTAGCATAAGGAGTCGCATTGGCGAAAACTAAAGTTTATTGAAGCTGCGTTTATAATGCAGAATAAAGAAGTTTTCAGTCAACCAATCACGGACATACCTAAGATATGAAAACCACTTAAGGAAAACAGGCGTCTTGGGATTAAAAAAGGGGGCGGGCCGTCACAGCTCACTGCACACCAAGTAGTAGCCTATAGACTAGATTGTTTAGTTTACACTCGAAAACGATTAGAGATACTTACTAACCGAAACGTCGTGTTTAAAATAAATAAAGACAATGGAAGTCCAAAATTTTGTTTCTACTCAATTATTGTCTACAATTTTCTAAAAAAGAGTGTTAGGCCATATAAAGTTTATTTTTTTCAATATTTGTAATTAGTTTTGAACAATTTTAGTTTGATCTTAAACTTTTTATTAGACTTTCTAGTCTTTAGTGATTAAAAAAATGTTTCCTTTAGATTATTAGTATTTTTTTATAATTTATAAATTTTATTTTTGTCAATTTCTTTTCTGTATTTATAATCTTTTAAGATTGTTTTGATATATATATACAGTGTGTCCCAGGTAAAAGTAACTACATGGGGATTTTGAGAACGATAAAAGATACAATTTTGGTTAAAAGAGGGTTTTTAAAATATTGAGCAAACACTAAAAATTGTGTTTTTTGAAAAATGGAAATATCGTTGCCATCTTCGATATAAATTTTATACAAATTCGTAATTTTATATAAGCAAGAGAGTTTTTCGGTTAGTGGGTGTTGGCAACTGAAACTGAAATAGTAAAAAAAAATATCAAAATGCGATTTTTACCAAAAATCTTGTCTTGAAATTTGAGGCTCTATCTCTCCTAGAAGTACCCATTTCCCAATTTTTAACCATTAACTTTTTTCCCAAAAGTTTGAGGTAATATTAAATTACAAGTTTAGTTAATAAATTTAAAAATATAAATTCTGACACCCTGCATCTTTAAAAGAAAAACGTTTTAACCAAAACGTATTGTCCCCTTTATCCCTTATTACCACTTCAACATAATTCATTTTTTCCATAAAATCCTGAATCTATGGTTAAATAATGATTTCAAATCATAATGTATTTAATATAAATGGTTGATCCTATTAGGTATGTAATAGCTAAGTGTATCGCATTATAAAAAATTAAATTGATAAACTACAATTTGTTAATTCGCTTATGATAGCAGTACCTAGTATTATTATTATTATTAACTATTAATAACTTTCATAAATTTTATTAATGTGTAATAATGTGACTCCCATTTTGTAAATATATGATATTATTTATACCATAAACGTTGGATTATTTCAATATTTTCCCCAATAATTGCAACTTAATGCAATAGAAAGGATTGGATCACATTTTGCTTTAGTCTAGCCGTCCATAAGGAGAAAGCTTCATTCTCACCCATTTTAAGAATTTATGCACTGATTACCAAATGGCGATCATACAAATTTTTCAAACAGCTATACAGGGCTATCAAAACGGACGGACCACGATTATATAGAAATCATTGGCCACGATCCTCCTTGTTCACCTCACATCGGGGGCTCATTTTTCTTTTATTAAAACAAAGCCGTATTTAAGATTATTTTTACTATATTCTTGCAGAACAATTTTTTTTAATGGATAGTAATCCCTAATTTTTCAGGTCCGCTTCTGCGTGGAAAGTAATCGGATTACCTACATCTATTTGTCTATATTCGGCACTATCCCTTTAAAACTTAATATAGTTATTTACATGTGTTTACAAAATTGCAACATCAAAAAATGTAATTTTGTTTTAAAAATATTAATGCTGGTATTTTTGAATTCTAAAAAGTTTTACAGTACAAACAAATGACATGACAAACACAGATGACAAAGTCAAATACATGTCAAATATAACAGTTGGCATGCGGCACGGTGGATAGAATAGACCGGTGTTCGGATCTTATAAATATATGTCGAATTTTCACGATACAGGTAGTCCTAAGGTCACTCATCGTCAAGCAAGATAAAGCTTGCCTTTACGATGAGTGTCCTTAGGTGGTCCAGCTAATTTTTGTAAACCAAAGTTAGATATGATATATACAACTAATATTTTTTGAATTTTTTAAAAATTAAGGCAATTTATTCTTATAAAATAATATTTCTCAGACATACCAGTCGTTATTTTTTTTAGCCCGCTTCATTTCTCTACACTAAAATTAAAATTCGAAGAAAATAATGTGTTCGTTTCAGCTTCAAAAATAATCCGCTGACCTACATCTTTGTTTACTTCCCAAGTCCTCGGTTCACCTTTGATATTAAATGATCACATTCAGTTTGACTTGTAGTTTAAGTTTTGTGTAATAAAAAATAAAGCGGGCTAAAAAAAAAATAACGACAATAAGTCTAGAAAATTATATTTTATAAGGATGTACCAGAAAACAGTGGGAAAATTGCCTTAGTTTTCAAAAAATTCAAAAAATATTTGTAGTTCTGTTGTTCATATCATATCTAACTTTTGTTTACAAAAATTTTAATTTAAAATAAGGAATGCTAAATCTTGAAGATTTTAACCTTTTAATCATCCTGCATCCTTATATTTTTATTTTTTTATTATATATATATTTCACTTTTCGGAAATCTGTAGTGTCATTTTGAAAATATCATAAAAAAAACTTCTGACCTCCCATAAGACCCAATGTAAAAGTCAGCCCCCCGAGAACAGCTGATTTTTACATTGGGTCTTATGGTTGAGGACTATTTCTGATATTTTAAAAACGGCACTACAGATTTTCGCGCGATTTCATTGATATATTCCCAGACACTTGATATTCCACAAGACTTTTGTAAGGGTAAAAGATGATTCAAAGGTTAATTAATCTTCAAGATTTAGCATTCCTTATTTTGAATTCAAATTGCCCGCAACTGTTATATTTGACATGGATTTTACTTACTATTTGTTTTTTCAGGGCTATCAAAACGGACGGGCCACGATCCTCCACTTTGTTGACGTCACATCCGGGGCTGATTTTTTTTTCGATGGTCACGTTACGACACAGCTGATTGTCTTTAAAAAATTGAAGTTGGAATGACGGTTCATGAATATTTAATTTTTTTTTAAATAAAGCCGGTTTTGAGATTGTTTTTACTATATTCTTTCAGAACAATTTTTTTAAAATCAATAGTAATCCTTAATTTTTCAGAGCCGCTTCATTAGCTCACACAAAAATTAAGTTTAAAGCAGAAGTGAATGTGACAATCACAGATGACAAAGTCAAATACATGTCAAATATAACAGTTGGCATGTGGTAGATGGCGGGTAATTTGAATTCAAAATAAGGAATGCTAAATCCTGAAGATGTTAACCTTTTAATCATGTTGCTTCCTTACAAAACTTTGGTGGAATATCGGGATGGTGTCTGAGAATATGTCACTGAAATTTTGCGAAAATCTGTAGTGCCATTTTGAAAATATCATAAAAAAACGTCTGACCTCCCATAAGACCCAATGTAAAATTCAGCCCCCGGAGAACAGCTGATTTTTTCAGGGTCGTGGCCTCTATTTTTGTGTTGGCCTTGGTTTGTTTCGTAAAACGTTCGATTTTAATGACTTTTTACAATAAACTTCATTTAAAATACAAAAATACCAGTGTTAATCTTTATTAAACAAAATTACACTACAAAAAAATAATTTTATGATGTTTTATAAACACATGTAAATAAGTTTTACAAGTTGCCGAATATAAACAAATAGGTGTAGGTGAGCCGATAACTTTCCACGCAGAAACGAACACATGCGCTTGTGCTTTATTTTGTGAGCTAATGAAGCGGTTGTGAAAAATTAAGGATTACTATACATTAAAAAAAAATTGTTTTACAAAAAAGTAAAAACAATCTCAAAACCGGCTTTATTTTTAAAAAAAAATTAATATTCATTAACCGTCATTCCTTCAATATTTTAAACACAAACTGTGGCGTGACGTGACCATCAAAAAGAAATTCAGCCTTCGCTGTGCCAACGGTGGATAGAATAGACCGGTGTTCGGATCTTATAAATATACACTGGTGGTCCAGCTGATTTTTGTAAACAAAAGTTAGATATAATATGAACAACTAATATTTTTTGAATTTTTTAAAAACTAAGGTAATTTTCCCACTATTTTTTAGTATATTCTTATAAAAAAATAGTTTTCAGACATACCAGTCGCTTCATTTCTCTTTACACAAAAGTTAAAATTCGAAGAAAATAAATGTGTTCGTTTCAGCTTCAAAAATAATCCGCTGACCTACATCTTTGTTTACTTCCCAAGTCCTCGGTTCACCTTTGATACTAAACGATCACATACAGTTTGACTTGTAGTTTAAGTATTGTTTAATAAAAAATAAAGCGGCTAAAAAAAAATAATGACAATAAGTCTAGAAAATTATATTTTATAAGGATGTACCAGAAAACAGTGGGAAAATTGCTTTAGTTTTCAAAAAATATTAGTAGTTCCGTTGTTCATATCATATCTAACTTTTGTTTACAAAAATCAGCTGGACCACCAGTGACGTGAAAAATTCGACATATATATATAAGATCCGAACACCGGTCTATTCTATCCACCGTGCGCTGCGCCGTCCATCAAAACGGACGGGCCACGATCCTCCACTTTGTTGACGTCACATCCGGGGATGATTTTTTTTTTGATGGTTGCGTCACGACACAGCTAATTGTCTTTAAAATCTTGAAGTTGGAATGACGGTTCATGAATATTTGATTTTTTTAAAAATAAAGCCAGTTTTAAGATTGTTTTTACTATATTCTTGAAGAACAATTTTTTTTTAATGTATAGTAATCCTTAATTTTTCAGAGCCGCTTATTAGCTCACACTCAAATTAAATTTAAAAGAGAAGCGAATGTGACAAACACAGATGACAGTCAAATAAATGTCAAATATAACAGTTGGCTTGCGGTACATGGCGGGTAATTTGAATTAAAAATAAGGAATGCTAAATTTTGAAGATTTTAACCTTTTAATCATCTTCCTACCTACAAAAGTTTGGTGGAATATGAGGATGGTGTCTGAGAATATTTTACTGAAATTTCGCCGAAATCTGTAGTGCCATTTTAAAAATATCATAAAAAACCGTCTGACCTCCAATAAGACCCAATGTAAAAATCAGCCCCCGGAGAACAGCTGATTTTTACATTGGGTCGTGGCCTCTACTTTTGTGTTGGCCTTGTGCCGTCAACAAAGTTGTAGATCGTGGCGTGACCCGTCCTTTTTGTAAGCCCTGCTATAACTTCTAAACCATTATTCCGATTTCAATGAAAATTAAGAGGAGTGCTGACCCCCGATGACAATATAAATCGTATAAAAAAAATAAAATCTCGAGAATAGTTTTACGAATCACTAATATTTTTAAGGGAGGTATCGGAACTTAAACAGGTTGATTTTATCATCTTATTAAATTATATTATGCACCATTTTTGTCTCATACAGCCTCCCAAAAAGAATGTTACCTGTTTTTAGCTCTTGAGTTTTATACTCTTAGATACATAAGCTTTGATCCCGGAAATTTCTCCTCCATATCTCGACAATTCTTTCCTTGGTTCACGCACCTAAAGGAAATTAAAAAAAAAAAAGTTAAACACATACTTATAAAGCACTTTCAATTAAGTCCCCAATGATTACCGTAGAACGAGGTGACTTTGTGACAGACTGTTTTTTCGCCATTTAATCGGTTATAATTTTAACGTGTATGAACCACGTACGTCTTAAATATATCTGTACTGGGAAAGGGCCTCTAAAAATCACGGTGGATAGAATACACGGTGGATAGAATAGACCGGTGTTCGGATCTTTTAAATATATGTCGAATTTTCACATCACTGGTGGTCCAGCTGATTTTTATAAACAAAAGTTAGATATGATATGAACAACTAATATTTTCTGAATTTTTTGAAACTAAGGCAATTTTCCTACTATTTTTTAGTATATTCTTATAAAATAATATTTTTCAGACACCAGTCGTTTTTTTTTAGCCCGCTTCATTTCTCTTTATACAAAAATTAAAATTCGAAGAAAATAATGTGTTCGTTTCAGCTTCAAAAATCATCCGATGACATACATCTTTGTTTACTACCCAATAGGCCTCGGTTCACCTTTGATACTAAACGATCACATTCAGTTTGACTTGTAGTTTAAGTTTTGTGTAATAAAAAATAAAACGGGCTAAAAAAAAACAACGACAATATGTCTAGAAAATTACATTTTATGAGGATGTACTAGAAAACAGTACGAAAATTGCCTCAGTTTTCAAAAAATATTAGTTGTTCTGTTGTTCATATCATATCTAACTTTTGTTTACAAAAATTAGATATGATATGAACAACTAATATTTTTTGAGTTTTTTGTAAACTAAGACAATTTTCCTACTATTTTTTAGTATATTCTTATAAAATAATATTTTTCAGACATACCAGTCGTTATTTTTTTTAGCCCGCTTCATTTCTCTTTATACAAAAATTAAAATTCGAAGAAAATAATGTGTTCGTTTCAGCTTCAAAAATCATCCGATGACACATCTTTGTTTACTACCCAATAGGCCTCGGTTCACCTTTGATACTAAACGATCACATTCAGTTTGACTTGTAGTTTAAGTTTTGTGTAATAAAAAATAAAGCGGGCTAAAAAAAACAACGACAATATGTCTAGAAAATTACATTTTATGAGGATTAAAAAATAGTACGAAAATTGCCTTAGTTTTCAAAAAATATTAGTTGTTCTGTTGTTCATATCATATCTAACTTTTGTTTACAAAAATCAGCTGGACCACCAGTGACGTGGAAAATTCGACATATATATGAACCTAAAAATAACTGCTAGAAGCGTGCCGACATGTTTGATTTCAAATAAACCCAAACGTAGGGCTTGAATAAATTCAGGCTACTGATAATGGGTGCTGCTCTCTCCGCGCCATCTCTTTGTTAAGCTTAAAAACATCCATTATCAGTTACCTTAGGATAAATACGTTTTAATTTGTTTAAAAAAATGCCAAGTAAGCGGCTACGTCAACACAAGATAATGGCTTTGTCGTCCAGAAGTTTCAAAATACTAAGAATTTTCTTAAATTTACAAAAATGAAAATTAATTCCAGTTTTGACAACGTCAAGTCACGGCATTGACAAATTGTCAACGTCATTTGAAAGCAGTCCGTTTCAAATTTTATTAAAAGCGTCTAATTTTTTAATCCAAGCCATACGCCATCCAATATGGCGTAACGCTTGTAGCAGTTATTTTCCATTAATGGTTTTAATACGCTTTAGTGATCGCCAAATACCTTAAAGTTAACGTATTTGGTGATCGCGAACTCAAAAGAAGCGCGCGGTTCCCTCTAGTCCACGTTAGACATGTCAACAAACAGCTCTGTGGGCCAATAATTATATAAATGGTTTTCTGTATACGTCTTACGCAACGAAAACTATTTTATGTAGCCAAGATATAGGTTGTGAAGTGTTCGCTATAGTTTTGGCTATTTGCAATAAATATATTGTAAACTGGACCTTGGGAAAATAAAAGAAGTAGCGGAAGACTCCAAATTAGATGAGCGGACGATTTGAACAAACATGCGAGAACTAGATGGATGAACACGGCGACAGACATACAAGAATGGAAGATATTGGGGAGGCCTATGTCTAAAGATAGATCGAAGAAGGCTAAATAGATAGATAGAAATAGATAAACGTAAGAATTACTCCTAACTGACGACCCCTTAATTGTTCCAAATGTTAATTTAGTAAGATTTAAAATAAGACAACTTACCGCGCCTTTTCTTCTTATAACAGCTTTTCTAAACTTCAATTTGTGCTTAACTCTGGGGTTTCTGTTCACCTTCTTTCGATGAGGCGTCAAACCTTTGTTTTTGGCAATTTGGTAGGTAATTGGTCTTTTTCCAACTTCTGTTAAAAACATTAATCAATAAATACTCGTGATTTCCAAAAAGTATGTAAACTAAGTAAATTTGTATTAATAAATTACTTGACTGATATTTTTAAGAAGTTTTAGGACCAGTTTGTAAGTTTATTTCGTTTTTTTGTAAGAACAGAAAATCAAAATTATGTATGGTATATTCCATAATTTCTAAGACAACTTATTTTTTCGTTGGCATAAGCTAGTTTTTACAATAATTGTCAAAAAGATATCTCAAAAGTTATGGAATGTACTGTATCACAGTTAGGGCAAAAATCGAGAATAAAAATGTGTGTTCTTTTTAGTTAAATTGCCAAGCAACTATTTTCTGCCTAAAGCAATTTTTTAATTAATAGAATTTTTGTGACTTGGAATGCTGTCCTTAATCTATACATTTTTCTAGAAAATGCATGGGGCATTTTTTGTTCACAAAGAATTGAAAAATCATCCTACGGTTCGGTTCGGTTCAATTTTCCCCCAGTCCTGAAACCTCAAAAAACGTTTTGACCAAAACTTATTTCAGTTTTTCTCTATTTTATTTTCCTGTATTGTATACTAATTATTTCTATTACCTTCTTGACCAGCTTCTTTATTCGGCTGCTGCTCTTCAATTTCTTCATGCTCCATTTCATTATCTCCACTATCTCCCTCTTCTGCAAATGTAACCTGCTGTTTGTTTTCTTTAAATTTCTTATCAAGTTTTATTTTTTTGGTAGCTGGTTCTTCGTGGGAAGCGTTTAGTTTGTTATTCTTCTCCTTAGATTTTTTGGAATCATTTGAATTGTTAACATTCTGAAGAAGCTTAAGCATCTTTTTCTTTTTGTTTTTCATTGATACTTTTTTAGTTGCTTCGACTGTCACTTCTTCCTCTTTTTCCATCAAAATAAGTTCAATCTGCGGCCTAATGATATCTTCAAACACTGGTTCCATTTGAGACAAAATTTGTCTATATTGGTATAATTTTTTGATAACCGGGTGATTCTTAAGCTGTTTGTTATTTTTTAAAAGCAGGTACATATAGATATTACAGAGATAACTCAGAATCAACTCATGTTGAGTATGAACAAACTCAACTGCATTACTGTTAGGAATTTTGCCATGTTTGTGTTTTTCTAGCACTGGCTGAAGATAGTCTTTGACGAGAGTCAACTTTGTTTCAAAATCGGCTATCAAAGCAAACATTTCTGGTGACTCTTTTTTCAAGAGCTGCAGTTTTTCTTTAGTTGACAGTCCAGAAATGTCAGCTTTAATGGTTTCTTCTGTTTGATCATCTTCTAGTTTTTCCTTTTCAGATTTCTAGACAAAACATAAAAACTTTTCAAATGCAAAAAGTTTTTTACATCCTTATAGGGTTTGTAGTTTAAAATAAACATTTCGAAATAATTTGATGACCTAATTTCAGGCTAATTAAAAGTACCAGGTGTCACAAATTTGATGTTTTTGGTGGGTTTAAGGAATTTCTAGGGGAGACCCCTACCTACGAACCTCGATTTTTAAGAGATGATTAAAGGTGAAAACTGCATTTTGATATAACAAGCCGTGAATTTTACAATCTTAATAGCTGTAAAGAATTATTCTGGTCTATCCTACCAACCATAATCTTACATGTTTTGCAAATATAATGTAAATATTAAAAATTTTATTTAATTTTCAAGTAGAATTTTTGTCACTTTGTCTTCTGTTATGTTTTTTGTATTTTCTTAAGAGGTCTTTGCTGCTCCTCTAACCTATGGCAGAGGCAGACCCCTCCTTCAATTAAAACAAAATTTTTTAAAAAATTTGGTGCCTGAGGAAAAGCAACTAATTTTGTATAATTTTTGCCCTGCTGATTCCAAAAATGCTTTCCGTTTTTTCGTATCAGATAGTTTTTGAGATAAAAAAATTTGTCAAGTATTATTCAAAGTTATGGCAATTTCATTTACCTTAAAAACCAAATCAAAAGGAAAATCGTCATCATCCAACTGTTTAACAAGTTGACTTTGCAGCTGCTTGGCCTCCTGTTCTTCAATATCAGCAGATTCAGCATCTTTACCTTCGAACCCTCCATAGTCCTGATCAACATAGTCTGCTCCATAGTACTTCTTCCTTTCTTTGCCCCAAGCTCTTGCATCTATTTAGAAATAAAGTTCATTAAAATCTAAATGTTTTCAACTTTTTTCTTAAAACAAGTAGGTACTTTTTTTCAACTTCATTTCCTTTCTACATTGTTGTACCAAGGCGGATTAAAGAGTAAAACTGGAGTGGTAGAGGTAGTTTCCTGTTTAGGTATTTTAATGTCCTATAGTTTATAAAAATTGACAACTGACACACATCTCAGTAAAACTCCTTCTCTCCTTACCTGGTAGAATAATATTGTTACAATTTCACAACAATAAAGAAAATGGGCAAGTGTCAAAAACAATATGTCAATTTATTGTGCAATAACGGCACTAAAACTCACTAGTAACTTTCTGCTCAAATTGACTTATTAAGTTCGTGTTTTTATCACATGATATCTACAGCTCGTTATCTCTGCCTGGCCCGTCCCGATTATATATCTGCCGTCCTTAAGCTAGAATGCCTTTAACTACCTATAAAATTTTCCTAGCTTACAAAACCCGAAAAATAATACACAAACGATGCTCCTTGTTAATTGTAAGTTATTTGTTTCATGAAAACCACAAAAGCTAAAGAAGATTTGCTTATAAAAATTGATGTAGAAAAATTCAAAATTGTCTAAATGTTGGTTAACAGCATTATAGCTTATGCACGGCAGATATCGTCTTTGATCTTTCGCGAACTATAGACTTTTTCAAGCGGTGGACCCCTAAACAAGGGAAGAGAGAGGACGCGTAACATGTATGACGGACCGTCGCAGAAAGTGTGCCCAAATTTCAAACACTGAGTGTGACACCAGATTTAGTTTTTGTGATTTTGTGCTAAAAAATTTTTGTGGCATCATAATGGTGTTTGGTTCAGCTTTTGGTTGCAAGACTCGAAGTGAATAGAAAGTATCAGAAATAACGTTTTATAGATAAATATTTTGAGGTAGAAATATAGCTTCAAGAAAAAAAGACATTGTATTAATTGTATGCCGCCTTAAACAGCTAAATGTTTTTGTTCTGCCGAAACTTGATTCCTTTATAAACAAACCGTAATGATTTATAGGCATATTTCAGTTAGGATTCATTTTTAACTACCTGATTTATAAGCTAATTCTGCCTAAAGGATGACAAGAATCCAAAGGCGTAGGATTTATTTGTTTTTAATATAAACTTCATACTTTGCTTATTATTAGTTAATGAATACTACTTATTTTTTGTTTCAGATTTCCCCTTAAAATTGGAAACAAACGTGGCTTATGGGTTAAAAACCTGCACCTTGCTGATTGGTCTTCCACAATACAGATCCTATTATTTAAAGGGCAGTAAAAATAGTGTAAAAATATTTATTAATGTTTATATAGTGTACTCCGGTTATAACGTACCTGGGTTAAAACGTACTTTGGGTTATTACGTACATATTTCATTGGTCCGGCCATAATACTCTTCTTGTTAATTGTGTTGTTTATAACGTACTTCCGCTTATAAAGTACATATTTTCTGGTCCCTTGAGGGTATGTTATAACCGGAGTACACTGTAGCTTTATTAATTTTCTTTAAAATACAAATTTTATTATAAAAAAGGCATGTTTTTTATTTATTGTAATGTATAGTGTAATTTAAATGATACACCAAATTTTAACAGATGGTGGAAAAGGTACAAAAAGTTTAATAGTTCCTAGAGTGTGGTCGAAAAACCTTTGCAATAGGTATAAATTTCACAATTTTTTATAGGTCAATTTAAATTTGAAAAAAAAGAATCATGGAATATACCATTAACGTATTAAATACGTTAATGGAATATACAGTGGCGTAGCGTGGGGGTGCGGGGGTTCAGCCCCCCCCCCGCCCCGAGGTTACTGGCGCCCCATTGGTGCCCGAAGCGTTATTAAGTAGCAGGGCCGGTAACGGTAAATTGAGAGGGCGGCAAAGGAAACTAAAGACATGATGACCTTTTTTTTTTGGTCGCAAGAATTTTTGATGGGCGGCCGTTTTAGCTGTCGGCCCCCCCCCGCCCTTTCACGCACGCTACGCCGCTGGGAATATACTTGTAGATATCGGCCCTTCATAAAAACAAAAAAAGAGTAATAATATCACCTTTATTAAAAATATTATATTTTTAAAAACATAACAAAAAATCGAAGAAAAAAAATTTTTAAGTTTGACAAAATGTAAACCGAAACAAGTTTTTCTTTTGACCTATTCTACCACCCCTTACAGTTTGTATACAGGGTGTTCTCAAAGTTGAGTCATTTATTTTAACAGGTTGTAGAACTCGTAGAAATAAGCAATTGTACCAAAAATCATTTATATACAAGTTGCAGAATAAGGCAGTTATTAACAATTCTAAAAATGTAAAATTTAAAAACTGTAAGACCTGACTTTTTTTCAATGTTTTGTTTACTGGTGATATTGGGTATGCCTCATTTTTTTGTAGAATACAAATTACTCATCATTTATTCATTCATTGTACCGTTTTCAGTGAGAATTTCGATTTAACCAGTAGTAAACAATTCGCTAAAGTGCGTGATATTTTTGTTTTTTGGGTACTTTATGCGATAAAAATGGCATACGTATATGAAAACAATGAATGAATTAATATTAACTTACGGGGAGTGCCAACAAAATACAGCCGCAGCATGTCGTTAGTACGCGGAAAATTTTTAAATTTTACATTTTTCGAATTGTTAATAACTTCTTTATTCTGCAACTTTTGTATAAATAATTTTTGGTACAATTACTTATTTTTGCGAGTTCTACAACCTGTTAAAATAAATTACACAACTTTGAGAACATCCTGTATATATATATCCCTGCTTTATGAATTAAAGATAAACTTTAAACTAGGTAAGTATTTTTATGGTAATTACATTACTGACTTGATTTCAGGACAATCAAGCACCATATAATCAGATTTACAAATTAAAATTTCACGAATCTTTTTAAATCTTTTCTAAAATTATGCCATGTTTTTACCAGTCTCACGTGATACGCCACTGGTGGTGTCAAACTGGGCACACTCGAGTTGGCCGGATTACGAGTCCTCTCTCTTCCCTTGTCTAAGGGTGGACCGCTTGGTTATTAGTTCTCCTCGTTTAAATGCGAGAATCAAACACAAAGCACTTAAATAATAATATAATAACCCTCCGAAGGTGGGTTATCTTTGGTTACGAAAACAATGAAAATGCATGATTTTTTGACGTTTCTTGGTTAAGTGCTCTCTGTTTCTCGCATTTAAACGAAGAAAACTAATAATCGAACGGTCAACCGCGGTGGACCGCTTGAAAAGGTCTTATTGATTCATTTTCGGCGCTAGAACATTCGCGTATAAAAACGAGTTTAAATCATAGATAACGCAACTAAAAGCTAGACTAATAATACAACCATAAGAAAAGCCAACCTGATACTACACTAAACCTAAACAAATTCTAACTAAAATTTAAACAACTATAATTTGTAACAATATGTTGAAAAACATTTTGGCGTTTTGATACTATGTAGCTGTACAATCCAACCATTAACGTATTCTCCGGTTAATACGTTAATGAATCTAACCCTTTCAGAAAAAATTGGAAATGTTTGGATTCACGACTCTTGCTAATTTGTTACCTGGTAAATCATCCTTTTCTTCCTGGCCCTCAACATCACTCAAAGCAATGTCACTCTGCTCTTCAGAGTCACTGGCCCCTACTCCAAAAACTTCATTCTACAAAAAATTTAAAATATCTCACAAAAAGTAATTTACAGGTCTTTTGCCTTAAATAGATACACACACACACACACACACACACATCAATTTATTTATTTCTTTCAATAAGTACATTACAAACCCCAAATAGTACATAAACAATAGAAATCACTAAATCAATAATACAGGACTTAAACTATATTCGGAACACTAGCATGGTCTGTACAAAACTGCCTCATGGCGGACAGAGGTCCTTAGTTTTATTAGGAAGTAAGGTTATGTGACCAAGCTTTACTTATTATAGGCGGGAACGGGAAGAGAGCATATCCTTAACTAACAAATAACTAAGGTCTAAAAATTCTATCTATCGCATTTTTAAATGAACTTGTGCTACATTGAAAAATATCTAGATCTGCAGTTTATTTATTGAACGAAATCATAATTCAATTTTCTAGAGATTTCATAATTTTGTAAACATTAAAAAAAAAATTATTTTGTGAAAATCTTCAGATAATTAAATTTTAATATTTTTGAAAAGACTATAAAAAAATTTTTTAATTTTGAAACTGGTAAAATTTTTGTATTTTTAAAATAATAAAAATAAAAAAAAAAAGATAATTTAAGACTTTTTAATTAACAAAATAATGATTTTCACTTTTTTTTTCATTTTAAACTTTTTATTTTTATCGTTTTCAATTTTTAAGTTTTCAAAATACTGAAACATTTTTAAATTATAAAAATGTGTTCTTTGAAAATTGTGAAAATATTTAAAAAATATATATATTTTTCTTATAATAATATAATCTTGAAAATCTTAAAATTTAAAATAATTTTATAATTTTTTTTGAATTTTGAAAACATAATAAATTATTTTGGAAATTTTGAAAAAAAATAAAAATGGGCTAATTGCATGCCCTGTACTTTGGTTTTAGTGTGCTACTGATGAATTCTAATATTTACCTAACAAATGCGGAAAGTGGTACTTTTCCGCACACGACGGCAGTGGCACAAGCACAAGCCGCCAAGGGTGGAAAAGATAGTTTCCGCAAGAGTTAGGTACAATGTTTTTTCTACGAGTGTTTTTGTTCATCTTCTTTATAAAAAAAAACATGTTATAATTTGCAAAGATTTTACAATAATGTTAGAAAATGATTCATAAGATAGAATAGTTACATAAATCATTTAATTAGTCCTAAATATCTTCATTTTTAACAAAACAAAAATCGTGCGGAAAAGTAACTTTTCAGCACTAGTGCGGAAAAGTTACTTTTCTGCACGATTTTTTTATGCATGGAAAAATAATAAAATAAATTATGTAAAGAACATTTAATTAACAATAATGAAAAAGTTAACGATGGTAAATATTGAAATTGAAAGTGCACTTGTTTGGCCCACTACAGAAATGCCTTGATCCGTTTGCTGCTGAGAATTACTAGTGTAGTGAATGGAGGAGGTATATTGTTCTGTACAGGCTGTAACACATTACAGGATTCTTCCTTTTGTGCTTCTGGTAGCATTGGTACAGCAGCACTTTGTGAACAGGAGAATTCTTGCATTTTGGACATGCAGAAAAAAATCGTGCGGAAAAGTATAAATGGTGGGGAAAAGTAAAATCGTGCGGAAAAGTACATCTTTCCAAACAAAAAAGAGTGAGAGAGAGAGAGAGAGATATTTTTACAAAAGAGAGATGAGAAAAGCCCATCAAAGTCACTGAAATTAACATTTTTTGGTTATGTTATTTTTTTGCCAAGTTACAAAAATAATTTAAATTGTCAGCAGTGTGTCAGCAACATATAAACAAACACATTTGTCTCATCATGTGAAGTTTATATGAATGTTTATGACTGGTGATCTCTCCAGCAAAAACTCAAGCTATCGCATTTCAGAGAGGGTAGAAAGATAGAACAAACACTCACATCTATGTAGAGGGGATAAGAATTACATGGAGGAAAACAGTGAATTATCTGGGAGCCATATTAGATAGAAGATGGACATTTAAGGATATGATAGAAAAAATGGTGTATAGAGCAAAAAAAGGCATCAACCTCATGAAAGCCCTCAGCGGTGTGGAGTGGGGGGCACACCCATGTACCCAACTAATGTTTTACAAAGCATATGTCAGATCTCATTTGGACTGGGGGTGTTTCCTTATGGCCAACACAAGCCAGGCATCTATAAAGAAGCTAGATGTGATTCAAAATGAAGCATTAAGAATAGCCCTAGGAGCTATGAGAACTACCCTCATTGATGTCCTAAAATCCGAAGCAGGAGAAATGCCGCTAAAGTACAGAAGAACTTGGCTCGCAGTAAGATATGTGGCAAAGGTGTTCAGAATGAACGATCATCCAATCATTCCTCACTTAATAAACCTATATGACAGTGCCAATACTACAGAATTTTGGAGAAACCCAAGCCATGTTTCATTGATTGAAGCCTTTGACAAGGTTGCAAATTTTACTAATCTGGGTAATCTATGCTATATGTTTGATGCAAAAATTCAAAACCAATTATTAGAGTTTTTAGATTCGAAACTGAGTAAAGAGGTGCAAAATGAAACAAAATTCAAAAATTGGATAAACTCTGAATTTCCAGATTTCATACAGATTTTTACAGACGGGTCCAGGGACACCGAAAACAAAGTGTTTGTTGCAAACAAAAATATTAACATGGCTCAAAGATTGGCAGATCGTATCTCAATCTGCGCGGCAGAAGTCATGGCTATCCAAATGGCTTTAGATACCATTAAAGAAAAAAAAATATGATAAGGTAGTAATATTGAGCGATTCTACGAGTGCTCTTCAGAGAATAGTCAAACAAGGAATATCCCAGGATTCAGAATGGCAATCACTGAAAGTAAGAGAGACTATAGTGGAACTAATGGAGGAGGGAAAATAAATTAAACTTGCATGGATCCCCAGCCACACTGGGATACAGGGGAATGACCAAGCGGACAGATTGGCCAACATGGCAAGAACTCTTGACATAGAAAATCATAAGTATGAATCCATGGAATGTAGAAATTGGATCAGAGAGGAAATCTGGGAAGAATGGCAAAATGATTTCCATGAGAGAGCTCTCTACAAAGAGTCCCTTTACCTAAAGTATATACTGTTTCCGCAAAAAGCAAAGATTTGAAGATTTCAAAGAGTTGAACCGAAAGGAAATACATTCTGTGTGGGCGAGTGAAAGTGTGTCCACGTCTTTTTTTTGTACCGTCTTGTTCCGTCCCTAATTTTTTTTAAAAATCACCCCTATCCTTTCTTTAAGAAGGTAAGTGACTATTTTCTGTTTTTAAAGAGAAGAAATTGACTAAATATTTAAAATATGATTGATAATAACGAAATTATTAAGACAATTAGCGCCAATGCTGCGGCCATGCTGGAAAAAAAAATACTGATAGGAAGAGAAATAACGACATTCTTTTATACAAGGGAGTCGAGTTTGGGTCCCTACATGGTTTTCGTGGAGGGCGCGGAGATAGGCAAGTGGAGTTTACTAAAAATAGCAAAAAAAATCCTGGACCTTAAGCTGGATGAGGTTCTACAGTTCAAGGTCAAAGGACGCAACCGCGTGGGCGTAATTCTTAAAACAGTTAAAGGAGCTGATGAATTCGTGAAAACGCAAAAAGACAAAGGCATTCTTAATGCCTACATACCCTTCAACTTGATAACTTGCAGGGGGGTGGTTTGCGGGGTGGATTTCGAGTTCGAGGAAGACGAGATCCAAGCGGCGTGTCGTACTTTCTGTAAGATTATCAACATACGACGATTTAACAGAAAAGATAAAAAATCTGAAACTAATCAATGGGTAAAAACAGGTACCATGCTGTTTACATTTGAGGGTCTCACACTACCTAGGGAGGTAGAAATTTTTGGGCTACCTATGAGGGTGTCTCCCTACATCCCCCCGGTAATGCAGTGTGGCCTGCGGTATGGTCACACAGCCAAATTATGTAAGGCATCGAAAAAATCCTGTCAGAACTGTGGGGGTCAACACGGGGAGGAGGAGCTTGAAAGTTGTGTGACACTATGCATATACTGGAAAAATGAAACACATAAATCAACATCGAGACAGTGCCCCGAGTACAAAAGGCAACAAGATATAAAGAAGACAATGGCATTGGAAAGAATCACTTTCTTTGAAGCCAGCATAAGATTCCCAAAAAAAAAGGAAACAGCTTTTCAGTATGATCCAAGGGACTTTCCGCGGATTGGAGAGAAGGAGGGTGGCTTGGGTCATATTGAGACGTTGAATAACAGGACCCCAAAAACAAACAAAAGAACGGTAGAAGATGGACAACAGCCGTCAAGAAAGAAAAGACAAATAGATAGAGGGTATGATAAAGAAGAGCATAGCCAAGCACTCCTGGCTCCATCGGGAAGGATCCAGGAGAATTTTGGCCCCCTGCCTTGCACACCCAAGAGTGTGGAGAGTAGGATGGACCTGTCCACTAGCTCCTGTGAGAATTTTTTTTCTCCCGTGGAGGTCATGGAGGGAATGACAGTTAGCAAAAGGGAAAAAAATATAGAAAAACAAACTTTAAATGAAATAAATTCAGTAATAGTAAATGATAACAGTCAATCCTAAGCATTCCAAAACACATTAACAAATAAAAATCAACAATGCATAATAATACAAAAAAACTTAGAATTATTCAATGGAATATGCAAGGATTCAACAATAACAGGGCAAACTTGATTTCATTTGTGAGGTAATTCCAACCCGACATTATTTTATTGAACGAAACATGGCTGGAACCTCATTACTTGTGTCATGTGGGCTCCTTCCAAGTGGTGAGAGTTGACAGGCAAGGGGGACATGGGGGAATAGCAACACTGATAAAAAAGAATATCAAATTCACAATTAAATACATATCAGATGCTAACTCTATGTTTCACTCCATGGTTATCCAGGTGGGAGACATACTACTACTACTACTATGTCGGTTTAGAACGTTTTTCTACGTTGTCCGACGCCTATTCTCCACCTCCTTCAATCCTGACAATCATCCTCAGTCAGATTTTTTTGACTCATTGATCTTTGGATTGACTGTTGCCATTCTAGTTTAGGACGCCCTCTTTTTCTGCGCCCTATTGGTTGCCATTCTAGGACCTGCTTTGGTAATCTTTCGTCGTTCATCCGTTGTACATGGCCGTACCATATCAGTTGCCTTCTAGTGATGTCATCCGTTATGCTTCCCTCGATTCCCATTCTTTCTTTTATGATCTACACATTTTCAATATTTATGCAGTTCCAAGAATGAAGAGTTTTCAACAAAATATGACACAAACCTTAAGATACCAGGGAACAAAAAACATCATCATGGGGGACCTCAATGCCCACCACAGAGCATGGGGAAGCCTCAGCGAAAATCAACATGGCTACATCACAATGGAACAAATAGAAGATCACAATTTAGTCATAATGAACGATGGAAGACCTACACGCATACAAAGACCAGGAGAAAGACCAGGGCCACTGGATCTTACACTTGTTTCAAATAACCTTTCAAAGCAAATATCATGGGACATAATTCAGGATTTGGGGGGAAGCGATCATTTCCCAACTATCATAGAAATCAATAATTTTACAACTAAAATCAATAAAACAATAAAAAACAATTTTAAATATAACCTAAAAAAAAGCCAATTGGGAATTATACAGATCAAATGCTGAATTTAAATTTCAAACAATAGAATCAGAGACATATGAAGAATTTGAAGAAACAATGCAGAAAATAGCTGAAGAAACCCTGCCCCTAAAAAAAGACAGTAAAACACAAAAAATTGGAAACCCATGGTGGGATGATGAATGCACTGAGAAATTCAGAGAAAGAAGACAGGCCATTGCGACATTCAAAGAGAACCCCAGCATGGATAACTATTTAAACCTACAAAAAACAATTGCATTAACAAAAAAATACCTTAAAAGAAAGAAAAAATCTAAATTTCAAAGCTATTGTTTAACAATCAACAGAGAATCTAATCTGGCTGAAGTATGGAAAACCTTTAGAAAATTTGCACACATAAAAAATAACACAAATAAAGAACAAATCCCAGACAAAATAATAGCAGAAAAAATTCTTGAAAACCTAAAACCAGTAAATTTAGACCCTAGCTTTAATCTAAAAAGCCAGTGTGATAAAGACATGGACTTTACAATGGAGGAAATGGAAAGTTGCATAAAGGAAAGAAAGAAAGACACATCTCCTGGATTAGACTGGATCACTTATGCAATGATATTGAGTTTACCACAAAATGCATCAACAATTCTGTTAAACATATTTAACCACATTAAAGCAGGAAGCTCAATACCTAACACATGGAAACAAAAACTCATTATAGCTTTTCCTAAACCCAATAAGGACCATCAAAACCCCGAAAATTTTAGACCAATAGGATTAGGTTCATGTATCGTAAAACTAATGGAAACTATTATTAGAAACAAATTAGACTGGTTTTTAGAGAATAAGAGCTATTTTTCAAAATATCAAATGGGTTTTCGCAAAAACATGGGCATTAACAACAATGTTGCATATCTAACCACATACATTCAAACAGCTTTTTGTCAAAGGTAATCAGTAGTGGGGGTCTTCTTGGATATAAAGGGAGCATATGACAGTGTCTGTGTCCGGGTGCTGTATGAGCAGCTTATTGAGGCCAAATGTCAGACATCCCTTTGCAATTTAATATATTGATTGATCAACAATACACAACTGTTTATGAGAGACAAGGAGGGGAATCTGCTACGACCTAGGGTGGCAACTACTGGCCTAGTACAGGGGTCTCCTTTAAGTCCATTACTATTTAATGTTTACATAAAAAAAAATTTGAAATACTTCCTAGATCAATACAAATTATAGCATATGCTGATGACTTGGTCATTCTCGTAAAAGGAGACAATGTCATACAAATGACAAAAACACTTAATAAAGTAATGAAAAAATTAAATTCACATTTGAAAACATTGAATTTGAAACTTGCAGAGCAGAAGTGTGAGAAGGTTTGGTTCAGCAAGGGGAGGTGCAGGGCCAGTCCGCCTGACATTTACATTGACTCCAGCAAAATACAGTATAAAAAAAATGTTAAATCTCTGGGCACCATTTTGGAAAGAGCTCTGAGATGGGACCAACAGATAGACAAAAACATCAATAAGGCAAAACAAGGGATGAATTTGATAAGGGCTTTTTGTGGAACATGGTGGGGAGCTGACCCGAAAACCCTTCACATAGCTTTCAGTCTTTATGCAACCAACAACGCAGCCACAATAGACCCACTGGTGGTCGCAGTGGAAGGGCTGCAAGGCCCACTCACATATGAATCATCAACCAACAATGCAAAAAAATCTAAAAAAACTTGACACTGCTTACCACCAAGGACTTAGAATCATCAGTGGATGCATGAGATCGACTCCAATTACAGCATTGTATGGTGAAACTGCTTCAATAGACCTTCAAACTAGAAGAAACATCCTTACTCAAAAATTATTAATAAAAACAGCCAGCATAAAAAACCACCCTCTTATTGAACTTCTAGAACAATACAAAAACATAACTACAAATAAAAATATAAACAAAACAACCCTATTGTTAGAAAACTACACAAAAATTGAAGATGTTATGAAGAAGAATATAATATACAATTTAAAAAGACACCAATTTTGGAACTTAATTTTAAAAAAAATGCAAACACAGGGGAGATGGAGTTTCTGGAAAAAACAGAAAAATACAAGAACTTCTTTTTTGTTTATACTGATGATTGCAGAAAGGGTTGGTTTTGGTGTACATATCCCAAAAATTGGTATAAATTACTCAGAAAGATTACCAGACAACATGAACATCAGTATAGCAGGAATGATAGCAATAAATGACGGAGTAAGAATGTGTTTGCAAAAAATTTGAAAAATGTTATTGTTTGCTCAGACTCAAAAAGTTCAATAGATAAATTAAAGCGAAATAAAATGGACCCAAACTTGGACTACAAACAATGAATACAAAAACTATGATAAATCTATTCAATGAGAACATACAGATTTACATTGCCTAAATCCCTGGTCATGCAGGTATAAAGGGAAATGAAAGAGTAGACGAACTGGCAAACATAGGAGTTAGACTGAGCATACCCAAACAAATGGAATACATTGGAGAAGATATCTTTAATTTAGGAAAAAAAAGAACACTAGAAACCTTTAAACATGACTGGAGAATTAAAGTGGAAGGGAGGGGCTCTTGGTATGCAAACATACAGGGAAGTTTTCTGACCAAACCATGTTATTTCAAATCAAATTTCTTGGATAGAAGACATATAACCACTATAACAAGAATGCAGACAGGACACTGTCTCACCTCCAAACATTTGAACAGACTAAACCTTAGGGAGTCACCTCTCTGTTAGTGTGGACAGTTGGAGGATTTAAATCACATTTTCTTGGAATGCCATATTAATCAAATAACAGACCTTGACTTGTACCAGGCCCTGGCAGATGGGGTGGGGGCCCCAATTTCGATGACTTCTGTGCTTAGTAACATAACCTTTAAAAATATGAAAACAATAATGAATTTCCTCAGAATTAACAAAATCAAACTATAATTTAAAATAAAAATGAAACGGTAGTAGAACAATTTAGATAGAAATTTTTCTTCCTGTAGGGTATTTTTATTTTCCCTTTACTTTAATTAATTTAAAAAAAAAGCATTCTTGAGAATGAAATTGACAAAAAGAAAATAAGTCACTTACCTGACACACAGAAAAGAAAACTAACCAGAGAAAAGAAAGAAAAAGAGAAATACAGATTTCAGGTGGCAAATAGTCAGACAATCCTGGGATTTTACCGTCAAGTGACTGGCACATTGCTTCAGAAAGAAGCAGAGCCACAAAAGAAGACTGAACTGAACTGAAAGGAAATAACCCTATTCACTAGACTCAGAACAGGTCATTGCCGATTTCCTTATCATCTGCACCGCATGAACATTGTAGATGATCCCAGGTGTGTCTGCAACGAAATTGGAAACCTCTCTCACATACTGTTCGACTGCCCTTTGAACTTTTACAACATAGATATTTTACACAGAAGCATAGAAACCGATTTTACAGATAACAACAAATTGGATAGATTGTTGTTCAAGAATTTGTCGAGGAAAAAAATTAAAAAATTGTCTGAGTTCCAAAAAACCCTAGCAAACAGATTATAAAACTGTAATCACATGATTACAAGAAAAAATCAAATTAAGTAATGTCTGATGAATGTTTAGGTAAGGCCAACACAAAAATAGAGGCCACGACCCTGAAAAAATCAGCTGTTCTCCCGGGGCTGAATTTTACATTGGGTCTTATGGGAGGTCAGACGTTTTTTTATGATATTTTCAAAATGGCACTACAGATTTCCACAAAATTTCAGTGAAATATTCTTAGACACCATCCCGATATTCCACCAAAGGTTTGTAAGGAAGCAACATGATTAAAAGGTTAAAATCTTCAAGATTTAGTATTCCTTATTTTGAATTCAAATTACCCGCCATGTACCACATGCCAACTGTTATATTTGACATGTATTTGACTTTGTCATATGTGATTGTCTCATTCGCTTCTGCTTTAAACTTAATTTTTGTGTGAGCTTATGAAGTGGCTATGAAAAATTAGGGCTTACTATACATTTAAAAAAATTGTTCTGCCAGAATAAAGTAAAAACAATCTCAAAAACGGCTTTATTTAACAAAAAATCAAATATCCATGAACCGTCATTCCAACTTCAAAATTTTAAAGACAATCAGCTGTGTCATAACATGACCATCAAAAAAAAATCAGCCCCGGATGTGATGTCAACAGAGTGGAGGATCGTGGCCTGTCCATTTTGATAGCCCTGGTTTAGGAAACACCCAGTATAGTTAACTATTTTATATAATTTAAATAAGAAACTTAATATTAAAATAACATAAGAATAAAGATCCCAGTTCCAATTTTTCTAATAAAAAAATAGAGAAAAACATACCTCACTATCTGATTCACCCCCTTTTTTGTTCCTGTATTTATTAAGAAGTCTCTTCTCATTTTCATTGTAATCTTCATCAGAGCTAGACTCAAAACTGTCTTCGGCATCCATCAGAAAATTAAGAAAATGTAAGCCCTAAGGCCACACACCCAGAGTAAAAATGAAAAGGTATCTAGGGTAAAACCAAAAGCTGTAAAAAAACATACAGAATTTAAAAAATTAAAACTTTTCAACTAAAATATAAAACTCCTATGGCAAAATCACAGATTAGGTAAATAAGTGGGCAAAATTTCTGCAAAAATCTTCAGTTTTTTAATCACAGGCAAAATCAAAATAAATGAGGCACAAAAAGTGAGGTTAGCAGCTAAGAACCAAATGTTCATTGGTTGGTTGAGATGTATTAGAAATATACACGTGGTTTTCAATCAGATTTAATTTAAAAAAATAAAATAAAAAGCAGCAAACGAATTAAAAAATAACAAAATGCTACTACGAATCTTAGCTAAAAATAAAAAAAAATAATAAATAGATTATAAAAAACAAAAAATGGTTGAGAAACACCAAATACTTAATTTTTTAAAATCGATTTAAACGTAATGTAAACAAAACTCCAGTGTGTCAAACGGCTTGCAACGAAAAATTCCTAGTTTAAAATACCGTTTTGTTCTTTGATTACGTCAACTCCAGCTGATTTCAATTTATTTTCTTTTTGTCAAATCTTATTTAACCTAATCTGTGCTTTTTGTATCAAAATTTTGTGAAAATTTTTCTACAGGTTTTTTTAGATTTTTCATAAAATCTCGTTTTTGAAACAAAAAATCAATTTACAAGGCTTATGCCTGAAGATATCAAAACACCATATCTAATTTTTTTATTTTTTAAATAAATTTTGACTATGTGGCACGAAGCGAGACGACAAGAGAGAAAAATACGTGGGATGCTTGTGGACTACCGGAAAAGGGCCGAAAGGCGCAGGGATTTTTATGAAAAAATTGTAAGACAGTCTAGCTTTACAAAGAGCTAAAAGAAGATACTTCACACTTACCTACATTATTAGCAAATTTTGGCCATAAAAAAATTAAGTAATTCATAGGTTAATTAAAATACATCCAAGCAAATTTTACTTTTTTAATTTTAACATTTTTAAAAACAATACTTACTCTTGTTCAATCCATTTTAAATTATGGATATGGAGGGAATGTAAAAAACCACACTTACTTTATAAAAAAAACAAAACTTCATCAGATGAAATGAATATTGAACCCTAACACACAGTTTTCCCCCAAAAATCAATATATAAATGTATTGATCAGCACTCAAGCCTCCCCCTCCCAGGATTCATTTGTGTGTATGCTATTGATTGAAGGCTGCAGTTTTAGGGACCACACTGGACCACTGTATTGTGGTAATGTTTCTAAATTAATATACGAACATCAAAATAAACTAAACTTTCAATATAGTAACAATAATAGAGCAAAAATCTTTATTCCAAGGGTTGAAAGATCCACCAGTCAAAGAAAGGTTTTAGCACTGAAGCCCCCCCCCCCAGGATCTACCCCCAGGTTCCATTTCTGTGTAGGCCATTGATTGAAGGCTTTAGTTTTAGAGACAACACTGGACCACTTAGACCTCAAAATACTAAATCTGAATGAATTTTAACAAACATCAAAATAGACTACCTAAACTTTTAATATAGTTACAACAATAGAGTAAAAATCTTTATTTCAAAGGTTGAGAAAACTACAAGTCAAAGAATGTTTTTTTCTCTGGGTGCAAAAATTTTTTATGTTAAGCTTTCCTAATGAACTAAAATCTTTTAGTTCAGAGCCTAAGCCACTTTTGTTTTTGCCATTTATACCTTACCCACACACCATAATCCGTGGACAATTGATTTGTTTCTTTCTTTGTCCACAGAATGTAATTGGTGGGGTGCAAATCGGTTCATAAATGGGAAAATCCGCCATTTTAGAACCACCATTTTATTTATTTTTTTCATAAAAAAAAATGTTGAATTGTATACTTACCACCAAATAACTAGTTGGAAAAGTTTGAAAAAAGTTATAACCAAATAAATAAACAAATATATTATATGAAGTCAAGCTAAATAAGAATGTTTAAACTGCCAATGGTAATATCAAAAAACAAAAAAATCTCGCGGCGAATTGTCCCCGCGGCGAAACGGACGGCGGCGAATCGTCCCCGCGGCGCATCGGCCGCGGCGAATTGTCCCCAATCCATAAAGAGAAAGGAAACATTTTCAACTATTTGTGCGTTTTTTCACTGTAAAGAAGCAGAGGCGGATCTAGGCACAACACGCTATCGATGTCGACCCGATTTTGCGCCGTGACAACTCGCTGCCGGCTGCCGTAGTTTCAGTTTGCAATTTTGACAGGTGTTTGGAGTTCCGGTAACAATGCAAATTAATATTTCTTATCACAAAAAAAATCAAAATGACGAACTTTCTAATTTATGAACCGATATGCATGTTTTAAATATAAAAGTCCACTTTTACTTTATTTTAATAAGTAAGACTCAGTTTTTGACATATCATGTGAACAGTTTGACGTATTGACTTAATTTATATTTATTTTCGTTTAGAATACGAAATTACCTAAAAATTGATACTCCACACGACCATTTTAGATGAAATACGATTTTTACAATGTCTGTCCTGCTCCTTCCTTTTGCCCCCCCCCCCCCTCAAAAAACCGTTTTCTCAACTTTAATTTTTGTAAATTTTTTAGATTTGCAAGCTATAAGGTAAAACAAACAAAAAACTGTACGCGAAATGAGTTTCATATTTAATTTATACATTTTTTCTGTCCCACCGCAAGTACGCCCCTGTATCTGGGCCCTGCACTGGGTTCCATCGGAGCACCACTTCTAAAATGGCATCTCTACGTGTCTACTACCTCTGTGCCAAATTTCATTACGGTACGCGAAAATGCAAACAAACCCCAAAATTACCCTCTTAGGCCCCTTAGGCTATTTACGAATAGGACCATTCAACAAAAAAATTAAAGATTTCTTTTGTTATAATGAAAATTTTAGCAATTTGCTACCTAGATGTTTTGATTAACCCATTGTAGAACACTGGATGCCAAACACCCTTGTTAAATTTGTAATTTAAACCTAAGTATACCCCCAAGTATACCTACTGTTGAAGAAAATGCAAGTTTTATTATTTGAGTAACAGTTCTAAATCAAAAACTAATCAAATAAAAAAATATAAAAACAAAACAATAAACTCTCGGTATATCACGGATCGTGCTAACGGGAGGATTTCTTAACATTGTGGCCCCCAGTATTGACCTTTATTTATGGTCAATATGATCCATGGTATAAATTTTCCTAATTGGTCTTCTAAAAACACCATGCTTAGTTCTGACGTCTGCTATTCTGACTATATCGTCATCCCCTTGATAAACTTTTTCAATAACTGCTATTGGCCAAACACACCTTGGAAAATTATAGTCATTAATCAGAACTAAATCACCTTTGGCATTGGGTCGGTTTACTAATGTTGGTAAGTATTCTCGTAACCATCTATTCCAAAAAATATCTGCTAAGTATTGAGATATTCGCCATTGTTTTCTTCCTGTTAAATCGGTTTTAGAAAATCGCCCAGGATCTAATAATGTTGCTGATCTTCCTAAACGTATATCATTTGGAGATATACTTATATCATCGTTTCCATCATTAGAAGGATATGTTAATGGGTGACTGTTAAGTATATATTCTACTTCTTTAATTATTGTTTGAAAAACTTCTTCTTTGGGCGATCTATCTTTCATAACTGCAGATAACGATCTTTTGAATGAGGAAATAAGCCTTTCCCAACTGCCTCCCATAAATAGGTCTGAAGGCGAATTAATTTTCCAGACAATATTTTGGTTAGCCATTTCGTCGGTAATTTCATCGGAGTTTAGTTCATCTAATGCCTCTAGTAGTTCTCTATTGGCACCTCGTAAGTTTGTGGCGTTGTCAGAAATTATTGTTTTCACAAGACCTCTGGATGCCAGAAATCTTCTTCTTTGGGCGATTTAATTAATTTATGGCGAATAAACTCTCGGTATATCACGGATCGTGCTAACGGGAGGATTTCTTAACACCTACCTACTCAATCTATTTATGTTATTTAATTTTTATTTAAAAAAATCCATTCCATAAAATTGTTGAAATGTCAATATTCTGTAATTTTTGTAACCTATTAAGATCTTTGTTACTCATTAAATTGAAGATTGTAGAGCAATATGTAAAATGTGACAGTGTTATTGTATTGTAAACTATTAATTGTTTTTTGTTAATAAATTTATTTACTTTGCTTAAGTTTAATTTTTTACTAATTCTCATACTTTTTTCCTACTTTTATTAACATTTGTACAATAAAGACAATTGACAATAATATACCTATAGAAATGTCATGAAATTCTCACTTTTGCATTATGTCAAAGAACAAATCTTTGTTTGCATTAAAGTGCACAGATTTCTTATCAAGAACTGGAACTTGACAAGTAAAGTGGCAACCTTGATTAAGTTTTGACACCCTAATCAGGACCATTTCTTATAATAGGTGTGTCAAGTATATGTCTCATCAAAACTTTTTGGTTCTGTAGAAAAATTAGAATAATGAAAAAATAGTTAATATCTTGGGTATCATTAAAAGCAAAACTTTTTCTAAGATTTTTATGCTACAGCTACAAGTAGTGAGTGACTTTTTACCTACGATTAAAATTATTGCTTAATACCGAAATTGAAATTGTTTATTAATTTGAATTTAGAAAGCTGACCCGACACAATTTTTGCAAGTCCATGGAAGAAGATGCAAAATCCATTTGGATCCTGCTGTTGCCTCTGCAGCAGACAGTGCTGTTATGTAAGTATCGATGCCTCTTAAAGATAGAAGCAATGAACAATAAATCCCCAATATTTGCTCAAAAAATATAACACTTGTTTATTTTATGTGGAATGTAGGGCTTAAAAAAAGTAAAAATATGTGATTTTAAAAACTTACCAAAGTCTTTTCAAGAGCTACCAAGTTAATCAAATTAAATGCTTAAACTTGCCACCTTGTTGTGTTAAACAACCTAAACGGTTAGTAGATTTAGCCATTCTTGTCATAGGAGAATTAATACCATATGATCTTCTGTGGAAAGGAATATGCAGTGTTGGAGAGATTCTTATAATCCTTTGTGGAACTTTAAATTGGACTAATGAATTAAAATAAATTGGGACAATTAACTCCATTAATAATTTTAAAAATCATTCTTACATCCATCACGAATCTTCCTTTTTTTAATCTATATTTAGTAATTCTTTTAAAGATAAATAATATTAATCAATTTGATCTTTAGGAGTGTGTAATTTATTATTCTTAAAATTTGTGCTAAATTCTCTACATATCTAAATATTTAATATAATGTAGATTCCAAATTTGGCAGGCATTTTCAATAATAGAAAGCCCAAAGCAGCAATATAGAAGTTTTAAACAATAAATTAAATTATGTCAAATTCTTCAAGTGTATGTGATAAGAAGCCAAACTTTTATGTAAATATTTTCAATATGCAGGGTGGTCTAATTTTTGGTTAAATAAAACCTAAATCTTTAATATGAATATAGTTAGCAGAAACGTAAATTAGTTGTAAAAACAAAAAATTTGCCGTGCCCGTTTTTTTTTAAAATGGTGTTCTGCTAACTTTATATAAAGTTAGCAAAACACCCATACAAATAATGGATTTATCAAAAAAAATTTAGTGCACAATTTGCCATTAATTATCCGTAAATTAGTTGTGAAAACAAAAAATTTACCGTGCCCGTTTTTTAAACAAAAATATGGTGTTTCGCTAACTTTATATAAAGTTAGCAGAACACCATTTTTTTTTAAACGACCACGGCAAATTTTTGTTTTCACAACTAATTTACGGTTAATTAACGGCAAATTGTGCACAAATTTTTTTTTAGATAAATCCATTAACTCTATAGGTGTTCTGCTAACTTTATATAAAGAACCAATTAAAAAAAAAAAAGGGCACGGCAACGGTTTTCACAAATAATTTACGGATAATTAACGGCAAATTATGATCATATGATTTTTTTTAATTTCCAAAGTTGTTATGCTAACTTTATATACATATCTTTAATTCTGTCAGTACCATTTAATTTTGTAGAATCCAGTATATAATTGAAAATTTATTGGTGTTTGTATTCGAAAATGACTCATCACATTACACTTTTTCACATTCAGAGTAAGCTAATTATTCAAGCACCAATCATTTAACTGATTAATGTCTTGCTGATTCAATAAACAATCATCTAAAGTTCTGACTATGAGATATAGCGTAATAGTGGGTTTACACATGCATGAATTTAGTGGCGCCAGTGTTCGCGCCAGTTCTATTTGCACGCCAGTAAAGGTTTACACTATTGTGCGAAAATTAAAAAGACTGGCACGCCAGTTTCATTTTTAGTGTACACGATACGCGATATGTCGGCTGAACTCTCGGAAGCCTGCAAAATAGTCGCTAAACTTTTATTTAAAAAAATAAAAATAAAAGAGATTCAGGAAAAGGAACAACGAAAAGGCCGTATCTGCATGGATTGCTAGTCGATCTACTTTGGGTGCTTCCGAAAAACTTTTAGGAGAACTTGCAGCAGAAGATCCTGCGAGCTATAAAAACCATCTTCGAATGACAAAGCAACATTTTGATATTCTTCTAGAGTTTCTCTTATTTAAACAACATTCTTTAAAATTCGGTCTGCTACTTTACAATAGGAAATTTTGGGGTGTATACTTGATTTGCACCGGCTCCGGAACGTTGGCTTTTTTAAATTTTTGTCAATTCCAAAGCATATGTGTTTCTTATGGATCATATTTTTGCTTTTACTTCTGCAACTTCAAAGCCTTCAATAGTCATTATTTTACTAATTTTTTGGGAAGCATTATCTCAACTATCTTTGTTTTTATACGAACTACTGTGTACATCCCATAAACAAGGAAAACATTCATAGCCTTCAAGAGACTGTATGGTCAGTTCTGTTGACCACTTTTTTTAGCCATAATAAACTATAAAAACAAAAATAAACAAAATTTTTAAGCTCAAACACAATGAAAATAAAAAATAATGTAAAATAATGAACTTAAAACTGGCGAGCCGACGTGCAAGCACTTGTTTACACATGAAAATTTTCCTTTTCTGCGCGCATGCGTCACCACTGGCGCCAGCAAATTCAGTCAGCTGCAGACTTTTTTGATACATGCATGCAAATAAATAACTTGTGTGCAAGTCGGTGTTTACACTTGCAAATTTAACTTACTGGCGCGCCAGTTTTTATTGGCGCCAGCAAATCCATGCATGTGTAAACTCTCCTTAAGCAAAAAATAAAAATTCACATTTTTTATGCAACAACGCAGATCATTTATAAATAAAATAAAGAAATGTTAAATAAAACTAGTTGAAACACGTCATTGTAAACTTTTGAATGACATTTGAGAAAGATTCGTTCCTGTTTTGTAGTATTTCTGTATATCTATTTAAACTAGAGAAAAAATAAAAATCTTCCTGGACACCTGATTGGTCGACGTAGTTAATTTCTCTGATGCCTATTGACATCATGGTTTTCGATAAAAGTTGTTCTGTTGGTCGTTAGTATTAGAAATAGAAACCAACAAATTCCAGAATAATCATGTTATTATAGTATCAAATGAAAGTGAATACATAGACCATGTGTTTATTTGAGGAAGACTTCTTGTTTCTTTTTGTTCAAGGCATGGTATATACTTTTAAGGCATTATGAAGGGGACTCTTTGATTTCTTATAAAAAATTATATTTAGGGTTGTACACTGTTAATGAATAGGTAGTTTATGTATTTCATGAAACCACCAGATATTATGGTATAGCCCACAGTACACAAACTATGAGATCATATAAATATGTATCATGTGAACAGGGTTGCCAGATTTTTCAAATTAAAAAGCGGGACAAATTAAGTAAATGCGTAATCACAAAAATTTAAAATAGATACTAAAAATTTACATCGATTTTAATATAAAGTTAGTGTAGGAGTCTTTTAGGAACCAAATGGTGTGTTTATTTATTTACGTTTCGAAAATACATTCAATAATTTAATTTTAAAATTTAAATGTTATACCTACCTATTTAAATTTAGTGAGTTCTTCAGTTAATTGAAGAGGTGAAAAACTTTTAAATTAAGTTGTGTTTCAAACTTCCATTGTCTTCATTATATTTCGATTATCAGAATTCCATGCATAATAAAATATATCATCTGTAATTTCTTTTAGTGATTTGTGAATTTTATTTAAAATAAACAAATATGAACGAACACATAAGATAAGTATGTATAGATAAGAAATATCCGCCCTAAAATGAGAAAGTAACTTAAACGAAAAAGTAAAACATCCCTCTTCGATTGTTTGTTGAAGTGTAAACGTATTTAGGCGCGTTTAGCACTTTTTGTGGGTACTGAATTGAAGTCAGCCGTCACGCTCGGCTATGTAACGCTCATTCGGGTGAAGTCGGCTCGAGTCAACTAACTGTGAGAGGAACAGTCAGCAGAGCGATATGATGATGCAGATTAAGGCCACTCAGAGCAAAATTGACCAGAGTAATTTATACCCAATTATAATTATGTAAATGTTATTACTTTGTCAATATACAACGCAAAAAATCTTGTATTTCGTATTCTTAATTTCGCCTTGTTGAAGTTTATACTTCTGCCGTGTGGTCTTAAGTACACACAATTTTTTTTAAAATAAAATTTATAAGTTATATATAAGAAGATACAGACAGGTAAAAAATAGGAAAGAAATGAAAAAAAAAAGCGGGAAAATCGGGACAATTTGCATAAAAAACGGGACTTTTATAGGATTCAAAAAAAGCGGGACCGAGCTACAAAAAGCGGGACCGTCCCCCCTACGGCGGGACGTCTGGCAACCCTGCATGTGAACAATATACATACAGTATACTCCGATTATAACGTGCATAGTATACATATTTTGCTGGTCCGGCCAAAATACTCTTGATTTTTATGTTTTCTTTTATAGTGTACTTTCGCTTATAGAGTGCCCATTTTCTAATCCCTTAAGGATACTTTATAAGCGGAATTAACTGTATACAAATGACAACATCAAACATTTATTGTAGAACATACACTAAATGGAACTAAGACAAAAGTCCAGATATATTATTTAAACATAAAGCTAATTATTTATTTACTAAAGCTGCTTATAAACAACTCATTTTAGTCATAGAAACTTAAGTATTATAATGATACAATCCCCAGTACCCCCCTTATCTACTTGCCTGTTTAAGGATGCCCTGGCAAGGTCAAGAAGACAACCTAATAGACCGCTTCGATGTCCGTGCTCATCTAGACTATATCCCACCTGTCAAAAAGCCAGAGGACGAGGAGCCGTCCCAGGAAGAGAGATACTTGAACTATGAACGATATAGGATAGTTGCTCAAAACTCATATTTAGGTAATACTATTACCCCTAAATAATTTGATAGTTCTTCAAGAACTGTCAAATTATTTAGGGACACTAGAGCCAATTATTTTTTAACCAGTCCTAACCACGGTTTATTGAATATTAACGGATTGGATTTGACCAAAGTTAAAGCGGCAAATCCAAAATGGCCACCGTCGCGTCCTTTTTAACCATTCACATTTTGTGCTTTAAAAAGTTCTTGTCAACAGCTGTTTTTGTTTATTTTGTGTTTTTGCCAGTTTTTTAATTAAATGGGGGATAAAAGCTAACCAAAATCAGTTTAGGGTCTTTAAACTGTAGCGGTCAGCTAAGGGTTTAAATTTAAAAATCTAAATAGGCAACTTAAATACTAATTTTATCCAGTTAGATGTGGACCCGTAAAGAAAATTCTATTATTTTTCAAAACTGATAAACAATAACAATTGAATTGAGTTGTATTGTATTCAACCCATCACAACACTATAAGTAGACTTCGGTAAACTGATCACTGACTATCACCACTGAAAATCATAATCACTTTGCCTTTTTGATAGGGGCCCTGATGGTTCAGTGGACGCGCGTCCGCTTTTCGATCACTGCCCACTACAAACTCGAACCTATTTTCCGTTTGTAAATACAGATTCACCGCAAGTAGGGGTAACGCCTGTCTTGGGCGCAGTTTGGGCATCAACGAAGAAGGCAAAGTTGATGAAAAAGTACAAGGCCGTGGTTCGGAAGTCACGTTAAGCGGATGGTCCCGTGTTAAAAGCGTAGATGGCGCTAGCACGATAAAGATCCCTGTGCCCGACAAAGGGTATCATGCAAAATTAAATCCTCCTTGAAAAAAGAAAATTGCCTACCGGGGAGCACTTAGCAGGCCGGCCTGCTGGGTCATCATGTAGTATGAATGAGTTTGTGATTGTCCCCTGTATAAAATAACCTTGCAAGAAATTGCATTGTAATATAAATGGCTGGAGATCATAGTAGTCCATAGCCATCGTAAATCCTGTGAGAGAGAGATCCTTTTTGATACCTCGGTCCTTACGTAGCATCCGCCAAATCTCTGGTCGATTTTTACCCACAACTAAAGTGCATCAAGAGGATACACGCGCGCTTTTCTTGAAATCGGGCCGACAAAAGCAAGATTGGTTACCACGAAAAAGTGGCACAACAAAAAGATTTTGTCAAGGATTTCTTCAAAAATCAACGCGAAAAATAAACAAAAACCACTTAGTGTTTTCGCAGAAATAAGGCCGACAGGAGAATTAGATCGCCACTTTTCCGGTGGCGGGGTTTGCTTAAATACCCGTGATCCTTCGTAGAGAGATGATTCTGTAATTGATTATTAGATTAATTCAGTCATTCATTCTTAAATTCATTTAAGATGATCCTTTGTTAAGTCGTTGATTCCTTGAATCGATATTCTAAAATTGATTGTTACCTCCATTTGACTTAAACTCAGTCAGAGCTTAAGATAGTAAACAGAAAAATATTAATAAAAGTAAATTATACTGTGGTTAAATAAACGTACTAGTGACTTAAGAACATAAAAGTGCAAAAAGGTATGACAAAGTTTTATTGCTAGTAAAAATTATAATGTTAATATTGTGTTGTTGCCTAAATTCCTAGACTATTAAAATTGACTTTAAATCATTTTGCTTTACAACAAAAACTTTTGTTAATAAGGACGATTGCTATTATACTAACTGAAGACTGGATAAAAAGTTGTTAATGAATATGATTATTTTAATCTTTATGATTAATTTAATCTGTATGCGAATTGGATAAATGTGACTGCAATACTTTGGAACATGTACTGATATTTTATTTTCGCAATATTTAACTACTTGCTTTAAAGAAAGTGTTTAATTTACATCAATAAAATGAAAGCTATGTACACTAAAATGCTTACGCTTAAAACGATGTTATGATTATTGTAACTGCAACCAGGGCACTTAGGAAAATATTCGCTCGATTTTTCACGAAACCCTGGGGCAGCTTCACATTCTCTTTCTATTGGAGTAGAGAAAGTCCGAGATTTGCTTTCTTTACCGCGATAAAATCAAAGTATGGCGAGTTTGGTTAGGCTGTCTAAACCAATTTTTTGCCTTTTCAATGGCAAAACATTGTTTTTTGACATTGACAAGGCAATAGGACTTGTTATTTTTCTCATTAGATATAAAAATATTTTTTTTAAATTATTTTAGTCAATATGAACATTTTGCTATTTTCGTACATGTGATCGTAGGCAACATAATTAACATCTATTCCCATTTTTTTACTTCACAATATGTTGTGTGGTTTTAAAATTCAAAATTTTTTAAAAAACTTGTGGGTGATTCACTAAGATTTGTTTTAGATCTCAGTTTAAGTTCCTATTTAGGTTTTTTTCCATTTTTTCCTTAATTTTTTAGTAACTTTGAAACTTGCCCAAATTTTTTATTTTAATACCTTTTGTTTTACTGTTTTGTCAACTATTTCCTTGTTAGTCGCAAATTTCTCAAGATCATCTGCTAGCTAATATCTTAGTTGGCCTACTTGTCTCTCTTTATCCCTACAGGCTTGTTTCTTTAAGCTTTTAATAATTGAACGCGTTAATTATTATTAATTTGTTTTAGGAATTACTGAAGAAAAATTCCTGAAACAGCTTCACTTGGAAGAACAATTTGGATATACTGCTACAGAAAAGCCGAAAAAAGAACCAAAGGGAACTGGAGTGGCCATTGGATTTAACTATGATGAAGGGACCGGTAAGTAACAGAAAATTGAAACTAGTGAATTGGCCCAAGGTCAATTAACATATTGAATAAAATATAACATAACATGAAGTAACATGTTGAATTGAAATTACCTTTCTGAAAATTAAGAATCTGCCGTAACCTTTAATTCTAAACAATTTTTTTTAATAAACTTTTCCAATATCTTCAAAATACTTTACTCTTAACACTTTTTGTCAAATCAGCCTACTAAACCAAACACCAAACTGCTCCGCAAATGCGCGGCGTGTGCGCCGCTCGCCGAATTCGATTCAACGAACTTTCTACGCAAAAACAGCAACACGTATTGAAATGAAAACTCGACAACAAACTGCCGATGCCGTCCCAAACAATCTGCGAGCCGAAGAATACTGGTTTTCGGCGCGTTCGCGGAGTAGTTTGCTGTATACGTACTCTTAGTTTGAGACCAAGCAGGAGCGATTCTTAGAGAATCAGAATCTTTTATACCCACCCACACTCAATCCGTGGACACACTGTATGTATATGTACAGAGTGGCGACTTTAAATGGAATGCTGCTTCTTGAGGGTTTGCATTTGTTTCTTTGGAATAAAACTAAAACATTTTTGGTCGGACCCTCGAAAAAGGGTCTACTCACATACAACTTTTTTTTTGGGATGGGATGAGTCATCTTGTAGTATCTCATTCGAAAGTTTATAACAAAGGAAAAAAAATAGTGTAATTTTTTTTGACTTGCGTCGATAAAATGTCAAAAAGTCATTTAAATAATTAAGTAATAACGTAACAAGGTCTGTAGAGGATAGGTTACCTGGTAACTTTTTGACCAATCAGAGCCAGTTGTTGAATGCGGGAAATGACGTCACCCGGAGTGCCCATTTAAATAAAAAGCATTTAATATAGTAGGAAATCTTTCTTGTGTTCCTTTATTGATTTAAATGTAAATATGTTTTGTTATTTTTCTTAAAGTGTCTTTAATAACAATATTCATAAAATACAGCAACCAACTCAAATCTAAAACTTATCTTATACCACATATCCCAAATGCACCTTTAGCCTTTACCTTCTTAAATCCGTTAAAATAACTACAAGTAGAAAGTATAAGTAAACCAGAACAAGTATTTACAGTTTATAAATAAATATACTCAGAAAAACCACCACAAAAAACACATGTAAACATAGCGCTCTAATCAAATCATGACACTCCAAATAACGTACCTCTCACACCGCTTCGACCTTAGAGTTACCAGGCAACCTATCCTACAGACCTTGATATCGTAATAACTTTTTGGCCTTTTGACTGAGGTATCTCAAATCAAAATATACATATTTTTCGGGAATAGGAATGGAATAAGAAAAACAAATTTTCTTCGGCAATATGTATTGTATCTTTTCTAAGCCTCAGAAAGCCAGTTTCAACTCGTCAGAGAAACCATAACAGCCAACCAAATCTGATCGCATTACATTATTATTATTTTTTAAATTAAATTAAATTTTATTAAAATTCTTATTAGTTTTTGAAACGCAATTTTTAAAATTGTTTGAAAATATGTATTTGTAAAGTTTTGATAAGTTGAAAATTATTTTTTTTTTTTGAAAATTGAACACTTTAAAATATTTAAGAGTTTTATTATGTTTAAATAACTTTTGATAGCCATAAATAAATACCGAGGGGTGGGACACTCATCAAAATTTGTACACCTATTTAAGTTAAATACAGTATTTATTTGGGATTTAAAGGTATTTTGAAGTATTTAAAGGTATTTAAGTGTATTTAATAGTATTTAATAGTATTTAAATGTATTTAAACGTATTTAAATGTATTTAAATGTATTTATTTAAAAGTATTTAAAAGTATTTAAAAGTATTTAAATGTATTTCATACGTACCTTGAAGCATACCTAATATGCTGGATTCTTGCACATTTTATTCACAAGAAATAAAAAAAAGCTTGTTGCGAAAAAAAGGATGGTATACTTTTTTGTAGGCAATGAAATTTACATTTTAACTACGTATCACTCAGTGCAGTCCAGATTGTAAATAGCACTTCAGTGGTGTCCTCAAACTGGGAACATTTTTAAAAATCACAACAAATATTATAAGTTTTTTGCAATTTTTGTAGAAACTAAGCGTTTTAAAAAATAATGTATTAAATACTTTATTAAGAGGATAAAATTTCCTTTTCAACAATGTATAACTTAGTAGGAATAATTTTATTCCTAGCGGCCCAGTGGCGTCCGTAGATGTGTGTGATTTACAGAAATCGTCGAAAATCTACTGAATTTTTAGGTTTTATCCAATTTGTTTAAAAACAAAACTCTTCAGGAAAAAAGTTTTATACGCTTTAATTAGACAATAAAATTTTCTTTCCGATGATGTATAACAAAATTTGCTAAAGATAATGGCTAACATTTAAATGCTGTCCCTTAACAGGGATCAGTTTCAAAAATCACAAAAAAAAAACTTGTTTTTTATTTATTTTTTGCAATTTTTGCAAAAACTATGCTTTCTAGGAAATTACTTTTAAAATACTTTATTAAGACGACCAAATTTCCTTTTCAACGATGTATGACTTAATAGGCTTAAATTATTAAATATTACTAACGGCACAGTGACGCCCTTAAATGGGGGTTAGGGTAGAAATCAACAAAAATTTATTTTAATGAAAAGTTTTAATACATTTTTAAAAAAATAAAGCTTTTTGAGAAAAAAAAAACAATTTAGGCTATGTTATAGACAATAAAATTTTCTTTTAAATGATGTATAACAACCTTATGTCATCATTACATTTAACATTTCAGAAGCTTTTGTAAACAAAAGTGCCTTTTAATAATTACAAAGAAATATTTGTTATTATGGGTTTTTTAAAATTTTCTAAAAACCCAAGATCTATATGAAAAACTTACACAACAGTTTTTTAAGACAATAAAATTTCTTTTCCAACGATGTATAACTTGTTAAAATTTAGTTTACTTCTAACGCTACATTGCCGTCCATAAATAGGGGTTATTTACAGAAATCGTTAATAATCTGTTTTATTCATAAGTTCTTAATCAATTTTCTTTAAGATAAAGTACTTTGTGCAAAAACGGTTTATGCATGGTAAAAGGCAATAAAATTGTCTTTTTAACGCTGTACAACTTAATTGAGTAAAATTAATTTGTTAAATAAAAACTGTAAATTTAACCCTACCTATTATACATCGTTTCAAAAAAAATTTATCTTCTTAACAATATTTCTAATAATTTTTTCTCCTAAAATGCTTAGTTTTTAGGAAAATTGCAACAAACATTTAATAAAAATGATTTTTTAAAAGATTCCCAGTTTGTGGTCGCCACTGGAGCTTGACCCATAATACATACTGCGCTGAATATTATATGGTTTAAATGAAAATTTTATTTTCTACCAAAAAGTAAACCATACTTTTTTTTTAAAAAGTTTTTTTTAAAGAAAATTGGTTGAACTTAAAAATTTATTTTAAATTAGGCGTGCTAGAAATCAGCATATTGCGGATGCTTAAGGGTCCGTATTTTTGCAAGGGTAGTACTTACGTATCTCGGATATATCTTGTTTGATAGGTCTTTTAATGGGGTTTAATATTCCTTACAACTATTTTGACACTGTTCCTTAATGGAGAGGGATCGGGAATTTTACTATGTGTAATGGGAACCCAATAGCTATCGTTTGCGCCTATTTTATATTTTTGAAAACTTTAATAACCCGATAATATTTCAAATCACAGATAGTTAATAAAGAATGCGTTAAGCATCGAAATACAATGAGTAGGTCTTTTTGATACTTATGAATTTCTATATCAATATAAGAAGTTGCTTAAGCCAAATACTACAAAAGAGAATATTAGTAAGGCTGGAGAAATATTGTGTTGCCCACCAAAAGCGTTTTTGGTACCTACCTCTACCTTTGCGGCCGGTTAACGTAAAAACCATTAGTATTCTGCGAAAGACCTATAGGACATGTTTTAGAGAAAATTTAATTCTGAACATTATTCCATACCTCAGTTTTTGCCGTAGAATATCATATTTTCAAGATATTATAGAAAAACCGACGCGGTGTCACAATAGGGGTGAAGCTTACCAGTTAGGGGTGGGAACTTTTTGATCCTGTATTGCTACCTCCATTAACTGCCAACTCAGAAAAAAATCAGCTTATAAATAAATGTTTTCTTCTATTTTTGCTAATTTCCGTGTACTCACCTTCTACTTACACATTACACTGAATAAGAACAGTGTTGCCAGGTCCCACAGAAATATTGCATGAGAAATATTTCGACAAAGCATGAGATTTCAAAAAACAGCATGAGATGGCGGAATTGTCGTTGTTGCCTCTAGCATGGTGCTCATTCATTATTGCAGGCACTTCTTACCACGCATACATTGTTCCCTTCCTACTGCATTCTACCCAATGAAACCCAGGTAACTTTGTCCCGTTTTCGGGGAATACCCTAATAAGCGAACCGTGCATTTGTACGTCATACTCTCAACCAGGCGCGAGGTTTCAATTTGCGATTATGAAACACGATCCAACGATGCCAAATGCCGAGTTACACATTTTTCGTGGCACTTCTTTGTGACGTAAGCCGAATTCTCTTATGATTACTTTGTTATTTGTAGTTCATAGTTGCCTCTATAATTAATTTTTCAGTATAATTTCTTTTTGTCTCTGTAAGCTGAAAAGCATGAGATTTTGCGATAAAATAATGATAGCATGAGATTTGTTTAAAAAACATGAGATCTCATTCAAAAGCACCTGAGAAACCAAAAAGAAAAATATGACTCTTGGTATGGGATTCCCAGGGAAAGTCTGATATGGACCTATGCTTTAAATCGTCGCCCGCCGCGTTGCGAGAAGCGGTAGAATGATTCTTACCGGCGTCGAGTCGCGTGTGACAGAGAAAGTGTATATCTTTTTCAGAGAGTTTGATTGTGCGCGCGGGTGACTAGAATCTATCGCCTCCGTATTTGTGAGGCGTTCGTTTTAATACGCTTTATGACCTAGGTGAGATGTTTATCTTTTTTAAATAAATAATCTAGTTAAAGATAGTGCATCAAAATTACTGATAGTTTTTGAATGAAATGTATCCGCAGGAGTTTAAAAACTGGCAACCTTGGGGAGGAATATTTTTTTTACTCGAAAAACGTTGTTAAAGAAGGGATGAAATTATAATTTAATAAAGTCTAAGATATTTACTAACCTTATTTTGTAATTACAATACACACTTTTGGGTATAAATACTCACTAAACTTTACACTGGTTAATCGGGGACGTGTGTTTACTTATATCCTGAAAATTCGGAAAGGAAATGTAAAAAAGCAGGTTTAAGAGAGAATTATAAGGGCAAAAAGGTGCTATTTAAATGTATTTAAAAGTATTTAAAAGTATTTAAAAGTATTTAAAAGTATTTAAAAGTATTTAAAAGTATTTAAGAGTATTTAAAAGTATTTAAAAGTATTTAAACGTATTTAAAAGTATTTAAAAGTATTTAAAAGTATTTAAAGGTATTTAAATGTATTTAAAAGTATTTAATTGGATTTAGAAGTATCTAAAAGCTATTTAAATGAATTTATTAAATACTTTTACCAAATTTGTACACCTATTTAAGGAGTGTCCCACCCCTCGATAAATACATTTTGTTCAAAACTGTGCGTTAATCAGTGTCTTTATGAAAGAAAGTTTCATGGTTCGGCGCACGCCCTCTTGTGACTTACCATCTAAGCTTTTCATATTACCCTAGAAGTGTAAATGAGCCAGGAGAGTCTTCCTATGTTACTCGTGGTTGGTCTTAGGTAAATAATGAATAAACAATTTCTATCAAACACAGCTCTGGAAGGACCCCAACTGTCTTCAACTGACCTTCCTCCAGTTCAGTCAGAGGAGGCCCAGAACTCAGACGATGACGAATCTGATAGCGATCTCGACGTAGATTTATCTATCAATGTGTCAAAAATTGAGCCACAGCAAGCCCATGAGATGAATAAACAGGGTAAGTCATTTCGACATTGCCCACATGAGATTAATCTTTTTTTTAGCTCACACATATACTATACTATAGTAGTGTGAGCTAAATCCTAATTTTTTCAAGAAAAAAAAGTTGCTCCGATTTCAAAATTTTTTATATATCTTTGCGCTTCAGGTGATTTTGAAACTTTTTTGTTGTTCCGTCTGTCTGTCTGTATGTCTGTCTGTCTGTCTGTAACGACCAACGCGCATAACTTAAAAACGGCTTGCCCGATTTCAATGAAATTTGGTACCTAGGCTGGGTCTTGGGTCGAGATGGTCCCATTTAAAAATTAACAAAATCCACCGAACACAAGCCAAATAAAAGGTTGGGTGTAGATTTCAAAAATTTGAGTTTATGTGAAAATATAGCGTGCGTGATATCAAACGAAAGGTAATTGAGTCTGGAATTAAACAAAACACATTTTAATTTTTTTTTAAAGGGTGGGGGTAGATTTAAAAAATTCGAGTTTAATTTAAAACATGGCTTGTGTGGTATCAAACGAAAGGTAATTTAGTCTGTAGTTGAATAAAATATATTTCAGTTTTTATTTATATTAGCTCACACGTACACTATAACTATAGTACCTAGTGTGAGCTTAGGGGCCCATATATTGGCAGAGTATTTGTATAGTCTTTATTTTCATATGCAATAACATACATAAAAATTGAGTCAGGTTCTTACAAAAATAAAAAAACTTAAGCTACCTATATAAAGAGTGGCTAACCAACGACTAGTAACAAATAAAATAATAAATGGAAAATTGAGTTTTAAAGTTTAAAATAATTCCACAAACATTTGTCTCTACTGCCCAAACGTGGTAACGTATACGGAATCAACAGTCTACTCGATCAGGCGCAATTTTGAAAAGTAATTTTTTTTTAATTACTGAATTTTCAATAATATTGTTGAAAATACTTTTATTTAAACCGCTTTATTTAAAAAAGTTAAAAAATTCGTTAACATCGTACAGAGTTATTTCAATTAAAAGCTTTTTGGTTTTAGCTTCAAAACTGCTAAAATTAGTTGTCATTTTTATTTTTATATTAAAAAATAAACAACAATTGAAAATTGAGTATTGATCATATGGGCTATTTAAACAGTTTTTTTTTTAAATAAACTAATATTTTTAACAAAACAAATTAATTCGTAGATATATAAGCCAGTAACCGTTAAAAAATGTGATTCTTTAAAAATACTGCGACAAGTTTCCCCCTCTTTAAACCCTTAGAAATGCGAATGGCATATTTTTGCAAAACAAAAACTCGATTAATATTTGCTGCTTTTCCCCAGTGCAGCATGCCATATTTTAGATGCGAGTAGAAGTTTCAATAATATAGTGTTTTAAGAATATTTTCGCTACATTGATTTGACATCGTTCTGAGACATAATCAGGTGGATGCTAGTTTTTTTACATAGGTTGTCTATTTGGCAGTTATAGCTTAAGTAGCTATCCACATAAAAACCCAATAACTTAACGTCGGTCGCTTACAAAGCTTAAGTGCTCTCCATCCAGCATTACGCCATCAGCCCCCAAATTAGACCCAACTGACTTAAACATACACGCAGTTTTATCGTTATTAATCACTAAATTATTTCTCCTCATCCAGACTTTGACTATCTGAAAAACATCGTTGATAACCGCTTCAATTTGATCGCGGTTTTGAACTTTATTTATGAGGTTTGTATCATCAGCATATGAAACAATTAGAACTGGAACACCCTCAAAAATATGGTGCAAATCGGTAACATAAATAATAAAGCTAATCAAAAGTTTTTTTAATTCTTTATCCATTTTACTTGTCAAACACACTGTGTTTATTGTATTACAATCTAGTCAATAAGACTAATTAGAAATTTTGTTTTAATTTAATTCACTAGAAAAGTTAGATTCAAACTTAGGGTTCACTCGACAGTTCTTTGCTTTGTCTGTAATTCACAATTTTCCTTTCTTTAATTCCACTTGTTGTTTATAGTTTAAGGTTCATTGCATTATTTGCAATTTGGTATTTAAGAATTATATTGGCCCATTGCGATCAGAAATTTTAACACACGAAAAGGTGATCTCATGTTTTCAGACGTTGATAGTTTACGTCTAACTTTTGAGTTTTCATACCTTTCACAGTAGGAAGAAATAATTATAGAAATCAGTTTGATGACTTGGTCGAGTTAATACCCTGAGGGTCTGTCGTTCTTGTATTGAGACACCGCAGACCTGCATAGATGAAAGTTTTCCGAAAATTTATGTATGGCTTCGGTAGTTCAATGTTTAGAATGTTTGCGTACAGAGCAAGAGATCCCGGGTTCGAGTCCCGGCCGAAGCAGAAAAACTTTTTTTCTTATTTCCCTTTCTTTAATTTCACTTGTTGTTTATAGTTTAAGGTCCTTGCATTATTTGCAATTTGGTATTTGAGCACAATTGTGTTGTTATATAATTCATTTAGTTTACCATCTCAAACGGCTTCACTCTTTTTTGTCTTTGAACCAACACAGTATTGTCTAGAACCTGAATTGCTTCCACATTCACATGTCGATGGAGTATCTTCATGGCTTTTAGCGTACTTTTTTATAGTCTGCTACAGTTTTGATTTTTAGGTCCTGATGAAGGTCACTATTTCGAACGTACCAGGGTGTATATAGTCCTTGCCATAGGCAGTTATAAGGTCACTATATCACGAAGTTCCTGAACTTCGTGATATAGTGACCTTAGGCAGTTACACTTTTGTGACATTTCCAACCTCTTTATTTATCATATGCATACTAAGAGCAACAAAATAAAATTGGAAAAATGGCATTTCTTTGAGTTGTTTTTATCTGTGCGTTTTTTTTGTCAACCTACAGTCAGCATAGTTTAATACCATATGTCCATACTGGTTTTAGTAATTGTCTATAATATCACGAAGTTCCTGAACTTCGTGATATAGTGACCTTAGGCAGTTACACTTTTGTGACATTTCCAACCTCTTTATTTATCATATGCATACTAAGAGCAACAAAATAAAATTGGAAAAATGGCATTTCTTTGAGTTGTTTTTATCTGTGCGTTTTTTTTGTCAACCTACAGTCAGCATAGTTTAATACCATATGTCCATACTGGTTTTAGTAATTGTCTATAAAGCAGTAACTTATTATGAATTGTTCAATTGGACTTCCTTCCAATTAGCCAATTTACTTTTCTATACCTTATCTCAAGTTCTTCTTTTTTTTCTTACATATGCTTAAAATATTACACTAACTTTATGACAAATCGGATAATAGAGGGAAAGCCACTTGGCAAGTTATTGACTGTCTATTAAATTAACTCAAAAGAAGATTCTTCAAAACTGTGATGTATTTAAAAAAAAAACACAACCTTTCTCAATAAAGTTAATGAACATCTTATAAACTCCTGTCCTTCTCAATGTAGTAGCGATGATGATTTCCATGTGATTTTACCTTTCAGTTTCTACCAACTACACCAGAAGAGGTATTCCATACCATCAGGACACTGAAAAATAAAACATCAGTCGGATATGATGAGATACCTGTGTCTCTGCTTAAAATATGCGCAGAAAGCATAGCGACCCCTATTGCACACATAATAAATCTTTGTTTTAGAGATGGAATCTATCCAGACAAACTAAAATTTTCTGATATAAAGGCAATCTATAAAAAGGGAGACAAAACTTGTTTCCAAAACTATAGACCTATCTCTATGGGAAAGATTTTTGAGAAAATCATTAATGCTAGACTTACATCATATTTCGATAATAAAAAAATTATAACAGACTGTCGGTTCGGGTTTAGAAAGAAAAAATCAACAGTGGATGCCATATATAAAATCATAGATTCCATCTTAGATTCTATAAATAACAAAAATCAAATCAAATTAGCCGTATGTCTGGACCTGAGTAAGGCTTTTTTTAGTGTTGAACATAAAATTCTTATTAGAAAACTTCAAAAATATGGAGTTCGGGGTTTAGCTGCCTCTCTTTTAACCTCATTTCTAACAGGAAGATATCAGTGTGTTAAGGAAACAGACAGTGAGGGTCAAATTTTTAGATCAGAATATCTTGAGGTTAGGAAGGGGTGCCGCAGGGCTCCATTTTGGGACCTCTTCTCTACATTCTGTACACCAACGAGTTGCCAAACTATATTAAAGAAAAATTGGTCCAGTTTGCAGATGACAATACGGCAATCATATCTGGAAAAACTGTAGATCTTGTCAGCTCCTTGGCTGTGCAGAGTGTGGAGAAGCTTAATGTGTGGTTTGGTGAACACTAAATACAGTTAAGTCAGAACAGAAACGGAAGTTCCAATATAGCACTTGACTTGACGGGAACTCTGGTGACCGAAAAAAAGTGTAAAATTGTTGGGAATAAATATCGATCAGAGACTTGACTGGAAATGCCATCTCTTAGTCATATCTCGAAACGTGGGGCTTACTGCTGCACTAACTGCTTACCATGAATATGTCATGTCCAAAATCAGATATGGAATTATATTTTGGGGGAACTCAACAACCGTGCAAAATGTCTTAATTTTTCAAAAAACATGCCTTAGAGGCATGTTCAACTGAAAAAGTATTGAAAGCTGTCGACCTGCTTTTATAAAAAATCAAATTTTAACAGTTATCGACATTTACATTTTCGAATGCGTAAAATTTTATGTAAAAAATAAATCCCTGTTTGTCGATAACATAAGAAACCATAATTATCCAACTCGACATAAGAAAGATTTATTGACGGAAAAAACATTATACATTTATTCAAAATTCAGTAAAAAATAATATAAAAATCTGGAACCACTTGCCCCAAGCAATTAAAAAATTCCCAGAGCAAAAACTTTTAAATTCTCTAAATTCCGTTCTTCTCCAGAATACCTTCTATAACCTAAAAGACTATTTCCTTTTAAAATTTATATGATGTATCACCAACTAGAACCGAAGTACACTTTAAATAATGAAATTTTATTTAATACTATTGATGACAATGTATTCATAATCATTTAAACTTAATAATCTTTTTATTTACATATATTTTGTCGCGTAGCACTATTTCTTTGTAATGTATTTATATTTTGTATTTATTAGAGACTAGTATTATATTGTTAATTGACCAGTTCCACATCTGTGGAATTGGTAATGGTAATTGAACAAATAAAACATATTCTATTCTATTCTTCTTGCCAGCGCAATTTGGCATCAAGTGGCATACCGAAATATTTTGCTTGATTTGAATATGGGACGGGAATATTGTTAATTGTTATTTGTATGTGATTTACATTTTCGGTGGTCCAACTGTCAACTTCGCGGACTGCATCCTGAAGTTTTTCTATGCATTCTTCAATAGATTTTTCTACCGGCGCACAGAGGGGCCGGGAGCCATAAAAGTTACCAAAAATATTAAACTCAGGATATGAAATTTAAATGAAAAAAACGCTTGAAAATTATCCTCCTTGCATCTCTTTCTTTATTTGAGGCATCCATGAAAAAGTGCGTACAACAAAACAATTGATAGCGCTTGTCAAAGGTAACGTCATTTTAATTGAGTTGCATATGCATTATTTAAAGTAAAATATTTGGTACTTTCAAAGGTCATTTTCTCTGTGACAGAATTTCTTAGAACAAAAAAGTGTAGATTTGTTTAGTATAAATTTATTTAGTTTATTAGCTCACATATACTATACTATAGTAGTATGAGCTATGGTGATCCAAATTTTTTCGAGAAAAAAAAAGCTCCGATTTCAAAAATTTTTATATATCTTTGCGTTTCAGATGATTTTGAAACTTTTTTGTCGCGCCGTCTGTCTGCCTGTCTGTCTGTCTGTCTGTCTGTATGTCTGTCTGTCTGTCTGTGCGCTAAAAATGACAGGAGAAAATAAGTTTGTTATATTTTAATTAAGACAGAATTTAGAAATATTAGGATCGAAAATTTTTTATTTAAATAAAAAAAAATTATGGTGGATGTATTTTGAAATCAGCCGTCATGATATTTCGATAAAAGTAAAAGAATGTCCGTCTTTAAATTCAGACCAAAAGTGTCAAAATGTATGTTATAGTTTAAAGAGAAGTGGAAAAAAGCTGTTAGAAATAAGTCAACTTTTATTTGAACAAACAGAAATTGGTTGGAAAGTAATTTAACTTCCAAAATTTGTCTAATACAAAGTATGTCGTCTGCTAACAGAGTTTACAGAATGCAGTGAAAACAGTAAACGCCAGAAAACTGCAGATTTGCGAAAAAAAACCCAATTGAGGAAATATTATATGCTGCCCAAATGGAGTTTATATTACTTACATATTTAAGCTTCCAAACTATTAAAAGAATTATCTTTAAATCCCGATGGAGCTTCTGAATACATAAACTTTGTAACAAAAGTAGTAAAAGAAACGACTAACAATCAATTGTCACAAAATGAGGCGCTCTCGGTTCTTGTAGAACTTGGCTTATCAAGGAATCAGTACAATCTCATCCGAGAAAAAGACAGAAGTAAATTTCCTTGCTAAAATTTGCTTTCGTTACCTGGCTGGTTCCAATAAAATTGGTGGTCGGGAATCAAATGACCCCAAAAAATTATTTGGCAAAATCCATCTCCATCGTCTTCCCGCTACTTCAGATTGTGATAATTATAGCGTAGGTTAGTTTTGTTTTGTTGTTTTTTTTTTATTCCTTTAAATATAATTTTTATTTTATATTTTATAATAGATCATTTTTAAATTTTGTCATTTTATTAACATGGGTTGTGGGCTATCAAATTAAAGGTGATTTTACCTAGATAATGAAATTACAATCAGGAAACATAAGGGTTGTTGTTTTTTTTTATTACTTTAAGTTTTAATATTAAATTTTGTTGCTATAAGTACTGCGTTAGCGTCCGCACACCTCGGCTAACTGCTCGTGCGACAATAATTTTTCATTAAATTATTAATTTTAAGAATAAAAATGCGTTTATAGACAATTTCAATAAACATTATATGCATATAGAATTTTCGGTAACTTTTGTGTCCCGGCCCCACTGTGCGGCGTTGAACCAGTATCATCGGCAAATGTTGCTAAGTGACAATTTTCTGGCTTTGGGATATCGCAAGTGAATAATAAGTATAAATAAGTGTCTGGTACGCTACGCTGGGGAACGCCTGCTTGAATTTTTCTTAAGTTTGAATAGAATCCTGTTACTCTGAAATGTCTATCAGATATGTATGATTCCAAAATATTCAGAATATTGTTTTGGCAGGAAAAATTTTACTTTCAAATTAAGGCCTTTATGCCACACCTTGTCAAATGCTTGTGCTACATCGAGAAAGACTACAGTACAAACTTTTATCCATTTCTGATTGATTGGGATGTTTCTTGAACTTTATGATTTGAGTTCTCTTTATATTAAACATTAAGTTGTTACTTTTGAATCTTCAGCAGTATGTAAAAGTTGTGATTTTCATGATCTCGCTATAAAGTGACAAAAATGCCTCGAGTCAAATAGATTAAAATATTGTGCTTAATAAGTGTGCCGAATTTCATGCTTGTACATTTTTATTTTCAGGGCGTAATTTTGGCATGTCTGGGAATGACTTTTACTCATTTTTAACTGATGATTTAGAAGAAGCCGAAACGTACAGAATTGCTAAGGAAGAAGAGGAGGAAAAAGCTTTGTTTTCTGGTAGAAAATCTAGAAGGGAAAGGAGGTAAGCAGTTAGCTTTAATTTTAATTAAAAAAAAATAATTTCAATATTTTTCGACATTTTTTTAAATTGTTTTTAACAAAATAGTTTTTTGGGCAAAATTTTTGTGTGCTTATCATAATTATCGCTTTTTTAGTGTTCGCGGAGATGGCATAAAAAAATTTCGGCCCATTGACATGGAATAACCCCATATTTTATTTATAAATCTAGTTTTGAAACTTTTTGAAATCCAAATTAAAAAGGGCGAAAAAAAATAAAACGTTTTGTTTTGGTTTGGTTTTGGCAACGTCGTGTTCTTGCTTTCCTACTTACGTTTTTTTAATAGAAATCATCAAGTTTTTGACACACGGTACACTCCCAAACCATTGTGTCACTTGTAGTAGCGTAGCGCCAGCGGTCCAATGGGGGGGGGGGTTAAATGTGGCAATGCATGTATGTATCAAAAACTTTACACAAGGATTTTTGAACAATTTTATAACAGTGATATAATCTTAATTGTTAAAATATGTCATGTATTAAAAAACAAAAATTTAACTCAATGGGCAACAGTTCGCCTTTTCTTCTTTGATACAAAGTGTTCTGCAAATATTTCCGTTGGTGGTATGACTTTTAGGTCAATATTTAAAAGGACCAACCCATTAATTCTCTCTTGGCCACAGACAGACCGCTCATACCTTTTGAGTCTAGTTAAAGTGGAAAAAGGTCTCTCGCAAGTTGTTACAGGCAATGTTCAAAGAATTTTTAGAAGCGTATACACAGGGGGATAAAATGTGTTATTGCACTTTTTAATAATTCTAGTGCTGTGAGATTCCCTTTAATTTTCTCTGCCACATTGCAGCTTCAGCTAGAACTGTTTTTTGTAGGTCTACCAAGTCTCGTTCTTATATATGATACAAGAACGACAGCTGTTCTAGAAAAAAACATTCTTGAGTAGGTTTTGTTAAAATCGAAAAACTATTCAAAAGATTGTTTTACAAATCTGTTTTGCAAGTAATTGATAAACCATTCAAGATAAGGAATGAAAGCAGTTATTTTCTAATACTGTTCTACAGAATCGGTTTTCATGTTGGGTCGAGTTGTCTGTCCTCCCAGCCACGTGACGAGCAACAGTACATTCTCCTAAACAGTTGACAGTTCACATTCACACAAATATTCTTTGGTTTTTTGTAGGGCCCATCGGGAACAACGATTGGCCAACCGAAAGATCAGTCCACCCAGCTATGCAGCTAGAGAAAGTCCCACTTACGAACCGCGAGAAGAAAGCAAATCACCATCCCGATCCCCCTCCCCCGCAGATGCAGGAAAGATTACCTACATCACTTCTTTCGGTGGTAAGTTAATATTTTATAGATAAAAGTGTATTTTATTTGAAACAAGAAAGATATATAGGGTGTCCCAGATAAAAGCAACACAGCAGGTGCTGTATCAATATTAAAGAAAGCTACAGGGGTTTACTAAAATATCGAGCAAAAACTAAAAATTGTGTTTTTTGAAAATTTTAAATATTGCCGCCATCCTACAAACAAATTTAATGAAATTTGGTAGTTTTGTATAAGCAACTACGGCCAATCGAATGACGTTAACAAATTTGTTCTAGGCCTAGTTTTTTTGAAACCATAGCCAACTTTTTTTATTTCTTATGACCACCATATTGAATTTATACGTCAATAAATAGAGCATTAAAACAGCTTTTCAACCATGGATAATAAGCCTATCTTTAAATGACGGAAAATGTGAATTTATTTAAAAAACTGTTTTTCACGTGGTTGGCTGTGAAACAAAGGCCGTAGTTGCGTTTGTTGTCATACCTACGTAATTATGGTGAGGTGCACCATCAAGTTAGGTGGGGTTTAAATGTATGGCTAGGAGTCATAAACGGGCACATACTATTTAACATTTTTCATAACAATTTGACGGCACCTAGAAATTCTACAAAATTACGTTGACCACATTTTAGAAAATTTGCATCTTCAAGATGTAGCAAACATGTGGTTCCAGCAAGGTTTATTATAACCGACTATTTGAATCAGCAATATGAAAATAACTGGATCGGAAATCGAGGTCCAGTTGCCTGGCCTGCACGTTCGCCGGACCTTAGGCCTCTTGATTTTTGTATTTGGGGATACTTAAAGGATAAAGTTTATTCTACTACTCATAATACGATGAAAGAACTTGAGGCAGCCGTTGTTCAAGCCATATAAGAAATTCCTGAATAAATAGTTAAAGATGCATGCATGTCTCTAATTCACCCATGCGGGATTTGCATGAATAGCAACGGTGGAATTTTCGAACTTGCTTGTTTAATTCAATGCTTTGTTATCGGTTTTTAGTTTTATTTTAAATTAAATAATAAATGCCAACTTTTGTTTTTGAAATAAAAGATAGATTTTAAGAAATTGTATTATTTCTTAGCCAGAGAAAAATTAAAAAATAAGTCCTTAAAGATTTGCATATAAATCAAATAAATGGAAAAGTTTTAAAAGGTAGTTACGTAGGTATGACAACAAACACAACTAAGGCATTTGTTTCCGTCGTCCAAAGATAGGCTTATTACACACGGTTGAACAGCTTCTGTTATGCTCTATTTATTGAAGTATAAATCCAATATGGCGGTCATAAGAAATAACAAAGTTGGCTATGGTTTCAAAAAAACTAGTAGTTGCTTATACAAAACTACTAAATTTCATTAAATTCCTTTGCAAGATGGCGGCGATATTTCAATTTTTCAAAAAACGCAATTTTTAGTTTTTGCTCGATGTTTTAAAAACCCCTGTAGATATTTTTAATTTTGATAGCGCAACTTTTTTCTCATTTAAACAAACTCGTTTCTCTTACCGTTTCCGAAATCCCCATGTAGTTGCTTTTATTTGGGACACCCTGTATAAAACTAGTGCCGAAAAGTGAAAGAGAGATATAAAATACGCAACCTTATTTTTTCTGCAATAAGAGTAAATATTTTAGCAATATACTTGTACAGCTTTTCTCGCTTGACTTGATAACAGCGTTGCCAGTTCGGCTGTCCCAAGGAAATCACTGTAATTGACATTAAGACAAAATCATGATAGCTATTTATTGTTATTTACAAATAATGTAAAATTTTTATCAAGGCATAGACCAAGTATACCTACCAAATCTCTATGCCATCCTTGTTTAAAAATTACTTGGTCTACGCCTTGATAAACATTTTGCATTAAGTAAATCGACAATGAAACGTTTATACGATGATCTTTTCCTGATGCCAATTTCTCTGCTTTTCCTTGGAACAGCCGAGTTGTTCAATAATTATCGGTTTTGTACGATAGTATAGTCCCTACCATAGGCTGTTACATTTTTGTGACTTTGACATGTGACAAACGCATTTCTTAACTTAAAATATATCACCATTTAAATATTAGGTTGACGGTAATTAGAGGGGGCTGTGGGTTGACAAAAAAACGCTTAAATAAAAAAAACTCAAAGACATTCCATTTTTTATAACTTTTTGCATTATGCATGTGATAAATAAAGAGGTTACCTGTTCATAAGCAAAGGAGAAAATTATAGAACTTGAAAAAGGATTTTTTATTTATTTATTTATTGATACATGGGCTGCCAAACAGAAAGCGATAACTTTTTAATTACATGACAATTTTGAGTGCTAGTATTAACAAAATATGCATAAAACATTCATGCACTTTAAACTACAAAAAAGAAAATAGAAAAAAAAAATTGTGAGCATTACCAATCGAAAGTTTAAAATGAAGTTTAGTTATTTCGGAAAGAAAGTCTTTTCACATAACTATTAAAACACTTTGTAAGCCAACGTTTTTAAGGTAAATTCTGTTATTTTAATCATCTGCGAGACTGGTAAGTTCTTGCCGTAATTTGTATTATATTTTTTGTTATAGAAGAGCATGAAGTGGCGAGTATGTGTTTACTTTATGTTAAATGGCAGCCTGCTCAATAATTGTGGGCAATTTGTGTAAAAATACAGTAAAATCCATAAGACCCATGTAAAAACCGGTCCACCATTATCAGGGATGGACTGGGTACATAGGGGCCCCGGCGGGAGAGCAAGGCCAAGGGTCCCGTAACCAGGAAAAAAAACAAGTTGTGATGATAAAAAACACTATCACTGTTACACAGACAAAACGATTAAGAGACAAGACAATGTTTTTTAAAATTATTTTTATAGTTAAGTTTGTGCTTACTAAAATATGTTACCTAGACGATGAGCCTGAGCCTAGTCCAGCCAAGCCAACGTATGCACAAAAAGTAAAATTCGGCAACCCAAAACCAAAAGCAGAGGTCACTCCAGAAAGAACAGTGATTTTCAACAAACAAAGTCGTTCCAGAAGTCGAGAAATAACCTTTAGTAAACGAGGGTCTCGAAGCCGTTCTAGGTGAGATATTTGGCGTTTTTATTGACTTACTCAATCGTGGCGACTTTAGCTTTGATATTAATTTAACCACTATAGACTAGCAAGAAAAGGAAATGTTTATAACATCATGAAAACTATTGGAAATGAAAGGAAATGTATGGAAAAGTATTTGAACTGAAAAAATTTTAAAATAAAAAATAAATAAAATTTTTTAAAATACATTATTTAATGGAGGTTAGGCAAACTTTTCCATTTTTACAACTCTCAATCCCACCCTAATAAATGATGGTAAGTCAATAAATTCAGATTAGTGGTTTTAATGCCTTTTACACTTTCCATACAAGTGACGAAACTTAAAACATCCAAATGTAACTGATAAAAACAAATATATTGGGTATAAAATTTAACAGTTTCCAGCGCCTTAAAAAAGTGAAAATATAACATTTTATCCAAGACACTGAAAAATTCTACTTTTTAACAACTAGATTCTAAATTTTGTTCTTAGTATTTTTAAATTTCCAAATTGTGTCTTCATTAACAACTCGAATATTTCCATCTTTTCCATGGTACCCGTTTATAATTATGCCCTTGGGCTATACATTTCTTGAAAAATGTTTGTCAATGATGGTTACTAACTACATTACCTACTTCTGCAGCCTTTTCTGATGAGGCAAACCACTTGGTCCGCTTGGTGAGAACTGGTATGTATTCACGTATCCATATTTTCCAAAAATAGTTGGTAAGAAAGAAATATTTGGAGTAACTGCCTCCTCGTCTTCATGATCCAAAGATACATCTACTAATGTCCTGCTGTTAAGAATTATTTCTGATTCAGTTAACAAAATAAGAAGAACTTTTGGAGCTCTTTCATTTAAAATTGAATAAAAATATGTTTTGTTTATTGACTGAGACGTTTTCAACATCCACCTATGTGGCTGACACGTGCGGTTAAAGTGAAAAAAAATCCTTTTTGCTGATAAAAATTATGATTTTTTTTCTGATTGAGTTCTTTTAAAGCGTCTCTGATTTCTGTGTCTGCTCCACGTAAATTAATTCCATTATCCGAAAACATTTGATTCGGATATCTTTCCGAAAATCATTCTAGGAATTGCTAAACTCATTGAGTCTGTTGTTATTAAATAAGCAACTTTTGTGTGTATCGCTCTTGTGTTAAGGCAGATATCTTTTCTCTTGTCTTCGACCAACTGTCACCTTAAGTGGCCCAAAATAATCCACGCGTAAGATAGTAAAAGATCTGATATAATATTTTAATCGAAAATTTCAGGAATGCCTGGCTTAACTCTCAAAAGTTTACATAAACTACAAGCATTCCAGCAACTTTTAACTGCTTGCCTGACATTTGATATCTAATAACGTTGTCGTAGCTCGTTTATTACTATGTTGTCGCATGTGATTTTCTTGAATATGGTATAGATTCATAAGAAGTTTAGTTTAGTAATTTATTATGATTGGATACTTTGTGTCATCATTTGAGTTTATTAGTCTGCTCTTAGCTCTTAAAATTCCTGATTGTCTAAAATTGGTGATAAGACAAAAATTTCATTTTCTTATGTAGCTTATTTCTTCACAAAAATCTTCATCTTGAATTAGTTCTTTCTATATATTTTGAGTTGTATAGATTTCCTGTACCGTTAGTTCATTTTGTTATAAAAATTTCTCTTTTTATCTGTGAATGCATGTAGTAGATCCAAAGAAGATGAAAGTCAACAACAACTGGACAAACACCATTGTCAATATTCCTTTTTAACAACTAGATTCTAAATTTTGTTCTTCGTGTTTTTAAATTTTCAAATTGTGTCTATCAACAACTCGAATATTTCCATCTTTTCCATGGTACACTTTTTAAATTATGCCCTTGGGCTATACATTACTTGTCAGATTTATTTAAATGATGATTACTAACTTCATCACCTACTTCTGCAGCCTTTTCAGATGAGGCAAACCACTTGGTCCGCTTGGTAAGAACTGGTATGTATTCATGTATCCATCTTTTCCAAAAATAGTTGGTGAGTTCTAGGGCTAAGAAATATTTGGAATAAATGCCTCCTCATCTTCCTGATCCAAAGATACATCTACTAATGCCCTGCTGTTAAGAATTTTTTCTGATTCTGTTAACAAAGAAAGAAGATTTTTTGGAGCTCTTTCATTTAAAATTGAATAAAAATACTTTTTTATTGATTGACTGAGACACGTGTGGGTTATAGTTTTTCTGATTGAGTTCTTTTATAGCGTCTCTGATTTCTGTGTCTGCTCCACGTAAATTAGTTCCATTATCCGAAAGCATTTCAGTTGGATATCCTTTTCTTGAAATCATTCTACGAATTGCTAGACTCATTGAGTCAGTTGTTAATGATAAGCAAATCTTAGTTGTATTGCTCTTGTGTTAAGGAAGGTGAAGAGAACGCCATATCTTTTTTCTTGTCTTCTTATAGTAATGTTGAATTTATTATGATTGGATACATTGTGTCGTCTAATTATGCCATTTGAGTTTATTAGTCTGCTCTTAGCCCTTAAAATTCGTGATTGTCTAAAATTGGTGATAAGGCCATAATTTCATTTTCTTATGCAGCTTATTTCTTCTTAATTAGTTTTATCCGTGTATTTTGAGCTGTATAAATTTCCTGTACCATTAGTTCATTTTGTTGTAAAAAAGTTCTCTTTTTATCTCTGGATCCATGCAGTAGATCCAAACAAGAAGAAAGTCATTCTACTTTTAAAAGTTTTTTTTATTATTCCTCCTTCCTTGCTCGAAGGACCACTATTTTGCCGTTAATAACCCTGTTAGTTTGCCGTTAGTAACCCAGTAAATTCAGATTAGCGTTTTTAATGCCTTTTACACTTATTATGAAAAGTTTTATAGTTTTTCTGCCATTATTATTTTGCACAAGTGAAAACACAAAACATCAAACTGTAACTGACAAAGACAAATATATCTGGTAACATTTAACAGTGTTCTTAAATTCCTATAATTGGTTTAGCAGTAATAAATTCCAAAATGTCGGTAAAAATTCGGGTGAGTCACTTTAATTCTGGTTGAGTTTACTTTATTATTCACCCTTTTAGAGGCAGAAGTCGCAGTAGATCTAGAAAAAGAAGCAGATCGACTTCAACAAGTAGATCTAGAAGCAGGTCAAGAATTAAAAGAAGTAGAAGCCGTTCTTATAAAAGGTAAATATGTGATATCGTTTGTCTGTTTTAATTTTTTTGAAGGTTTCTGGCTGGCCCTCGAGCTAGTTTGCTTTTTTTAAAAATAATTTTAGGCTTTAATTTGTACTCCAAATTATTTTAGGTCACTTTCCTTCTGCTAGTTATGAAAAAACTCAATTGAAAAACCATTAATAATCCTGCTCCGTAGGTAGGTTATTTTTGGTTGAAACAACAACGAAAATTTGTGAAACGGTAGCATATCAGAGTTCGGACTTCACCTCATAAAACTGATGGTGATTTTGTAGCTAACATTCATTTTATTACAACTTTCAAAGTTCATACCTTTTTAATCATGGCAAAGACTAAGCTTTTTAACTAACTCATATTAGGATGGAGAGTATGCGTATATTTTTAGCAGGGTGGTCAAAAATGGGCATTTTGTGTCTGACTATTTTAGCAAAATCTTAATTTCAGATGGGGTCCTTAGTTTAAAGCTTTAGATTTCCATTAAGCCAAAAATCTCGGAAATGGGAATAGTGGTAACGGGTTTATAGCCAAAGACAATTAAAGGCGTCAGTTTTATACCGTTTTAAACCACTGTGGGACATTGACACGGCTTATGTGAAAATTGTAGTTAATCGTTTGATCTAAATTCATGTGAGCTGAATCGAAGGGTAACACAAATTAATAATTATTGTAACATAGGTCCCGTTCAAATTCGTATCGTCGCAGATCACCTTCCACGTCGTCTTCCTCAAGCTCTTCCAGTCGAAGCAGGTCGAAATCTATAAGAAGATCAAAATCTCGAAGCAAAAAGTCGAGGTCTCGAAGCAGTAGGTCAAAATCACGTAGTAGATCAATATCCAGGCGACGATCGAGATCCAGATCGAATACATCAAGGTCAAGAAGCAGGTCAAAATCAACTAAGTCAAGCAAGTCTAGGTCCTATTCATATTCGTTGTCGCCCAGGAAGAATAGTCCATCGCCTAAAAGATCAAGGTAATGCCTAAAAAAGTTAATAAAAACTGTATGAGTTAGACTACCTTGCTCTATTTCCTTTTATATTCGTTAACTCTCTTCTCTCACACCCAATATTACATAGGTTTACTATATAGAAACCCATTACCTCTTTGTTAAACTACTTCAAAAGTTTGGTTTTTTTTAAGATATCGTTTCACGAATTCGCTTTCGTTTTACACATATACATTTATTATTATATTGTCATTTAGGCATGCTATCCGGAACTTGGTTGGTTGACCTGATGATGTCTCTAAAAAATCGACAAATTCTATTTTAGGACTGATCAAATTTGACCAAGATACTAATGAAAAATAGTAACTTTTAATGCTTTCATTGGATAACTGTTTTCTTTGCCTAGACTGTTCTCTGAATGTTTTATAGGCAAATTTGACACCGAAATAGTTTATAAATTCTTTTTTGACGTCATCACATGTCTTATTTTCCTTTAATTTTGTCTGTGTGTAGCTTGTGGCAAAATTTTGGTGATTTTTCTAAATAGGACTTTGAACATCTTATTTTAAATGTGTTCGGCCAAAAAGTTTTGTCACAAATTCTGTCGTATTCATTTATAAAATTAACGAGGCAACTGCAAACTGGATCAAACGTGGGTGGTTCTGTAAATTGAGGCACGATTGGAGTATAAGTTATATTAGGTTATATAAAGAGGATCATGAGATAGTTTAAGGGTCAAATATACTTACATACTAATCAGTCTATTGTCTGGCCCAGTTTTCTGATAATAATATTAACGGCTAGGTCAGGTTCAGCTCTCAACCAGAATCTGTTTACTTCTTCTATACTTAACTATTGAGAACTTAGGTACTTACTAAATTGAACCCCGACTATCCGTTCTTGATTGGTTTTATAGAAGCATGTGATTACAAACGTGTCTTAATCTTAAACATAAATTGTTTGCTCCAAATACTTTCTAAGTTGACGTTCTAACACCTTAATATTAGGTCAACCAACCAAGTTCCGGATAGCATACCTAAATGACATACATGACAATATATTATAAATTTGTTCTGTACGGGAAATTTTTTTGTAAAACCTTGTCCCCGAGCACTTTTTGGCTTCCACGTAACCTCTGGTTGTCCAGTACAAATATATTTACTTCAATGTGAATTTACCGTTATAAAAAACATCATAAAACATGATTTCTTTAAACAGGTGCTTATTTGGAGTGTATACGGAATTACTGCCAAAAATATGGTAATGTGGATGTAAAAAACCAAAATATACCGGGTGGGCCAAAAAAAACCGGACAATTTTTTTTTCATTGTAACTTTTGAACTATATCATCGATTTTAATGGGACAAACTGCACTTGGCAAAGAATTAATCAGAGTTTTGAACAAATAAATTTTTTTGTCCGCTATTTCAAAATCCAAGATGGCGGACGAAATAAAATTGTACCCTTCAAAGATGCTCGTTTATTCTTGTGTTGCGAACATGTTTTGATATTATTTTTAAATTACTAAAAAAGCAGCATTCTTGCCACGCACAACAAGGTATGAATGAGCAAAATCGGTTCGGTGGTTCTAAAAAAAATATATTTTTGTTTTAATCATTATTTTGAATATCATACGATTGTCTTGCCAATCATCTCTGCATTTATTTCCTTATAAATTCATTACTACTGAACCGATTTTGATGAAATAAAAACTATCCTGGTGAAAATTGATTGCTTTTTAAAGATCAAGATCAAAATTTATTAACATCTTAAAATTTAAGATGGTGGACAAGATCATTATTGATTCTTCAAAATGGCGTGTTTAGTCTTATCCTCTGAAAATGTTTTAGTTTTTTTTTTAATTTTTTAATAAATTAATAAAATCACTGCTCTTCTCCCGCACGACAAGGTATAAATTAGTAAAATCGGTTTGGTGGTTCTCCAAAAATCGATTTTTGTTTTAGCCATTGTTTTACAGATTATACGATTGCATTGCCAATCCTGTCTGCATTCATTTCTTTATTAACTCATTACTGCTGAACCGATCTTAGTGAAATAAAAAAAAATATAGTGAGAATTAATTGCTCTCGAAGTTTATGATCGAAATTTGCCGCAATCTTAGAAGTTAGGGTGCCGGAAATAATCATACTTGACCCTTTAAAGAGGCACGTTTATTGTGGTTTGTATTTTAGTTGTTTTTTTAATTTATAGAAAAGCAATTAATTAATTTTTGTTTTTGTGCGGGAGAAAAGTAATGTTTTTCTATAAATTAAAAAAAAAAACTAAAACATTTTCGGAAAGTAAGAATAAGCACGCCATTTTGAAGAATCAAGTATGATTCATGTCAACATCTTAAATTCTAAGACGGCGGCAAATTTCGATTATAATCTTTAAAGAACAATCAATTTTCAACATGATTTTTTTTATTTCACTAAAATTAACTTAAATTAATAACGAATTTATAAGGAAATGAATGCAGACAGGATTGGCAATGCAATCGTATAATCGGTAAAACAATGGCTGAAACAAAGATAGATTTTTTGAGAACTACTACACCGATTTTACTAATTTGTACCTCGTTGTGTGGGAAAAAAATATGATTCTGTCCGCCATCTTAAATTTTAAGATGGCGATAAACTTTGATCATGATCTTTAAAAAGCAGTCAATTCTCACCAGGATGTTTTTTATTTCATTAAAATCGGTTCAGTAGTAATGAATTTATAAGGAAATAAATGCAGACATGATTTGCAAGGCAATCGTATAATATGCAAAACAATGGTTGAAAAAAAACTATTTTTTTTAGAACCACTGAACCGATTTGGCTAATTCGTACCTTGTTGTGCGTGGAAAGAATGCAGCTTTTATACTAATTGAAAAAAATAATTAAGACATGTTCGCAACAACAGAATAAACGAGCATTTTTCAAGGGTACAGTTTAATTTCGTCCGCCATCTTGGATTTTAAGATGGTGGACAAAAAAATAAATTCATCCAAAACTCTGATTAATTCTCTGCCAAGTGCAGTTTGTCCCATTAAAATCGATTGTATAGTTCAAAAGTTATAATGAAAAAAAAATGTGTTTTTTGGCCCACCCGGTATTTTGTCCCCAGGGTTTTAGTCACTTGCGTCCCTAGTCAGAGACTATTATAATTCTGTTTGTGCTTCCATTATTATTCTAGAGACGGCGCCATATAAAAGAGGTGTGAGATTAGGAGCTTACATTACATGTTTTTTTTATCAAGTGCGTATGCGTTTTAAACAATCGTATAAATGTCAAAATTCTACTCCCGAAATTTGAGTTAGTCGTATCCCCTCAAAAGAATGTGAAGATGTTTCATATTCTAAAAATGTAATAATTTTTTATCTTAAGCAGAGGAACCTGATGAAACCAAAGTCAACATCATTGTTGTATATTACCCCAATTTATACAAATATACGAATATGATAATTTTTTCACTTGTATAGCCTATCACTTGTATTCCCTTATCGAGGTTTTGAGGAAGGAAATCTAGTGGGCAGATATATACTGGCGGTTTGTTCAAATTTAATGTTATTACAGACATGTTCGATTCAATATATCAAAAAATAAAGTTTCGATCTACAATTCATTAGTATTTTCAGTTACCTATTACAAAATTTTTACAAAAAAATTGTTTTATCCAACTCCCCAATGGGTTATATGCGAGGACTAGCGCAACACTCAATTTTAACTCAGTTTTAACCCACTTCTAGACATCGGATCAACTTTAAATTTGGTACACACTTAAAGTTCCGATGACAATACAATATACTGATATTATGAAGTTCACAGCTCCCCCCCCCTTTGAAAATGCTGGAGGGGGGCTACTATCTAAGTATGTCCGATATCGTTCAAAATTGGTATGCACGGACTTTTGGGGATGGGGATCAAGAATTTTTAATTAGATTTTTAAAATTGTGAAAGTGACGCCCCCCTCCCCCTTGGACAATTTTGACCAACTTGTACATATCCGATCAACATCAAAATTGTTGTGGACTTATAGTTATTATGAGTTACAGTGCCAATACAATACAATATTATAATGCTTTAAAGTTGGCAACTCCCCACCCCTTTGAAGAGGATGGAAGGGGACCATCCAAGTATGTCCGATTTCATTCAAAATTGGTATGTAGGGACTTTTGGGGATAGGGATCACGAATTTTTAATTATATTTTTAAAATTGTGAAATTGACGCCGCCCTGGTCCCTCTTGTATGTGTTATGTTAATAACATTCTATTTATTTCAATTCAAAATTATTATCATCAAAACTGACAATGAATAACTAATCAATCAAATAGAACCAGTGGCCATCTTCTACAAGTACAAGATGGACCATGATATATCATCTCCCTTTTTAAGTGACAGTTATTATCTCTATCAATCTCCCTTTTTAAGTGACAGTTATTATATCTCTCTTTATTCTTTTTTCTTTTCGAGGTCCAAACACGGTCGTAAAAATCTTGGATTTCTTTTAAAAAGTTTTCCACTTGGTAGCTTTACTGAATATTGTCGATTTTTGAATACTTCGACAACAACTCCAATTCTATCCCATAACTTTGAAGTTGGATTTTGAATTCTGACTGTGGTTCCTTTTGTAATTTCACGTATGTCTTTTGCATGTTGGTTGTAAGTGATAGCTTGTTTCTCTTTTTGTGCTGATTTAAAATCATTTAAGTTGGCTAGTTTTCTCCACTTAATATCAAAGGCATTTCGATGTGTGAGTACTAATGATCTTATCTCACGACCGTATAATTTCTGTGCTGGAGAGAGTCCGTCTTCAGATGGTGTATTCCTCCATTCCAAAAGACAATGAATTTATTTTCATTCAGTTTGTAATTTTCTATACATTTAAATATTAAGTTCTTCATAGCGTGAACTGCAGCTTCTGCATCACCATTGCTTTGAGCATAGTTCATAGTAGGGTGTTGATGAGCAGTGTTTAATGTTCCAGTCTGCACAAAATTTCTTGAATTCATAAGCATTGTACTGTGGGCCATTATCAGATCTAAATCTTATCGGTACTCCAGTATCAGCAAAAATCTTTTTTAAATCTTGAATTATTCTAGAACTTGTAGGGTCATTATTTCCATAATGACAAACTATTGGCCAGCCAGAAAATCGTTCAACCTAAACCATATAATGTTTGCTACAGCATGTAAATAAATCTGAAGATACATCGATAAATGGTCTTGGTGGAGGTGGGTCGTAAAGTATTGTTTCTTTCTGTATAGAAGGTTGTTTTGTTTGGCATGCTTCACAAGAGAAAATTAAATTCTTGATGTCTGAAGACATTGCTGGCCAGTATACAGTATTTCTCGCTCTTCGCAGAGTTCTAACAATTCCCTGATGAGCAGAGTGCAATTTTTCTAATACATTCTTTCGTGCTTCTTTTGGAATAAGTAATTGGCATACCTTTAAAATTAGGTTATCTTCAATGCTTAGTTCGTTACGAACGTTCCAAAAAGCGATATTAATGTTCTCAGTTTGTTCGATCAAAATTGCTTTTACTGAGAACATGTTGTCTTCTGCCAGTAGGTCAGATTCACTAGGATAATCAATTGGTGCTCTGGATAGTGCATCAGGAATTATGTGATGTTTTCCCTGGCGCCAAACTGCTTTAAAGTTAAAACTGGATAGATTCTCTTTAAGACGTTGAAGTCTACAGTTTTCTATTTTATCAAGGGTATAATTATTTAAAATTGGTATTAAAGGTTTATGATCAGTAACAATTTTAAATTTTGGTAGTCCAAGAAGATAAAGTTTACATTTGTGTGTGGCCCATGTAATTGCTAATAGTTCTATTTCAACCATAGCGTACCATGATTCAGTTTCTGATATAAATCTTGATCCGCACTGTACCATTTTTAAATTTTCTCCATGCCTCTGTAAAAGGATATATCCAAGCCCATTTAAACGAGATGCATCTACATGTAGCTCGGTTTCCAACGATAAGTCGAAATGAGCTAATATTGGTGGAGATACCAAGGTAGATCTAATGTTGTTAAAAGCTTCGGTATGTTCGGGTGACCATAAAAATTCATTTTTCTTTTTCATAAGGCTTCTTAAAGAAGTTGCATGTGAACTTATTTCTGGTGAGAAATTTCCTAATTGGTTAACTAAACCCATGAATGATCTGAGGTCTTTTTTGGTTTTGGAAAGTGTTAAATTGCTTGAATTTTCTTTGGGTCGGCCTTTATCCCATTTTCACCAATTAGATACCCTACATATGCTACCTCATGTTTTGCAAAAACAAGTTTTTGGGGGTTGAGAGTAATATGATTTTTTCTACAACATTCGAGAAAATCCACGACATTTTTGTAATATTCTTCGAATGTATCATCGTGTAATAAAATATCATCCATGACTTTCTCCATATTACGAATACCAGCAAGAGCTTCGTCTCCTCTACGACAAAACTCATCACCAAAGCTGACTAGTCCCATTGGTGTTCTTAAAAATTGGTATCTACCCCAAGGAGTTAAGAACGTGGTTAGTTTTTTACTTTCTTCGTCGAGGGGTAATTGCCAGTAGCCACTTGTTGCATCTAGGGTTAAAAAATATTTTGATTTTCTGCTTATATTGGATTTGTGCCAATTTTTGTTGCAATGTAAGCATTTTTTGTCAAAATTCTTGTTTTTGTTAAAACTGTTGGGAGAAGCGCTTATTTTCAAAAGCTTTGCTTGTGAACTTTCTTCTAAATTTGCAATTTCTTCAGCTTTACATAGTTTTATAAGTTCTTCGAGAGTCGCTTCGTCAGATAGCATTCTGCATTTTTTTCGTAATTCTGGATCGTACAAAGATTCGATAATGTGATCTAATAAACATTTGTCAAAACAATGAATGCAAGGATCTGTTAACTGAAATAATTTTGATTTTTGTCTATAAAATGCCATAAATGATTCTCCATATTCTTGTTTCTTAACGATAAATTGACTTCGTCTCATGCGATAGTTTTCTTTTTTCTTAAAATGATTTTCTGCGAAAGTAAATCAGATGTTTTAATGCAGTTTGGATTCTCAATTTTTAGTATTAAGCGTATGGTATCCAAAATATCTTGATCAAAAAGAGATAGTAAAATTGCATTTATTTGTGTATTACAGACCTCACTTAATCCTTGAATTATTAAATAATTCTCAAAACTTCTTTTCCAATCCTTAAATTGTGAAAATGTTAAATTTTCTGTTACTTTACTAGGTAAAGGAAAATTTCCTGTTATCTTTACAGTACTTGCCGGCAAAGTTCTTTCTTCACTGGATGTACTTTCTTGGTCATTAATAAGAATTTGTTTATTCTCATTTTTCTTGGATAACAATGAAGTCATAATCTCACCTAGCTTTTCTATTTGCGTGTTAAAGTTGCTTTGAAGATTCAAAACCATATCTTGTGTGTTACGTTCAAGCATTGCAACAGATTCTTGAGTTTTTTGTCACGAAATTTCATATGATTCACTTACATTGTGTGATTTATTTTTTTGGTTTTCTTTTTAGTTGGATTTACCTTCTTTTTTGATTTCATTACAAGTGTTGATGCCATTGTTATTGATGTCTAGTATGTTTTGTATGAATTTGTAGCGTTGATGTCCTATTTGGAGCTTGTTCTTTACTATGACTGCGCCATGTTATGTTAATAACATTCTATTTATTTCAATTCAAAATTATTAACATCAAAACTGACAATGAATAACTAATCAATCAAATAGAACCAGTGGTCATTTTCTACAAGTACAAGATGGACCATGATATATCAGTATGGACTTATAGTTACAGCGACAATACAATATTATAAAGCTTTAAAGTTGGAAACTCTCCACCTTTAACGATAGTGGAGGGGTTTTCGGGGTTTAGGATCACGCACTATATTTTTTCCTATTTAATAAGCTTTCGAACAAGTTTTCACAAGTCGGTCTACCAGCTGCAAAAGAGGTTGGATGTTACTAACTTTTTACTTAAGTTTTTTAATTAAATTATAAATTTTACTTAAAAGGATATTTTTTATTGTCTAAAAATAGCAAAAAAGTAAAGGTTAGCTTTTTTTAATATTTGGCCGGTGTCAAAAAAAAGTAGTTCATCGTTTTTCGTTTTTATCTATCTTATCGTTATCTAATTTGAAAAAAAAAGTTTTATGCGAGTAGACCCCTTTGCAGAAAGCCTATACAAAAAAATTTTGCACAGAAATATTGCTCGTTAAAGATCTTAGTCGAAGTACTTTTGGATTTTTTAGAATAATCTAAATTCAATCCGCTGTCGAATTTATTCCATTTGGCTGATACACTAAAAAATACTCTGCCAATATATGGGCCCCTAAGCTGACACTAGGTACTATAGTTATAGTGTACGTGCGAGCTAATAAAACTAAAAACTGAAATATATCTTAATCACCTCAAGACTAAATTACCTTTTGTTTGATACCACACAAGCCATGTATTGACTTAAACTCAAATTTTTGAAATCTACCCCCACCTTTAAAAAAACAAAAACTAAAATGTATTTTGTTTAACTCCGGACTCAATTACCTTTCGTTTGATATCACACACGCCATATTTTTACATAAACTCTACTTTTTGAAATCTACCCCCACCCTTTTTGAAGAAAAAAAAACTAAAATGTATTTTGTTTAACTCCATACTCAATTACCTTTCGTTTGATATCACACACGCCATATTTTCACATAAACTTTAATTTTTGAAATCTTCCCCCACCCTTTTATTTGGCTTGTGTTCGGTGGATTTTGTTCATTTTTAAAAGGGACCATCTCGACCCAAGACCCAGTCTAGGTACCAAATTTCATTAAAATCGGCCAAGCGGTTTTTGAGTTATACGCGTTGGTCGTTACAGACAGACATACAGACAGACAGACAGACAGACATACAGAAAGACAGACAGACAGACAGACAGACGGCGCGACAAAAAAGTTTCAAAATCATCTGAAACGCAAAGATATATAAAAAATTTTGAAATCGGAGCAACTTTTTTTTTCTCGAAAAAATTAGGATCACCATAGCTCACACTACTATAGTATAGTATATGTGTGAGCTAAAAGGGGCAGCTAGGGGCAGCAAATTTTTTGTTTTTTTATTCAATTAGACCCCTCTCTCTAATATTCTGATGGAGATTTTACTAAGCGTTGCTAAGCTTGTTTCTGCAGGCTTTACAAAGAAAAATAGAGACGAAAATAAACGTAATATATTTCAAAAAATTTTAACCATAAAAAGGGTTTTGGAATTAGGAAATTACTAGTTGTTTTTAAAAGTACAGTTACTGCTTATGCCCACTTTATACCCATATACCCAAAAATTGCTGTTTGTATTGTCATTTTTTTTATTTAAAAATACCGTAAAAATACATAAATTTTTCTCCCAAAATATTTTTTAACTTTAGGGCTCTGTTACAGAGAAATACATTAAGACTTTTTTATCAGTTGCATTTTGTTTATAATTATTTAAAAAACATATACAGGGCTAATGTCGTGCTAGCTCCGCCATATAATCCATTGTGCGCCCCAAACCGTATTTCAATATCTTTTGTGGTTTAAAAATTATTAAATATTTTTAAAGCTTTTACTCACATTGCTAATTTATTCTTTCACTAATATGTTGCTTTAAAAAATATATATACATATATATATTTTTATGATCTGTAAATAGACAATAAATAAAAATATCTCAGCTAAGCAAACATTATCATTTTTCAGCATTTGTTCAAATTCTGCAAAAATTCCACAGCCAAGTTAGGTGACATTATTCAAAACACCGGTACTAAAGAGTTATTTAGACACTGAAACTATGGGTTGTAACTTTTGCAAAATTAGTTTTACAAAAAAAAACTGTTGTTACGTTTTTTTGTTTGCAATAAAACAACAATTAAGAAAGTAAAAAACTAGCTTTATATCTTAAAAATTAACAAAGATTCTATTTTTTTTAAATACTAAAAAAATACTAAACTTTTTTTACCCAAAAAAAAAATTAGAAAGGAAGTTTTAGACTACCCCAAATCGATTGCTTATCGATTACTCAATTTTAAATCGTCCTCAAATTTGAGTAAGAGTTCCTGTATGGAGCATAAATCCAAGATTACTATTTTTCCATGTTTTTTCACAAACTTTTGCTTTTAACTTTTGCCGCAACAACTTTACAAAATTGTATGGGTTATCATTTGTTGTCACCGGGTGTTTGCCTTAAATAAATTAACTTTATATCTTAAAAACTAAGAAGGACACATTTTTTTCAAAATTGACAAGTTTTAACTCAATTTTTTTTATATCTTTGTTGGTTTTTAAGATATAATGCCAATTTCTTCACCATAATAATTGGTGTTCCCTTGCAAACAAAAAACGTAATTTAGTTTTTGTGTAAAACTAATTTAGCAAAAATTATAGGCCAGAGTTTGTGAATATACATGAAACAAGCCACCAACTTGGATTTATGACGTCACACAGGCCCTCTTACTCAAATTTGAGGCAAGCGCCCGGCGACTTAATATTGAGTGATCCATCACCAATCGATCGAGGGTAGTCTAAAACCAAAAACATTCATTAAATTTCTTTGTCTAAAAGTGTCTTGCCCAATCTTGAAGTTTTATAACTTCTTTTAGTATTAATAAAATTTCAATATCTTTTTAGTTCTTGAGATATAAACTTATAGCGACAAATAAATTGTTGTTCTATTGTGAACAAATCATAACCCATATAATTTTTCTGTAAAGTTGATCTGGCAAAAGTTTAAAAACAAAAAATTGTAAAAAAACTTGGAAAAAATCGCAATCTTGGATTTCAGGCAAAAATCATGCGATTTAAAATTAAGTGATCCATAACCAATTAATATGGGTAAGTCTAAAACTACCATCAATATTTTTTTTTTGGGAAAAAAATTGTAAAAAAATTTACAATTTTTTTTATATTTTAAAAAATTAATATATTTCTGAGTCAAGATATGTGATGTCCTCTTGCAAACAAAAAATGTATGCATAGTTTTTTTGTAAAAGTAATTTAGCCCAAGGTATAAAGCAAAGTTTGTGACGTCACACAGGCCCTCCTACTCAAATTGGAGGCAAACACCCGGTGACTTCAAATTGTGTGATCTATTACCAATCGATCTAGTTTTAAAAACCCTTTACAACTATCCCCCATATGAACACGATTTTTAACTATAAGCTACTCAACTATAAGCTGTTATAAGCAAAAAAAAAGTCAGACTAAATTCTGCAATATTTAACAAAATAATTGCCCATATATTTAGAGCCAGTATTTATGTCCTGCCAAAAACCACAACTTTTCTGTTTTCTACAGGAGTCGGGCGGTAAATGATGCACCAGAACCACCGGTAATTCAACGGTACTACGGTAGAAAACGAAGTGATCAGAGTTCCTCAGAGTCCGCTGAGAACAGTGACATGGAAGTCGACGATAGTAATTCGGCCAATAACACGTAAGTAAAAGAAAAAAGATTTTTACAATTGTATTTTTCTTAAGAAAATTTATAGTTTGTTTTCTTTATTCCTCTTATTCGACAATTTGTATTGCATCATCAGCTCGCAACTGCGGCCTTAGATGCCCTTTTAAGGCAGTAAGTACTCGACTCACAAATTTTAGCTTCAGTGCCTTAGGTATAAATTATCCAGTATCAAATCCGGTCTGAAGTAGTATGTTATTTTACAAGCTTTTAGCTCACACATATACTATACTATAGTAGTGTGAGCTATGGTGATTCTAATTTTTTCGAGAAAAAAAAAGTTGCTCCGATTTCAAAAATTTTTATATATCTTTGCGTTTCAGATGATTTTGAAACTTTTTTGTTGCACCGTCTGTCTGTCTGTATGTCTGTCTGTCTGTCTGTAACGACCAACGCGCATAACTCAAAAACCGCTTGGCCGATTTTAATGAAATTTGGTACCTAGGCTGGGTTTTGGGCCGAGATGGTCCCATTTAAAAATGAACAAAATCCACCGAACACAAACCAAATAAAAGGGTGGGGGTAGATTTCAAAAATTAGAGTTTATGGGGAAATATGGCGTGTGTGATATCAAACGAAAGGTAATTGAGTCTGGAGTTAAACAAAATACATTTTAATTTATTTAAAAAAAAAGGTGGGGGTATATTTCAAAAATTGGAGTTTAAGTGAAAATATGGCGTGTGTGATATCAAACGAAAGATAATTGAGTCTGGAGTTTAAAAAAAATACATTTTAGTTTTTAAAAAAATTAGAGTTTAAGTCAAAACATGGCTTGTGTGGTATCAAACGAAAGGTAATTGAGTCTGGAGTTCAATAAAATATACTTCAGTTTTTAGTTATATTAGCTTTCAAGTAGATACACTAAAACTATAGTACCCAGGGTGAGCTTATGTGCCCATAGATTGGCAGAGTATTTTTTTAACTTTACCTGTATGTATGTATGTGGGTATGTATGTATGTAATCAAATCTTGCAACTCATTTTTGAAGAACTTCCAAACATCCGATTGACTTTAAATTTATAGCGTCTTAGTTCCGATGACAATACAATAATGTGGTTTCATCGGGTACCCATCTCCCCCCTAACGTGGGGGGGTGGAGAAGGGTTATTTAGTTTGTCCGATTTCCACCAAAATTGGTATCTGGAGGTTTTTGCGGATGAGAATTACGAATTTTTGATCAGATTACAAAAATTCAATATGGCGGATTCAAAATGGACGATTTAATTTCAAGTTTTTCTGATTACTTTTTAACTGATTTCCACGTACCCGATTGACTTTAAATTTCGTATACCGTTATAGTTCCGATGACAATCCAATAATGTCGTATCACTGACTGCCTACCTCACCCCTAACCTGGAGGGCGGAGAGGGGGTAAAATTTTAGTTTGTTGGATTTCCACCAAAATTGGTATCTGGGGGTTTTTGCGGATGAGAATTACGAATTTTTGATCAGATTACAAAAATTCAATATGGCGGATTCAAAATGGACGATTTAATGTCAATTTTTTCTGATTACTTTCAACTGACAATCCAATAATGTGGTATCACTGACTGCCTACCTCCCCCCTAACGTGGAGGGCGGAGAGGGGGTAAAATTTGAGTTTGTATTTTGTTTAGTATCAAATCGTTGGATGGCGCTAGCTGAAATGCATAGACTTAGACAAATCTAAAAATAAATTTAGAAAAAAAAACTTTTTGAAAACAAGCTTTTATAAAATGGACTAAAAAGCATAAACTAATTTTTTGAGTGTTCTGATTTCATAATAATAAAAGCGATGGGCGTATTTATTATTAGGTAAATGCCTTTCCATGCGCATTTGGTGGATCGTCCACAACCGATGATGGACCGACTCTTTTTCAATGTGACAAAATAAATCGACACACTGCCGGTCGCGGATGATCTGCCTAATATGAAGCAGGCGTAACAATGTCCATACATATCAGAAAAATGTAAGGGTAGCTTGAGTAGGGTTGGGTTGGGTTAAATTATCTACTCTTACATTTCTCTACTATAATATAATGAATTTGGATTTTCACTAAACTTCGAGTTAACAAGGCTAAAAGAAAAACGGGTAAATTTTCTTTAATACGCCCATCGCTGTTATTATTATGATATCAGAACACTCAAAAAATTATTTTATGCTTTTTAGTCCATTTTATAAAAGCTTGTTTTCAAAAAGTTTGTTTTTCTAAATTTATTTCTTGTTTATTCCTTGTTTTTCTGCCACTAAATTCTCCCCGTTATATGAGGACTGTCTTTTATATTTTGCATATAGGACCATAGAGGGCCAGACTGATCGAACGTCGTTACTAAAACTTAACCTCAATCTTTACCCAATTTAAATTCAAAACGTCGCGTCAGTGCGATACATATAGTTTTATAGCTACATTGAATTTTTTAAGTTACAAAATCTGTCGAAAAATTGAATTAAACCGAGAACATGTTTAGGCTATAATTTTTTACAACTTTCGAAGGAAATTATCTTAACCAGAATGCCTTGTCGAGTTGATTTCTATTTTCGGTAATGAAGCATCACATCAGCGATAGTTTCTCATTGGTATGGAGAATTCAAGCGTGAACGGATTAGCTTTAGCAACGATCCAAGGCCAGGTGCAACGGCTATCATCCAGAAAAACATTGATACTGTGCGCATGCTCATCACGGAAGATCCACATGTGACATATCACGAGATTAGGGCAACCAACAAAAGTCATCCGTTCTCGAAGTGTATCCAAAAATATGGTGGACATTTGTCTCAAAAGCAGGTCATGTAGCAACAATTCCTCTGGAAGATCAAAGGATTGTTACTGCCGATTGTTACATCACCATTTGTTTGCCGAAAGTCATCGCTGAGCTGCGAAAAACGAACCCCGATTGACGAATCATCCACCACCAAGACAATGCAAGTTCGCACAAAGCACAAAAAACCATTGAATTTTTAACCCAACAAAACATAGAATTGTTGGACAATCCTCCATACAGTCCCGACCTAAGTCCCAACGATGTCTATACTTTTCCGACAATCAAGAATGGACTGCATGGTCAAAGATTTCAGTCGCCAGAGGAAGCGCTCGACGCCTTCAAGAATGCAATTTTTACAGCACCAACAAACGAGTGGAATTACAGCTTTGACAACTGGTTTGAGCGCATACAAAAGTGCATTAATTTTTGTGGAGAATACTTCAAGAATAAATAAAGTCTTTAAAAGTTATCTTCTGTTTTATTCCAACTATACGAGGATGGGATGAAAAGTTTCCGGCCTAACATAGAACGCAACACCATAGTGAGTAAATAATAATTTATTTTCTACATAGTCCCCTTGTAAGTTAATACATTTGGCTCAACGATGTTCAACCGATTTGATGCCATCATTGAAGTCTGATTTATCCAACTCGTCAAAATAGGCGTTTGTAGCTGCAATGACTTCTAAACCGGAGGAATTTTTTTTCCAACAAGAAATTAGGTTTGGAAACAATTAAAAGTCTGACGGCGAATAAGGTGGATGTTTTAACAGTTCAAAGCCTAGCTGATGGATTTTCACCATTACAAGAGAGGACTTGTGGCAAGGTGCATTGTCCTGATGAAACAAAATTTTCTTTTTTGCCAAACTAGGGCGTTTTTCGCTTATATTCTGCTTGAGCTGGTCCAGTAAGTCGCTGTAGTACTCTGAATTTATTGTTCTTCGTTGCCATGACCTTTCCAGCAGACCGTACTGCCTTTGCTTTCTTTGGAACTGGTTCGTCCTTTGCCGTCCAGTTTGGACTGTTGCTTAGTTTCAGGGGTATAATGATGAACCCATGTTTCATCAACCATAATAAATCTATGCAAAAAGTACCCTGAATCACGTCTAAACAGTGTCAAATTCTCCTCTGAAATGGTTGGACGCGCGAGCTTTTGACCTGGCGTGAGCAAACGCGGCACCCATCGGGCGGATAGCTTTCTCATACCTAAAACTTCACATAAAATATTGTGAACTCGCTCCTATGATATGCTCACAGCCTCAGCTACCTCTTCCATTTTTAATCTGCTATCTTTTAGAATTAGTTTGTGAATGGTTTGCACCATTTCTTCAGAAGTTGCCGTTTTTGGCCTGCTAGAACGCGGCGCATCATCAGTGCTAGTACGACCACGTTTAAAGTCCGATCCAGGTTTTAACTGTGGTATAGGAAGGAGCAGATTCCCCTAGTGTAGCATCTAGTTCAGCTTTCATTTCCGTCGGTGATAACCCTTTGATATAAAAATATTTTTATCATGGCTCTTATCTCGTTTTTTTCCATCTTTTAAAATTGACCACTGTATAAACTTTCAAAATAAGCAGGACACAAACTACTTGACGCACTTACTTTAAACTTCGAGCGTATACTGATCACAAGCAAGGCTAAACAAACACGTTGGAACACTAAAGCAAATCGGGCCTGCTACAGGCTAGGCCGGAAACTTTTCAACCCATCCTCGTATATGCAAAACTTAAAAGACAACACTCGTATAAGCACTCGACTGTTCAGTTGTTTCCCAAAAATTATCTAAGATTAGTCAAGAACACGTACGTCTTAAATATATATGTACTGCTAAAGCGTATTAAAACTATTAATGGAAAATGACTGCTACAAGCGTTCCGCCATATTGAATTCAATTGAACCTAAACGTATGGCTTGGATTAAACAAGCAAGCGATGTCTTGGATTAAAAAAGCAAGCAATTTATCCTAAGGTAATAATGGGTGTTTTTAATCTTAGAAAAGCGATGGCACTGAGAGCGCGGCTTTATTTAGGGTCACTGCATCGTGGAAGCCTGGCGTCTCCAGGGGTAGCGACACGAGTGTGAAAACCGCACTCATTTTTCCATAGATGTTCTTAAAAAAGAAACTCATTTTTATACAGTCTGAGAAAAAGAAATGTTTTAATAAAACTTAAAAAGAACTCGTTTTTATACAGCTTAAGAAATAAAAAATATGTTCCTTGAGTTTTTGGGTTATGAATATTGTAGGTATATTGTTAAAAATTATTTTCTTTTAAATATTATTTGTGTTTTTTGTAGAAAAATAATACGTACTAAATAAACAAAAAAGACAGAAATACATTTCTATGTTAAAGTTTATTAATAGTATATAATATATCAAGGGATAAAATGAAACATTTATCATGATGTTTATACGCTTTTTGTTGGACCTTTCATATAAATATCTTAATATTATTGTTCGAAAGCATTCATTTCGAAAATCATTATCTTCGAACGGAAATTTGTTAGAAAACATTTTTTTTGCACAGAAATTTGTTCGAAAATATTTTCTTCAAATGGAAATTTATTTAAAAACAAATTTTTCGAAAAAAAAAAATTTAGACCTGGCTTGCCAAACTTAACACAACTCATATAGTTTAACTAATGGAATCTTTTTCTAATAATTTTTGGAAACAAAAACTTCCCTGACTTCTTTCCCGGGATCCAAGAGGGTGTGAAACCAAACAGAACCAACGAAACCTATTTTCGAAAAATGATTTCCCTAAATTAGCTTTCCGGTTCTTATTTTGGAAGGTTGAAATTGGTGTTACTCTAACCTTTCTCTAACCGTTTGAAAATACTCTGCCAATATATGGGCCCCTAAGCTCACACTAGGTACTATAGTTATAGTGTACGTGTGAGCTAATATAACTAAAAACTGAAATATATTTTATTTAACTCCAGACTAAATTACCTTTTGTTTGATACCACACAAGCCATGTTTTGACCTAAACTCAAATTTTTGAAATCTACCCCCACCCTTAAAAAAAACAAAAAACTAAAATGTATTTTGTTAAACTGCGGACTCAATTACTTTTCGTTTGATATCACACACGCCATATTTTCACTTAAACTCTAATTTTTAAAATATACCCTCACCCTTTTTTTTTAAATAAATTAAAATTTATTTTGTTTAACTGCAGACTCAATTACCTTTCGTTTGATATCACACACACCATATTTTCACATAAACTCTAATTTTTGAAATCTACCCCCACCCTTTTATTTGGTTTCTGTTCGGTGGATTTTGTTCATTTTTAAATGGGACCATCTCGACCCAAGACCCAGCCTAGGTACCAAATTTCATTAAAATCGGCCAAGCGGTTTTTGAGTTATGCGCGTTGGTCGTTACAGACAGACATACAGACAGACGGCGCAACAAAAAAGTTTCAAAATCATCTGAAACGCAAAGATATATAAAAATTTTTGAAATCGGAGCAACTTTTTTTTTCTCGAAAAAATTAGGATCACCATAGCTCACACTACTATAGTATAGTATATGTGTGAGCTAAAAATGTTTTCGAACAAATTTCCATTTGAAGGAACTGTTTTCGAACAAATTTCCATTTGAAGAAATGGTTTTCGAACAAATTTCCATTCGAAAAAAATGTTTTAGAACAAGTTTCACGTTTTGGAACAAATTTCCATTCGAAGGAACTATTTTCGAACAAATTTCCGAAGAAAGAAAATGTTTTCGAACAAAGTTCCGTTTGTAAAAATGGTTTAAGAACAAATTTTTGTTTTAAAAAAATGATTTCAAACAAATTTCCATTGGAAGCAACTGTTTTCATACAAATTTCCGTTCGAAGAAAATGTTTTTGAACAAACTTCTGCGACCCGTCGTGTTGCTACCCAAAATACTCTGCCAATCTATGGGCACCTAAGCTCACACTAGGTACTATAATTATAGTGTACGTGTGAGTTAATATATAACTAAAAACTGAAATATATTTTATTGAACTCCAGACTCAATTACCTTTCGTTTGATACCACACAAGCCATGTTTTGACTTAAACTTTAATTTTTCAAATCTACCCCCACCTTTTTTTTTAAACTAAAATGTATTTTGTTTAACTCCAGACTCAATTACCTTTCGTTTGATATCACACACGCCATATTTTTACATAAACTCTAATTTTTGATATATACCCCCACCCTTTTATTTGGCTTGCGTTCGGTGGATTTTGTTAATTTTTAAATTGGACCATCTCGACCCAAAACCCAGCGTAGGTACCAAATTTCATTAAAATCGGGCAAGCGGTTTTTGAGTTATGCGCGTTGGTCGTTACAGACAGACATACAGACAGACAGACAGACAGACGGCGCAACAAAAAAGTTTCAAAATCATCTGAAACGCAAAGATATATAAAAAATTTTGAAATCGGAGCAACTTTTTTTTTCTCGAAAAAATTAGGATCACTATAGCTCACACTACTATAGTGTAGTGTGAGCTAAAAATACCTAGAGAAGGTAAATAAAAATCCTTAGACCTTGAGTTTTTATTGGATGTTGATTTTTTTTAAACTTTTCTATGAGTGTGTGTGTGCCTGTGTGTCTCTTATTTCTACTTTGTTTTGCAATCATTACAGTGTAGCTACTTTCGATCTTCTGTTTTTCAATCTTTTGTTTTTCGACCTTTTGCATTTTCGACTTTTTGTACTTTCGACCTTTTCTTCGCCGCCCGCTGTTTGAACACTCTAATAAAATAATAGTAGGTAGTACGAAAATTATCATGTGGATAAAAGAAAGTAAATATTTCTTTTTATAGCGTTTTTGTCGTTTCTTGGTTTTTTTTCTAAGCTTACGGCAAGCTGGAAGCAACAAAATAATCGTTATTGTGTATATATCTTGATTCATTTTTGTTTTTTGTATTATGATAAAATAAAATAATCGAAATACCAATATTTTGCCTTTATAGTTTCAAAGAAATTACTTTTAATCACTGGGGACAAAAAATACTACCTTGGCCCATGATAAAAGGTATTAAACGTACACTTTTATTCCCTAGATGGCATAATGAAATTTATTAAATGATGCAAAACCCAACATAATATTTTAGAATATATGTCTATAAAACATGCAAACTATATTTTTTGTTTCTTGCGCTGTGTGGTTCCTAACACAGGGTCCTAATATATATTGATATCATAAAAAACTTAGTTTTTTTAATCGACAATCTGAAAAAGCATTATTTTAATGGTTTGTTTATTTGGACAGTCAAATTTATATACCGGGTTATATAAAAAAATCTACGCTCCTGTCAGATTTGCGTTTTTCGTAAATGAGGTTATGTTTGGTGTCGCTACTCCTGGAGACGCCAGGCTTCCAGGATGCAGTGACCCTAGGCTTTATGATAAGTACCGTAAATTTATCCAAGCCATACGTTTGGGTTCATTTAAAATCCAACATTCCGGCACGCTTGTAGCAGTTATTTTTAGAGGCCCTTTCCCAGTACAGATATATTTGAGATGTACGGGATTTTTTCCCATTTTCTTTAGTCTATGAAGGTTTAACAAGTGTTCTGTTTATTTTTCTATTTCTATGGGTTTGATAGCCCTGCTTAAACTTAAAAAAAAAACAAAATATTACATGCTTTGTTTTTGTTTGTTTTAGGGCCTCTGGTGCAACAAAACTTGGTTCTGGTAATAATTCTAGATCAGGCACTGCGACCAAAGTCAGTAAGAACCTCAGCTGTCAGCCTGAGTTTTGTTATTTTTATTTAGAAACAAAAAACTCAAAATGGAAATATGAACTAATCTATTTTCAAAGTTTTAAATCTCTACTATCGGTTCTGAAAAAGTGACAAAAAAAATCAAAACATTTTCCATTCTAAAGCTTGAATTTTTGACGATTAACTTCTTAATCTCAAAATGGATTGCTGATATACAGTTCCGACCAAAAGTGGAGAAACCATCTAAAATTGTATATAAATCTGATCCTGTACCAACTATCAAAGAACAAGTGATACATTTAAAAATTTCAGTCTAGTTATCAGTTCACTTGTTCCGGTTATTTTCGATACAAAATCATTTAGTGCATTTTTGTTACGTCTAAAAAAAAACTACATATAAAACTTTTTTCTGTGTAATTTTACGTAATAATGGCAAGTACCAATCGAAAGAGATGTAAAAGTTATATATGTCCTAAAAATTTAACAACAATTGGGCAAAGAATAGTCTACATGCATACATACAATCTTTTTTAAAAATCAAAAAAATCTTTAAATATTGGTTATTTTTAGAACTTTTAAAATTTCATATCTAGACTATCGTTTGTACAAGCGTTATAAAATTTTTAGGACCAATATAACTTTAACATCTCTTCTGAATGGTACTTGCCATTTTTGCTTAAAATTACACAGAAAAAATTGACAAAAAGGCTCTAAATTTTGTATCAAAAATCGCCGAAATAAGTAAACTAAGAACTAGACTGAATTTTCCAAATGTACCACTTATTCTTTCATAGTTGGTACAGGATCAGATTTATCTAAAAATTTTAGGTGGTTTCTCCACTTTTGGCCGGAACTGTATGTCAATAATCCATTTTGAGTTCATCATCATCAAATCACTCCAGTATGTGCTTGACGTTCTGGTTCCGCGTTGGCAGCACTGTTTCTTTTGGGATGCTACTTCAGATTCTTGTTTTTCTTTAACCAAACCATCGTGTTCTGTGTAAATCAGCTGATCGTTCTGGAATTTTCTGAAGGTCTAATTTTCATTGTTGTAACTGTAATTTTACGGATTTTACCAAAAATTTTTGGTTGTATCTGTGCCAAATTATACCAGCCATAGACGAAAGTTCAACAAGTTCTTAATCTTGTGTATATGTCGTAACATTGAATGCAGTGTTGCCACCAAAATATGATCCACAACGTCAAGCGGATGGTGCAGGGATTTGTTATATCAAGCGTTACCTATCCATTTCTAGAATAAGAAGTCCGTGCGATTCAGTGATTGAACTTATCAATGCCAAATTATTCAGATTACATCGAATTTCAGTCTAAAAGACATTTCAGGTCACTTGAGTCACCGTGTTGAGGCAAAAAATTATATTGCAATAAAATAGTGCGATTTTAACCGGGTGATTTATGGATTTAGTAGGTACTTCTCCTAATAATAACATTTGTTGATGTTTTTCTTCTAGACTTCTTATTCCAGCAGTATGTCTGTTATGGAGCGACTTAAAAGAAAAAGACAGGCTTTGCTGAACAGGCAGTGTGAGTACTTTTTAAGTTCATACTTTTATTTACATCGTTCCTAAGCAAATGGCAACAGTGCCGAGCTTATAATATAGGCAGATAAAATCCAAAAACTTTTTTCACATACACACATTTTAACTCATCCCAGTTAGTTATGCCTACCCTGCTTTGATTAGCATTGCGTGCCACTGGGTGGCAATTAGCTGCGCGTAAGACTATAAACAGACAGAAAACAAAATGATAAAAATTAGACGGGTATAGTTCGGGTTTGCCATTATAGTTTAAAAGTAAAAACACACCCCAAATTATTTTTCTTAAATATTTTTCTTTAAAAAGTTGCAAAAATACAACATCAGAAAAAAAAAGAATTTGAATATATCCTCGGGGCCGTATATACCTCAATTTTTAGTAGATATTTCTCCTGTGTGGATATCACCTGAGAAAAGCATATGTTTTTTTTAGACAAAAAGGATAAAATAGCTGAAACACAGAAAGCTGAACGTGAAAGGCAGGAGCAATTAAATAGAGAAGACGAACTAAGAGAGATGGCGATAAAATTGCGTAAAAGGTAATTTTTTTATATACGCCGCGTTGCAGTATCATGAGTGGGTAGCTCCAATAAGAAGGAAAAACCTAATTAATTTCTTACTACTTTTCAGGAGAAACAATATTACTCTCCACAAATGTCTAGCGATATTTTTCAAAAAGAACTTTCTTCAGAATAATTTTTTTATTAAAATCTAAGTCTGACAAGTAGGCCAGAATCACGGTTTAGTTCGGTTGTCTGGTAACTCCCGGCAATCAGAACTCAGTAGCCTATGACGCGGCGATTATATTGATTCGCGATCAATAAAGAAGGACATATACCTCACATTATGAGAGAAATACACACAGATCTATTTTAAAGCCGGAAAAATACAAAAATGTATTAAAAAATTAAATGATTTAAGAATTTATAATGAAAATTCAATAATGTTATAAATATCAGATTAAGGGCACCATTCTAAATACTTTTCCTAAGTTAAATTGACTGTCTTGTTCAATTTAATTAAACTTTTTTCACCGAACACTAAAGCAACTTGCCATATTATAGATTTTCTTTGTGGATAAGAAATCACTAAAATGAGTTTTTTTTTTAATTTTATCAAAAAAATACAGGAAAGGAAATTGAAATTAATGACTAAAAGTCAATGGCAGGAAGGGAACATTCATAAATTACATAACGATTTTTGATCCCTCCTTCTTAACGCATTTTCATGAACAATCACAATAAAAATACATTGACTGTAACGCCAGGCTAAATCCCTTTCTATCCTTGATCAGTTTTTTTTTATTTGTTAAATTGCAAGTGAGGCAGGTATTTACAAAAAACTATACCTATCTAAGTATATAATAGTTACAAAATATTTTTTTTGACAGTTTTTCGATCCCGCTGCATCATCAAGCTTTCTTTTATTTGAATTGAAATAAGTTTATTAGTTTAGCTGAAAAATACCTTTAAAAAGTTTTACAAATAATTTACATACTAGAATTTAAGTAAATTCACTTGCTAAACTTAAATTTATAAAAATTACTTATTTACTAAATTTTGAAAAGAAATAAAAATGACACATTATTTTACTTTTGTTTTATTTACATATGTACGAGAATTTGAGTTAATTTACTTGCTTAACTTAAATTTATAAAACTTACTTATTTACTAAATTTTACAAATAATTGTTTATTTAAAAAAATAAATAAGAAAGGTAATTTTTTTTACTTTTGTTTAGTTAACACACTTTTAAACCATAGTTACAAAAATTTCAAAGACATTATTCATTTTATGCAATAGATTTTAAACAAATTAAATAATAATTAATGGATTCATTTTGTTTTTTGGTAGTTATAAATTTTATTCTTATCATGACTCGTTGTTTCACAAATAAATTTACTAATTTATATGGAATACTTGAAAATTTTTTAAATATAAATTTAGTGCACAAATGTTAATGTTTGGTTGTTGACCTGAATTTAGCACAAAATAATAACGGGCAGATAAAATTAACAGGTATTTACACACTTACAAGACCCAAAATGCACACAAATTTTCACGCAAAATACGAAATTCCGCTATGCATGCCATAAACAGCGTTTGACTGCCAATTCCTAGGAGAAATATGACGTAGCTCTGACGTCACGGCCGCCATGACGCCTGAGCTACCAGACAACCGTTTCTTTATGAACCGTCAGCATGTATGTTTTAAATGTATCTGTACTGCTAAAGCGTATTAAAACTTTTAATAGGAAATGATGGTACAAGCCTTCCGCCATATTGGATTCAATTCAACCCAAACGTTATGACTTGGATTAAAAAGTAGACGCTTTTAATAAAATTTGTAAGGGTCTTTCAAATGCGGTGATTTGACGATGGCAAAATTGAAGTTAATTTTTATTTTTGATTTAATATACACTTTTTTACAAAGCCATGATCTGAAGTGATATAGCTCACTTGGCATTTTTTTAACCAATTAAAAGGTATTTAAGCTAAGGCAACTGATAATGATTGTGCAGCACCCCTTATCGGTAGCCTGAATTTATCCAAGCCATACATACCGGCACGATTGTATGAGTTATTTTTAGAGGCCCTTTCCCTGTACAGATATATTTAAGACGTACGTGACCACCATTTCTTTTGTTGGGAGAGCCCAGTTGATAAAAAAACTTTTATTCGCTTTTTTATTTGGAGGAAAACTTCAGCCAGAATTGTTTTTACAATTGGGGTTATTCGAATTGTGCTATAGAAATTTAAATTGTGAGCGTGTCTTTCCTTTAGAGAAAAGTAGATGTGGAAAATTGACTTTGAAATTTTTCTTAGGCAAAGGGAAAAACGTCAAGCCTTGGGCAGCTCAACGGGATCATCGGACTCTGAAAAAGATAAAAGCCGCTCTCGAGACAGAAGTCCCTCTCGAAAAAAGAGCCCCTCCCCTTCTAACAAGCTTAGTCGTGACGGCGACTCTAAATACATAGAAAGAGACAGAAGTAGAAATCGTAGAAGTTTAGATAGAGACAAAAGAAGCATAAGTAGGGGCCGGACTGAGAGTATGCGCGACAGTAGGGATAGGGGGAGTAGAAGGGGTAGTAGAAGGGGTAGTAGAGAAAAGAGAAGCATGGGAGATAGTAGAGATAGAGGAAGTAAAAGAAGTAGTAGGGATAGGGAAACCAGAAGGGGAAGTGGTGATAGGGGAAGCAGAAGGGAAAGTTGGGATAGGGCAATCAGAAGGGGAAGTGGAGATAGTGGAAGCAGAAGGGGAAGTAGAGATAAGGAAAGCAGAAGGGGAAGTGTGGATAGGGGAGGTAGAAGGGGAAGTAGAGATAGGAGGCGGTCCAGATCGAGATCGAGTGGGAGATCTTATAGAGATGATAGAAGAGAAAATGGTAGAGAATATACCAGGAAACTGGTGGATTACTAGAGAGAGAAAGAAGACAGGTGTGGAAGGGGGAACAAGATTTGAGATCTCTCTTAATATCAATCAAGATGCATAAAAGCGTCTACAGAACTTTTCGGTGTCAATGTGATACTAAAAAAAAAGAACTCACATCTTGCTTCCCCTGTTTATTTTTATAGTGCACCCCTTTTGAGGGCGCGAAACTTACCTTAAAATTAAAATAGGAAACATGGATGTGGAAGAGTCACCTTATTGCAGAGGGTTTTTAACGGTTTTTATAGTGCTTATTCCATTCAGCTGATTAATTGGTTCGGTTTTGAAATATGTTACATACTAAGTTAAAACAAGCCAAGCAATCCATTTTGGACATATTGAGCTACGCCCTCTACTAAATAAGGAGACGGTGTTGAGCTAAGATAAACTATTGCACAGACTTTATATCCAATTTGGCGAAATGACTGCAACAGTCATTTCCATAGGATCTTTCTTTCTACATATAGACAAGTTGACATTTTTAAAAGATTTCACCTGAAATATAAATAAAATATTGGTCGGGCCATCCGGAAAGACGTCAATTTTTTAATTCATTTACCCAGAGTACTTATTCTTCAGTGGGAGTTGAACAGGCGAGAGAAGTAGGCGGAGTAAATTACAAGTCAAATTCTTGAAATTAACAGCCCCCTTGCTGCTCCCTAGGGAGCGGCAGGAAAGGTTCTCCTATTCCGACCCAGTTCTACAGGCCCATCTCCGCACAGTGTGCCTGAATGAAGTATAGTTTACATAAAAATGGTTCCAAAAACTAATTGCACATTTTGAATATGGACTCTTTTCTGACTTTAGATAAATCCTAGCTGATCCTCTTCTCGAAATTTTATCAATTTTTTGCTATTTTTCTAGGTAGTCTACTTCTGTCACGTGTGACCTAATATGTGCGCTCAGTTTGACTGCGGGGCATAGGACTATAAAAAAACTTTGGTCACGTGGTCGAACTCATGGTCGTTTGGCCACCATCTTTGAAAATGGCCGCCAAATTGTTAAGATTTTTTGTGTTTAAGCGTATCTCCCTACTTAGTGGTTTAATTTTTAAATCAATTTACAGCTTGTTATACTCCCTTTTTAAAGGCAAATAATTTTTGTTATTACACATTTTTTGATAAATTAAGTAGTTCTTGAGATATACCAAATTATTAGTATTTCTGCTCGCAAAAGAATTAAAATAATACCCATGCTCATTTTATTGTAGCTACAATATTATTGACATTTGTTTTTTTTTTGTTATACAGAAGGCTTGAAACTTTTAACTGAAGAGGATATTGACTTTTTGTTTTTAAAGTTTGATGGATGGTACCCCTAAACACTGCCTTAAAGAGGATGGTTTCTAAAACTGTTCACAAGATTATAGAAAAAGTGAATTTGCAGCGAAACTAATTATCTTGCTATATCTTACAAACTACTTGATTTAACAAAAAATATGTAATAACAAAAGTTGTTTGCCTTTAAAAAAGAAGTAAAATAGGCTTTAAACAATTAAAATCGGTCCACTGTGTAGGGAGATACGCTTAAACAAAAAATCTATCAATTTGGCGGCAATTTTCAAAGATGTCGGTTAAACGACTATTAGTTCGACCACGTGACCAAACTTTTTATACTACTATGGGTGCTTAACAAAACCCCGTAGTCAAACTGAGTGCACATATTAGGTCACACGTGACAGGAGCCAGCGCCGTGTAACTAACAAGAAAAAAGGCAAAAAATTGATAAAATTTCGAGAAGAGGATCAGCTAGGATTTATATGAATATGACTCTGAAGTCAGGAAAGAGTCCATATTCAAAATGTGCAATTCGTTTTTGGAACCATTTTTATGTAACCTATACTCATTCAGGCACACTGTGTCCGGTTTTCTAACCCAACTTCTGGATATTTTTCATTTTTATTGATTTTTTTTTGGGGTTTTTCTATTATTTAAACAGGGTGTCCCGAAATTATACGACAATATTTTAACTGCATATTCTGCGGCCCAAAATAGAGATAAAAGTTTATATAAACTAGGATCCAAAATTGCTCCGTTTCCGAGCTACAGGATGTTAAATTTAAAAAACAAAAGTCGAATTTTTTAAATATTATTTTCGGATTATTTTCAAAATTGGTACCCCGTGGTTTTTTGGGATGAGAAACCTGAATATTGACACTTTTTTACTGTGTCCGTTAGAGGGCGCTTCACATTGCACTTCTGACTATTTAATATCCCCAGGTCTCTTTCTTTTAACCCTTTCAGCACGGATGTCACAGCTTATGTGACAACGGTGAACAGAGACACACGGACTGGTGTCACATACTTATGATACTTGTTCATTCGCTTGCTAAACTGCCGTCCAGGTGGCAAATAAATAGCTGACAGGTCCAGTCCTGAAAGGGGTAAAATAACTGAGTTTCCCATTCCATACCACGGTGGATAGAATAGACCGGTGTTCGGATCTTATAAATATATGTCGAATTTTCACGACACCGCTGGTGGTCCAGCTGATTTTTGTAAACAAAAGTTAGATGTGATAAAAACAACTAATATTTTTTGAATTTTTTAAAAACTAAGGTAATTTTCTCACTATTTTTTAGTATATTCTTATATATCTTTCAGACATACCAGTCGTTATTTTTTTTTAAGCCAGCTTCATTTCTCTTTACACAAAAGTTAAAATTCGAAGAAAATAATGTGTTCGTTTCAGCTTCAAAAATAATCCGCTGACCTACATCTTTGTTTAATTCGCAAGTCCTCGGTTTACCTTTGATACTAAACGATCACATTCAGTTTGACTTGTAGTTTAAGTATTTTTAATAAAAAATAAAGCGGCCTAAAAAAAATAACGACAATAAGTCTAGAAAATGATATTTTATAAGGATGTACCAGAAAACAGTGGGAAAATCGCCTTAGTTTTCAAAAAATATTAGTAGTTCCTCTGTTGTTCATAGCATATCTAACTTTTGTTTACTAAAATCAGCTGGACCACCAGTGACGTGAAAAAATCGACATATATATATATATATATATATATATATATATATATATATATAAATATATATATATATATAGAATGGACCGGTGTTCGGATCTTACATATATTAGATATATATATATATATATATATATATATATATATATATATATATATATATATATATATATATATATATATATAGAATGGACCGGTGTTCGGATCTTATATATATATATATATAAGATCCGAACACCAGTCCATTCCATACCATCAAACATGAGACACCTTGTACATAGAAAAACTTTGCAGACTACGACAAAAAATGATTTAGGCTTAACACGTTGGCTCAAAGATAAATATACTCTATCTCACTAAGGCCCATATACGAGGATGGGATGAAAAGTTTCCGGCCTAACATAGAACGCAACATCATAGTGACTAAATAATAATTTATTTTTCTACATAGTCGCCTTGTAAGGTAATGCATATGGCCCGAACGATGTTCAACTGATTTGATGCCATCACTGAAGTTTGATTTATCTAACTCGTCAAAATAGGCGTTTGTAGCTGCAATGACTTCTAAATCTGAGAAAAAAAATTTCCAGCAAGAATTTTTGTTAGGTTTGGAAACAAATAAAAATCTGACGAGGCTAGGTCTGGCGAATAAAGGTGGATGATTTAACAGTTCAAAGCCATAGCTGATGGATTTTAGCTATTACAAGAGTGGACTTGTGGCAAGGTGCATTGTCCTAATGAAACAATTTATTGTTCATCCTTTTTCGAGATAATCTATGAGGAGTGTCCTTTTAGCGTCCCAAAAGACCCAAAAGACTCCAGCAGACTGTACCTTTGCCTTCTTTCCAACTGGTTCGTCCTTTGTCATCCAATGTTTGGGCTGTTGCTTAGTTTCAGGGGTATAATGATGAACCCATGTTTCATCAACCGTAATAAATCTACGCAAAAAGTCCCCTAAATCACGTCTCAACAGTGCCAAATTCTCCTCTGAAATGGTTAGGCGCACGAGCTTTTGATCTGGCGTAAGCAAACGCGGCACCCATCGGGCGGATAGCTTTCTCATACCTAAAACTTCACATAAAATATGGTGAACTCGCTCTTTTGATATGCCCACAGCCTCAGATACCTCTACCAGTCTTAATCTGCGATCTTTTAAAATTAGTTTGTGAATGGCTTGCACCATTTCTTCAGAAGTTCCGTTTTTGGCCTGCGAGAACGCGGAGCATCATCAGTGCTAGTACGTTTAAAGTCCGATACCCAGGTTTTAACTGTGGTATAGGAAGGAGCAGATTCCCCTTGTGTAGCATCTAGTTCAGATTTTATTTCCGTCGGCGATAACCCTTTGATATGAAAATATTTTCTCACGGCTCTTTTCCATCTTTTAAAATTGACAAACCACTTGACTTGAAACTTTTCATCCCATCCTCGTTTTATTAGCCCTTTCACAGATCGGTAACAGTGTTTGCAGGGACACTGTACTTTTAGCTGTTCCCTCCTCCGGTTCAAGAATATTTTTTACCAGGGACCGCAAGAATAAGCACCCAGGAAGTTCATCCTTTCAAGGACGTTAAATGGTTTTGAGTTTTTAATTACCTGATATTTTTTAAAATATAATATTTAACACATTTGATGTTAAATGCAAAGCATTACACTGGTCTTAACCAGAGGCCCTCGATACATTTGACAATTGTTTTACACCAAAACAATTGTCAAATTTTTTTTTTAATTTCACAGTTTACTTTCATTTGGTTCTGACAGATACTCTTAAGTTAGAAAATTTATTTTCTTTATCAAAAGTATTTTCAAGAGACTAACTTGCGGATTCCAACAGATTTAGATTCAAATGTTGAATTAAATTTTTTAGGGGACAATTCTTTTTCATTGTTAGGCAATTTATTATAGATAGTTTACACATATAAAAAAAATAATTCCTTGAAAGTGAAGTTAGTGGCCTGTCGGTAAAAAGATTATTTATTTCTTGTACTGTTTTAATGCACATCCGATCTTTTTGATTCATATAAAATTAGATCATAGAATGTTAAGATTGTCAGCTTTCTAGAATATGGTTGGCATAAATTTGTTCGTGCAATCTTTCGTTTTGTATAATAGAAATACTAGCTGCGTTCTATAAGCTGTAGTGTATCCCCTGAAAGGAATACCGTATCTGACCGTGTCTGACTCAAATAGAGAATGATAGACCTCAACTGCTGCCTCTTGATTCAAAGTTTCTCTTGTTATTTTTATTGCATAAAGGCTGATGCTAATTTTTTTATACTGTTGTTATAATGTGTTAAAAATGACAGGCCATTGTCAATTGTAATTTTGTATAGACTGCCTATTCATCTTAAGGTTTAATTTAGTTTTATTTTTATCAAAATATTTGCATCAAACCACATTTTAACCATTCAGGTCCTCTTTAAGTTCCCAGCTACTTTTCATCACTTAATGACCAAGTTATACTTGTGTCATCTGCAAAAAATGTAAAAGTACCTTTTATAGGAAGGTCAGAAGTATCATCTAAAAAAGGAGAAAGAGAATTGGACCCAAAACTAATCCTTGTGGAATTCCACAAATTCCCGGGTTAAACGAGGATCTAACATTCCCTATTTGAGTACTTTGTTTTCTATTATCAAGATAAGATTGAAAAAACTTTGTCACGAAAACCGTTAAACTCCATTTTCTGGAGCAGCGCACCATGATCGACGCAATCGAACGCCTTTGCGAGGTCGCAAAAAACTGAGGCAACAAAACACTTATCAATATTAGCATAAACTTCATTTAGAAAGTTGAAAATCGCATCTCTGGTATTCTTTTTACTTTGGAAGCCAAATTGTTTGGGAGAAGAAAGTTTAAATTTTTTGAAATATGACTACATTCTAGATTTTACTATTTTTTCAAAAACTTTGGATGTTACTGGTACAAGCGAAATAGGACGGTAATTTTTAGGATCTGTTTGATTTCTACCTTTGGGTAAGGGTATTACTATCGCGGTTTTTAATTCGTTTGGAAAATGTCCCTCATTAAATGAATCATTTATAATATACTTAGACCTTAACCTAACTTAGAGCCTCACAACAGTTTTCGGGAAACTCCTTTATAATTTTAATGGATAAGCCATCAATACCGCAGGAGTTGTTGTTTTTAAGTTCTTTTATTGTTTTTGTATCAAGGGACTCTAGTCTTAACTAGAAATCGGCATTGTAATAGTCTGATGGTGTTATTTATTTAACCGTCCCTATTTCATTTTCTTAATCTGAAATAAATCTTCAAAGATCTTTGATAACTCTCTACACTATTTTATTTTTTTTTAATATAACCCAATGGTTTTCGAAATTTTTGCGGTTGAGCAAACCACTCGGTGGGATCTATCTATTACATCTATGAATACGACAAATTTGTTTATCGGACTTTTCATAAAAAAGAAGGTAATAAATACCTTTCTATAAACAATTAGGTACCTTCATTTAATTAGTAATTACAGTGAATATCGGTTATAACGATATCGGATATTACTACATATCGGTTATAGCGACGACATATTCAGGTCCCGACCGAGTTCTGCTAAATGCATTGAAGACGTGTAACCTATAACGACGTACTTATATAGCAACCAATAATTTAACGTAAACTGGTCCAAGTAATCGTTTATAACGACGTTTGATATCGCATGTAACGACGAACTGTAGTCATTGTGTGCCGAAGTTCGGGGAATCCCTTTTATTGTAGGAGGTAAATCCCCGGTTAATGCGAATCGGCATTTGGTCTATCTGCCGTCCTTAAGCTAGAATGCCGTTAACTACCTATAAAATTTTCCTAGTTTTGATCACAAAACCCGAAAAATAATAAACAATCGATGTTCCTTGTTAATTGTAAGTTATTTCTTTCTTGAAAACCACAAAAGCTAAAGAAGATGTGTGATTAAGACGGCACCAAAAAATCAAAATTGTCCAAATGTTGGTTAACGGCATTAGCTTATGCACGGCAGAATTATAAACGTCTGTTACCTTTATTGTATTAAAGCTATTGATGTGGTGTGCTTTTCTGTTTACATAATCTAAGCTGCTGAATCTAACAGCTTTTACAGTTGAGGAGATGAGAGCTCATAATTTTGTATACAAATGTATACATGCATAATACATATGTACATACTTACATAACATATGTAAATATACGCAGTTACATATATGTATGTTTATCTGAAAATATTCCATGTTTTTAACTTTTTTGTGAAAAAGATAGTTTTTAATGAAAAGAAGAGATTTTTTCGTAATAAATATATATAATCCAGTTTTTTACCTTTTTTCTCTGTAACGACGCTCGGTCATAACGACATAAATTAAGCGACCGTTCAATGTCGTTATAACCGATATTCACTGTACTCCCAAAATTCTAATTAAAAAACAAAAAACATTTTTTGCGTCCACCAATACCTCATCTCTTCGTTGATTTAAATAATGGACAGAAAGCAACCAAAATGATGGACCGCATTTTATTTCTTTGATAGAAGGAAATATAAGGAAAGTCATTATTGAATACCCAGACAGCACAAGTACGTACTATGCACGTACATAGTACGTAACTTTGCGATGTAGTGTACGTACATATAGTACGTACATTTTTGGCCTACGTCCACATATGTACGTCGTAGGGCCGTAACTTTAGCCATTATTTTCCTTTGATTTGTACGTGCTATGGACGTACTGAAGTACGTACTATGGACGTGCTGAAGTACGTACATTCGACGTAATTTGGACAAATGTACGTACTAAGTACGTAAAAAATTCATACTAGGTACGTATATGGTATGTCCAATTAAACCTAAAATGTACGTACTTTAGACGTATATTTTACGTATATAGTACCTAAAATGTACGTACCCTAGACGTACATGGTACGTACAAAGGGCATCAAATTAAAACAAAACAAAGTGTAGGATTAAGACTATCATTTAAAATATTCCAGCTACCTGAACATTGCTACTTTAGAGTGGATCTTCCAGTTTTACCCTCGAGACTCAAAGTCTCCACAGGTTTGATTAAGTTTGTCTTGGTTGATTTAATATTTAAGAAATATATCTCTAACAATGCCGTTGAATTGTTAACAAGATGGCGTACACATCTATTACCAAATTCCGTTGTTAAATTTTCGGAAGCGCATGTCTAACATTAATGTAAAATGTACGTAGCTGGTGTACGTACTATGTACGTACCTTATTGGTCTCGAGGAGGACCGACGTAAAATGTACGTAGCTAATGGACGTACTATGTACGTACATAGTACGTACTTTATTGTTCCCGGGACGTACCGACGTAAAATGGACATAAAATGTACGTCCCTGGGACGAAGTGTGCTGTCTGGGTAACCTTATACCTATTCTATCAACTATATGTATTTAATAATAGTTTATTAAACTTATTTAATATTGATTTTTTCGTACCTATAAGTAATATTATTGTTTAAAACTACATACAGCGATGGGGGTGAAGGCCTTATACGGATAAAAACCTATAATTGCCTTATATTGCCACCGAGTCTAAAAATTTGTTAATAGTTGTTTAAAAAAATGTAATGGAAAGGTATTATTAATTTAATAAAAAATATATATGTGCTAAAATTGATTAATTAATTAGGGCACATTGTTAAATTGTGTAACGCAAAATGTTAGGATTTTTGGCCCCCGCCCCCCCTACTTAACGAATTTTCAAGAAAAAATAAATTAAAGAACCGAACCCCCCTTGATCGTTACGTAATTTAAGAATAGGCCTCTTAACCAGTGGCGGCTACTACAGGGAGGGCAACGGGGCAGTGCCCTCCCAAAACTAGACAACAAACAGTATTTTTAACTGATTTATTTAAAAAAAGTTAAATCTTCCCTTACGACACGATTGTCTAGTTCTTTTTATTATCTGTGGTTAACAACAAGCGATTAATTGGGTGAACTTTTTTAGCGTAAATAGTTACAAGCCGGCAGCGCCGCGCGGGGCAATGTTTCAATTTCACCCGCTTTTCAGCGGTGTATGGGTGGCTGTTCCCGCGCGGGGGCGGGAGGAATATTTGTTTTAGTTGACGTCGGCCATATTCATCGTGTGGAAACGTTCGTTGTCCTTTCTAGTGTTGCCGGTTCTATCCTTAGTGAAGACGTATGAATTTGTTTTAATTTGGGGTTTGTCTGTAGCAAAAGCCTTGCCGGTCGCGTGTCGTTGTTTGTTTTCGTTATTGTTTCGTTATAAAATGGAAATAAATACCGTCGATTATATAATTAACTGTGCAAATTTAAATACGTTGACATATGAACTTCGATTACAAATAAAATTTTAGTGTAAGTAATGCCGAGGGGTGTTCCATAAAAACTTATAATAGAAAATTTTATAAAAAAATTATATGATGCTGAAAACTGGTTGTGCGGTTGTGAAAAAAGAAATGCTTTTTTTTGCTTTATTTGTCTTGTTATGAACAATCCACGAAGTGATCCTGCGTGCAAAGGGAATGTGTGATATCAAGCACTTTGATGAAAAGTTAAAAAGACACAAAGTAAGTGGTATTCATTTAAATAACCACATCTGAGGGCACGGCAGTGCCTCGCCAAGTTCGCGCGCCGTAACCATCTTTTCTTGAAACATTTTAGCCGATATTTGACCTACCTAAAACTCTACTTTGCAATGAGCTACGAATCTCAAACTTTACACAGTCGTAGATCTCCATGGAGTTAACAACCCCTCCAATTTTCATGGAATTCCATAAAGTAGGTACGAAATTTCAAAAAACGTCGAAATTGTCACTCACTGACTCACTCACTCATGTATAGATCATCAATATTCTACTGTACTTCCAGACATGCTACAAAGCTGAAATTTGGCAGACTGATAGAAATTATGACCAAACTCCTGGAAAAAATCAAAAAACCCCAAAATTTTAATTTACTCCCCCCCCCCCTATACATTTAAAGTTATGTAAAAGTAGCATCGACCACTTCCAGAAATGTTAGAGAGTTAAGCTTTGGCAGACTGATAGGAACTATGATAAAACTATAGGAAAAAATCAAAAAACCCCAAAAATTTTAATTTACTTTCCTTCCCTATAAATGTAAAGTTAAGTAAAAGTAACATTGCCCACTTTCAGACATGCTAGAGAGCTGAGCTTTGGAAGACCGATAGTAACTATGATAAAGTTATAGAAAAAAATTAAAACCCCAAAATTCTAATTTACTTCCTTCCCCTATAAATGTAAAGTTATGTAAAAGTAACACTGCCCACTTCCAGAAACGCTAGAGAGCTGAACTTTTTAAGACTGAAAGACAATATGATAAAACTATATGAAAAAATTTAAAAACACCAACATTTTAATTTACTTCCCTCCCCTATAAATGTAAATTTATATAAATCTAACATTGCCCACTTCCAGAAACGCTAGAGAGCTGAGCATTGGAATGCTGATAGAAATTATCATAAAACCAGGGGAAAAAATTTTAAAAAGTCCAATATTTTTATTTACTCTTCTCCCCGATAAATGTAAAGTTATGTAAAAGTAACATTACCCACTTCCAGAAACGCTAGAGAGCTGAGCATTGGAAGACTGATAGGAACTATGATAAAACTATAGGACAAAATTTAAAAACACGACAATTTTAATTTATTATCCTCCCCTATACATGTAAAGTTATGTAAAAGTAACATTGTGCACCTTCAGAAACGCTAGAGAGCTGAGCTTTGGAAGGCTGATAGGAACTACGATTAAAAAAAAATTAAAAACCTCAAAAATGTAAGGCATTGCAAAAGTTTTGAACAATATTCTGCATATTTTACTACTTTAAAAATTAAGTAATATCCAATTCCTTTAAAAAAGAAGTGAAATCATAACAAAAACATTTCTTGTAAAAAAAAGCCAAGTACCCGAAAATGGCATTCCGTAAAAAGAATTGAGATAAAAGTAAAGCCAAGTTCTCCAATACAAATTTCAAAATGAAAGGTTCTTACTAGTTTGGAAATATTTTTCTAAACTTGGCTATTACGTCTGTAAATGATTCTTAGGCACAGTGCTAAATTGAACATCCTAAAGAAGTTTGGCTGTAATAGCAAAGTTTAAAAAAACATTTCCAAACTAGTAAGAACCTTTCATTTTGAAATTTGTATTGGAGAACTTGGCTTTAATTTTATCTCAATTCTTTTTACGGAATGCCATTTTCGCGTACTTGGCTTTTTTTTACATGAAATGGTTTGGTTATGATAGAATTTTCTATGCTAGGCAAGACTGATATTAGTTGTCAATTCAATAGTGCCTATAGGCAAAACATTACCGAACATAATGAAAATGTGACAAAAATTAGACATATATTTAGTAGGTTAATAGACTGTTTAAAATTCTGTGGGATTTTTGAGGTTGCTCTACGGGGCCATAAAATAAGAAAGGCGAATGGTCTTTATCTATAGACAAATAAACTAAAAACTACAAGTAGCTGCTTGTTTGGAAAATACTAAAATTAAATTGTTTTGGTAAGTTTTTTTGTCTCATTTTTCATGCAATTTAAATTTCTTCCCCCCTCCAATTTATAAGGTCACCAGCCGCCACTGCCCTTAACCAACTAGAAACAGAGCGGATTTATCCATCTACTGATCTTAAATAGTTAAATTGAATCATTACCCCCTCCACAGAGGGTAATGATCACGTACGTCTTAAATATATCTGTACTGCTAAAGCGCATTAAAACCATTTATGGAAATGACTACTACAATAAGCGTTCCGCCATATTGGATTCAATTGAACCAAAACGTATGGCTTGGATTAAAAACGCTTTTAATAAGATTTTAAAGGGACTGCTTTCAAATGATGTCGACAATTTCTCAATGCCGTGAGTTGACGGTTTTGGAACTTTTGGAAAACATAGGGACCTATTGCAATAAAGCCAAGCACAAATTGTGTCGGGCACTATATTGACAGTTTCACATTATAAGAACAGCTGTCTTCTTTCAAAATAAGGCCATTGTGTATTATAAGAGCCGGAATTAATAGTGACGCCACAATTAATGGAAAATAAACGACTGGATTTCTAAATTCGACTTTGGTATGTCAATTTTGAAAAATCAACTGTCAGTTTTTAATGCGAAACTGTCAATATATTGCCCGGCACAATTTGTGCCTGGCTTTATTGCAATAGGTCCCTATTAGAGACTTATTGGAATAAAACTTGACTTTATTCTAGACTCGACTTTATTTTGACACATTTGCACAGAAAACTGACCTCTCAAAATTGACATCAAAGTTAAATTTAATAATACAGTCGCTAACTTCCATTTAATAAATACCGACACTAATAAATCCGGTTTTTAAATACACAAAGGCCGAATTTTGAAGCAGAGCAGCTGCTTTTTATATGCAAATCTGTCACCATAGGGTCGATGTTTAAATAAGGTCAGGTTTTATTCCAGTAAGTCCCTATTATCTTGTGTCTACGCCATATATCTATTAAAATATGGTCTACGCAGCCGCTTGCTTGGCATTTTTTTAAATATATTAAAACGTATTTATCTGTCCTAAGGTAACTGATAAGTGTGAGTGATACTGGGTGTTTTTAAGCATAGAAAAGAGATGGCGTTGAGACCACAGCACCCATTTTCAGTAGCCTTAATTTATCCAAGTCATACGTTTGGGTTCATTTGAAATCCAACATGCCGGCACGCTTGTAGCAGTTATTATTTTTAGAAGCCCTTTCCCCGTACAGATATATTTAAGACGTACGTGGTTCCGGCATATTAGATTCAAATGAACCCCAACGTATGGCTTGGATTAACAAATTAGGCGCTATTAATAAAATTTGAAAGGGACTGCTTTCAAGAATTTATCAATGCGGTGATTTTACGTTGTCAAAATTATTAAGGTTAATTTTTATTTTAGGTATAGAGGCCCTTTCCCAGTACGGATAAATTTAAGTCCGTGAATGTACCCCAAAGTAGGTATCGTGGATTAAAAAAATTAGACGGTTTTAACGTTGTTTGATAGAATCTCCATCAAACAACGGTTTTAATTAAATTTGAGAGGGTCTACATTTAAATGACGTCCATGCGGTGATGTTGTCAAAATTGGGGTTTATTTTAATTATTTAAGAAAATTCTTGTTTGGCCGCAATTAGAAAAACGATAACTGCAGTGGACTGGACTGTATATATTTTATTAAATGAAGCGCGAACAAACATAAATATATTGATACGAAATCACGAAATAATCAAAGGTCCATAGGTTAATTGTTGGTACCACACAACGGAAATCAGAAACAAAGCACTCACCAGTTTGCAGCCAATTTCTCCACGTTCCAGGGGCCCCTGTCTTGATCTAATGATGGCACCACGTAGCTGAAGGGCTGAAGTTTCTAGTTCTATGCTTCAGTACACCAAAATCGAGCACTTTCAAGTGTAGAAATTTGTAATAGTTGGAGAAAGAAATTAACACGCCATTTTCTCGAGGCGGTAGAAAAGGATCTCACTGATTCTTGGTGCGCATGTCAAAATGCGCGAAAATGTACTCTGTCCGTCATCCAATTGTGTGGTTTTAAAAAGTAAAAACAACCGCGAAATTTAGCAGGAGCTAACATAACTGCCCTCCAAAACACACAATTTTAGAATATCAACCGGACAGATATAGAAAAAATGATCGATCGATAAATATAAATGAATGAAAAACAGAAAAGTAGCGTAAGTTTATTTAGAGATAACGAAAACCCGAAAAAGAAAAAACAAACAAACAAAAATTCAAAAAAAATAAAAATAAAGAAAAACCTATTGTAATACCCTGTAATAGGTAGAAAAATGAAAATTAGTTTTAATTCGGCAAGAGGCACAGTTTTACAACTGGCCGCTTGTAAACACCGGTAGCCGTTCGTACCGTCGTTACACGCACCTGACCGTCTCCGCCGGGATGCAATTCGAGAACCCGACCGACTGGCCATTTCAAAGGTGATTGGATGTGATCACTCGTTATGATAACCAAATCATTTAATTTGATATTTGGGGACGAATCAGCCCACTTGTGTCGCTGTTGTAGCGTATGCAAATACTCTACAGAATACCGTTTCCAAAAATCATTATGTAGTTTTTGGATTAGTTGCCATCTCGAGAGCCGATTTAGGGGAACCTCGGACAAATCTGACTCCGGAATTTCTGAATTAAGGGGTTCAAGGGTCAAAAAATGCCCAGGGGTAAGAGGTTGAAGATCGTGTGGGTCTGAAGAGGCAGGAGATAAAGGGCGACTATTAAGTACAGCTTCTATGCGACATGTAAGGGTGGACATTTCCATGATGGACAACTTCTGGTCGCCGACAACTCGAACAAAGTGAGTTTTAAAACTTTTGACGCCAGCTTCTGCCAGGCCATTGAAATGTGGACTGAGAGGGGGTCCCAGATGCCAACGAATAGAAAGTCTGGTGGACGCACTTCTTGCGTAATCAAGTAATTGGTTACGAAACCCTATAAAATTACTGCCCTGATCTAACCAGCATTGCGTCACGCTTCCACGTCTGGAAATGAATCGATGGAATGCACCTACAAACCCTTCTGTGGACAGTTCCATGGTTAATTCCAAATGCACGCAATGTGTGGCCGTACAGACAAACACACAGACATACGATTTGAAAGCTTTACAACCACGGTAACGATGAGGAATCACAAAGAAAGGTCCACAAAAGTCGATAGCTACACTCGAAAAAGGTTTAAGTTGATTGATTCGATGAGCGGGAAGTGAACTCATTATGGGCGGTCTATAGGGTTTAGGGTTGATTCTAAAACATTGCAAGCACTTGGATATGGTTCTTTGAATTGCCCGTCTGGCAGATAATATCCAAAATTGCTGTAAAAGCAGATTATGTAATGTTTTAAGCCCAGGATGAAGGTATTGTCGATGAGTGGACTCGATAAGAAGAGTAGTTAAACGATGGTTACTCGAAAGTAAGACGGGGTGTTTTGCAGAATAAGACAAAAGGTCAGATTTTTGTAATCTGCCACCGACCCTAATGATATTATTTTCATCAAGAAAAGGTGAAAGTTTTCGAAAAGGTTTCGGTATTGGTTTATCCTTAGATAACGCGGAAAAAAGCTCAGAAAAGCAAGAAACTTGAACGCGTTTGATAAGAAGGTATAACGCACTTTGCATGGTGGTAGGAAAAACAATATTTTCAAAAATAATTTTTTGGTCCGGTGGATTAGTGGGTTTTTGATAGGTATGGTTTTGAAAATGGTTAACTATTCGAAGGACATAACAAATGATACGTTGAATTTTTGATATAGATGAATATTTGATAAGATAATTATCGCATTGCAACAGACCTTTGGTTTTTCCTCCATATTAATATCTCCGAAATCAATCGGCATTTTTGATTTATGAAAATCGGGCCATTCGTTTTCAGGAGACCACAAAAACGACGGTGCGTTCCACCACATGTCATGTGAAATGAGCTGTGAAGGCGTGGCCCCTCGTGACGCAATATCGGCTGCATTTAAAGCAGAAGGAATGTAGCGCCATGAGTTTGAGGGAATGATTTCTTGGATTCTACTGACTCGATTTCCAACAAAGGTTTGCCAGCGATTAGGAGGGGATGAAAGCCAGTGCAATACGACTTGCGAATCGCAGAAAGTAACGATATTTGTAAAAGTTAATTTTCCTTCATAGCTAGATAAAACGAAGTCAATTAATTCGCTTAAAAGAAATGCGCCTAGGAGTTCTAGCCTAGCCAAAGTTTGTGACTTTATAGGCGCGACCCTAGATTTTGCAGATATGAGAGAAACAGATATATTGTTTTCCTCTTCTACACGAAAATATACGACGCCTGCGTAGCCTCGAATTGAAGCGTCACAGAAGCCGATTATTTGACAGGTATTGGTTTTTGACAGTTTGATTTGTCGGGGTACTTGAAAATTGGAAAGAAGCGGGAATTCAGAACGAAGTTTGTTCCAAGAGTCGATGATAGAAGAATCTGGTTCTTCGTCCCAGCCTATTTTCGATATCCACAACTGTTGCAAAATAAATTTTGCTTGTAGCAACAAGGGACAAAGAAAACCTAAGGGATCGAAGATTGTTCCTATGATAGATAAAATAGAACGTTTAGTTAGGGGTTTGTCCTTCATTCGGCATTGATAAGAAAAAATTTCGTTTTTTGGATGCCATTGAAGGCCTAAAACTTTGATAAAGTGTGGTTCATCCTTGTCAAAAGAGAGAGGCATTTGACGATCGGATTCTGGCAATGTTGCCAATAACTCAGGACAATTGCTTGCCCATTTTTCAAGTTCAAATCCTCCCGACTTCAACAAATCATTGAGTTCCGTTTGAAGGGAAAGAGCTTCAGAAAGCGAAGGGCTAGTTCCCAAGATATCGTCGATGTAAATTGACGTTTTTAGAACAGTACTAGCCATAGGAAAACGTTCCTTTTCTCTCTCTGCCAGCTCATTTAATGTACGCATGGCTAGAAAAGGTGAGCATGTCATGCCAAAAGTGACAGTAGAAAGTTCCCACACTGAAAGTGGGTCCTGTGGAGAAAACCTCCACAATATCCTTTGATAAGGACGGTGATAAGGATTGATAAGGACTTGACGGAACATCTGTTTGATATCAGCAATGTAGGCAATAGGATTAAGACGAAACGTAAGGAGTAAAGAAGCAATATCCTTTTGAAGTTTCGGTCCAGATAACAACGTGTCATTGAGACTAATATTCTTTGGGGTGACTGCCGAACAATCCCAGACTACCCTTAATTTTGTACTTAGCTTTCCGGCTTTAGTACGCAATGATGTGCCAAAAAACATGATACGTCGACTTTTGGTTGACTAGGTAAAACTAGACTCATGTGATTAAAATCGATATAGTCTTGCATGAAACTAGAATAGGCAGTGTACAGATCAGGATTTTTGAGTAATCTATTTTCTAGAAGTAAAAATCTACGATAAGCTTGCGGATAAGTATTTCCTAGGTCAGGGTTTATTTTATCTTTAAACGGAAGATCTACCATGAATCTACCGCTCGGTTGTCGTACGACACTCGCAGTAAAAATTGATTCCGCTTGTTTTTCTTCCTTTGATAAGATTTGTTTTTTAGGCAAATGTTCGATTTCCCAAAACCTAGGGAGAATGACCTCTAAAGGAGGTGAATGACTCGTTAAAAAACAACTGGTTCGTTCCGTAAGACTACCTACTTCGTCAACTTTTCCCATGACGACCCAGCCAAAGATGGTTTCAAGAGCTGAAGGTTGCCCTATTTGTCCAAGAACCCTGCCCTCGTGCGAATAGCTCGCAACCAATAACTAGGTCCACAGGTCTAGATTTGAAATAAGATGGGTCGGCAAGTTTAAGGTTTTCCAAGTGTTTCCACTGATTATCGTTCAAAGAGAATGTAGGCATATTGGAACATAGTTGTGGAACAACAATTGCTTCGAAATTAAGTAAAGGAGTGACCTGTCCTTGTGGCTTAATGTGACATTGAACGAGCCCTTTGGAAGTAAGAGAAGACATTTGATTTAATCCGAATATTTCAGTGGTGTAACTTCGCCTAGGAAGATTAAGACGCTGAATACACTTTTCACTGATGAATTCTGTCTGTGATCCAGAATCAAGCAGTGCCCTTACAGGTTGAAAATTTCCGCAACCGTCCATAACATCTATTATGGCGGTGCATAAAAGAAAGGTCCTGAGGTATTTAATGACACATGAAGATTATTGACAGGTGGTGTGTGAATGACAGGACTAGTATCTTGGCTTCCAGCCTCTTTATTAATTTCTAAGATATGAGTTAAAGTGTGGTGCCTTTTACTATTGCAAGTCCTGCATGAATATTTTGACTTGCACGTGTCTACCCCATGCGAGGTCAAGAAATGTTTGACATTTCGAAAGCACGTGACCTTGATTACACCGGAAACCTATATAGGTAGGCTTTTGCCCAAAACTGATTTGGCATAGAATTTGATTTTTGATAGCCCACCTATCAAAAATCTTATTGGGTGCTGTTGATTGAGGAAGTGATTCCAAAACTTTACATCTTTTTTCTAGAAATTGAAAAAGTGACGAAAAGTGGGAATTTCGGTATTAGTATTGGCGTGACTCATTTCGAAATTTGAACTCGTCGGAATATCCAATTTTTCTAACAAAATGAAAAAAATAATAAAGTCCCAACTGTCAACGTCAAAGCTAAGTGATTTTAAAATTTCTAGGGATTCTGAAAAGGTGTCAATTAAATTACGCAATTCTTTAGCTGACTCGTTTTTTAATGTAGAGTTCATAATTGTGCTCAAAGCATCATTTGCGAGGTCTCGCTTGTTTTGATATCTATTGACTAATTTGTCGTAAGCAATTTTATAATTTTGATCAGATAAGCTAATCCCTGATATCAATTTTAAAGGATCATCCTCGAGATATGAAAATAAATATTGAAGTTTTCGGACGTTACTTAGACTTTGATTTTGATCTATAATGTTATTAAAAAGATCGAAAAAGCTTGGCCATAATTTTTTATTACCTCGAAATATGGGAATACCTAACTCTTTGAGTTTTGGAGTTTCAGATTCGTTTTCACGAACATATGATCGCGCAAAGAATGGAGTCTCAACCGGAAATATTTCAGAGTAAACCCCCTTACACGCATAAAAATATTTACGAGCTTCTGAAAGGATCGCATCTTGCGTTTTAAACTCCTCTTCGTCCGAGTCGTCCATCATCATAATGACATCATTATGTGCCAACATGCATTTATCGAAGGTTTCATCCAAATCGGAATACCTCACTTGAAACTCGTTTCTCGCTTTTGCGTCCGTTGCCGCGGTTTGTGAAAACACATAACACTCGGTGATCGCAGATAAAAAACCCTTGCGTTTTTGCACGGCTTTTTTGATAGACATGATTTTACCTTTGAAATGACGAAATTGTCGGTAAATATACAATTAACGCTAAATTAATGCTTCTGAAATAGAAAAAATGACGAATTGTCGAAAATATGCACTAATTTATCGCAATTGATGAAAATTGTTTTAATATCTAAATGGTATGGAACAAATCTTTTTTTTTTTTTTTTTTTTTATTTGTCAAACACACTGTGTTTTTTTTTTATTACAATCTAGTCAGTAAGACTAATTAGCAATTTTGTTTTAACTTAATTTACTAGAAAAGTCAGATTTAAACTTAGGGTTCACTCAACAGTTCTCCCCGCTTTGTTTAGTCTGTAACTCACAATTGTGTTGTGTTTATAGCATTATTTTGTTTTATGTGTAATTCACTTAGTTTACTAGCTCAAACGGCTTCACTCTTTTTAGTCGTCGAACTAGCATAGTATTGTCTAGAAGCTGAATTGCTTCCACATTCACATGCCGATGGAGTCTATCTTCATGGCTTTTTGCGTACTTTTTTATAGTCTCTGCTACAGTTTCGATTTTTAGATCTCGATGAAGGTCACTATTTCGAACGTACCAAGGTGCATTCACAATGTTTCTTAATACTTTATTTTGAAATCTCTGTACAACTAGAATGTTACTCTCTTTAGCACAACCCCATAGTTGAATACCATATGTCCATACTGGTTTCAGTATTTGTCTATAAAGCAGTTACTTATTATGAATTGTTAAATTGGACTTCCTTCCAATTAGCCAGTTCATTTTTCTATACCTTATCTCAAGTTCTTCTTTTTTTTCTTAACATGTGCTTTCCAGCGCAATTTGGTATCAAGTGTCATACCTAGATATTTTGCCTGATTCGAATATGGTACTGGAATGTTGTTAATTCTTATTTGTATGTGATTTATATTTTTGTTTGTAAAATCAACATGAATTGATTTGGTTTCATTTAATTTTATTCGCCACTTTGTGGTCCAACTGTGAATTTGGGTGACTGCATCCTGAAGTTTCTCTATGCATTTTTCAATAGATTTTTCTACCGTCAATAAACCAGTATCATCGGCAAATGTTGCTAAGTGACAATTTTCTGGCTTTGGGATATCACAAGTGAATAATAAGTATAGATAAGGGCCTAGTACGCTACCCTGGGGCACGCCTGCTTGAATTTCTCTTAAATTTGAGTATGAGTCTTCCTGTTTTACTCTAAAATGTCTATCAGATATGTATGATTCCAAAATATCCGAATACTGTTTTGGCAGAAACCTTTTTAGTTTAAAATTAAGGCCTTCATGCCACACTTTGTCAAATGCTTGTGCTACATCTAGAAAAACTGCAGAACAAACTTTTCCCTCTTCTAGTGCTTTTTCTATTATATTAGTAATTCTGTGTACTTGATCTATCGTGGAATGCTTGTCTCGAAAACCAAATTGATGAGATGGAATAATTTCTTGTCTTTCTATGATGGGTTTTATTCTTTTAAGCAATAATTTTTCATAGAGCTTGGATATAATTGGCAGCAAAGATATTGGCCTGTAAGATGACACGTCATGGAGTGGTTTTCCCGGTTTTGGAATCATGATAACTTCTGCAACTTTCCACAGTTTAGGTACGTACCTAAGCCTAAAAGACGCATTAATTAGGTTGCATAGTTTTACGATAGCTTTTCTGGGGAGTTGTTTTATGACTACCCCGTTAATAAGATCATACCCTGGGGCTTTTTTCGAATTAATATTTTTGATTTCTGTTAATATTTCTTTTGGTGATGTAAGCTTAATATGGTCCTCGATTTGATGGGGTTCATTTAAATGAAAGTGTTCATCTGGTGCTTCGTGGGGCTGAAATGTTTTTTCTAAATGACTTGCAAAAATATCTGCTTTTTCTTCGTTACTCCTTGCCCACTGGTTGTTAGATTTTCGTATGGGTGGAATTTGGATAATTGGTCTTTTAAAATCTTTGGTTGCTTTCCAAAGGGAATAGTCGGTATTTTTATCATCTGTAAGCTCATTAAGAAAATGGTTAATAGATTCATTTTTTATTACTAGAATTTCTCGCCTAATGCGCTGCGTCATGTTGTTGAGATTTGTTTTGTCCCGAGGATCACGGCTTTGTTGCCACTTTCTTCTTAGTTTCCTTTTTTCCAATATAAGGTCTCTAATTTCCTTTGGATAGTTTTTTCCCTTAAAAATTCTCTTTGGTTTTGGACTGTTTTCCCAAGCTGCTTGTTGAATATTTGTAACAAAATAATCAACTTCTTTATCGATTTGTTCTGGCGTTTGCAATGGTACTGATAGGTTTATTTTTTCTGACAGACTTTGTTTAAAACTAATCCAGTCAGTCAGTTTATTAACTAGTGAGATATTTGCTTCTTTCTTTATTATGTTTTTACTAAGAGTTAGAATAATAGGTAAATGATCTGAGTGTAAATCAAAACTTTCTTCTATATCTACAAAACTTAAAGATATATTTTTTACTATAAAAAAATCAATTAGATCTGGAATTTTTCTTGGATCTGTTGGATAGTATGTGGGCTTACCAGTTGATATCGGCTCACATTGATATTCACTAATAGCTTGCAAAAGTTCTTTTCCTTTAGAGTTCGTCAGTCTAGATCCCCAGTAGGTATTTTTTGCATTAAAGTCACCTCCAATTATAAAACGGTTTCCTAATTTTCTGAGAAAATTAAGATATTGATTTTTCTTTAGTAAGTGCCTTGGTGGTATATAGACAGCACTTATGACTAATGTATATGTTTTGGTTTTTACACTTACTAATGTAGCTTGAATCTCTATGGTTTTATATCCCATCTCCTCATAGTGTGATATATTTTCTTTAATTATTACAGCACTTCCCCCATGTGCAGTATTGCTAGGGTGAGTTGTATGATACACTTTATAACCTTTAAATTTAATGTGAGACTGGTTAGTGAAATGCGTTTCTGACACAAGACAGACGTCAATTTTTTCTATGTCTAGAATAACTTGCAAGTCTTGCTGATGTTGCAAGAGACCATTGGCATTCCAAGCTAGGATTCTAAGATTACTGACCATTTTGAGGCATATTGGTAGCTCCGTTATTGCTACTTTCTAGTTTAGTTAATCGCTCATCAAGTTTGTTCAATTTCTCCAAAATTAATTGTAATGTTTGTTCCATAGTATTTTGACTACTGATATTAATATCAGGTATAGTAGCTGTTGCTGCTACTTGGCTGTATGTCCTTGTCACAGAGTTTTGTGTGACTGTGTTTCTTGTCTGTTGGTTTTGTCTATTTGTACTCACGTTTGGTATGAGATTCGGTTTCTTAGGTTTATTTTTCAATTTTTGTATTTCCTTAGCAACAAGGCATCCTCTGTAGTTAGCAGGATGCTTGCCTCCACAGTGGATGCATTTTGGCTCAGATTCTTTTGGTTTGGGGCATTCTACAGTAAGATGTTTCCCCGTGCATTTTACGCAACGTGGTTCTTTAGCGCAATATTTTTGCGTGTGTCCATAAGATTGGCATCTTTTGCATTGAGGGACTAACTTTGAGGTTTTTAGTGCTTTTATTTCCACTTCAATCCCAAGGATACTGGAAATTTCAAAAATTTTGTTGATATCTTCATCGTGGCTGAATGTGAGCATAAACATGTTAAGAGGTTGTCTTGTTCTCCATTTAAGTTTGTTGCTGGCCTCCAGTGCCTTAAAACCTTTTTTTTGTAGATCAGCTACAATTTTTTGTGGGTCACATGAGAAGTGTAGCCTATTCGCTATTACTCTAATTGGCCTTATTTGTTTGTTTTCGTATGAGTGCCATTGATGCTTTATTTCATTAAGCATTTTAGTAACCAGCCGATAGCTGTCTGCGTCTTTTACATTTATTTTAATATTTTCGTTATTTAAAACTTTTATTTTAACTCCTTGTATGATATTTAACTTTTCATAAATATCATTAAAATTATTTACGCCATTTACCATAATCGGTGGAGGTAATGGAGCTTTTTTAACCTTAGTTGGGGGTTCTTCATTTTGTGTTTTATTGGAGGGCTCTCCAGTGCCCGAGCTTTGTTGTGGTGGTGAGAGTGAAGTATCCATTCGACGTTTTTTCCAACCTTTTCCTTTTTGTCTGATCCACTCAGTTTCTCTTGCCAGATCGTCCTCATCAGTAATGTAGTCCATGTCAGACTCTTCTTTTTTAGTGACTTTTGTCTCTAAATCTGCAAATTTTCTTTGCATACTTTCCAGTTGACTTCGGAGATAATCCACTTGTACACTAAGTGAATTTTTTTCGTTTTGGGATTTTTTTCCATTCGCTATATAAAACTTCTTCATTTTGTGTTCTAGCATGGCTATCCTGAAATAATTCGGCATTATCCATTTTTTCTTGATTTTGTTTGGGCTTTTCGCTAATTTTTAAAACAAGTTTCACAGGTGATGGTACACTTTTTTTGCTTTTAAACATGATATATTATTTATAATACACATTGTATATAGATTCACAACACAGGTATCTCGCGCGCGATGTTTTTTGTAAACAAAACAAACTCCGACTTTGACCTCGTTAGCACTATCATGCAGGTACGATGCAATATAACCGTACTGAACTGCGATCGAACGAATACTGAGGAACAAATCTAATCACAGAAATTGTGTTTGTTTGTTTTGATTGCTTCTCGATTTTTGTTTACTGAAATGACCACGCGGTAAACCCTGCGTTACCATAGCAGCGGACCGAAAACAGGTGAACTGCGCCGAAACCGAAGGTCGAACGAAAATCTCTCTCGGTTCAATACGATTGGCAAAATTAAAGGCCGAGTGATCTCGGCGAAAATGTGAAGAAAATGGCCGACTTATTAATACCGTCGTATGGAGTAAATTTAAAAATTCGGGTCGAAGGAACACTTTATGTTTGCCCGCAATTAGAAAAACGATATCTGCAGTGGACTGTATATATTTTATTAAATGAAGCGCGAACAAACATAAATATATTGATACGAAATCACGAAATAATCAAAGGTCCATAGGTTAATTGTTGGTACCACACAACGGAAATCAGAAACAAAGCACTCACCAGTTTGCAGCCAATTTCTCCACGTTCCAGGGGCCCCTGTCTTGATCTAATGATGGCACCACGTAGCTGAAGGGCTGAAGTTTCTAGTTCTATGCTTCAGTACACCAAAATCGAGCACTTTCAAGTGTAGAAATTTGTAATAGTTGGAGAAAGAAATTAACACGCCATTTTCTCGAGGCGGTAGAAAAGGATCTTACTGATTCTTGGTGCGCATGTCAAAATGCGCGAAAATGTACTCTGTCCGTCATTCAATTGTGTGGTTTTAAAAAGTAAAAACAACCGCGAAATTTAGCTAGCTAACAATTCTATTGGAACTTTTGGAAAAGAAAGCCATTATCTTGGGTTGACTTTGCCTCTTACTTGGCATTTTTTTAAAACAAAAAGGTATTTATCCAAAGGTAAAGTGATATATACGGAAGTAATCACAGCCGGTAATGAGAGACTATTACTTTTCTAAAATGGCAACAGTGCATCGTCGAGACGAGCCCTTAGAAAAAGAAGGGTCCCTTCAATTTCATTGGTTTCCACCAATGCATGCCCACCCCGATTCAAAAAACGCATCATGTGCTGGCCCATGGATTTGCACCGGTTTTAAATGAAGTGTCACCTGATGCGTTTCTTGAATCGGGGTGGACATGCATTAGTGAAAACAGGGTATTAGCTTACAGATTTTGTTTTATTGGTTTACAGTTTTTCTTACATACTTAATTTCATGCAATATTAAATTAATGAGGCACTCAGGGTTCATTTCCTTGCTTTGTTATTTGATAAACATTAGTATTAATAATAGGAATAGTAGAGTTTTTGTTAAATGTAAAAGACTGTATTTAAATAAAATAAATTCGTTTCGTGTGCACGAATCCACCGTGTTTCGTGTGGACGTGGGTCGTTTAATTTACCCCCAATTTGCAGACTCACTTCAGATTGTGAATAGCTCCTCTGAAACTCTGTTTTGTGAACAGCCGCTCCTAGGGATTTTCCTCGTTGGACGGTTGGCGTCGCTGTGTTGAATTATATTTTCTAGGGAGGCAGCTGTTTACTTTGTTGGCAACATTGAAACTTGAGGCCATTTTCTTTCAGCGAAAAAATTCGTTCTTGCAAGAGAAAAGAGTGGTATTTTTGCGTAAATGAGATTCAATTCAAATACGTGTTAAAAACTTACAAAAAGTGACTAAAGACTATATAGAAAAATTATGAGTAATTTTGTTCATGAACTGGGAAACTCTCTAAAGTGAAGTGTGTAAAAATCAGGTAAGATTTTTTTATCAAAATTTCTCTTTTAAAAATAGAACCGCAGCCATTTTTATTTTGTCCTTAAAATAAAAATTTCGTTTTATTTTCTGAAGATTTCTCGGCGATCTTGGAATTATTTAGCTTTTGCTTTAATAATTTGTGTGGTTTTATTGATTTCTAATTTGGCGTTGTCAATATTGGACACCCGAATTTTGCGACTTTGTCCCATCATGAGTAGTAGATTTTTGACTATAGGATCTGAAGAAATATTTGAGTTTTGAGTGTGATTTTACTTGGCTCTAATAAAACTTGCAGGAGACATTCACCCCACTTGGGTTCCCCTGTGGGCATCAGCGTAGCTAGCCTCCTGCTCAGGTCTATGTTTTAATACACATGTAAATTATAGGTTTGTTCATGCTGACCATCGGACTTGGTTATAAAACGGTCTGAAAAATCCTATTTGCGTTCCAGCTGCAAGTTGTTAAGTTGTACTGTTTAATAACCAGTCTATTAATCTACAATGGGACAGGTCTCTCGGTAACGGTTAGGGGTTTATTTTTGCAGACCAAACTGGGTTAAAATTACATTATACACACACATATACTATAACTACTAGTATGAGCTATGGAGATCATGTCTGTCATAAAATTATATTTTGCTCTGATTTAAAAAAAATTTATATAATATTTTTGCAAGTATTTTTGTGTTTCAGATGATTTTAAAAATTTTGTTGTCACACTATCTGTCACAACCAATACCAAAGCACATAACTCAAAAACTACCTGCTTGATTTTAATGAAATTTGGTACCTAGGTTGGGTTTTTGCTCTAAATGGTTCCATTTAAAGATGAATAAAATCCACTGAACATAAGCGGAAAAACGGTGGGGATAGAATTGTGTGAGCTTAGGTGCCCATAAATTGGCAGAGTATTTTTTTATGTTTATAAATTTTGCAATTTAAAGAAGTTATAAAACAAATTTATAAGTTTTTTATTCAATTTTTGGGCTTAAGGTATGACCTGACATTTTACCTTACAGTACAAGAATACATACAATACATTACAATTTACTGATCTCATAACCTGTTACTCTAGTACAGTATGAGCCTCATGACAGTGTCAGAGACCATGTCATGGTAACCACACAAGTGCTGTAATGAACCTTACTGTATGTGTAGGTAATCCACAACAGTGTATCTACAACCCACATTTTTGTTTTTTAATGTATTGTATGAATTCACTTCACATGTTTCATAACATATATCACAAAAAACACTGTTTTTTTGATAATAATGAGTTACAGTATGAGCTTATTACATCACCAGTGATGTAATAGGCTCAATACATCACTAGGGAACCATTTTGAAATTACTTAACGCTCAAGAAGGTGGTGGAGGGGGCTTAGCCTTTTGTTACCCCTATTAAAAAAATGCATCATGTGCATGCAGTGTCACCTGATGCATGTTTTGAATCAGGGTGGGCACACATAGGTATTTAAGAATGTTTGCTAGTGATGTAACTCAAATAGGCCAAGATTTAGATAAACAGGTTGAAAAGAACTTATTGTGAAAACACATTGTAAAGGTGTACAGGGTGATTTTTTATAATTGCAAGATCACTATCTCGGTTATTATTGGGAGTAGAAAGTTCAAACAAAAACTGTTAGGTTTGGTAAATTATGGCCACTTTAGACCCACCATATATATTTATAGGTTATAATATACAGGGGGCGACAATCAGATCAATTTTTTTAAAGGGAACACCCTATATATTTTTGTATTTTTAAGTTCTGCAAAAAATTAGCTTTACAGATATATGTAACACTATGGCTCTATCTTTGTTAGTTTTTGAGATATTGACGATTGAAATTCCGAAAAGTATTTAACATATAGACTGTAAATAACAAACTGAAACAATATTGACTGACAGTTTGATAAATATAAATAATCATCTTTGTCAATTTTTAATGTCATTAGGTATCCACACATCTTAATATTGTTTGTGACTTGTCACAGGAAATACTCCACACCATATTTAAAATTTGCTAATTTTTGGAATTTCAATTGTTAATATCTCGAAAACTAACAAAGATAGAGCCATAGTGTTACATATATCTGTAAAGCTAATTTTTTGTGGAACTTAAAAATACAAAAATATATAGGGTGTTCCCTTTAAAAAAATTGATCTGATTGTCACCCCCTGTATATTATAACCTATAAAATACTCTGCCAATATATGGGCCCCTAAGCTCACACTAGGTACTATAGTTATAGTGTACGTGTGAGCTAATATAACTAAAAACTAAAATATATTTTATTCAACTCCGGACTAAATTACCTTTTGTTTGATACCACACAAGCCATGATTTGACTTAAACTCAAATTTTTGAAATCTACCCTCACCCTTAAAAAAAACAAAAACTAAAATGTATTTTGTTAAACTCCAGACTCAATTGCCTTTCATTTGATATCACACATGCCATATTTTCACTTAAACTCTAATTTTTGAAATATAGATAGATAGATATTTCTTTATTCGATCTTTTGTTTAAAATTTACATTATATATATATATACCCCCACCCTTTTTTTTTAATAAATTAAAATGTATTTTGTTGAACTCCAGACTCAATTACCTTTCGTTTGATGTCACACACACTATATTTTCCCATAAACTCTAATTTTTGAAATCTACCCCCACCCTTTTATTTGGTTTGTGCTCAGTGGATTTTGTTCATTTTTAAATGGGACCATCTCGGCCCAAAACCCAGCCTAGGTACCAAATTTCATTAAAATCGGCCAAGTGGTTTTTAAGTTATGCGCGTTGGTCGTTACAGACAGACAGACGGCGCAACAAAAAGTTTCAAAATCATCTGAAATGCAAAGATATATAAAAAATTTTGAAATCGGAGCAACTTTTTTTTTCTCGAAAAAATTAGGATCACCATAGCTCACACTACTATAGTATAGTATATGTGTGAGCTAAAAATACTAATGGTGGGCCTAAAGTGGCCATAATTTACCAAACTGAATAGTTTTTGCTTGAACTTTCTACTTCCAATAATAACCGAGTTATAGCGATGTTGCAATTATAAAAAATCACCCTGTACATAGGTATAGTTTGTTTTATTTTATTTTGGCAGTTGAGGGATTCTCTGGTAACTTACCTTTTTAGCATAAAAAATTAGGTGATTTTGAGATGAGATCAGTCTTTCTGTTCAATAAGTATTTGAGTTACATATTTCCAGTATCCTCTAACTAATTCTCAGTCAAAACCTATTAATATTTTCAGAGGGCCATGTATTTGCAGGAAGAAGAATGATAAATCAGATTATTATATTAGTCATTACTGTCCTCCCTCTTCTTCTCATTAGTAGAATGCCTAAAGACAATATAAATCCACAAAACAGCCTAAAAGCCATTGCCATTTTTCTATAAATTATTTTACATATTAGCCTTAGAATAAGCAAGACAAAATATAATCTATTTAAAATATATATCTAAACTTCTTTACCAAATGTTGTAAAGATGACGTGCCAAGTGAAATTGCATGCTGAAGATATTGGTCCAACCTATGATTCCAAATTATTTCGCAAGATGTAGTGGTGCCTCGATGCCTGACAAGATGGGGATGGTAATGACAATATAGGGTTAGTGGTAAATGGGAATTATAAAAAAATATGTATTTTTGTGTGTGTAACTCTGTCCATAAAATGATAGCTCCTAAACCGCCCAACCAATTTTCATGAAATTTTTTGGTAAAATAGTATTCGATACGTAACAAGCTGATTAGATTTTAGAAATTCATCAATGCTAATAACAGTTTTTTGACAGTTAAAAAGTTTAAAAAATGCTAACTTTTTAATGGAGCGTCGCATCAATATGCGGTTTTTGGAATATGGTAGCACATATTTTTTTGAAAAATTTATGTTATAACTAAAAACTTTAGGAGCTTTCTTTTCGGATATATTTACAAAAAACTGTTTTTAAGGTTGATATAGCATGGAGTTTACTTGGAGTGTGCTAATGGGTTACGAAGGTGTCAGATCCGTCATGGAACCATTTAATTCTTACCTGTAATTTTCATAAATTTTTAACCACAAAAAAAACTCTACCTTTGTTCATATGCAAAGAGGGTCTGATTTTTGCCACCTGTTTCTAACCATAAACATTGAGTACAGCGCCATCTAGTACAAGAAAAATGCCTTTAAGGAAGAGGGGACGGGAATGATGCATAACCTAGAGGAATGACATTCATTGAAGAATAGTGTTTGACAGTGTGTTTCTTAAGTCATATTAACTAAAGGAAATTAAACTTTAAAGTGTTTTCAACCAATAGGAAAAGTCTTAGTAGACAGATGACAAATAGTGTTTTAGAAACAATGGTTTCACAGCTGGGAAACGGGACGGTAATGATAAAAAAGGTCTGCTCTATTTGGAAAAAAGTATTTGAACATATGTGTTTTTCTATTTTTGCAGCACATGCATCTTTAATTATTAGAACTAGTTTTTATGTAAATATCCAAAAAAATATTTATTTTAATTGCTGGGGAATGAAAAAGGCAGTTTACCAGAGAGTTCCTCAGTTATGTCATGACATATTTCCATTTGTTTAAATGATAAAATGCCAATGATGAACTGCCATTATAAAAAAACTGACTATATATTTATATATATAATATCTTATCTATTGATAGTTTATTTAAAATTTTATATTTAAAATTGAATTACTAATTGGTGAAAATGTTTTTATTGTTCCACTTGAATTCATATATTATTATGTGACCTTCATTTGTTGATAGAAATAAAACATTTATGAGATAAAATGTTGTTTTTTTGTTTAAAAATACACTTTAGATAATATTTACCAAGATGGAACAGAAATTGTCTTATCTAAAAATAAAAATTGAGTTAGTGGCTAACACCCATTTAGGGTAATAAAGTAGAGTAATTTTTTTTGCATCCACAGTTAATTTCATAATTATTAATAGTGATGGAATGATATCACTTTTTTTTGCCAATACGATATATCGGTCGATACCGATATTTACGTACCGATATATCGTATCGGCAAACATAACGCCATGTACTTATACCCGTTTTATAATAATTCCGTTGCGAGGAAACGTTTGCTATTGCGCCATCTATTTATTCACGACCCAAGGAAAAACCGGGGAAGTCCCCTTTTATAATTCCGTTGCCATATAATATCGTTGTTTGATAGTAATCTCCATCAAACATGGATAACATCAAGAAATTAATTATATTTGTGTTGGGATTTGTTTTACTTTTTTAGTAAATATGTTACCTTTAGAATAGAAACTTTTATTTTGTTTAATAAAGTACCTACCTATTTCATTTATGCACTGAAAATGAAACATTCTTTTTTGCCGATATATCGGCAATTAGCTTGCCGATATGATACGATACCGATAATCGGCAACAATTGCCGATATACCAATATCGGTATCGTTCTATCCCTAATTCTTAATACAAGGTTTTTTTCCCTGGCCTGTGCTTGATGTTATCATAAATGTCAAAAATTATGAAGTGAACTTGGAGCTAAAACCTACTTAAAAAAATACTCTGCCAATTTATGGGCCTCAGCTCCCAGGATTCTACCCCCACCTTTTTTGATTTGCTTATGTCTGCTGATTTTATTCATTTTTAAATTGGCTCATCTAGAGCCTAAAAAAGAATACATACATACAGAGTCTCTAGCTACTACTATAGTTATACTACATACAGGGTGTCCCAACTAAAAGGTAACAGAGGGGTTTTTGTGTATTTTTCGTGTGAATTTGGAGAAACGCTTGAACACGTCAATTTTGTTTGTGAGGGGGGCACTTTTTGGCTATCTTGAAATTTTTGTAGCACACACCATCTTCGAGGGGTATACTTTACCACTATATTTTGAATAGGGAAAGTGGGTCTGTGTGAAAAAAAAGTTGTGCTATTCCAAGCCCAATCAAATCATGTATTTAAATTAAAATATCAACGGAGGTTTTCAAATTATAGAGCCAAAACTAAACTTTGTTTTTTGAAAAAATGGAATATCTCATGTAATAATTTTTTATAAACACCCTATATAATCATTCATTTTAAGAAAATATGAATAATTTTCTTTTGTTACAGTGCTTCTTTATTCTTGGTTCCTGTGGAGGAATCTACAAGGTAGTCTACATATTGTAGAGGATTTTGGGTTTTATAAACCCAGTTTTTACAAGTTTGAATACACCAAACTATACAGTTGAGCCAGATATCATGATTACTGACAGGATAAACACTCATGTGCTGAATATGAACATAAACAGTAAATTGTAAGTTTTTTATCAAGGTTTTTTTTTATTTAAATATTTGATTTATCAAAAAATTTAATTTAACTCAACATTTTTTATTCTACAGTTTCAGACCTTATAAAATTATCAATAAAATAAAACATACACTACTGTTTTATTTTCTATATATATATACAGGGTGTCTTAATTGCCATGGGTCACTATTGCTATCTCGGTAACTATAAGAACTACAAGGTTGTTCAAATTAGATAAAATGAGCAGTTTTTGGGGTATATTAAAAATCTAGTTTCACATTTAAAAAAAAACTATTACATGCTGAGCTACGGGGGTTTTTCGAAAAATTGCTCAAATCTATTTTATTAAATATCTCAAAAAGTATAGTTTTTACAAAAAAATCGTAAAGGAATTTTTGTTTGCATTTTTGACGTTCTTCAATTTGGTATTTTCTAAATAAAATTACTACAACTAGTTTTCGAGATATTACTATTAACTTACTTTTTTAGATATGGACCTGTATTTTTTATTCTATTTTTTAAAAGAACTTTTTTTTATGATTTTAATGATGTATCACATGTCCATATTTATTTGTATTTTAATGCTAAAGAAATGTTATTTAGGTTTTTTGGCACTTCTACCGTTTATACTGTACTTTTTGAGATATTAAATAAAATAGATTTGAGCAATTTTTCGAAAAACCCCCCTAGCTCAGGATTTAATAGTTTTTTTTTTTTAAATGTGAAACTGGATTTTTAATATGTCTCCCAAAAACTGCTCATTTTACTAATGTGAACAACCTTGTAGTTCTTATAGTTACCGAGATAGTAATGGTGACCGATGGCAATTAAAACACCCTGTATATATATATATATATATATATATATATATATATATATATACATATAGAGAAAATAAAACAGTAGTGTATTTTTTTAGCATTAAAATACAAATAAATATGGACATGTGATACACCGTTAAAATCATAAAAAAAAGTTCTTTTAAAAAATTGAATAAAAAATACAGATCTGTGTCTCAAAACAGTAACTTAATGGTAATATCTCGAAAACTAGACTTGGTAAATTTTCTTTAAAAAATACCACCCTTTAGGATTTTTTTGTAAAAACTATACTTTTAGAGATATTTAATAAAATAGATTTGAGCAATTTTTCAAAAAACCCCCGTAGCTTGGGATATAATAGTTTTTTTTTTAATGTGAAACCAGATTTTTAATTTCCCCCAAAAACTAATAATTTTATTTAATTTGAACAACCTTGTAGTTCTTATAGTTAACGAGATACTAATAATGACCCAAGGCAGTTAAGACACATTGTATATGAACATGCTTTTTTATAGAGATATGATAGAATCAAAAGGAATGGATGATTTGGGATGGAAGGCAAAACTTAAACTCCCTCCTAAAGATCGCAGAATTCAGACTAGTGTAAGTAAAATTCTTTCTAGTGTTTATTTTATGTAGATGGGGTTAGAGGCTATTTTTATTTTTCAAAAATTTCTGAAACATGTCCTGAATTTGCAAAACAAATAATGTCATATTTTTTAGAGTTTAGCTTGTTGCATGAAGTTTCAGGCAAATGACTGAATGATTTAAATAGCATCTTTTTGTTGGCATATTTGATTTATTTTGACCTTTCAACTAGCTGACCTTGACTGAATTTAACAGATAAACTTTGTTTGGAATTATTCTTCTCAATTTTGTTTTGTCACATCCACATGAAAACTTAACACCTAATTTTATCCAGAGTTATTATTAAACAGTTCAAAGGGAGCATCTATTTTTGGATTTTAACTCCTAGACACTGCTTTTAACTGCCCTGATTTGAGAATAATAGTATGATAAGTTAGTTGCATGAATTTTTGCTTAACAGGGCATCTAATTTGCTTTTTTGATTAAATTCAGATTTCATACATATTAAAATTTATGTTTTTATTAAGTAAGTAAGAAAAAGGATGTCTGTCAGGGTTCCTGCTGTGGAAAATTTTCTCAAAATCAAATTCCAGGCATGGAATTCAGTTAACATTTCGGGAAAAAAATAATTTTTCTGGAATTTGTGAAAGGTCCTGGAGTATACTGTGTGTCCACGGATAGAGTTCGCGTAAGGTATAAATGACAAAAAATTCTGATTTTCTGGGAATAGCTTCTGCTTGGTCCTATACTGACATGTTACGAAAATGAGACAAATGAATTAATATAGAAGGTGGTTTAGTAGGATGATTTGATAAAAAGTGTTAAGATTAAAATACCTTTGTTTTAAAATATTTTCGAAAATGTTATAAAGAAGAGTTGTTTAGATTCAAAAGTTACGGCAGATTCTCAATTTTCAGAAAAATCAGCCAACTCTGAAGGTCCTTTAATCTTCATACTTTTTATCAAATCATCCTACTAAACCACCCTATATATTAATTGATTTGTCTCATTTTCGTAACATGTTAGTTTAGGACCAAGCAGGAGCGATTCCCAGAAAATCAGAATCAAAATCGATTCTTTTTTGTCATTTATACCTTACCCGAACTCTATCCGTGGACACACTGTAGGTGCAGGTGGATACATATTTTATTTATGTAAAGATTAATCAGGCTGTGAGCCTTGACAATAGACAGGAATGTTTTATTCAACCGGTAATTTTTGGTGAGCAAATCCCCCGTACACGGGAGAGAGGAGATACAAAAAAACTGGACAAAATGTTTTTAATTATAACTTTCGATCCATAGCAATGATTTTAATGTGATATTTTAATTATTTATTTTTTGTTTAAAACTCAGAAAGAATGATTGAGTAGAAACAAAATTTCGGACTTCCATTGTTTTTTTATTTTAAGCACGACGTTTCGGTTAGAAAATATCTCTAACCGTTTTCTCCAGTGTAAACTAACCAATCCAGTCTACAGATTACTACTTACCGGGTGGGCCAAAAAAAACCAGACAATTTTTTTTTCATTATAACTTTTGAACTATACCATCGATTTTAATGGGACAAACTGCACTTGGTAGATAATTAATCAGACTTTTGAATAAATAAATTTTCTTGTCCGCCATTGTAAAATCTAAGATGGCGGACGAAACAAAATTGTACCCTTCAAAGATGCTCGTTTATTCTTGTGTTGCGAATGTTCTAATAATTTTTTTTAAATCACATAAAAAGCAGCATTCTTGCCATGCACAACAAGGTATGAATCAGCAAAATCGGTTTGGTGGTTCTAAAGAAAAATATTTTTGTGTTAACCATTGTTTTGAATATTATATGATTGCCTAACCAATTATGTCTGCATTTATTTCCTTATAAGTTCATTGCTACCGAACCGATTTTGATGGAATAAAAAATATCCTGGTGAGAATTGATTGCTTTTTAAAGATCATGATCAAAATTTATTAACATCTTAAAGTTTAAGATGGTGGACAGAATCATAATTGATTCTTCAAAATGGCCTGTTTAGTCTTATTTTTTGAAAATGTTTTAGCTTTTTTTAATTTACACAAAAGCACTACTTTTCCCCCGCACAACAAGGTATAAATTAGTAAAATCGGTTTGGTGGTTCTCCAAAAATCTATTTTTGTTTCAGCCATTGTTTTAAAGATTATACGATTGCATTGCCAATTCTGTCTGAATTCATTTCTTTATAAACTCATACTGAACCGATCTTAGTGAAATAAAAAAAATCATAGTGAGAATTCTTTAAAGTTTATAATCGAAATTTGCCGCTATCTTCGAAGTTAGGATGCCGGAAATAATCATACTTACAGAGGCAATTTTCAAAAAATATTTTAGTTTTTTTTTAACATATAGAAAAGCACTTAATTAATTTTTATCTCTTTATGCGGGAGAAAAGTAATGTTTTTCTATAAAAAAAAACTAAAACATTTTTGGAAAATAAGAATAAGCACGCCATTTTGAAGAATCAAGTATGATTCTGTCCGACTTTTTAAATTCTAAGATGGCGGCTAATTCGATTATAATCTTTAAAGATCATTTTTTTATTTCACTAAAATTGGTTTAGTAATAACGAATTTATAAAGAAATGAATGCAGACAGGATTGGCAATGCAATCGTATAATAGATAGATTTTTTCAGAACCACCACACCGATTTTACTAATTTGTACCTCGTTGTGTGGGGGAAAAGTAGCGCTTTTCTATAAATTAAAAAAAAAACTAAAACATTTGCGGAAACTAAGAAAATGGCGTGTTTACCATTTTGAAGAATCAAGTATGATTCTGTCCGCCATCTTAAATTTTAAGATGACGATAAACTTTGATCATTATCTTTAAAAAGCAATCAATTCTTACCAGGATGTTTTTTATTTCATTAAAATCGGTTCAGTAGTAATGAATTTATAAGGAAATTAATGCAGACATAATTGGCAAGGCAATCGTATAATACGCAAATCAATGGTTGAAAAAAAATTTTAGAACCACTGAACCGATTTTGCTAATTCGTACCTTGTTGTGCGTGGCAAGAATGCAGCTTTTTTGCTAATTTAAAAAAATAATTAAGACATGTTCGCAATATGAGAATAAACGAGCATCTTTGAAGGGTATAATTTAATTTCGTCCGCCATCTTGAATTCAGTCAAAACTGTAATTAATTATCTGCCAAGTGCAGTTTGTCCCATTAAAATCGATTGTATAGTTCAAAAGTTATAATAAAAAAAATTGTCCGGTTTTTTTTTGGCTCACCCGGTATATCTAACGAAACTCACGGGTAATTGTGCCGGAGAATATATGGGGATGTGTCCCAGATGCTAAGGTTTTTTTTTGGCCCACCCGGTATATTACTTGGTGGGAACTCTGGTGTGGTGGCCTGTCCTATTTTTAATCCTAAGACGCTTGTTGTGAAATAAGGAGTGGTTTCCATATGTTTGGAATGTCCGTGCTTGGTTAACTGAAAACTTATTTGTTTTGCATTAAAATAAACAGTGACAATGGAAATCCGAAATTTTGTAATAAATATGATTAACAATTTTGGTTGCTTTATAACTAATACTTTTGATTTGACTGTGGGCTGGAAGATTTGAAGTCCCTTGCTATTCTTCATAATTTGATGCAGGATTTCGGAAGCTTGAAAAGGCATTCGCCTTTACGAAACGTCGCTATACGAAAAATTGGTTGTTTTAAATATTAATTAACAATTAAACATGTCAGGGAGCTAACAAAATATAAAGTTCAGTTTGGTTTTGAATGCCAAATCAAAAAAGTAACCTGAATTTTTTGAAAAATGTTAAAAATACAAAATACGTTTTTATCTTATAGTAGAGTAAATTTGTAAAATAAAGCTGCAAAAAGGGTATATTTTTTCATATTTGGCATAGTAGTACCTAACACCAAAAGCTAAATTTTCATTCGAGGATCCCCGATTTCCCGGCCTCAGAACCCAAGATGGCGGCTGCCAAAGTTAAGAAAAAAAATGATTTCCTTGTTTTAAGAGAAATTAAATTAATTTTTATAAATTTACTTGTGGAGCATACTCAATTTAAAAATGTAAACAAAAAATTACACCTGTCACTGCAAAACAAAATGGCGGCTATATTTAAAAACAATCGTTTTTCTTCGATATTTCCTTTATTTTTTGTGCAATATTTATTTTGAATACCTCAAATTAAAGCCACTGACCAGCTCTTTAAACGTGTTTAAATGAAATGATAAGTTTCCCAGCCGACACAAAGATGGCGCTTAATTTGTCAAAAGTAAAACAGACCTTTACAACCTGTACACCAAATTAAATTTTGACAAAAAATTTGAATTTTATCAGTAGTAAGCCAGATTTTGTAAAAATTTACAATTTGCTATTTAATATTTTAAGATGGCGGCCGCAGTTTAGAATAAAAAGATATTTTTTTGTTCTGGTTTGACACAACTAGTATTGCCGTGTAAGATATTGATTTATACTAAATGGGGGTCGCCGATTTTAAATATTTTGTAGTAAATGACATATGTCTATTATTATCCAAGATGGCGGCGGTCAAAATATAAATCCAACAGTATCTTTTTGGTTTGGTAAATCTTTTTACCAAAATATTAATCTTAATTAGTTTTAAATTGTAATGTACAAAAAAAAAATTATTTATTTATTTTTTTAAAGATGGCGGCCAAAAAAGTAAGAAAAAAACATTTTTGTTTATTTTTTCGAAATTTTACAAAAAAACTGAGAAAACCAAGACATGTCGTTAAACAAAACACAGATATTTTAAATATGTCAAAAAAGTTGACATATGTCACGTGCCGGGTGATTTGAATAAATTGAAATATTTTACTTATTAGCTATCTCCGTTAATATTGATCTAACAGTAACGTTTAAATTAGCAAAGTTAAATAATTTTTTCTAAATCATCAGAATCTTATGTCAAAAATGACATATGTCATACACTTGTCAAACTATTGACATATGGTTTATTTTTTTAAATAAAACACCCTGTATATAATATTTTTAATTGATAGGGCTCCTTTTTCTGATTTCAAAAATATATAATATGTTGACATTTCTTTGTTTGAAACTCGTAGACAATGATTGAGTAGAAATAAAATTTCGGACTTCCATTGTCTTTAAACGCGACTTTTCGGTTAGTAAGTATCTAACCGAAACGTCGTGTTTAAAATAAATAAAGACAATGAAAGTCCGAAATTTTATTTCTATGTTGACATTTAGTCCAGCCGTTGTTGAAATATTTGCATTTTAAAAATTATATTCATTAACAAAATGGCAACATCCTTATTGTTTATTTAGGTTATTAAAATGCAAATATTTCAATAACGGCTGGTCTAAATGTCAACATATTATATATTTTTGAAATCAGAAAAAGGAGCCCTATCAATTAAAAATATTATATACAGGGTGTTTTATTTTAAAACATAAACCATATGTCAATAGTTTGACAAGTGTATGGCATATGTCATTTGTGACATCAGATTCTGATGATTTAGAAAAAATTATTTAACTTTGCTAATTTAAACGTTACTGTTAGACCAATATTAACGGAGATAGCGAGATGGTCAATTTATTCAAATCACCCGGCAGTGTGAGCTATGGTGATCCTAATTTTTTCAAAAAAAAAAGTTGCTCCGATTTCAAAAATCTTTGCGTTTCAGATGATTTTGAAACTTTTTTGTCGCGCCGTCTATCTGTCTGTCTGTCTGTCTGTAACGACCAACGCGCATAACTCAAAAACCGCTAGGCCGATTTTAATGAAATTTGGTACCTAGGCTGGGCCTTGGGTCGAGATGGTCCCATTTAAAAATGAGCAAAATCCACCGAACACAAGTCAAATACTCTGCCAATATATGGGCCCCTAAGCTCACACTAGGTATTATAGTTATAGTGTATGTGTGAGCTAATATATCTAAAAACTGAAATATTTTATTCAACTCCAGACTAAATTACCTTTTGTTGATACCACACAAGCCATGTTTTGACTTAAACTCAAATTTTTGAAATCTACCCCCACCCTTAAAAATACTCTGCCAATCTATGGGCACCTAAGCTCACACTAGGTACTATAGTTATAGTGTGAGCTAATATAATCAAAAACTGAAATATATTTTATTCAACTCCAGACTCAATTACCTTTCGTTTGATACCACACAAGCCATGTTTTGACTTAAACTCAAATTTTTTTAATCTACCCCCCACCCTTTTGAAAAAAACTAAAATGTATTTTGTTTAACTCCAGACTCAATTACCTTTCGTTTGATATCACACACGCCATATTTTCACTTAAACTCTAATTTTTGACATCTTCCCCCACCCTTTTTTTTTAAATAAACTAAAATTCATTTTTTTTAACTCCAGACTTAATTACCTTTCGTTTGATATCACACACGCCATATTTTCACATAAACTCTAATTTTTGGAATCTACCCCCACCCTTTTATTTGGCTTGCGTTCGGTGGATTTTGTTCATTTTTAAATGGGACCATCACGGCCCAAGACCCAACTTAGGTACCAAATTTCATTAAAATCGGACAAGCGGTTTTTGAGTTATGCGGGTTGGTCGTTACATACAGACAGACAGACAGCAAAACAAAAAAGTTTCAAAATCATCTGAAAAAAATTTTGAAATCGGAGCAACTTTTTTTTTCTCGAAAAAATTAGGATCACCATAGCTCACACTACTTATAGTAGTAGTGTGAGCTAAAAAACAAAAACTAAAATGTATTTTGTTTAACTCCGGACTCAATTACCTTTGGTTTGATATCACACACGCCATATTTTCACTTGAACTCAAATTTTTTAAATTTACCCCCACCCTTTTTTTTAAATAAATTAAAATGTATTTTGTTTAACTCCAGACTCAATTACCTTTCGTTTCATATCACACACGCCATATTTTCACCTAAACTATAGTTTTTAAAATCTACCCCAACCCTTTTATTAGCTCACACATATACTATACTATAGTAGTGTGAGCTATGGTGATCCTAATTTTTTCGAGAAAAAAAAAGTTGGTAAAAAGTATTTTTGTACATTACAATTTAAAACTAATTAAGATTAATATAAACCTACATATTTTGGTAAAAAGATTTACCAAACCAAAAAGATAATCTTGTTTTTATATTTTGAACGCCGCCATCTTGATTAATAATAGACATGTGTCATTTATGATGAAATATTTAAAATCGGCGACCCCTATTTAGTATAAATCGATATATTACATGGTAATACTAGTTCTGTTAAACAAGAACAAAAAATAACTTTTTTATCTGAACTTCGGCCAAAACTTGGCTTACTAGTGATAAAATCCAAAAAAAAATTTTTTTGAAAATTTCATTTGGTCTACAGGTTATAAAGGTATCTTTTATTTTTGACATATTAAGCGCCATCTTTGTGTCGGCTGGGAAACTTATAACTTTTTTTCGTTAGGTTTAAAGAGCTGGTCAGTGGCTTTAATATGAGGTATTAAAAATAAATATCGGGCAAACATTAAAGAAAATATCGACGAAAAACGTTTTTTTTTTTAAATATAACCGCCATTTTGTTTTAAAGTGACAGGTGTAATTTTTTTTTACATTTTTGAATTAAGTAGGTCCCAGTTAAAGTAAATTTATCAAAATTAATTTAATTTGTCTTAACACAGGGAATTCATTTTTTCTCTTAAATTTGGCAGCCGCCATCTTGGACTCCAATGCCGGAAATCAGGGGATCCTCGATTGAAAATTTAGCTTTTGATGTTAGCTACTACCATGCCAAATATAAAAAAATATACCCTTTTTCTACTATTAAGTGTAGTTAAATATATTATTTTTAAATATGGGTTAAGGATTAGTAACAAAGAGCATGAGTTCTGAGAGATGTAATTTTGGTGGTATGGCCTCTTCACAAAAAACCCCAATTTTTTGTGATGAAAAATTGGATTCCCCTTCATTTAACAATTATAAATGATAACTTCCATTCTGACTAACTTAGTTATACATAGTTAAAAAAAAACTTTGAAGCCTATTCTAAACCATAAATGGTTCATATTTTTTTCCCTTTGTCTCTAGGATGTGACTGACACAAGAGGCAATGAATTTGAAGAGTTCTGCCTGAAGAGGGAGCTGCTGATGGGGATCTTTGAGAAGGGGTGGGAGAAGCCATCACCAATTCAAGAGGCAGCCATTCCTATTGCCCTTTCTGGAAAGGTATAGCCTACAGTTTTTACCTTCCTAGCCCGCGTAGCAATGGCTAGAGAAGGTATTATTTTCGACGCAAAATTTTTTTTTGAGATAACGCCAAAAATGTGTTATTTAGATGTATTTTGACCTATCCTAGCAATATCGTCGTGATGTCTGTGTGTATATAATTTCTGTCCGTAACACGATAGCTCCTAAACCGCTAAACCGATTTTCATAAAATTTTTAGGTAAAATAGTGTTTGACTCGACGACGATCTGATTAGATTTTTGCCAAAATCCATTAATGCTAGTGACAGTTTTTTGACAAAGACTTTAAAAAATGCTAACTTTTTAATGGAGCATTGTATTAATACATTGTTTTCGTAATATAGTAGACTATATTTTGCTCAATAATTCGTGTTATAACCATGAACTGCGTAGGAGCTTTAATTTTTGAAATATTTACAAAAGACTATTTTCAAGGCTAGTATATTATCATGGCTTCACTTGAAGTGCGATAATAGGCTAGCTAGGAAGGTGTCAGATCCATCATGGATCCATTTATTTTTTCATGGCTTTGTACTTTTTGTTTTTTAAGAGAGGCCAAAATATTTAAGTTACCATTTTTTGACAAATAAAATTTCAAGGCCTGAACGATAAAATAGGAGTTTACATAACAAGCATGTTATTTTGGTCATTACACGGTGTAGATGTGAGGCGAAGGTGAATGTTTTAATTTATCTGAACGTGTAATGACCATAACATGTGAGTTAGTGTACCATAGTTTACCAACCACCAATTAAATTAAAAATATCAAGTCCAAACTCCTAAGTACCTATGTAAAGTATGTATTATTGACGCAACATACAACATAGATAGAGAATCTAACTGCGACATTTACTGAACATTTTGTAAAATTTTTGAAATAATAATTTTTGTTTATATTAACTTTTTTTTAATTGCCACTTTTCCGTCCTAACTTTGCGCGCGCTCTCAAAAACTTAAGAATCTTGTCTTACTTTAAACTTAATCAGTGGCAGCTCGTGGTTAGCATCCTTTATAGGGTCATTTGGTCAATGACCTCCCAGAATAAATATCTGTAATAATCTATTTAACAATCTATGATCGAAACTATTATTTTCGGTATAGGTATTGAAAATAAACAAATATGTTCTATTATTCTCCATTGGCATCTTTTGGATCGTCCCTCGTATTGTAGCCTCAAGCTTAAATCTTGCGATAGGCCACCAGTAATTAGCGTTGCTTCACAACCAGGGTCCAAATTCTATGTACTGTTAAATTCTATAGAGACATGTCGTTATCTCTTACTACTTTTTGCAATTAAAGGGCGACATAACATATCGCTATTAATATATACACTGCACAGAATGTGGACCCAGACGCGCGTTTCTAATGCCGTCTTCCCGGTTAAAGCTGATCGACGTCTATTGCGGATTACTATTTTCCCTCTTTGTCTATAAAACATACGGAAATCAAGAACGTAAAAGACCAGCAAAGTTGGCGAATTTCTGATTTATTTGGGCTAGAAGCTTGGAATTTAAAATAAGCACGGATTAATCAAGGGCCGCCATAATTATGTTATGGACCGTGGCAACATCAACATATAGTTATAGTGTGAAAAGAAAATCCAAAGTTCCTTCACAACAATATTTAATTATTTAAATTTTGGGGCTATAATTGCCAACTAGTTTCGAACATACAAAGGTTCATCTTCAGGGGACAATAAAGATGGAAAAACCTAACAATAAGAGAATATTTGTAGCAGATATTACATACATAAAAGTTGGGTAGACTTACCATAAAGTGAAGATCACATACAAATGCCGGACTCCAACAATTTCTTAACATTACAAAACATTGAACAATAAAAATATTTGAATGATATATAGTGTGAAAAGAAAATCCAAAGTTCCTTCACAACAATTTTTAATTATTTAAATTTTGGGGCTATAATTGCCAACTAGTTTCGAACATACAAAGGTTCATCTTCAGAGGACAATAAAGATGGAAAAACCTAACAATAAGAGAATATTTGTAGCAGATATTACATACATAAAAGTTGGGTAGACTTACCATAAAGTGAAGATCACATACAAATGCCGGACTCCAACAATTTCTTAACATTACAAAACATTGAACAATAAAAATATTTGAAAAAGGGACATCAAAACTACTTTAAACTAACGTCAAATTAAAAAATTTCAACATTATTTCTTAAAAATTAATTAACTTTTTGTAGGGTTATGTAGATTTTGTTTTGTTTGTTTATGCATGAGCACAGATTTGGTTGGTTAACTGGTAGGTCAAACGCATAAACAAACAAACCAAAATCTACATAACCTACAAAAAGATATTTAATTTTTAAGAAATAATGTTGAAATTTTTTAATTTGACGTTAGTTTTAAGTAGTTTTGATGTCCCTTTTACAAATATTTTTATTGTTCAATGTTTTGTAATGTTAAGAAATTGTTGGAGTCCGGCATTTGTATGTGATCTTCACTTTATGGTAAGATAGATAGATAGATAGATAATGTGCTTTATTGTCATAAAAAACAGTTGGTTTGTGGACAAAGCGAAAAAAGTAAAACTAGTCAATATCACAAAAGGTTTGCTTATACTAAAATACATATCCTACATAAAAAACCACATTAAAAAGTCTAAAAGTTAATACTGCAATGTTAAATCTAAACAAAAACAATTTTAAAAAATGAAAAAAAATACATATCACAAAAACATTAAAAAGTTAATACCGCAATGTAAAATTTATACAAAACAAACACTTAAAAAAAAAAATACATGTCACATTTTAACAATACTAGTTGGAATCAGGAATTAGAGTTCTTGTTTTTTTTAGTCTCTCTCTTTTTTAATTTCTTTTTTCAGGTGTATGGTCAAATATATAACCAAACCAAGCCAATCATTGTGTCAAAATCTGTTTTGATAATACTCTTCTAGACCATAATAACCCCTATCAACAAGTAACATTATAACCCTTTTTTTAAACATTTTTAGATTAGAATGTAACAAATTGATTTGCGAACCAGAGTAGATTTCGAAATCGGAAGTTGCAAATCTCTCTGTTGAATAGATCTTGTGTTATCTTGTGTTATATCCACTCGACAGACGAAGAAAATCACTTTGATGTGTGTATATAAGAGAAACAGTTTTTAGAATATATAAAGATATGACTGTCAGTATTCTTCTAGACACGAACAAAGGCCTGCATGACTCCCTAAAGTGAACATGGCACAAATACCGTATTGCCCGCTTTTGCATAGCAAAAATTATTTGAATTAGTTGGTTGTTGGTGGAACTCCAGAAGGCAATGCCATAGCGTATGTGGGACTCTATCAAAGCATGATAAACTGTTTTTCCAAACGCGAATCCGAGCTCGTTGACTGTTGTTTTAACTGCAAAACAACCAGAAGCAATTTTTTTTGCTTAATATACCAATATGATTTTCAAATTTTAAGTCAGAGTCAATTGTCAAGCCTAAGAATTTGCTGTGATCACGCTCTGCCAGAGAATCACCCCCTGCGCTAAGGTCATCTATACTGCATCTAAAACAAACTATATTAGTTTTATCAACATTTAAAGTTAACAGATTTGAATCAAGTCTACCCAACTTTTATGTATGTAATATCTGCTACAAATATTCTCTCAATTGTTAGGTTTTTCCATCTTTATTGTCCCCTGAAGATGAACCTTTGTATAATCGAAACTAGTTGGGAATTATAGCCTGAAAATTTAAATAATTAAAAATTGTTGTAAAGGAGCTTTGGATTTTCTTTTCACACTATGAATAGAAACCTTCACCCTGGAGAACTACAAAACCTTGATATAGATGTTTTCTGTGTATGCTGTTTGCATTTCTGATCTTAAGGCCCCCCATATTAACTTTTTGAAATATAAAATATAAACTTCACTAAGTTTAGGTTGGACAGTGGACTACGTTTGAAAAAAATTGAAAAATATTTATTATACAAGAGAAAAATTCCAAATCTACACATTAAAATATAACTAAACTAGTGAGCATATTTCTTAATTAATTGTTGGGTTAATGTTTCTTTAAATAAATTAGTATTTTTTAGTCAAATATTTAATCAATCAATCAAGTAGTTTATTTTCCATTATTAAAGAAAGGTAGTATTTATTCCGCTTCATATAGTAAACAAAGGCCCTATATTGAAAGATCACAGCTGATCTTACAATGTTAAGGTGTCAAAATACTGTCTGGCACTATTATAGCCTGGCTTTATTCAAATAATTGGCTATTACCAAACGATTAGCCTCTTCAGAGTTTCACAGGCTCCCGTTCGAAGCAGAGAGCCTGTAAACCTTTTTGTCCTGCCATTGGCCTTATGCAGACTGTGGATCTTGCCTTACCTTGTTCATATGTTCATGTTCCAAGTCATTCGTTAAACTAGTATTATTGATTGGAAGTAGGTAAAAGGTATTAGTGCCTCTAGAACCTAAAACTTTAATTTTAATGTCTAGGATATTCTAGCAAGAGCTAAAAACGGCACCGGTAAAACTGGAGCGTACTCGATACCGGTTTTGGAACAAATCGATCCCAAAAAAGACTACATTCAGGCACTGGTCATTGTTCCTACAAGAGAGCTGGCTCTTCAAACTTCACAAATCTGCATCGAACTCGCCAAGCATCTTCAGGTAATTATTGATATTTTGCAATATGTTGGTCCTTCGAGCCGAATCGGAATCAGAATTTTATATCGATCGATAAAGTAGCGCATAGGCATTTTAGTCCGGTGTGAAACGGTAACTGTTGGTCAAAATTATATAAATGATTATTATAAGTTTTGTGTTAGTTTTAATCTTTATCGTTTACTAGTCCAATGTTTTTTTTAATGGTTTTAAAGGTAAAATTTATTTGTTTCAGGTACGGATAATGGTTACAACAGGCGGTACAAATCTTAGGGACGACATTATGAGGATTTACCAAAAAGTACAAGTTATAATCGCCACGCCCGGGCGTATATTGGATCTCATGGAAAAAGGTGAGTTTCTTTAAAAATTTTACAAGTTCATAACAAATTAAAAACTTCTGTTTTTTGCAATTTTGTACATTAATTTTTTCATAAGAGTAGGTAAAGTCCGAGAATATCATTATTTTTCAACAAAAATAACGAACTGGCAGTCTCCAAGGCCGTAAAATCAAAGTATAGTAGGTTTGGTTAGGCTGTCTACCAGTGCCCAACTATTTTAACCACGTTTTCAATGGTAATGTCATTTTGGTTGGTTGTAAAATCCAACTCTAGCTGTTCTAATATCTCTGGGCGTACCCTGTTTAAAGATTGTTTTTCTTTGTTACAGGAGTAGCGCAAATGGACCAATGCAAAATCCTGGTATTGGACGAAGCCGATAAGCTGCTCTCACAAGACTTCAAAGGCATGTTAGACGTTGTGATTAGAAAGCTGCCGTTAGAAAGGCAAATTTTACTATTTTCCGCGACGTTTCCTCTGACTGTCGAGCAGTTTATGAAAAAACACCTGCGGGACCCCTATGAAATTAACCTGATGGAGGAGCTCACGCTCAAAGGTGTCACACAGTATTACGCTTTCGTTCAAGAAAGACAAAAAGTCCATTGTTTGAATACTCTATTTTCAAAGGTAAGAATAGATACACCTACCAGTTTTTTTTGTTATGCTAAAAGTGTGTTCTATTTAATTTGTATTATGGTTATTGTTTAACATTTCGTGAGTATCTTCATTTTGCCGAGTTGCTAAACTTTTTCCTCTGCGAAAATTCTTGAAGGTGATTCCTAAGCGAGCACGCTGGCGCTAAACATGTCAATTTGGTGACTGTAATAAACTCATTAGTAATAATTCATGTTTGCTTAAATCTACAGATTTTATGATAACAAACTTAAAATTATTGTCCCCAAAAAATTATCATTAAACATAATAAGTAAAACCAAGCATATTGTTTTGGGAGATGCTGGGAGATGAATTTAAGTTTTTAGTCTGTCATCCATTTTTGGGATTTATGTTGTCATGCATGCAAGAGTATCTCAGACAAGTCATGTCAAGCTTATTTTAAAGAATTCAAATCTGGAGGTTTAATTCAAACTATAAATAAATTGGTAAAATTTTTTTTTAAGTCACAAGCTTTTATAAAATGCACTAAAAATTAAAAAATAATTTTCTAACATTCTAATATTATCATAATAAAAGCGATGGCCGACTGATGGAAATCTTGACGATGTTAGCACGATAAGATATCCGTATCATATAATATCACTATTTGCAAGAATCAATCTAGCAGAAAAATGCAGAGGTACCAAACCCACCCAACCCGACCTAAGATACCCCAGCATTTCTCTGACATAGGTATGGCAATGGCATAACATTGCGGCACATCAAACATATCTTTGATGACCTGCTATGTTAAATATTCTTTAAGTGTTTAGATCACAGCTTTAGATTAACTTAGGCTTTGATTTGCGGCCATCGCTTTTATTATTATGATAATATTAGAATGTTAGAAAATTATTTTTTAATTTTTAGTGCATTTTATAAAAGCTTGTGACTTAAAAAAAATTTTTAACCAATTTATTTTCTACTTTTTAGTCTCAGCTATCTACTCTATTAAATGAAAATATTTGTTCAATAACTGAACAAAAGAGTTTATTCTAGATTATAATGAAATCGCTGATCGTGAGTTGTTTGGAAACTCATTTTTCTATTGGGGGGAGAGGGTGGGGGTAGAGGTAGAAATATATTTTTTGTTTGGGCTGTATTGCCATCGGACCTTTATGCATATAACAAATTTTATAAAAGTCATTTGAGGTGAAGTGTGTCAAAAACGCATTTTTGATGGAAGGGGGTAGGGGTGGGAGGACATTTTTTCATTATTGTTGTATTGTCATTGGACCACTATATGTATATTAAATTTCATCCAAATCGGATAATGGGAAGTGTGTCAAAAACGCATTTTTCTATAGATGGGGGTGGGGGTAGGAGTGGGAGGATATATTTTTTTAATGTTGTATTGTCATAGGACCACTATGTGAATACCAAATTTCATCCAAATCGGATAATGGGAAGTGTGTCAAAAACTCATTTTTCTATGAAAGGGGGTGGGGGTAGGGGTGGTAGGATATTTTTTTCTTATTGTTGTATTATCATCGGACCACTATCTGTATACCAAGTTTTATCCAAATGGGATAACGGGAAGTTTGTCAAAAACACATTTTTCTATAGAAGGGGTGGGAGGATATTTTTTGCTTAATGTTGTATTGTCATGGGACCACTATGTGTGTACCAAATTTCACCCAAATCGGATAATGGGAAGTGTGTCAAAAACGCTTCACAAGATTTGATAGTTAGACAGAACATCTGAAGTTAAATAAAAGCTTGTAAAATGGAACTAAGGCTAGGTGCAATTAATAGGTATTGGCGTCCTACTAAACATAGTAAAAGCTTTGACTCCCTCTTTTAAGGAACTTTGCCAAAATGGGACTACCATCTTGAAAAAATTATGTCTAAAATCAGTTTTTTTTTAATTACTTAGTTCCTGTAAGCTGTAGTAAAAATTGTTAAACAAACGTTAAAGTGAATAACATTTTTTACAAAAATTGTTATTTGTATTTATATTGAAACCCCCTAAAAACATCGAATTTGAGATTCCCTGTAAATATCTAGATAACAAAATAGTCTTACCCAAAACTTATGTGAACATTTTTGCTCTTTACTTTCTTCTTTATTGTCAATATAACATATTATTTTCATAGAAATCTGTACATTTTTATTTTAGGTTTTTTTTTGCATATAAGTAAGCCTGACTCAGCTAATCAATGTTGAGTTGGGGGGACAAATATGCTAAACAAATAGCTTGGTTGTCATTTGTGCACTTTCAAAAAAGCCGTCATGGTTTCGTAAAGCTCCGACAATCAAATACAAATATCTATATTAAAATAATAATTTTTACCATATTAAAGACTGCAAAAACTGACATCATGATATCTTTACAGCTACAAATAAACCAAAGTATTATCTTCTGCAACTCGACTCAGAGGGTAGAACTTCTCGCTAAGAAAATCACAGAGCTGGGGTACTGTTGTTACTACATTCACGCCAAGATGGCGCAAGCGCACAGAAACAGGGTGTTCCACGATTTCAGGTCGGGGCTGTGCAGGAATTTGGTGTGTTCCGATCTATTTACAAGAGGTAAGAATATTTCAGTTGATCTCGTCTGATTCCTTTTTTTCATGCTAACAAAGAAATCATACAAGATGTAAATGGTATGACTCACAAAATTTTAATGGTTATAGACGAGGCCAAAATAAGAAAAAAAGTTCCTATAACTAGAAGGTCAAAACTCAACTGATCTTTGTCTAAATTGTGTCAAAGTTTTAAAATTTAGAATTCTTTTAAATACTAAAAATTTTACGTATCATTTTTAGCAGGATTATTCTTTAATAGATCCAAAAAAGTTCCATGAGTCTTGGTCTAAAAGTTTAAAAAGTTACTAAGTTTTCTTAAAAGTTAACGAAAATAAACGGCATCTGCGCATCATTTTGGCCCTAACGAAAACTTGACCTTTAACTTAGTCTACACAGCTGTGCCTAGGAAAATCCCTTTGTGATCTGAAAATTTTTTGTAGGACTTAAAAAAAACTAAATGTATTCTATCCAGGAGCATGCTGACATACTAATTATTTAAGGTGAAGCTCACCAAAGCTCTCATTTCGCTCTGAGACGATGTCACAGACGAAAATTTTTGCGTAAGATTTAAAAGAAAACCAAAATGTATTGTAAACGAAACCAAAGGCTACTCAATTTTGAATTTGGGCGACAAAGTTTTTCTGACAGTTCTCCGTCTCTCTTTCCAGGTATCGACGTACAAGCGGTAAACGTGGTAATCAACTTCGACTTCCCGAAAATGGCCGAAACCTACCTGCATCGTATCGGCCGTTCGGGCCGTTTCGGCCACTTGGGTATCGCGATCAATCTCATAACGTACGACGACCGGTTCGCCTTGCACCGCATCGAACAAGAACTGGGCACCGAGATCAAACCGATTCCAAAAATAATCGATCCCAAACTGTACGTTTCCTCGCACGAGCTGCTAGAAGACGGCTTAGACAAAGAAGACAAGGACGGGAAGAAGTAAAATAGCAAATAGGCAAAAGTGATCGGTTGCACGAACAATCAATGCCGCTAAGCTAATTTATATATAAACTTGTAAATAGTGACGGACGTAAACTACATAACCATACTAAGTGAAATGCACACCGTTAAGTTACGAAAATATCACACTACAATTCCTAATCAACACCGTAAACAAACTCGTATTAATCTGCTTTCTTTGTTTAAACGATGAATACAAGAAAGTAACAAGATTATATAAACAAAAAAGTTTATATTATGGTAAATACGAAATTAAGCTGATCCAGTCGATGAGCAATTTTTGTTTGGTTCGCTGTGTTAGGTATTATGCGGCAATTTGCAAATTTGTGTTTGATCAGTTTTATGTACTAGAAACAATTATGTTATCAAAAAATTTAAATATCTAATTATAAATAGATATAAAATATCGGAAAATTTAGAGAAAAACTACCAGAACAAAAAAAAACTTTTTACCAAATTTCTGCATTTTGGAAATGGGACAATTTTAAAAGTCATTACTTAAATAAGTCTGGCACTCAAAAAATTAATTAAAAAGTGGTGCAAACATTACCAGAATAGCTTGAGTAAGTGGTGAACTCAATGATTAAACCAATTAAAAGTTACAAAACATTAATAATTCCACAATGCAGTCATTTTATTATCCAGTAAACAAATACCTATTTTTAGTGAACTAAGAAGCTTCTTTTAGCTAGGTCTTTCTCTCTATATCTACAGATAAAACTACACACAAATAACAAAACCAGAGCTTTAAACTAAACCTTTTTCATTTGTTTTGTTTGTATTATATGGTGTTAGTAAGTTTTTTGTTCAAAATAACTTAATTGATGTTCAAACCAAAATGTAACAAAGAAGTAGACAAACTTTAAATGTCTTTAACAATTATTGTTAAAGGTTTAAGGACTTTACCCTGGAGGAATCTACGATTCATATTTTTAACAAACATGTCAAAACTGTAAAAAACATTTCTATCTGAAGGTCTGTTTAAACAAAAAATCTAAATAAAAATGAGATATAGACTAGGCAAATGACAAAGATTTATTATTTTGATCTAGCTTTTTTCTTAACTTTATTCGCCAAATTTAGTGTAATTGTAGGTTATTTGAAACTTAATTGGAATGCATTTCACTGAATCGACTGAACTCAATTTTCCGTTTTGTTTTCGAAATATCGGTGAGAATTCTTTTTTAATTTTTATACACGAAAACGATGATTTTTGGGGATATATTTATTAACGCGAGCGTAATAAATCGAAAAAAAAGCTACTAGGTTACATGCCGAAAACGCTAATAACTGTTGTAACTGATTTTTTGGCTTGAAAGGTAAACTGGCTTAAGTGATTTTATTTATCTTTTTCATATCCCTTGATCTGTGATAGAATTAACCACTTCTGGTTTGATTGCAGGTGCATCTTGAATATATAAATGTATGAGCCCTTCTAGAAATTTCGGCAATATGCTGCCTTCGTATTAGATTTAATTCTTGACTAAAAAACATGTTTCCTCTCAACATTTCTTACTTTTGGCTTAACTACATTGTTGGTAATTGGTATAGTGTCACTTTTTGATATGTAGCTCTACAATGGCACCATCCATCAATTTTTATTAAAAGCTCCCATGTATAGGATCATTTAATAAAAACTCACGGATTGGATTATATAAAAATTATGTTATAGTTTGTAGTTTTTTTATTGTTATTTTTATTTTCATCATTGACATTTTTTTATTTACCATAATGTAAATATGTCATGATGTAACCGCCAAAATAAAAAAATAAACTATACCAGTGTAATAGAGCTAAGAAATGGTTTCTAAAAACGCTAAGACATGCGTTTTGGTCAACCAGGGCTATGAAAACGTACAGGCCACAATCTACAACTCTGTCACAGCATAGGCTGAATTTATTTTTGATGATCACGTCACGCCACAGCTGATTTTCTTTAATATTGAAGTTGGAATGACCGTTCATGAATATTTGATTTTTTTAAAACTAAAGTCGGTTTAAAGATTGTTTTAGTATATTCTTGATAAACAATTTTTTTTAAATGTATAATAATTCGTAATTTTTTAGAGCCGCCTCATTAGCTCACACAAAAATTAAATTTAAAGCAGAGCCGAATGTGTTCGTTTTTGCGTGGAAAGTAATCGGCTCACCTACACATATTTGTTTATATTCGGCACACTTTTAAAACTTAATACAGTCATATATAGTTATTTACATGTGTTTACACAAATTCCAGCATCAAAAAAAAAATTGTGTAATTTTGTTTTAAAAATATTAGACACAGTATTTTCGGATTTTAAATGTAAAAAATCGAAAAAGTTATACAATACAAACAAATCCATCAATTCAAAAATTTTAACCTCTTAATCATTCATTCATCCTTACAAAAGTTTGGTGGAATATGAGAATGGTGTCAGGGAATATTTATATCAAATCTGTAGTGCCATTTTGAAAATATCGCAAATAAACCTCTATCCTCCCATAAAACAGTTAACAGTTGACTTCTTCAGGGTCGTGGCCTGTATTTTTTGGTGGCCTTGGGTCAACGTATAGATGCAATATGGCGGCCAGTATGTTGATGACGTAATTTCTAGAGGGCGTTACCTGGTACAGATATTATATATGACGCATGATTAGTTAAACTGGTCCTAAATTATCTTTATTACAAAGCAAAAGAATCAATGTCATATTTAAATCAGCTGGTCTGTTTAATTATAGAAATTCTCGGTGACACAAAATTTAAATAAAAACTTTTTTACACAAACAAATAATTACACTTAACTCTATTTTGGAACAGCATTATTTGTTACCCAAATGCTGTTTTAAATATCTTTCAAGGCAAATTTTCGGTTTTTATAAGTTGTTTTGGTGTTTTTAAAAGTTTTGTTGTGTCCCAAGAGTTAATCTTTTTATTTTTAACATCAGAATCTCCGTTAACTCGTGGTATGGGCAGCAAAATTTGGGCATGAATGATCAGAAAACTTTAACGAAATAAAGTGTTAAAATAGTGCAGTGATATTAAAAAGTGGAGACAGGACTCCTTATTTGTACAGAAAGACTGATAAAAGAATGTTATTTATTTATTTTTAGGGAAATAAAGTTCAATTTTAAATGGCAAAACATTTTAAAAGAAGGATCCGCATACTTAACGAAATAGTATGAATCATTTATTAAAAAAAAATAAATAAAGAATTAGCTAATCTTTTTACAAATGTTTTGACATCTAAAAGATGTTCTTTCGCAGCGGTGATATAGCGTTATGTGGTTGATGCAAAAATCAGTCTAAAAAATATTTTTAAAAATTAAATTTTTAAGAATTTAAAGCAAGTCACAAATCAGCCAGATTTTTGCATTGCTCACAAAACTACTGTGATTGGATCAGATACGGACTCTTATTTTTGTATTATTCTAGGAGATTCTTTTAAAGTCTTGTTATATTAACGTCACACGAACGAGGCTCTTCTTAACATCCCATACTTGCCAACATTTAGAGGGATTTCAAAATTTTTATTAACGGCAACTTTTAGTGACATACCTTTTTAAAAACATTTAAATGAAATCTCAAGTTTTACAAAAAAAAACTTAAAAATTGTGATAAATTTATGTGCTGGGGGTATTGTAAAAACAATGTTTGCACGTATGCAAAAAATCAGAATTATTATTTTTTGTTTTTTCATTAGTTTGGGTAACACATTTTCACACAGACATGGTGGAAAAAAAAATATTTTGTTATAAAAAAATATAAAAAAAATCGTGAAGGGTTTTTCCTTTTGCTATTCGAAACTTTTGTGCAATAAGATTAATCTCAAAAATTTTAGATTTTCACATTTTATAACTTTTTAGACTGTTAAAGAATTAATGATTTTAAAATTTTTATTAAGTGAATATTTTTTAAATTTCATATTTAAGAAAGTGATAATTCAAGATTCTTTGACAATCTAAATTTAACTAAGTGTTTTTATAGTTTATAAGCAGTATTATTGTTTTAAAATTATTTATCCAATTTTTCATAGCTTTGTGATAAAAAAAAATTCATCAAAATAAATCCAAGCCCTTCACACCAATTCAGGTCTTATTATTTAAAATATATCGCCCCCTTAGTGCAATAACTAGATAATTCTAATGGTATGCATTTTGAGTTATCCAGTTAAAGCTGACCTATTTTTTATTCTCTTTTTTTAATGCAACATCTAGATAGCTTATATGAGCAACCAAACTTGAAATAACAGGTGGATCTGCGATGCTAAATTGGTTTTATAGTGATTTTTAAAAGGTGTTAATGCCAGCAGGTGAGCCGTCAAGCGACCTATTTCGATCGGAAAAAATCAATTTTTTGGTCCCAGATGTCGCCCACTTTTCAAAAAAAAAGCGCATAATAGATCCTCATGTTTTTTAAAATCCGAATTTTTGGACATTTTCGTTTTTTCCCTATCTCGAAATAGAGACCTTGGAGCGCACAAATAATAACTAATTTGATTAAAGAGTTCTGGCAAACGCAAAGAAAAAAAATAAAATTGGATCGATAGTTTGTGAGTTATTGCGAAAAAACCGTCAAAATGGTGCCAATTGGAAACGTCATACTTTACTAAGTTTTAAAGATATAAAATCCATAAAAGCTGAGCAGATCCGCTAATATGCTATCTATAGACGACTTATGTCAAAATTTTTGACTAATTAAAATGAAAAAAAAAAACGTCAAAAACCTGCCATGTGACAAATGTAATTTTTAACATTTGTGCCTATAGCGAAGAGGGACAAACTCAAGTCAAAAAAATTCAGGAGTGTATTTCGATTTAGTTTGTCGATTACTACAAGTGTGCCAAGTTTCATCGTTGTACGATAAATTTTAATTCCGTACTTAGACAACATTGCCCATCACATAAAACCAGTTTGCAAGGAGGTTGGATCAACTCAAAATACGGCAAGTGGATTAAAATTAGCCAGCTGCTTTTCTTTCGCAGTTATGCTGTCAGTATGAAAGAGATAATTATTATTATATTATGATTATTTAGGGTGTTATTAATGCTGTCAGTATGAAAGAGATAATTATTATTTTATTATATCACTTCAGTAATTTCTATCTATTTTTTATTGTATAACAAATACCTGTAGATAGAACAGGGTCAACAAAAAATGCCTTGTCTTTCGGACTCTAAGGAGGCCCTCCTCTCAGGGCCTTATAAAACTTAATGTAAACAGCGCTTTATCGTTCAGTTTTTGCCTTAAAACTGGTATGTTTAAATCCTTTTTACAAAGTTATTTATTTACTTTAATTTTTTAAATCATATCTAAACCTAATCTGTGAGTCTAAACTTGCGACCAAATACGTTAGAGCATAAATACATACAATACATCATAGCTTGCTTTGGAAACAATGGCAAATTTAAATTCGCAGACGCGAATTTTGAAGTGAGCATGCGTGTGTTTTGTCATAGTCACACAGCTGCTGTGTGGATCGACGCCATATTTGTTGTTTGTTTACATTTTGCGATTTTTTGCGTTTGTCGTATAAAATTATGATTTTTTTCTGTGAAAAATGGGAAATAATTCACGTAAAACATGTGCGATTTGTGAAAAAATGTCCGGGAGAAGTAAGGGAGTGCCATTCCATAGGTAAGTACTTAAATTTTTCTTTATAATTTGTTTATAAAGTTAAGAGTGGTTTATAGATGCCATTAAACACTTCATGGTGTCCACAATAAATCTGAACAATTAATTTTAGATAAACTACAATTTTTATCAACAAGTTGATACATTTTCACCCAATCAACAAGTTTTTAGAAAAAAAAAATTCTACTAGATACCCTACATTTTTGACAATTGTCAAATAATGTGACGTAGCGGGGTATGTTCCACCACCATCAAAACTGACACATGCGCAGTAACCGAAATTCTGTCTACCCGAAAAAGGATCAATGGCTTCAAGCATCGCGTGTAAGAATGCATGGGTATGTCACGGATTTCTGCTCTAAGGTATATGCTTGCGACGTTGTCGAGATTACAGAGAGCGATGGAGACAACTATAAATCTTAAATTAATCTATAATATACGCCTAATCTTAAACGAAAGCTTTTTGGAGCTCGTTTAAAATAAAATCCACAATTTAAAGTCAATGTACTTAGTTCAAAATTAAGAAAATTATTGTTTGTATTGGGATAAAAGTTAAAAAAAATATCTTGAAATAATAAAAGTATATTTATAAAATCAGGTAACATAAAATTGTTCGAATTATTTAGTATATTGCTAAAAAAGTAAAGTTACATTCTTGTTAATTTTCAACATTAAAAGTATACGTAATAAAAATAAAAGTAAAAATTTTGCCTGTTGCGTTTGAAAGAGGATGTAAAACTGTATTGGAATCTCTTGAAAATTTGCAATGCTCATATTTCTGGAGGAACCTAATCCTAAAGCAACAGAAAATATATTTTTTTTAACACAGATTATTATAATCAACAAGCACTTCTAGAAATTTGATTCCGCTTTTTATTTTAGTTTTATTTCCTTAGAAAAGTTCGAAGTTCCTTTAGTATTATGAAGAATGAACAATTCCATATTTTAAATGGATCTTAATATAAAATATAAGGTTGTTGCTACTAGAGACGGCTCTGGAACGAAATAGCGATGTACAACATAGCGAGTATTAAAATAGCGATATCGAAATAGCGACAATCAAAATAACGATGTAAGGAAATAGCATTGTAACAAAATAGCGACTATCAAAATAGCGATATACCAAAATAGCGACTATCAGTTTTGGCATATAGTTCGACTAAAGGGTTTCTTTCTGAGAAATTTTTTCAAAACTTTCCTGACTTCTTTCCCGGGATTCTAGAGGGTGTGAATCCGAACCGAACCAAAATGAACTGAACCAGCATATATAAAAAAAAGAACTCTCCAGACTTCTTTTCTGGAATCCTAGAGAGTGTGAATCCGAGCCGAACCGAATTCGGTTCAAATCGGTTCGATTCGGATTCCCACCCTCTAGGATCCCGGAAAAGAATCAGGGAAGTTGCTTTTTTTTATTTAAATAAACTGGTATAGTCAAAATACCGCAGGATATAATAGCGCATTTCTGTTCGTTTGGATTGGTTTGATTCGATTCGGTATTTTGATACATCGCTATTTTGATTGTCGCTATTTTGATATATCGCTATTTTGGTTGTCGCTATTTTGATACATCGCTATTTTGATATGTCGCTGTTTTGTTACAAACGCTATTTTGATAGTCGCGCTTTCATTACATCGCTATTTTGATAGTCGCTATTTTATTACTCGCTATTTCGTACGTCGCTATTGTGTACATCGCTATTTCGTTCCAGAGCCACTAGAGACATATTTTAAAGAAATAGAGACGTGACTAACTCTTCAAAGTCAAATTTAATTAAGTCAAAATCAAAGGATGAAAATATCCGTCGTCTATACTCTAGCGATGTTTAGAGAGAACGCACCTTCTGTCCTTGTTAATTCATAAGCTTCGTAAAATAAAAATAAATGATTTTTAACAAAACCTATACAGTGGGTGCGGACTAACATGTTTGTTTATATGTTGCATGATGTCACTCACTGCTGACAATTTAAATTATTTTAGTGAAACGCTAATGAACTTGGCAAGAAAATAACATAAAAGCAAAAAATGTAAATTTCAGTGACTTTGCTTTTTTGTCCTGTACAGTAATAGAAATGACATATAACAAAAATATCAATACTTATATATAATATCTACTGAGAAAGCTCCTCTAAAAATGACTGTTAAGATGGATTTCAAATGAATCCCAACGTATGGCTTGGATAAATTAAGGCTACTGTTAATGGCGCCGCGCTCTCACCGCCATCTCTTTTCTAATCTCAAAAACATCCATTATCAGTTACCTTAGGATAAATACCTTTAAATTTGTTTAAAAAAATGCCAAGTAAGCGTAATTAAATTATAAATAAAAATTAACCCCAACGTCATTTGAAAGCAGTCCCTTTAAAAAATAAATATATATATATATATATATAATAAAATATAAAAAGCGTCTACTTTTTTAATCCAAGCCATGCGTTGGGGCATTGAGTAAATAACCCATATAGAGGAGCCACCGGCGAGCTTCACCATATTGAGGGGCAGATTGCGCTGAAATAAATTCTCTGGTACGCAATATTCGGGGACTGCTAGTACGATTTAGTTACATGTGCGAGTTCCGAGGCTCATGCCTATAATACAAATGCCATTAGATCATAGTAGTTGTCTCTGAATATTGCGTACCAGACGAATTTATTTCAGCGCCATCTGCCCCTCAATATGGTGAAGCTCGCCGGTGGCTCGTCTATATGGGTTATTTACTTAATGGTTGGGGTATATTTGAATCCAATATGCCGGAACCACGTAGGTCTTAAATATATCTGTACTGGGAAAGGGCCTCTAAAAATAACTGCTACAAGCGTGCCGGCATGTTGGATTTCAAAAGAATGTTATGGCTTGGATAAATTCAGTGTACTGATAAAAACTCCCATTATCAGTTACCTTAGGATAAATACCTTTTAATTAAAAACAAGCCAAGTAAGCAGCTACATCAACTCAAGATAATATCTTTGTCTTCAAAAATCCAAAAAACTTTCTTATATTTAGATAAAAAAATAAAAATTAACCCCAATTTTAACAGTCAAATCATCGCATTGACAAAATTTCATTTGAAAGCAGTCCCTTTTTAATTTTATTGAAAGCATTTGCTTTTTTCATCCAAGCCATACGTTGGATTTGGCGAAACGCTTCTAGCAGTCATTTTCCAATACCCACTAAGCACAAAATTTTTTTTTTCTAACACAAATTTGTGTTAAAATTAAGTGAACTTTTGACATGTAGAAAATCCTAAGGAAAATTTCATGTAAAAGCATTACCAAAAATATATTTCTTAAGAAAAATATATGGTTATTTTTATAATGTTTTTCCTAGATCTCACTTCTAACGTTGAATTTAAGATATATGAAGCTAATAAATGTTTTGTTTTTTAAACATTAAAAAAATATATACTATAGAGGGCGCGATGGCAGCACAATTATTAATATTGATAGTGAATACATATTTGGATCGGAATATTACTCCAAACAAAAGAAAAAAAAATGGTTTTGTATGAAATATCGCATACCTATAGGTAATCAGACAGGGAATGCGACAATTCACCGCGGACGATTAGCCGCCGGACCTTAAGCCGCGTATTCATTTGAGGCAGAATTATATAATAATAATAAATCGTCTTTATTGATAAATAAATGCTACATAGGCCAGGTTTAGCAAACTGATACTTCGCAAGCCTCGCAGCGGGACCAAACGAATGCTTCGTTTGCATTTATGCTAAAGTGAATACGCGCCTTGAAATTGTTTGCCTTGTATTCACTTGAGCATGAATTGTTTGGCATCGTAGCGAGGCACTTACTACAAAATTGTTTACCTAGAATTTTAAATTTTATTTTCAGAAGCTACGAGCCGAATTGCCTTTACTGAGTGTCGAGTTCACGAAAACCTCAACGGACTGTTGCTGCCCTGCGTTTTCAAAATAGAAGAATTTTATTTACATGATTTATGTTACCTTATCTTTAGAGATATTTGAAAAAAATATATTTTTTCATTGTTAAAAAAACATATATTTTTCAATGCTAGAAATACATTTCTTTTTCACTGTTAAAAATCAATCAATTAACGTTCGAAAAACACTTTAAAAAAACGTTATAAAAACATAAGATTATTTTTCTAACGTCAGAAAACGGGTTATTAAGCTTCTTTTTCACTATGAATATGACGTTAGAACTAACATCCAACCTAACGTTATGTTTTTACATCAAGGTTTTTACAGTAAGGCTGTACCCCCTTCGGCCAAATTGTTTAGACCCTTCTGTCGCCGAGCGTTATTTTCGTTTAAATTGTGTTTTTTCAAAGTTTCGGGCGACATTTTTGCTAGTTTTTATTAGAACGAGTATGGTGTCTTGTGCTCTACATAGTTGTGGTAGCAGAAGCAGAGTAGATCAGAAGATATCAAAAGGAATAACGTTTCATCGGCGAGTACAAACAAGAAACAGAACCGTACTTAATGTTTTTTATGCCATGAATTATTTTTTATAATTCGTAAACTCTTGCTAGCTTAAGCACGTTCTTCACTACTCTACAACCAAACTTTTTGATGAATGAATCCTTCCCCCAAATATAGAAACACAAACTGTATTTTTAATACAATAAAACATATTTTATTTAAAAACAACAAATTATCAGGACATGCGCCTAAGGTCAGTCATCGTCAAGCAAGCTTTACAGGTAGCGAAGCTAACGTCAGGTTTTCTATTTTTTGGTTATTATTTTTGACATGTTTTCCTCGGTTTCGCATTGGCAGTTCTGTTTTATTTTGGAGATGTTGTTTTACACAGTATGAAGGTACCTAAACTATACATATTTATGTGATTAGAATTAAAAGGTTATGCTGCCAACTATCTTGAAACTGTATCAATAATAAATAGATCTTTGGCCTGTGTTAAAACCACATTTTTAAAATAACAACGAGCCGCCAATGCGAAAACGAGGAAAACATGTCAAAAATTATAACCAAAAAATAGAAAGCCTGACGTTAGCTTCGCTACCTGTAAAGCTTGCTTGACGATGAGTGACCTTACATGCGCCCCCCCACCCTCAATATTGGGCGGCGCCCCACAATTTGGGAACCAAACTGCTCTAGTTGAAAGTACTTTTGCACACATGTCGTCGAAAATAATACCTTCTCTGGCCATTGCTGCGCCGGCTAGGAAGGTAATAAAAACACCTCTAAATGATTATCCAAAATCTAGATTTTTTTAAATTTAACCAGCTCATAAAAATTAAGTTTTAAAAAATTTTCAAATATATTACCTATTGCAAAAGTTATTTGACCAGACTGTATCTCCTTAACCTATAATTTTATGGAATTCCCCACGCTTCAAACTTGACAAATGATATAACTTGGAAACAAATTTTATATGAACTTTTTATCTACTATTATTGACCTTCCCCAGTAAGTATCCCTTAAAGTTATACAGCCTGTATATCTGAAGGCACGACAGTTCCCGGCCATGTTCGCGCGACTGTTCTATCATCTTTTCTTGAAACATTTTAGCCTATATTTTATCCCTGCTAAGCAAGAAGGTCGTATCTGACAATTTTGGCGAAAATTATTTTTTTCCAGTTTAAGTATTTCTGCGTCATTTTACACCTATCGTACTAGAAATAAATGTCGTAAGATGAAAATTAGGTGTATACTTGAGCTTATAAAATATGTCATATCTGCAAAATTGCCACTGGTCCCAATGAAATATGTTGTATGTATCATATGCTAAGAAAAAGTGTCGTATATGACAGATACGACTAATTCTTTTAATGTGATCACTAAAAAAGTTGTGTCTGATTCCAATACAATTTGTCGTATCTCACTCACAAACCGAGCATGAAGTTGATTTAGAATAATTAGAATTAAGTGAATAACAAAATTTCAAGTTAAGTTTATTTTTACCTCACTAACCATGTTTAATTTGCATTATATTTTGAGGGTAAAATATATTACTTTGACAGATATGACGATTTTTATTAGCATAAGAATAAATAAAACTAAAAAGAAATGTCGTATCTGCATTCGGCTAGCTCTGTGACCTTGAAAATACTAAACACCTAAAAAAAAAAGAATTTCAAACTATTTTCGTCATGTTATACACACATGGTGCTAAGTACAGTTTTACACAAAAAACTCAATTTTTTTTTAAAACCTGTTTTTCTCAGATAATCAAAATATGCAGATACGACCTTCTTGCTTAGCACGGCAGATTTGACCTATCTAAAACTCTACTTCGGAATGAGCTACGAAACTCAAACTTTGCACAGTAGATCTTTATAGAGTTAACAACCCCACCAAGTTTCATGGACTTCCATAAAGTAGTGAAGCAGTTACAAAATATCAAAAAACGTCGAAATCAAATAAAAAACGTCGAAATCACTCACTCATGTATAGATCATCAAAATTCTATTGTACTTTAAAACATGCTACAAAGCTGAAATTTGGTAGACTGATAGAAATTATAACCAAACCCTTGGAAATAATCAAAAAACACTAAAATTCTAATTTACTCCCCTTCCCTATAACATGTAAAGTTATGTAAAAGTATTTGCCCACTTCCAGAAACGCGAGAGAGCTGAGCTTTGGCAAACTCAATGGAACTATGATAAAGTATAGGAAAAGATTAAAAACTCCAAAATTTTAATTTAATTCTCTTTCCTATAAATCTAAAGTTATGTAAAAGTAACATTGCCCACTTCCAGAAACGCTAAAGAGCTTTGGAAGACCGATCGGAGCTATGATAAAACTATTTAAAAAAATTTAAAAACACTAACATTTTAATTTACTTTTCTCCCCTAATAATGTAAAGTTATGTAAAATTAACATTGCCCACTTCCAGAAACGCTAGAGAGCTGAGCTGTAGAATGCTGATAAAACCAGAGGAAAAAACCTCAAAATTTTTAATAAGGCATTGCAAAAGTTTTAAAGAATATTTCGCATATTTTACTACTTTAAAACTTAAAAATATTATCCAAACCCTTTAAAAAAGGAGTGCAATCATAACAAAAACATTTTATGTAAAAAAAAGCCAAGCACGCGAAAATGTTATTTCGTAAAAACAATTGAGATAAAAGTAAAGCCAAGTTCTCCAATACAAATTTTTAAATGAAAGGTTCTTACTAGTTTAGAAACAGTGGTAAATTGAACATAAAGAAGTTTGGCTGTAATAGCAAAGTTTAAAAAACATTTCTAAACTAGTAAGAGCCTTTCATTTTAAAATTTGTATTGCAGAACTTATCTTTACTTTTATCTTAATTGTTTTTACAGAATATCATTTTTGCGTACTTGGCTTTTTTTTACATGAAATGTTTTTGTTATGATTACTATTTCCTCATCACACGATAAATATTAGAATAATTTATTTAAGTAAAAGTAATCCAAAAAAACAAATTAGTATAAGACATTTCAGTAACAAGATTGTACTTTTTAAAGGACAATAAATAAAAAGGTTTTATAAATTCAGTTTTTTTATTAACCCTCTCATATTTATTGCTGTCAAAAATTTTATGTTACCTGTATAATAAGAGTTTTATTCAACAACTATCGAAAATAGCACTTTTACAGGTCTAGGCATTTTGATCTCATACAATCAAGAAAAATTTATTTTAACTGTGCTGCACCCTGGTCTTCAATAACCGCATCGATTTCATAATGATAGAAGCTGCTGCTACTTTTCAAAACGAAATATTACCGCGGTAAAATAAAAATTTATACGGCACATTTTGTTTAGGATAGTGACTGTATGAGTTTACGCTTAAACGTATAGTTATAAGAAAGCAACTTTCCTTTTTCTATGCTTTTTCAAAATATATTGGTATTTTTATAGACATAATTTTTTATTAATTCAAAATTTTCATCACTAAACCAATACAATTTTTCACAAACTTAAATATTACCCTTCTCCATATCCCTTAAAGACAAGAAGCTGTCAACTTGTGTTAAAAAGAAATATAAACAAATCTATTGAGTGCGGTCCTGTTAAGCAGCCATATTGGTGTGACTCTAAGCCCTGCCTAGGGGTGCCACTTTCTGTTGCATTATACAAATGGTTAGAGCGGCTCCCTTATATTCTACCTCGATGTGTTTTTAACTTATACATTATTTTGACGTTATTAAAATGTTTTTGTGTTTAGTGGGTAGTGGTTTTTATACGCTTTAGCAGTACAGATATATTTAAGACGTACGTGACCGAAACGTTTGTAGTCATTTTCTATTAAAAGGGACTTATTGCAATAGTGCCACGCACTAATTGTGCCAGGCACTAATTGTGCCGGGCACTATATTGACAGTTTCGCATTATAAGAACAGCTGTCTTCTTTCAAAATAAGGCCGGAATTAATAGTGCCGCCACTATTAATGGAAAATAAACGACTAGATTTATAAATTGGACTTTTGTATGTCAATTTTGAAAGATCATCTGTCAGTTTTTAGTGGAAAACTGTCTATAGTGCCCGTCACTATTATTGCCTGGCCTTATTGCTAAGTCCCTAATGATTTTAATACATTATAGTAGTATGTACAGAGGTATCCATTATAAATGTTGTGTTAAAAGGCAACAGACAGATAGACAAAAAGGGGACAAGACAAGTGAACAAGACGGTGGTTAAATGGCAACTGGTTTTATATTTTTGACTTTTGGTTGATATGGCTTACAAACAGTGTTTCCAACTTTACAGTGTTCTCAATAGCTTAAAACTAAGCACATGATTCATGATTGCCAACCTGACAAATGTAACCCCCCAGAATCTCTTTTTTTAAAGAATTGGTAGTTGTGAACATATTGTGGTGACCGTTGACAGCAAAAGATACAAATTAGGTCCTAATGGATCTTTGTTTTATCCTATATTTTTATGTCTTAAAGTTATTAATAAACGAGATAGTGGGGGTTACATTTATAATGGATATTCCTGTACATCTAATAAATACGCGAACAATACTGATTGTCAAGCATGAGGTTGATGTAATTCGTTTCCTATTGGTCTAAAGTTGCTAGCCAAAACGAGTTTTATAGCAATATTTTTTAACGCAAACAGCAAATTATATTTGTTTATACACTCTTGCCTCTTGAGGAGCAGGATAAAAAAAAGATGGCAGTAATACTAACTCTTATAAACTTACCAACATATCAATTATTGTTTGGCGTTAATAATGGTGACGAATTCAGGCTTAAGGGCAGCACCACCTACCAAAAATCCGTCAATGTCAGGCTGGGAGCCTAGCTCTTTACAAGTAGCACCGGTAACAGAACCACCTATCAAAAACAAATAAAAATGTGCTAACAAAGCATATAAAAATTTTCCTAAAAAAAACCACAAATATAAAAAAAAATCGTAGACAATGATTGAGTAGAAACAAAATTTCGGACTTCCTTTGTCCTTATTTATCTTAAACACTACGTTTCGGTTAGTAAGTATCTCTAACCGTTTTCATAGTTCAGGCCCTACATCCGAGATTCAAGCGATATGCTGCGTTTAATGGTAAAAGCACCACACTTGGTATGGATAGACATAAGACTCGCTTGAACATTTTACGAAAGCTAACCACCCCCCCCCAACCCTGACAGGGGGGTGGTTCCCCTCCTTTAAACGTGCTTTTTCATAGTTTTTTCTTAATATCTCGAAAACAGTCAATTTTTCCAAAAATCTTCTGGAGATCATTTTTCAAGCGGATACAATTTCCTTTTTAAAGATGTACCTTATTACCCTCTGACGGCAGGTGTGCACGTTCCATTAGCGTAGGAAAAAAGGGGAATATTTTTTTGTGGTATTTTTTATCCACTATTTTTTTCTCAAAAACATAGTTTTGGTTAAAAGTCCATTGTATACAGTTAAATACTTATTAGGCTAGACATATTTTTTTTAAATTGCCGCCTTAAAATAAAAATAAATGTGTTTGTAGAAATCGTTAAATCAAACAAAAATTTTGAACATTCATTTTTGTAACGAGAGTGAGTAAAAAATTATTTTTGGTTAGTAATAACTTAAAACTGACTTTTTCTAGTTAACTTTCTTTAAGGTGGTGGTGGGGGGGCATCCCCTCTCTCACCTCCCTCATAAGTGCTCACTTACAGTGTTTTCCCAATTATTTGCAAACTTTTAACTTGGCAAAAAATAACTAAATAAAGTTTTTGCAAAGTCAGTTGAACAAAGGTTATAGCCGACCATCGGCATATCCTTTAAAGAAAGTGACATGGGCGGCGGTAGATATACTCATGAAAATTATTTCATTTAATTATGGCGTAAACTAAAGAAATAAAAATAGATAATAAAACTTTCTATTCCAACACCTACGACCAAAACGACACTGATTTATTTTCTAACTCTGCATACTGCCGACTAAAGGGGTCCCGAAACGAACACCTGAAAGCAATCTCAAAAAAATCTGCCAATCAGCTGCCGTCTACCCACCTGTGCTGGGTCGGTCAGAAAACAAATACTTTGTGCTCGGACCGCCAAGAGCCGCGCCTTTTCTCTGTCGGTAGGGTTGAAATTATACCAGGAAGAGTTTATATGAATTTGGATAACTTTTGAAGGGCAAAATTTCATGAAATCGATAGAACCCCGTATTAGGAGCATTTCAGGTGACTTTGCAAAAACTATAACAATTATTGAGGCTGATGAAAAGTCCTTTTTAACGATGTATAACACGCCCCCTTTTATACGTATTTAAATAAATGAGAGGTGTGGAAAAAACTATTTTTGTTTTAATTTTCCTTAATTTTACTGTGTCTAGTTTTAAAACTTATTTAAAAGTTTGCAAATAATTAGAAAAATACTGTAAAAGATCACTTTTGAGGGGGACCAATTTAAATGAATTCAACGCGAAAAATTAAGTTTTAACCCAAGAAACATTTATATGACTTACAACCTAATGTGACCTGAACCGACGTCGGATTTAGTGGAATTTTAAGTTGCAAGATTAATTATGCGTTAAGCGACGTCGCATTCATATCCAAACCGACGTTATCAAATATACGTCCGTTTTCTTAACGATCTCGCGACGTCAAATAATGCAACGCAATATACCATTAATTTCCCAACGTCGGTCTTACGTTCGTTTGTGCGACGTACAAAAACTCTGACCAGCCCAACGACCAACAGACGTCGGCGTCGGCTACGTCCGGTGAAGACCCTAACCTCAGACCTAAACTAGCGTTTAGTTTGGTAAGTGTATTTTCCGTAACTTTTACTTGACCTATTCCATGTCCGTTCATATGGCCTACGCGTCACATGTACAGCCTACTGTCATTTATAGACGCCCATAACCTAACAAGTGCATTTGTTTGGTCAAGAGATATTTTGGTCAGGACGGCTACGTTTCAGGACATGACGCAGTTTTATATCTTTTTTGGATTTTGGAAACCATAATACCCCATCCTCTTCCCACACGTGGGGTATGGGTTTTATTTCCCTTTAGATTTTTGATATTAAAACAAACATTTCTAAAAAATAAAAAAAAAACAATGATTTCGGTGGGTAGTTAGCTTTGGGACCGTGGGCTTTACCTATTGTAGTACAAAAAGAGCGGACGTTGAGTTCCAATCCCTTGGTAGGCCGACGCAAAATCATGCGGGGCGAACGTCCGAATTTAATGGGACGAAATACGTTTGCCGGACGTCGGACTTCGACTCTTTGGTTATCTTTCACAACCAAAAGTAGAGACCCGGTCCGAATTGGTATATTATTAGTTCACATTAAGTCAGACACAGTAATCCGCCATTCTAGAAAGGTTAGCGTCTGTCGGCCATTATAAAAAATTTTTTTTTCTAATTTTAAGTAGAAATGAAAGAATAATTGCAAAATTATTAACAAATTTGAAGTGAGGCAGCAAAATATTTTTTTTACAGAAATAAAAAAAATAATAAAAATTAGATCTATTTAACAAATATATATTTTAGTAAATCTTGCATATTTCAGGAGCGCTTGCTTTTTTTGAAAGTATTTTAATCACATTTATCAATAAGCATGTCTTTGTTGTAAAATTTTTGTTGGATTCCTGCTTTAAAATATAAATTATTAATATTGTAATACCCCCTTTCATGCATGACTATAATTGTCATTTGTAAAATGCACCCATTTTTATGAGACTTGTTATAATAAGTGTAAAATATTTACTTATCAGGTATAATTTTAGTTACTCGACAGGAATTCTTTTTAGCAAAAACTATATGTATTCTAGGCAATGGAAACGAAACCAAACGCAACTTACCTGTTTGCGACTAAATTTAAGTGACGGAAATCCAACGTACAATTACGTTGTAAATTGGTAAACTCTATTACCTATAAGGTCAGATGCTGACGTCGTAGCGACCCGAATTTGTATTCCCCATTTAGGTGCAAACGAGGGTCGTCAGGCGGTCGAAACGACGTCGGCACCCGACGTCGCGTTTATCGCAAGCAACGTATGGGTAACGTAATATGACGTCCAAATGCTGCTTGGGAAGTTAATACTAATCAAAAATATTTTTTTACTCACCTTGCGTATTATTTACTGAGTTACAAAAATGAATGTTTAAAATTTTTGTTTGATTTGAGGATTTCTACAAACACATTTATTTTTATTTCAAGGCGGCTACTTTTAAAAGTTATTAAATATTTAACTGTATACACAAAAATACTTTTTTGAAAAAAACAATGTGTTAAGGATCCTACAAGAAAAAATAAAAAAAACATATTTTAAACGTTTTCCCCTTTTTTTGTAGGCCTATGGAACGTGCACTGCACTGCCTTTAGAGCGTACTAAGGTACATGGTTAAAAAAGAAATTTTATCCGCTTGCAAATATCTTCAGAATATTTTTAGAAAAGTTGACCGTTTTCGAGTTATTAGCAAAAAACCGTAAAAAGGGGGGGGGGACCACCCCCCTGCCAGGATTGGGGGAGTGGTTCCCTTTCATAAAATGTTCGGGCGAGTTTTATGTCTATCCATACCAAGTGTGCTGCTTCTATCATTAAACGCAGTATCGGACCTCGTAGGGCCTGAACTATCAAGTGTAAAGCCGATCACACACAAAAAAAAACATAACGCGTAAGAAGTTCAACCTTATGGACTTTTCTTACGTAAATCCAATATGGCCGCTGCTATTCGATCGCTGATTGGTTGAAAGCCCGCTATGCGCCATGCTACGTATTACGTAAATTGTGTGTGTGAAGGCCTTAAGCACTATCTAAATAAAGTTGTTGTCTTACTACTGCTAGCCTTATTTAGAATTTCCAATAAGTTTTTACTGTCGATGTCGCCTGGAATTAGTGCATGCTAGAGTCCCTGTATGTTGGCATATTTGGATATATCCAAATATGTCAACATACAGGGACTCTAGCCAGACCTTATGCAATAAGATAACACGTTACAAAATTCTGAAAAAAAGTGCAGATAGACGACTTACCATATTGAATCCTGATGGCATTTCCAACGTCTGGGCTGATATTTTTGCAGAACCACTCCCTCAGAGACTTGTGAACCTCTTGGGCTTGTTGAGGGGTAGCAGTTTTACCGGTACCGATGGCCCACACTGGTTCGTAGGCGATTACCACGTTCGACCTGTTTTATAGATATACAGGGGTATTAAGGATGGCTGCCGGATTTATCGCAGAAGCTACAAGGGGTGGCTTTTAAGTTTTGCAGGGTGGGCCAAATTCGATGTTTTTGCTGGTTTTAGGTATATCTAGCCGAGATACACAAAAACGAGTGGACATGTCCTGGGCTCGATTTTCGACGTCTTCAAATATCAAAACCGCTTCTTGATAAACCTTGTAGTTTTTTAGCTACAAGGGGGTTTTAAAAAGTCTGCATTTATGGAGTTGGCCTATAACTTTTTTATTTATAAAAATGTCATTTTGATGTAAGATGCTTTTTCACAGGTTTTTTTTATGAAGAATTCAACTGTCAAACTAATTTTTATCTGTCACTTTTAGTTTTTGAGATATTAAAAAAAGTTTAAATTTTCATAAATAAAAAAGTTATAGGCCAACTCCATAAATGCAGACTTTGTTTGACAGAGATTTCCTGTTTAACGATGTGTCATAAATGACAGTCCGTTACGCATTTTTCAAGATATTTATGACTTATCGTTAAACAGAAAATTTGAGGTAGATTTCGAAACAAAAACAAAAAATGAGTCATTCCGTAAGAAAATTTAAACTTTTTGCAATATCTTAAAAACTAACAGTGACGCATAAAATTTAGTTTGACAGTTGGGTTCTCCATAAAAAAACCTGCAAAAAAGCATCTTACACCAAAATGAAATTTTCATAAATAAAAAAGTTATAGGCCACGTCCATAAATGCAGACTTTTCAAAATCCCCTTGTAGCTAAAAAACTAAGAGGTTTATCAAGAAGCGGTTTTGATATTTGAAGACGTCTCGAAAATCGAGTCCAGGACATGTACACTCGTTTTTGTGTATCTCGGCTAGAAATACCTAAAACCAGCGAAAAACATCGAATTGTACAGCTGGAATAAAACAGGAGATAACTGTTAAATACTTGTTTTTGGAAATATTCTCCACGAAAATTAATGCACTTTTGCATGCGCTCAATCCAGTTGTCAAAGCTGTAATTCCACTCGTTTGTTGCTACTGTCAAAATTGCATTCTTGAAGGCGTCAACTGCTTCCTCTGGCGACTGAAATCTTTCACCACTTATAGTCCTTGCCATACGCACTTACACTTTGGTGACATTGACATGAAATAAACTTATTTCCTATCCCAAAATATATTAAAAAGTAAACCTGTCATGTTGGTATAAAATTAAAGGCATTACTATCATTGTCTCTGGATAAAAAGATGCTGACTGTATGTTGACAAAAAAAATCCACAAATAAAAACAACTCAAAGACATGCCATTTTTCAGATTTTTTTTTGTTGCCGTCATTATGCATATGATAAATGAAGAGGTTGGAAATGTCACAAAAGTGTAACTGCCTATGGCGAGTACTATAGTCCATTCTCGATTTTCGGAAAAGTATAGAAATCGTTGGGACTTATGTCGGGACTGTATGGAGGATGATTCGACGCTTTGTTGGGTAAAAAATTCAATGGTTTTTGTGCTTTGTGCGAACTTGCATTGTGTTGGTGGAGGATGATGTCGTTCGAGGTTCGTATTTCGAAGCTCAGCGATGACTTTCGGCAAATAAATGGTGATGTCCAATCGGCAGTAACAGTCCTTTGATCTTCCAGAGGAATTATGACCTGCTTTTAAGACAAATGTCGCGACTATGTTTTTGGATACACTTCGAAAACGGATGACTTTTATTGGCTTTTCTTCATCTTGGAACTCTCAAATAGACGACGTTTAGTTTCGGGTTCATATGAGTAAATCCACGATTTATCACCACTGACAATGCTGTACGCGTTTTTCGAGTTTCCTGCCTCACAGCGGTCTAGAGTTTGACACCAATTGACCCTAGCTTCTTTCTGTTCTTCGGTTAACAGATGCGGTATCCAGCGGGAAACTAATTTTCTTACCCCTAATTCTTCATGCAATTTTTTTTAAATTGAGGTCTTTGAAATCAATTTCGCGATTTGTTACATGCCGATCTTCCGTGATAAGCATGCGCACCGCATCGATCGTCGCTAGGGCTAATCCGTCCGATTGAATTCTCCATACCAACGAGAAACTGTCGACTGATGTGGTGCTACATTACCGAAAACAGAAACTAACTTCTTCTTGCGAAATTTGTAAAAAATTATAGCCCAAAAACAGTGGCGGCTCGTAGAATAAAAATCTGGAGGTTGCAAAGGACAATCGTAATTTCTTACTACTACTATGTCGGTTTAGAACGTTTTCTACGTTGTCCGACGCTTATTCTCCCCTCCTTCGATCCTGACAATCATTCTCTGTGGGATTTTTTTGACTCATTGATCTTTGGATTGACTGTTGCCATTCTAGTTTAGGACGCCCTCTTTTTCTGCGCCCTATTGGTTGCCATTCTAGGACCTGCCTTGGTAATCTTTCGTCGTTCAACCGCTGTACATGGCCGTACCATATCAGTTGCCTTCTGGTGATGTCATCCGTTATGCTTCCCTCGATTCCCATTCTTTCTTTTATGATCTCATTTCTTATGTGATCTATTCTAGATATTCTCATTGATCTTCTTATTGCATCCATTTCGACACTTTCTATTTTTGTTTTGTATTTTTCTGTTACGCGACAAGTCTCTATTCCATACAACAGCGTGCTTTTGACCATTGTTTCATATACGTTAAATTTTACATTCTTTTTTATCTCTCTGCTCCATAAAATACTGTTAAGACATCCAATAACTTTTTTTGCTTTTACTATTCTGTTTTCCAATTCTTTACAGTCTGTACCTGTCTCATCAAATGTGACACCCAAGTATACATACTCATTGCATGGAGATATTGTTTGTCCATTTTCTAGTACTAACTCACTGGGTTCGTTTCCAATACATAAGTACTGTGTCTTGTCCTCGTTCACTGTTAAACCCCACTTTTGGTATTCTTCTGTTAACTTTCTCATCATATACTTCATGTCTTCTTTATCATTAGCCACAATTACTTGGTCGTCAGCAAACTGTAGTGTGTATATGGTAAATCGGTCGTTAAGTTGTATGCCCATGCCGTGCACTTTACGTTTTCAGTTTTTCAGAGCTACTGCGATATATATTTTAAAAAGAGTTGGAGAGATACAACATCCCTGTCTTAAGTCTTTTGTTACCAGGAATTCTTTTGAAAGTCGATTTCCAATTTTAATTTTAGATTTTGACCCTTTGTATAGTTCTTTTATCGTTTTTATATTATGATTGATATTAGTTTGCTCTAACACTGTTCGTAATTTTTCTACTGGAACGGTATCATATGCTTTTTGTAGGTCCACAAAGGTAACATGAGTCTCTATATTTCTGGCGCTCCTTTGCTCAATTACTTGTTTAAGACAAAAAACATTATCACTACAAGATCTGCCTGCGCGAAACCCACTTTGCTCTTCTTCTTGTTCATGAAAATCATTCTCTATTAGATCTCTAAGAATCCTACCGTACAATCTACTTAGAGTACTGGTTACTGAAATTCCTCTGTAATTGTTGCAATCCAGATTGTTTCCTTTTTTATGTATTGAGGATATGAATGCAATTTTCCAATCATTAGGTACTGGATGTCCGTTTATGCATTGGTTAATAATATATGTGAGATTTTCGAGTAGTTTCTCTGATCCATATTTGATCATTTCAGCATATATTCCCCCAGGTCCGCTAGCTTTTCCGGATTTAAGCATTTTAATATTATTCTTTATCATTTCTTTTTCGATGATTACTTCCTCTCCATGTACTTCTATGTCTCTTCTCGGAGAGACTGAGATATTCGGGTCTCGTCTCCTGCAGCAGTCCCTTGTAGTGTTCTGTCCATTGTTCTGGTTTGATTATCTGGATGTTTACTTTTTCTTTTGTTGGGTTTTTTACTGTAGAAATGAATTTCCATACTTCAGAACTCTGCCTACCTCCTACGTGTGTATTTATGTCGTGGCACTTGCGCTCGAACATATCATTTTTTTCTGTGCGTATCAAATTTCTTAGCTGTCTTCTGGTTTCCCTGTAGATTTCTAGGTCTCTTTGCTCCTTAGTACTGAGCCACTTTAAGTATGTACGTTTTTTCTCTTTGACCATTTCCTGTATTTTGTCCGTCCACCACATCTTCCTGTTATTTCTATTATCTTGGTACCCAACAGCTTCATTGCTTGCTTCCTTCAAGCTTTTTATTATGTTTGTATATATCTCTTCAAATGAGTGATTTGTGTTTATTAATTTTTCATCTAATCGGTTCTGATACAATCTTTGAGTACTTTCGATTTTTAAACTTCTAAAGTTGTATTTTTGATTGTCTTCGATGGTTTCTAGGTTTTCATTTTCTTTAATACTTTCGTCCTTATTTGTTTTTCTTAAAGGGAATAATATTTTTGCTTTTACCAGATGGTGGTCAGATCCACAGGTAACACCACGAAGTGGTCGCACATCATACCACTTTAATTGCATCATCATTTGTTACTTCCTCTCCAAATGGTCCTATCACTTTGCCTACCAGTTCGGCTATTAAAATCGCCAAGCATAATTATTTCTCTGGTATTACCGATTTTTGTGATAGTCTCATCAAGTTGATCAAAGAACATTTGTTTTGTAGCTACTCTTTCGTCATCTGATGGTGCGTAGACTGCTATTATGCTTATATTATGTCCAAGCATCTTCATGTTCACTCGAAGTATGTTTTCACTAATGCAATCGTAGTCTGTAATTTTATTCTTTAGATTTTTCTTTATTAACAAGGATACCCCTCTGGTTGCTCTTCTTTCTTTTGGGACTCCAGTGAATAAATGGACAAAATTACGTAATTTCTTAACACACAAATATACGGATCAAGCCTTAATAATAAAGGAATAAATTACAAAATTAACATTCAATACACACCTATTGGGATTTACTTAAACGGACTACACGACAAATTAAAATTAGAATTAGCATGCAAAATAAATCGGTTTGTAGTCGACCTACAACCTCACTGAGCTTTACGGGACGCTTTGAAATCCACGCATAGATACAAAATCTCGCGCGCTTTGTCATAGGCCAATTGGGTTGCATCTGATCTGCATAATAATATAAAAGGTGCGGTAGCGTATAAATGTACATAATTTTGGTGGGAATTTAAAAATATATAATTAATAGTTCCTTTATTATTTTACCTATATTAGCTCACACATATACTATACTATAGTAGTGTGAGCTATGGTGATCCTAATTTTTTCGAGTAAAAAAAAAGTTGCTCCGATTTCCAAAATTTTTATATATGAGTTTCAGATGATTTTGAAACTTTTTTGTTGCGCCGTCTGTCTGTCTGTCTGTCTGTCTGTCTGTCTGTAACGACCAACGCGCATAACTCAAAAACCGCTTGGTCGATTTTAATAAAATTTGGTGCCTAGGCTGGGTTTTGGGCCGAGATGGTCCCATTTAAAAATGAACAAAATCCACCCAACACAAACCAAATAAAAGGGTGGGGGTAGATTTCAAAAATTAGAGTTTATGGGGAAATATGGCGTGTGTGATATCAAACGAAAGGTAATTGAGTCTGGAGTTAAACAAAATATATTTTAATTTATTTAAAGAAAAGGGTGGGGGTATATTTCAAAAATTGGAGTTTAAGTGAAAATATGGCGTGTGTGATATCAAACGAAAGGTAATTGAGTCTGGAGTTAAAAAAATACATTTTAGTTTTTAAAAAAAGGGTGGGGGTAGAATTGAAAAATTAGAGTTTAAGTCAAAACATGGCTTGTGTGGTATCAAACGAAAGGTAATTGAGTCTGGAGTTCAATAAAATATACTTCAGTTTTTAGTTATATTAGCTTTCAAGTAGATACACTAAAACTATAGTACCCAGTGTGAGCTTATGTGCCCATAGATTGGCAGAGTATTTTTTGGGGTTGCGCAAACCTGGAAACCTATGGACGAGCCGCCACTGCCCAAAACTGTTCTCGGTTTAATTTCATTTTTCGACTTATTTGTTAGTTTAAAAAATTCACTGAAGCTATGAAAATATATGTATCGCACTGACGTTTTGAATTCAGGTTCGATAAAGATTGAGGGTAAGTTTTAGTAACGTCATTTGAACAGTGTCGCCCTCTATGTTCCTATATGCAAAATATAAAAGACAGCTCTCGTAATAAAATCAGGCCTTGCAAATTTACCTAAAATATTTTTTTTGTTGCTAATCACATCTCGCGATTAAAAAAATTGCCTTTTTTGACGAAACACTATGACAAAGTATATTCTACCATATTTCTATTCCTTGAAAAATTCTGGTTCACTTGGACACTTCTGATGTTCCCCTAAGCCAATTCCCCACAGACAGGGAATGAAAATGTCAGCTTTTCGTCACCCTAATTCTGAAACGTCGTAACCCAAAACTCAACAAAATTTTACAGGAATAAGAAAAGTTAGAAGCAAATTACATAGCGCAAGCATTATGTGACTTATAAGAAATCGCGGGAATGAGCGTTTTATTTTATTTTTTTGGTTGCGAGGGTTTAACAGCATATAGCTATGCATCATTACTAACCTTTGAAGCAAAAATATGAATTTTAATTTTTTTGTGGGTTACGACGTTTCAGAATTAGGGTGACTTTTTATTAAAAAAATTATTATTCCCACGTGGTAACTCAATCTTTTGCGCCGCTCTGGCTGTAACATGTTTTATTTTTCAGTCAACACCCCTCGTGAATCCTTTAAGCTAAAGTCATGAAACTTGGCACATTTATTGAGAATGGATGAATATTGAAAACTCTTGATTTTGTGAAAAATCTAAAAAAAATAGTAGGGGAAACTGGGGAAAACTAGCAAAATTTGCCTTTTTTAAAATCATTAAGTGTCCAGGGAATTATTCTATAAACTTGAAATTTTGTAAAACTTTACTCTGATGTGTGTTGAAGAAGGCTATTGATTCTCAGCTAGATCTAGATTTTGGGGCGTTTCTAAACCCCTACAGCGCCACATTTTCATCATACGGTACAATTGGTCCCAATTTCGCCGATATTTTTCCGTTTTTAAAATATATTAGGTCATTATTCTAAAACTACTTAACCGATTTAAACCGTAAACTTGTAAAACTAAAGGAATACTAGGTTAACTGTCTAATTGGTTTTCGGGATTTTGAGTTTTAAGGATTTTTCGAAAACTAAGATTTCTGCACTCAAAAAAACTGAATCCAGAAAAAAAATTTCTCTTTTACTTTTTGACTGTTCTTGAACTGCTATCTTTTTAAGAAAATACCAAAATGTTTTTTAGCAAAAATTTGACTTTTGTAAGTTTTTCAGTTTGGAAAAAAAATATTAAAAAACACGCAAAAATATCAACGAAAATCGGGTTATCTCTAAAACCATCAGTTCCAATTCGACGAAAATTGTACTTAAAAAAAATTAAACTTTTTTATAGAAGAAGAAATCTAATTTACTTATTATATATTTTTTAACTACTTTTGAAAAATTTCCTTTTTGTAAAAAACATGAATAATAAGTAATAAGTCGAATAAATAATAAAAACAGGTTTGGTTACCATGTAGAAGTAATTAATTTTTTATTGCAAAGTGACATTTTTTTAAAGTCATAATTGGGGACTCCCCAACTTCTACGCTACTGGACTGGACTGGACTTCCAAAATAATATTTTTTAATAAAAGTGTTTTTGTTAAAAGTAATATAATTCTTCGATTCTTAATTGCCATGGGTCACTTTTGCTATCGCGTTAACTATAAGAACTACAATGTTGTTCAAATTAGATAAAATGAGCAGTTTTTGGGGGACATTAAAAATCTGGTTTCACATTTTAAAAAAACTATTATATCCCGAGCTACGGGGGTTTTTCGAAAAATATCTCAAAAAGTATAGTTTTTACAAAAAAATTTAAAATAATTTTTTTTTGCATGTTTGACGTTCTTCAATATGGTATTTTTTAAGAAAATTTACCACGTCTAGTTTTCGAGATATTACCATTAAGTTACTGTTTTTAGAAACGGACCTGCATTTTTTATTCCATTTTTTAAAAGAACTTTTTTTATGATTTTAACGATATATCACATGTCCATATTTATTTGAATTTTAATGCAAAAAAAATGGCATTTAAGTTTTTTGGCACTTTTATCGTTTTATCATAGGTGGCTTCGACAGCAAAAAAAATAATTGCTTATAGAAACCTATGATGCGTAAAACATCTGTTAAATTTAGATTGGTTACTAAGACGCCGGAGGCGTGATATTGATATTTGCAAAAAAATTTATGATTCGATGAAAGCCATTTTTGCAATAATGGATGGTTCACAACAGGAACTTGCATTGTCGGTGGACACAAGAAAATGAGCATTTTCAAAGAGAAACGGCATTTCAAGAAAGATTCGGGATAAATGTTTTTTCTTCCAAGAAACTCTCACCGGATTAACCCATTACAATTTTCTGACAAATACATTAGAAGATTTTTTTGGATGATCTGCCTTTAGATGTTCGAGCGAATTTTGAGTACTACTAGCACGATGGTGCACCCGGCCACAGAGTCGTTGTACGAGGTTTTTGAATAATTTCAAACCAAATCAGTGGATCGGAAATAACGGACCAATACTTTGGCCCCCAGGTCACCGGACATTACTCCTCTGGATTTTTCCATATGGGGACTTATCAAAGATAAGGTTTATAACACTGGTCCTCGAGATTTGGAGGATCTACTTTATAATGAATAAGGCAAGCCTGTAACCAAATCAACACTAGGATTCTAAGCAAAATCCAAACAAAATAATGAAAAGGGCGCCCACCTCTGCTTGTAACAAAATGGTGGATATTTTTAGCATTTGGATAAGTAGGCTGTTTTATTTTGAAAAAACGTGTTAAAATAAAAATAAACATTTTTAAATAAGTTTAATTTAATTCATCAGTAAAAAGTATAAATGTTTTAAAAATTAGTAAACAGTTTTTTTATTAAACGCATCAGTCTGTTTGTTTATAAAACAGTCAATTGTTTTGTTGGTCTTAAATCTAATTTTTCATTATTGAAATACGCTGCCTAGTTGGTTTAAACTAAATTTAACAGATGTATTACGCATCATAGGTGGTGAGGTCAGGCTGGTCTGTAGAAATAAAATATACCGAAGGACCACTCGAGATAGCTCGAGAAAAACGTGTGGGAGTTAAGAGGGACTGTATCTTTCCACAGGGCTCCGACAGGGAAAAAAGAGCCTAAAAACTTATTTACTAAAAATAGCGTAGCAATGAAAAATTGTCAAGAAACGACTTACCATTAGATGTCTTTCGTAGCTACTTGGCTGGCCAGCCCGATTATACGCGAAGTACCAGACTCTCCATTGTTCTATAGTTCAAAATGTTCCAAACACTAATATCTAATAAACTAAAGCGTAAAATTAATAGTTTCCACAATTTTAATATAAAATAATAGCGGTGCGGTGACTTTAGTTGCACGTGGCGCGTGGTTGAGTTGTTCTCTCAGACAATCGGCGTTTGCGTCTGCTAGGCCGAATTTAGCCGCTTATCTCAAATCCTTCATTGCTGGAAGAAGCGCGCGAAGTTTAAATTTAAAATATGGAAAGATATAGCGTAAAGTAAATCAAAATAATATTCTAAAACGCTTGTAAGCGTAGAAAATGTAACCCAAAAATATTTAAAAACTAAGAGAGATAGCTTCTCTAATTTTAAGTGAAAATTAGAGAATATAATTATTTACAAAAATAAAAACAAGTTGGGAAACTTGTTCATTCGGCCCACCAAAATGAGCATCATTTTTCGGTAGGTGAATCTGAATCAATTGGAAGGGGGCAAAGCTTGACTAAAGGTCGTTTAAAGATACCGGACGCGGTACGAACATTTGCCACCCTAGCGTGCCCATCAGGCCCTTTAAAAATTTCAATAATGCGACCTACCCGCCATTGAAGGGGCGGTGATAACTCGTCTTTGATAAGAACGACGGTACCTATTTTTGGCTCTGCGCATGGTTCCAACCATTTATTTCGTACTTGAAGAGTATGTAAAAATTCTTGGCTCCAACGACGCCAAAAATCGGCTTGTATTCGTTGGACCAAGTTCCATCGCGATAACCGATTCTCAGGTTTACTTGAAAAATCTTCATCAGGAACAGAAACTAAAGGTCCATGTGTTAAAAAATGTCCCGGTGTTAAAACCTGTAGATCGTTACAGTCGGTAGATTGCGGGGTCAAGGGGCGAGAATTTAAAATCGCCTCAATTTGACAAAGAACCGTGTACAACTCCTCATAACTTAGAATTTGCGAGCCAATGGTACGAATTAAGTGAGTTTTTACTGATTTTATCCCTGACTCCCAAAGACCGCCGAAGTGGGGAGCTGATGGAGGGATAAAATTCCAGGCGATAGCTTGTTGCGTGCAAGCATTTCTTGCAAGATCAAGCAATTCTTTGCTTGATTTAACGAAATTTGTGCCATTGTCTGAAAAAAGAGTTTTTATGTAACCTCTTCGGGCAACAAAGCGACGTAGCGCAGCTAAAAAAGCGTCCGAAGTTAGATCTGACACTAACTCGAGATGTAAAGCTTTAGTATTTAGACAAATAAAAAGGCAGATATATGCTTTTTGTGTTTTTACACCTCTGTGTTTACTGAGAGTGATAGGTATAGCACCACTAAAATCTACTCCACTAAAAGTAAAAGGCTTTTGTGGAATCAAGCGGTAGGACGGAATTTGTCCCATGATTTGCTCATAAGAATGCGGTTTGACGCGAAAGCAACGAACACATTTGGATAAAACCGTTTTAATTAAGCGTTTGGCAGATAAAATCCAAAAAATTTGACTAATGAGATATTGGACTGTTTGCACTCCGACATGCAAATATTTTTTGTGCATATATTCAATAAAAATATAAGAAAGTCTACTTTCCTTGGGTAAAAGAAGAGGATGTTTTTGTCCGTAAGAAATAGTCATGGCTTGTTGAATGCGTCCTCCAACTCTTATAAGACCATCCTGGTCTAAAAAGGGATTCAATTTTTGTATGGGTTTTATGCATTTTTTCTGGTTTTGAAGGTTAAGAATTACTTCAGAAAAGTATTTTTGTTGTTCGTGCTTAGCCAAACATTTTAAAGCGTTAAAGAGATCGATATAATCTATATTTGTCTTTTTTCTGACGTCTGCGGATAGTCTACAATTATTTATGAATCGTAAACTGCGGGCTAAAAGTAGTTGAATAGCGTAAAAATCGGATTTATTATTTAAAAGCGAATCTAAAAAATTTTCCGTTGTTCGGTCACAAGAAATCAGAGCAACATTTTTTCGTTCCTCAGTCTCTAAACTGTCATTTATTTTGACTTGCGGGGTTTTTGTTGGCCATTTATCGAAAGATTCTTGTAAAAAACTAGGGGCGGCCCACCATAGGGGATGATTTAAAAGCTCACTCGGCGAGCAGCCGCGGCTGGCTACATCGGCACTATTGAGAAATGTGGGGGTATATAACCAACATTCTGGATTAATATTATCTTGGATAAGACTAACACGATTTGCGACAAAAGTTTTCCATTTACTTGGATGGGATTTTATCCAGTGTAAAACAACCATTGCGTCCGAAAAAGCGTAAATATTATTTATTGTGAACCTTTTTATGAATATATCATATGTGTATTTTAAGACCTCAGATAAAAGAGTAGCGGCTAGAAGTTCTATTCTCGGAATACTAACAAATTTTTTAAGTGGAGCGATGCGACTTTTCGCAAGAACAAAATATATGTGATATTTAGCGTTTCGTAAGACACGTAAGTATATTACGCATGCGTACCCTCGTGCACTCGCATCACAAAAACCACAGAGATCGATGGATTCGGCGTTGGTGATGTCAATGTGGCGGGGTAAAGTAAATTTTTCTAAAACTTGAAATTCAGATTGATAGAGTGTCCACTGACGAACTAGTTCTAAAGTAGGCGTGGCGTCCCAGGAAATACCAAGTAACCAAATTTGTTGAATCAAATATTTTAAAGTGAATGTTACTGGGGTAAGATAACCATGGGGGTCATAGCAGCGTGCTAAAAAAGAGAGAAGCGTCCTTTTTGTACAGCTTTGCTGATTAGGTAATATGTTAAATCGAAACTCGTCGTATGAAGGATGCCAGCACAGGCCTAAGACCTTAGTGACGTCATCCGAATCGAGAGATAAAACTGCGGGGTTGACTAAGGAGGGATCTAAATGAGAGATCACTTCTGAGCGATTGCTAGACCATTTGTGTAATTTCAAGCCAGCGTTTCCTAACAATTCCGTAAGCTCATGCTGCAAATTTAACGCCTCTTGAACCGTTTTACATGAAGTAGTGACGTCATCAATATAGGTATCGTTAAGTATAACTTTAGCAGCGTGAGGGTAGTTATCATATTCGGACTCAGCTAAGTGCTGAAGGGTGCGTAAAGCGAGATATAGTGAACAGTTCACTCCGTAAGTGACAGTTCGTAGTTTAAAAACGGAAACTTTTTCATTAGGGTTAAACCGCCAAAATATTTTTTGGTATTTTTGATGATCAGGGTTGATATTTATACCACGATACATTTTTTGAATATCGCAGGTGAGCGTCACAGGGTTAAGGCGAAAATGTAATAATATTTGAATAATATCTTTTTGTAGTTTTGGACCCGATAATAATACTTGATTAAGCGAAATATGCGTAAAAGGGTCAGTAATACTCGCATTAAAAACTACCCTTGTCTTAGTAGTGATAGCCTCATTTTTAACAACAGCGAAATGTGGAATAAAATAGCTGTCTGAATCGTCTTCTTTTTCTGAGTCATAGTCCATATGACCCAATTCCAAATATTCATTCATAAATTTAGAATATTCACAATACAAGTTTTTATCGCGAAGTAGTTTTTTTTCTAAAGATAAGAAACGATTTAGCGCGACTTGTTTTATTCCGGGAAACTGTGGTGGATTGTCAAATGTGCGAAAGGGAAGGGATACTGTGTACCGGCCGTCTTGATTACGCGACACGCTCTGTTTAAAATAATTTTCACAAATTTCATCCTCTGGTTTCAAATGAGTTTTTTGGGGGACGCAGTCGGTTTCCCAAAATTTTGAAATTAATTGCGAAAGCGAGTCATTTTCATTTTGACAAAAAAGAGCATTAATTGGCGGGGTAGTAATTAAGGGTTGATTTATGTGTCCCATCAAAATATAGCCGAAAATGGTTCCCATAGCAAAGGGATGATTTGGATCATCGCTAGCGATTTTTTCACCCTGTATAATTAGTGGAAAGAGATCCATACCAATTAGTAAATTTACAGGCGAAGGGTTGTAAAAAGTGGGATCTGCTAAGGGTAAATTTTTTATAAAATGCCAATTTTCTGTATTTATTTTTACTGACGGTAAATCAGTACAAACTTTTTGCAAAATAATCGCTTGCGTAGACACAAAAATATCTGGTTTTTGAAAATTACAAATTTTAATAAAAATCGATCCTAGATCAGAAGTAAGAGAGTTGCCTCCAACCCCCTGTATATTTGAACATAAGGGTTGTCTGGGAAGGCCCAATTGTTGCGCTAATTTTTGAGAACAGAAAGTGTTTTGCGAACCGCTGTCTAAAACGGCTCTAACTGTTTGAAAGTTACCGCGGACATCTTGAATTTTTACTAGGATAGTTGACAATAAAACTTGCGATTGCGCAGAAATAAAACCACAATGCGTGGGGTTAGAACCCGAAGGAGTTGCGATTGGTACTTGTGAATTAGAAGACGTCGAAGTAAAATTGTTATTATTTTGAGTAGAGTAATTTTGAAGCGGACACCCAGTAGCCGGGGATCTAAAACTTTGCTGACTGGCCAAGTAACCACGTGGTGAACTACTTGGAGATGCGTTGGAAGACATATTAGAGAGATTTTGTGAGAAATTCACGTTAGCATCAAAATGTGATCTATTTTGATTTTGAGAATTAGCGTAATTATAATTTCGCTCAAAATGAATTAATGAGTGGTGTCTTTGATTACCAGGGCAATAGCGACATGAGCGTAGACTTTGACAAGAATTTGTTAAATGTATTGAGCTTAAACAATTTAAACATAGTTTTTTATTTTTAGCGTAAGAATAGCGTTCGTAGGGAGATTTACCTTTAAATGCGTTACATAAATATATTGAATGTGTGTTAGAATCACAAAAAGCGCATCTATCTTTAGAATGAGTATTTTCCGTACCAAGGAGCGTTTTTGTATAATAAGGCGAGGCGTTATTTTTATAAAACTGTTTATTATTTTTAAATCTATTTTTAGATTGTAGCGAATAAAGCGAATTACATTGAGTTTCAAGGAAATGATAAATTTCTTGATATTTGGGCATTTCATTAGACCTAGAATTAGCTAGTTCAAAGCGCGAAAGTAGTACCTCAGGCAATTTATCTAGTAAAATGTTGGCGAGCGGAAAACACCATTGATCAGTGTCGTAATTTAGAGTTTTTAAAGCCTCAATGTTTTCTGAAAAAACATCAAGCAGCGTGCGCAGCGTTTCTGGATTGTCGTCTTTGAGAGCGGGAAAATTATACACGGAGCGCCAATAAGTTTGAGCCGATAAGCGAGGGTTATGTGATAGCGTTTTAGAAGCGTATTGTAAGCGATTATATAATTAGCGTCGGTTATTTGTAAGTGTTTAACTACGTTTAAAGGCGGTCCTTTTAGGTAGGACAGTAACAAATTAAATTTAGCGTTTGTAGGAATACTAGGATTATTGTGTACAGAACTATTGTACATATCTAGAAAGGTTGGAAACTTAGTGATGTCGCCATGAAATTCGACAATGCGCAGTCTTGGCATTAAAGACGCCATAAAGCGGTCTGGATCAGAAGAATTTGAAATTTGCGTTAAGTTTTGAGGTTGAGGAGCTTCAATTTTCACCTCAAATAGTTGTTTTTGAATTCTTTTAATATCATAGAAGCTGTCGTCAAACTCAGTAAGGCGTTCATTTTCTTCTTCCAGTCTCTCCGGACTTGCCGAATAAGCCTCTATTATTTGATTTTGATAAATAAAAAATGTTTCTTTCATCTCATCAAGGTCGATAAGTCGAACCTGTAAACACGGTTTTTTTGTATCATCCGTTAGGCATGCATTAGCTAAGTTATGAAGAGTATTAATGCGATTATGTTGCACATTACGGAGTGCTTCTAACTTCTTAAGTTGCGTACTCATTGTAATGTTTTTAAAAAACTCCGTTAAAACAGGTGAACGATTAGTTTCTGAAATTTTTAATATTTAAAAATTAAAAGCGTTTAAAAAGAAAAGAAAATAGGCGATAAACAATGTAAACAAGTCTCATTTACCTCTCTAAGATCGTGTGTTGGAAACTTTTCCTACGTGCAGTCGACGCCAAACCAAAAAGAGGTAGGAAATGCGCGAAAACAATGCGCGTTCGGTACTTTTTTACTTGTTATTTTTACGGCGAGCACAGCAAAAGAGCAAGGTCATGCGTATTTATTAAAAATTTTATATTTAACAAAATGCGATTTAGACTTTAATTTTTCCTGGGGTCCTGTTATCAGGCTCGAACCTGGACCAAATGGTGAGATCAGGCCTTCTGTAGAAAATAAAATATACCGAAGGACCACTCGAGATAGCTCGAGAAAAACGTGTGGGAGTTAAGAGGGACTGTATCTTTCCACAGGGCTCCGACAGGGAAAAAAGAGCCTAAAAACTTATTTACTAAAAATAGCGTAGCAATGAAAAATTGTCAAGAAACGACTTACCATTAGATGTCTTTCGTAGCTACTTGGCTGGCCAGCCCGATTATACGCGAAGTACCAGACTCTCCATTGTTCTATAGTTCAAAATGTTCCAAACACTAATATCTAATAAACTAAAGCGTAAAATTAATAGTTTCCACAATTTTAATATAAAATAATAGCGGTGCGGTGACTTTAGTTGCACGTGGCGCGTGGTTGAGTTGTTCTCTCAGACAATCGGCGTTTGCGTCTGCTAGGCCGAATTTAGCCGCTTATCTCAAATCCTTCATTGCTGGAAGAAGCGCGCGAAGTTTAAATTTAAAATATGGAAAGATATAGCGTAAAGTAAATCAAAATAATATTCTAAAACGCTTGTAAGCGTAGAAAATGTAACCCAAAAATATTTAAAAACTAAGAGAGATAGCTTCTCTAATTTTAAGTGAAAATTAGAGAATATAATTATTTACAAAAATAAAAACAAGTTGGGAAACTTGTTCAATAGGTTTTTATAAGCAATTGTTTTTTTTGCTGTCCATAAAACGGTAAAAATGCCAAAAAACTTGAATAACATTTTTTTGGCATTAAAGTACAAATAAATATGGACACTGCGACCACCAGTGGGTCTATTGTGGCTCACTTTTGAGTGGTTTCTCACCACTGTATGCCTAATCCTCCAAAAAGGCCGGCTATCAGTTTGGGTGAGACACTGTTCAGATCTTCTGAGTCGATCTGAGGTTTACCGAAAGTATTCTCACGTAAACATGCAATAGCCGGACATTCGCACAGTACATGTCTGACTGTTTCGTCATCCTCCATACAGAATCTACATTCGGTCTCTTCTGTTAGTCCCATTCTGTGCTCTCAGTCGACAGTGACGCGTAAAAAGACTATACGTATCTCCTGTCTGGTAAGTCCAACAATGTTCCTGGCTCTGTTTCTACAAGGTCCTTTAATGAACTCTTTAGAGTGAGCCAGTTCTGGTATATTTATCCAGGATTGTTGGAAGCTATTCTCCATCCATTTTAATATGGTTGATTTAGGCTCGGGGCCGAAAAATTCGGCAGATGCCGCTTCCTTCGCTGCTAGGTCTGCGGCCTCATTTCCCTCGTGCCCAGAATGCCCTGGTATCCATACTTATGATACATTGTTAGCGCTACCAAGCGCATTCAGCGAATCCTTACAGCTCCACACGGTTCTCGATGAGACCGTATAGGAATCAAGCGCTCTTAAGGCTGCTTGACTGTCGGAGAAGATTTTTATTGTCCTGTTGGTCCATTCGTGGTCAGTAATCCACTGGGCACACAGTTCAATGGCTACGAGTTCGGCCTGAACTATAGTAGCCAATTGGCCGAGACTATGTTTTCTTTTCGACTTTTTCTTGAATACTAACAACACCAGATCCAACGCCCGAAGGCATTTTGGATCCGTCGGTATACCAGAAGCTATCGTTACTTGAAAAATTGGTCCTGTTCTTTAACCAGTCCTCCCTCTCCGGGAGGATAATGTTGTATAGCTTTCTGCTGTACACCGTATTGGGCATGACGTCGGATATCATTCCTAGAGTTGCATCCAACTCTTGTTTCCTTATTAGGGCTGTTGATATCACTTTGTTTGCCCTGCCATCCTGGTGGTTGGCTCTTATTCTGTATGTTGCTCTTCGTGCCTCCGCCTCTAAGAAAATGTGAAGCGGAGGTAAGTTTAGTAAGCATTCAAGCGCAGTCGATGGGCTAGAGCTCATTGCACCACATATGCCAAGACTGGCTTGTCGTTGTAAGCTGGTTAGTTTAGAAGGGCGAAAAAATATCGAAACACAAAACATCGAAAAATAAAATATCAAATTAAAATATCGAAAGTTCATAATATCGAAACTACAAAATATCGAAACTACAAAATATCGAAAATACAAAATATCGAAACAACAAAATATCGAAAAAACAAATAATCGAAAACACAAAATATCGAATACCAAAATATCGAAACAACAAAATATCGAAAATCAAAAACAGAAAATTTCGGAACCTTCACCTAACCTGACCCTGACCTTAACTAACGTAACCTAATCGGATATAACCACACGACAATAGATAGTTTCAAAAACCTAACCTAACGAAACCTAATGAAATCTAACCGAACCGAACCGAACCGAACCAAAGCAAACTAAACCAACAATTTAAAAAAAAAACTTTTCTGAGTTCTTTTCCGGGATCCTAGAAGGTGTGAACTCGAACCGAACCGAACCGGACCGAACTGAACCGAATGGAACCGAACCTATCCAAACCTAACCATACCCAACCAAACCTAATTGGCAGTGTTGTAGTTACGTTGGGTTCGGTTTGGTTCAGTTCGGTACGGTTCGGTTCGTATTCACACCCTCTAGGATCCCGGGAAAGAAGTCAGGAAAGTTTTTTTTTTTTTTTAAATTGTTGGTTCAGTTTGCTTTGGTTCGGTTCAGTTCGGTTCGTGTCGGCTAGATTTTATTAGGTTTTATCAGGTTAGAATGTTGAAACTTTCTATTTTTATGAGGTTAGGTCAGATTAGGTTAAGTTACGTCAGGGTCGGGTTATGTTAAGGTTTCGAAATTTTCTATTTTTGATATTTGTTAAATTCGATATTTTGTATGTTCGATATTTTGTATGTTCGATATTTTGTGATTCGATATCTTGTATTTTCGATATTTTGTATTTTCGATATTTTGTATTTTCGATATTTTGTATTTTCCATATTTTGTGATTCGATATTTTGTAGTTTCGTATTTTGTAGTTTCGATATTTTGTAGTTTCGATATTTTGAAGTTTCGATATTTTGTAATTCAATAAAATGTAGTTTCGCTATTTTGTAGTTTCGATATTTTGTATGTTTTCGATATTTTGTATTTTCGATATTTTGTGTTTTCGATATTTTGTGTTTCGATATTTTTTCGCCCTTCCGACTGATATATACAGCCAATACATTTTTTTGGGGCTGATGCCCCAGATTTTTCCGCAAATTCTTTTGCACGTCCATAAGGACTGTGTGGCTTTGCGGGTTACTTTTTCCATATGGGCATTCCAGGTAAGAGTTTTTTCTAGAGTGACCCCTAGGTATTTCCCCTCTGATGCAAATGGAATTCTTTCACCGTTAAGCTCCGGAAGAGTCAGGAAATCAAGCTTCCTTTTACGGGTGAACGGTATAATAACTGTTTTGCTGGGATTTACAGACATCTGTTCCCTGTCACACCAGTCTTTTACCGTGTTTATTACTTCTAAGAATTCACTCTCTGGAATGTCTCTAATGATTGCTCCCACGTCATCCGCGTATCCCAATACCTCTACATCCAGCGATTCCAAGATGGCAAGAAGATCATCGACCAGTAGAGGCCACAGGAGGGGAGACAAAACTCCTCCTTGTGGACAGCCTCTAGCAGCTCTGAAACTTACCATCTCATCGTTAAGAGTTGTTTCAATCACTCGATTCTCGAGTGTGCACCTGATGAATCCCGTGATGGTGGATTCTATTCCTCGGGCGCACGCTGATTCAAAGAGGGAATTGAGTAGTGCATTGTTAAATGCTCCTTCTATATCAAGAAAAATGGACATGTGATACATTGTTAAAATCATAAAAAAAAGTTCTTTTAAAAATTACAATAAAAAATACAGGTCCGTATCTAAAAAAAAGTAAATTAATAGTAATATCTCGAAAACTAGTCCTAGTAATTTTTTTTAGAAAATACCAAATTGAAGAACGTCAAAAATGCAAAAAAAAATTCTTTACGATTTTTTTGCCAAAACTATACTTTTTGAAATATTTAACAAAATATTTAACAAAATAGATTGTAGCAAGTTTTCGAAAAACCCCCGTAGCTCGGGATATAATAGTTTTTTTTAAAATGTGAAACCAGATTTTTAATGTCTCCCAAAAACTGCTCATTTTACTAATTTGAACAACCCTGTAGTTCTTATAGTTACCGAGATAGCAATAGTGCCCCATGGCAATTAGAACATCCTGTATAACAATTATTAAAATAATGTATTTAAGGCTCTTTCCTGAAAACTGGCTATTTTGTGTATTTTATCAGTGAAAACATATTTTATGTTCTCTAATTTTTTTCTATTTATTTTTAGCTTAATTTAAGTTATAACACCCTTTTCTTAATATTACCTAAGATATAAATCACTGCCCCGGTGTAAGTTGTCACATCGCATTGTTTTTTGTTCATGTACAAAAAAAAAAATTTCTTATTTTCAAGAATTAATTTAAAAAAAAACTACAAATGAGTAGTGTAGGATTTTGGTTGAAAATTAAAACTTACCAGTCTTGAATTTTGCATGCTATAGCTTGGGTCTGTCTAAAGACCACTTCCTCGGTCTTCCCTGCTTCCCTTTCTTGCAAAGTCTCGCCAATACAGGCGATAACCTTCAAACCTATTTAAGAAGACCATATTAAAAATAAAATAGGGTTCAGCACCACAAGACATCAAAAACCGTTGAGAAACGTCACTTATATTTTTCTCGTCAAAAATACGCTTACTGGACCATAAGTCTTGACAAGTTAAGGCTTACCTTTGCTCAGAGCAAAAGCAACTTTTTCAGCGATCAGCTCGTCAGATTCTCCAAAAATGTGACGACGTTCAGAATGGCCAAGAATCACCCAGTTGACACCAATGTCTTTCAGCATTAAGGGAGAAATTTCACCTATAAAATTACTTTTCATTAGATATACAGGCCACTGAAAACTTACACACTTTTTAAACCAAAAAAGATAGCAAAAAAATTATAAATACCGTTTCTACAAAATCAAGGGAGAATAAAAGTGACGTATTTTTCAAACCACCCCAACCCACCCCTTAGGCGCCACCCCATCTTGAATATAGTTACTCTACTTGTGGCACCTCTTTGAAAAGCTTATCAAAAATTCTAAACGATGGTCATAAAAATTTTATGGTATAATTGAAAAATTTCCTTTTGAATTAAAAAATCGCTGGAAATCAATTTTACAAAAAAAATAAATCACGAATAGGCTTTCTAGCGACCAACTTGTCGGGTACGATTTTGTTTTAAATCGAGCCCTTAAACGAGGGTACCGTAGTAGATCTCTTGTGTGAATAAAATAAATATAAAACAGTTTTAAAAACGTTACAAACTTTAATGAATACAAAATAAAACTCTGTTGCAATTTAGAAATTGACTTTTCTTATGACCTAGAAAACCAACAAGACCCAAAATATTAAAATAAAAACATTAACTTACCAAAATAACAAACTACAAAATATTCTACAAATAGAAAAATCTTATGTTTCTTTACTGATAATTAGTTTAGAGGTTTTAGTTTAAATTCAACAAAACTTAGAATGTGACTACCGACTTGTCTCCTCAAAGTTTGGGTTTATATTAACGGTACGTTGGACCTAAGTAATCCATTATCTCCTCTTTGAAGAACTTGGAGGAACCAAGTCAGTGGCGTTGCTGATAATCCTAACGTTTACTTTGCATTCTAGCTAATGAGCTAAACCAGAAAAACCTAAACAAAAACAGAGATTAAATGACATTTTATAGATAACATTTTCTTATCTCACAGTTTTTCCATAGCCAATCACTTTGAAGGAAAAACCCTCTCTCTACTTGATGTATCCCCACGCTTAATCATTACAACTCCCACTCTTCACTTTTCAATAGTTTTTCTCGCATCAACCATCTGCTGTGTGGTAGCCGCCAACCAAATGTTACTATTTTCGAGGGAGGCGGAACTACTTTTTTATCTCTGCAAATTACTCTCTCAATATTACCTGTAAGGATCAAGTGGGAGTGGTTCTTAAGGGGTAGGTCCGGTGGTTTAAAAAATAGGTACGTCATTTGAATTTTGCTGATAGATCGCTTTAATCCCCTAATTGTGATTTATGCTAAACAACTATTTTTTTTGTAAAATTGATTACCAGCGAATTTTTAATTTGAAAGGTAATTTTTCAATTTTACCATAACTTTAATATGACCATCGTTTAGCATTTTTTTGATAAGCTTTCCAAAGAGGTGCCACGAGTAAGTTAATTCTATTCAAAATCTACAAGTCTGTGGGGGTGGTGCTTAAGGGGAAGGTTAGGGTGGTTTGAAAAATATCTCATTTGAATTTCGCTGGGTCGCTTCAATCTTCTATGTGTAATTTATGCCGAACAATTAATTTTTTTTTAAATTGATTTTTAGCTATATTCTTAGTTGAAGGGTAGTTTTTCATTTTTACCCTTAAACTTTTATGATCATCGTTTAGCATTTTTATAAGTTCTCCAAAGAGGTGCCACAAGTGGGGTATTGCCATTTAAGATTTTGAAGTAAGTGGTGAGTCGGGGTGGTTTGAAAAATACGTAATTTTATAGAAACGGTGTTTTTTATTTGTTTGATATCTTTTTTTTTTATTATAGGTGATAGTAGGGTAATAGTAAAAACTTAAAAAGTTTTTTTTTTAAATAAAATAGATATTTGCAAAATACGAAATGGTAGTTTTGGTAGGGATCGGTTAGGGATTATTTTACCAAAAACTTTTTAAGGGTGGGTTTTTATACATTCTGGGTAGGTACATTTTTTTTAAATACTTTTATGTGCATATTTGTATGAATGCCTGTCGGAATTCGAAAGAACAATTCAATGACACCCTATATCGGGTATTTAGAGTGCGAATTTGGAGAAACGCTCGGACACGTCGATTTTGTTTGCGAGGGGGCCACTTTTTGGCTATTTTGAAATTGTTGGAGCACGAACCCCCTTCGAGGGGTATACTTTACCCCTATATTTTGAATAGGGAGAGTGGGTCTAGTCATACCTTGTTTTCAAGGCCTTTTGAATGTCCTTACAACCGTGTAAAAATTTCAAAAACATATCTATTAGTTTTTAAGATAATTACCTTCAAACTTTCAAATTTAACATGGACTGATAAAATAAAAATTTAATTAGAATTTTATATTTTTTGGATTAATTTTTTATTTTATCATTCCATGTTAAATTTAAAAATTTGAAAGCAAATATCTCAAAAACTAATCGATGGATTTTCGAAATTTTTACACGGTTGTAAAGATATTCAAGAGAGGTTCAAAACAAGGTATCACCAGACCCACTTTCCCTATTCAAAATATAGGGGTAAAGTATACCCCTCGAAGGGGGTTCGTGCTACAAAAAGTATCCCCCTTGCAAACAAAATCGACGTGTCTGAGCGTTTCTTCAAATTCGCACTCTAAAGACCCAAAACGGGCTCTGTTTCGATGTTCGTGAAGCACCGTGTATAACAATATGTAGAATTAATGAAAACATAGGTGTAACATATTTTAAATTTTCTGAGATTAAGACAAAAATAAATAGATCTATGACGGATCTGACACCTTCCTAGCTAGCCTATTATCACACTTCAAGTGAAGCCATGATAATATATTAGCCTTATACAGTTTTTTGTAAATATCTCAGAAACTAAAGCTCTACGAAGTTTTTGGTTATAACACGAGTTATTAAGCAAAATACAGTCTACTATATTCCGAAAACAGTGTATTAATACGTTGCTCCGTTAAAAAGTTAGCATTTTTTAAAGTTTTTAATTGTCAAAAAACTGTCATTAGCATTAATTGATTTTGACCAAAATCTAATCAGCTCGTAAGAGTGTCGAACACTATTTTACCTAAAAATTTTATGAAAATCGGTTGAGCGGTTTAGGAGCTATCGTGTTACGGATAGAAATAATACATCACAGTATACTAATTATTTATAGTAAGGAAAGCACCCCGGTCTTGTCATAATACTGTTATACATATCCCCTGTATACATTAGTTCGGAAAGCCAGGCTTCCAGGATGCAGTGACCCTAACCGTCACCCCTGGTATAAAAATATTATGTACAGACTCCATATATCTATTTTAATAGATATATGACATACTCCTGCTGTCGCCATGGACATTAATCGCTACTCTCGGTATATGTTTTTGATTATGACTGACATTGGCAAAATAGATAAAAATATGACGGTAATGTAATTCGGCATTTTTCATTCCCAAACGGAACCTAAAGCTATTTGATGAGTGGCTAAAAATACTTCGGCAAAAAAACTAACTTTGACGAAAGACGAAATTCACGTTAAATATATAGTGTGTGATGGACACGTTGAACCTGGACGGAGTTCTAAATGTTTAGTTTTAAATTTTAATAGTTGGAAAAACATAGATTATTTCACTATACTTATATACAGGGTCCGGCAGAATGATCTCCCACATTAAAAACGACATTGTAAATGCTATTTATATTTAATTTTTTTTAACTGAAATCGTATTATACCATTTGTTTTTATTAAGTTTTGAAAATTACAGAGTCCAGCTGGCGGCAATTTTTTTTGGTACACAGTCGAAGCTGATTTCTGAAAGTTTCACTCGTGCAGTAACTCTAAAGCGATATTCCTGTAATTTCTTGGTGTATTGCTGCTTTCAATTCGTCAATGGTTCGGGAATAGTGTTCAGATATTCCCAAAGTATCTGGAACTAAAGCATGTCTACCAAGTGTAAAGTGAGTACGAAAAGTTCTTTGTGTCGTAATCACAGATTCGTTACCTACTTTAGATTAATGTCTCGATAACGAAGGCACGATGGCAAGGAAATGGCAAGCCGCGAGCTACCAACCGACTACGCTAAGCTTCCCCTCTCTTCAGTGATTCAGGCACAGTGGCAGTACAAAATGTGGGAGATCATTATGCCGGACCCTGTTTAATTAAATGAATAACCGGCATTATTCACTTTACTTTAAAAGGCTTACGTTACATTTTTTTAAACACCCATTAATACCTAGTTAATATAGGTTAAGAGTGTAAATTTATATAATGTTTAATTTAAATACATCTTTACATCACCTAGCTAATACTAACAAAATTTTCCAAATCCATTAGTTCTTATTTTTCATGAAAAACAATTAAAAAAGTTTCCGTTTATAGAAAAATAACCTATATCTGCAACATTATTATGTATAAAGCATTGTAAAAGTATACATTATTAATTTAAGTTAATGTAGAATATGTAAATATTTTCTATGCACTAATAAAAAGGAATTTACTGTAGAATATTCATCAAAAAGCCTTTTTTTTTAACTAGAAAATTAGCCTCTCAACGAAATTTATGTACCTAAATGAATGGGAAACAAACTTCTAAACCCTATAGATTGAATAAAAATTTAACTTTCCTTTTTTTTATTGCTGGTAGTCATTAATTTAAACATTCTTTGATTAAGCTTCCTTGCTGATTGGTGTTTATAGAGTCTTTTTAAGCAAATTAAGCTTTGACACAAAATAACTCATTCTTATCAGCGCGCATCGTTTAAATTTAAAACTATGTAATTGACGAGTAGAATGAGTTTTTTGGTGTTGAAATTTAAATTGATAAAAACTGTTCAAAACACTATATTATAAGATGTAGCTTGATTGGAGAACGATTTCATTGAGGGCTATGAGCATCCGGTATACAATAATTTGAAAAGCCATCCTGTAGCTTAGAGACAAACTGCGTAAGCGTTATATTATTTCAAATCCCTCTGTAAATGTTTAGTACGGAGCACAAAGTTGGAGAGGCGCCGATTCGTGCACGACACTAGGGTCACTGCATTCTGGAAGCCTGGCGTCTCCAGGGGTAGCGACACCAAACATTTACGAAAAATGCAAATCTGACACTGTCAGGAGCGCAGCTTTTTTTATGTTCAAAAAAATTAAATGGTTTACAAATGTTACGTAAAGAACTGTCCGTCACACCCGGTATATAAATTTGACCGTCCAAAGAAACAAACCTAAAAAAACTAAGTTTTTTATGATTTCAATATTTCTTAGGACCCTGTGTTAGGACCCACACAGCGCAAGAAACCCAAAAATATAGTTTGCATGTTTTATATATCTTCTAAAATATAAAAAACTATTATGTTGGATTTTGTATCATTTAATACATTTTTTATGCTCTCTAGGGAATAAAAGTGTACGTTTAATCCCTTTTTTCATGGGCTAAGGTAGTATTTCTTGTCCCCAGTGATTAAAAGTAATTTCTTTAAAACCATAAAGGCAAAATATAGGTTTTTGGATTATTTTATTTTATCATAATACAAAAAACAAAAAGGAATCGAGATATATATATACACCATAACGATTATTTTGTTGCTTCCAGCTTGCCGTAAGCTTACTGTACTTTGCTGATGACTTAGTTCGTTTCGATTGTTATTGTGTCTTCGGCATAGAATATTGCTTCCATATAAACTAAGCATTTCACTTCTCCAGGATGTAAACTAGGAATACCTTTTCGGTGAAATTTTCGTAATTCTGTTTATTGCATCATTTTCGGTACTGAAAGCTTTCTTTCTTCGGTGGCCTTTTCTATGCCCATTTCAAAGTAAAAATATGCTTTATTGTTTGGTCCCTTGTTTCTTCCATCTTCGAGAAATGTAATTCGAACTTTTTCTTATTTAGTTTGTTATGAAAAATACATATTATTTTTTCCACATTGTTTGTTAGCATCTGACTGACTTTTGTTTAATGTAATGCCATGACAACTCTCACTGCCCACTGTTTTATTATATACGGGGGGTTGACATGCTAAAACTACAGTACGGTGTGGTTTAATACCTATTTATTTAGTTTATGATTATTATTATTTTTAGTATATAAAAATAAACCTTGGCATTAAAGTCCCTTTTAGTCACTTAGCAAATTATAGCCCTCCTTCCGGTTGGGCATGAAAATTCCCGCCGTGGGATTAAAAGTAAACACTGTACGCCCCAGATTTATAATATACCTACTATTATTTTTATTAGTGTTCAAAAAAACGCGGGCGGCGAAGAAAAGGTCGAAAGTACAAAAAGTCGAAAATACAAAAGTTCGAAAGTACAAAAGGTCGAAAATACAAAAGATTGAAAAACAAAAGGTCCAAACAAAGATCGAAAGTAGCTATACTGTAATGATTGCAAAACAAAGTAGAAGTAAGAGGTACACACACACACACTCATAGAAAAGTTTTAATTTTTATTTACCATCTCTAGGTATTTTTTGGGTAGCAACATGACGGGACGCAGAACTTTGTTCGAAAACATTTTCTTCGAAAGGAAATTTTTTTCCTTCGGAAATTTGTTCGAAAATATTTTTTTCACACGGAAATTTGTTCGAAAACATTTTTTTCAAACGGAAATTTGTTCGAACACCATTTCTTTGACGGAAATTTGTTTTCGAACGGACATTTGTTCGTAAGCAATAGTTGTTCAAAAACATTTTCTTCAAATAGAAAACATTTTCTTCGAAAGCAAGCTTTTCGAAAAAAGACGCCCTAGACCTGGTTTTCCAAACCTCACACAATTCATATAGTTTGACTAAGGCAAGGTCTTTCTAACATATTTAAAAAAAAAACCCTGACTTCTTTCCTGGGATCGTAAACTGTCTGAAAATTTGTCTACTTTCCTCCTTTTGGAAGGTCGAAATTGGTATTTTCCTAAACTTTGTCAATTGATCGCAAACGTATCCGAACCGGGCCAGATACCCCCTGATGTGCTCAATTGACAAAGGTTAGAGTAACACCGATTTCAACCTTCCAAAATGAGGACCAGAAAGCTAATTTAGGGAAATCATTTTTCGAAAATAGGTTTCGGTTGGTTCGGTTTGGTTTCACACCCTCTAGGATCCCGGGAAAGAAGTCAGGAAAGTTTTTGTTTTCAAAAATTGTTAGAAAAAGACCCCATTAGTCGAATTATATTAGTTGTGTTAAGTTTGGCAAGCCAGGTCAAAAAATTTTTTTCGAAAAATTTGTTTTCAAAGAAATGTTTTTGAACAAATTTCCATTAAAAAAAAATATTTTCGAACAAATTTCTTGTTTTTTTGTCTTTTGATAAAATGTTAAAATCGGGATAAAAAGTGACTAAAAAAGAACCCCAAAACCTAAAAACACCGAAAAAAAAGAAAAAAACTTGAAAAGTAAACTAAACAGTGCAAAAAATAGCGTATAAACCTTGTGATTAAAGTTTCATTTTGTCCCTTGATATATTATATAGTATTAATAAACATTTAACATACAAATGTATTTCTGTCCTGTTTGTTTATTTATTACGTATTATTTTTATACAAAAAACACAACAAATAATATTTAAAATAAAATGATTTTTAACAATAAATATATATACCTACAATAAATATTCATAACCCAAAAACTCAAGGAACATATTTTTTATTTCTTAAGCTGTATAAAAACGAGTTCTTTTTAAGTTTTATTAAAACATTTTTTTTCTCAGACTGTATAAAAATGAGTATTTTTCACAAACGTCTATGGAAATTTGAGTACGGTTTTGAAACTCGTGTCGCTACCCCTAGGAGAGGCCAGGCTTCTAGGATGTAGTGACCCTACACGACACCCCGGTATACTGCGCCAATTTAGTAATACAACTCCCACCGTGTAAGTGTCTGGTCTATCTCTACCATTCGTCTATGTAATACATACAAACACACACAGAGACATCACGACGATATTGCTAGGATAGGTCAAAATACATCCAAATAACACACTTTTGGCGTTACCTCAAAAAAAAATTTCCTTCGAAAATAATACCTTCTCTAGCCATTGCTATGCGGGCTAGGAAGGTAATAGATTCAATATTACCTGTAAAGGCCCCTTTGTCAACTTTATAGCAGTTCTGGGCAGCTGCTTCTACATTTGAAGGAGCGTTGCACTTAACATATTCCAAATACACGGCAGGAACTCCCACCACAACTTCAGTATCAGGGTTTAAGGGACCTTTTTTTAAAAAAGCCAAGATTTCATCAATCTGTTTTTTGCTTCCGTTCATCTTCCAGTTACCTCCAACAACAAATTTGCGACCCATTTTGCACTAAAAACGAAAACGTTCAAGTGACTTGAAAACTTGAACATAAAAACCAAACACTATCAAATAGTGAAAGGCTTTCATACTTTTGATGAGAATGCTCTACACAGAGTTTTGGATACATTCAAAAGAATCATTTTTATAAAATACTAACTGATTCGGGATTGACACATCGAATAAAATTTTTTTGAATTTGACTCATATTTTGATAGAAAATTATTATTTGGCATTCAAAAAACATCAAAGCACACACCAGGAAAAAGTTAAAGCCGTCAATTCACGATTATTCACGTAATAATATACACATTGACTTCTATACCCGCCCTTTCAGGGCGTTATACAACTCAATAAATATACATATATTATATTCTATAACCTTTGATTCACGTAACAATTTTTTGGTCCCAGCTACGGTTCAAAAAAGCGATATTTAAAACGGCAGTGGTACAAAATGGCGCAGGTCAAAATAGTGCATAGCCATAATAGCGCATGGCCAAAATGACGCAGGCCAAAATAGCGCAGGCCAAAATAGCGCATGCCCAAAATAGCGCATGCCCACAATAGCGCATGGCCAAAATAGCGCATCCCCAAAATAACGAACGACTTCTTTTCCGAGATCCTAGAGGGTATGTATCTGAACCGAACCGAACCAAACCGAACCAACATATATTTTCAAAAAGAAAACTTTTCTAACTTTCTTCCCGAGATCCTAGAGGGTATTAATCCGAACCGAACCGAACCAAACCAACATATTAAAAAAAAACTTTTCTGACTTCTTTTCCGAGATCTTGAATCCGAAACGAACCTAACCGAGTTCGATTCGGTTCGGTTTGGATTCATACCTTCCAGGATCCCGTGAAAGGAGTCACGAAAGTTTTTTTTTTAATATGTTGGTTACGTTTGGTTCGGTTCGGTTTCGATTCGGTTCAATTCGTTTAGGTTCGGTTCGCATCATACCCTCTAGGATCTCGGGAAAGAAGTCAGGAAAGTTTTTTTTTTAATTCGGTTCAGATTTACTCCCTCTTGGATCCCGGGAAAGAAGTCATGCGCTATTTTTTGGATGCGCTATTTTATGCATGCGCTATTTTGGGTATGCGCTGTTTTGGGTAAGCAATATTTTGACCTGCGCTATTATGGCCTTGCGCTATTTTGAACTGCGCTATTTTGGCCATGCGCTATTTTGGCCTGCGCTATTTTGGCCATGCGCTATTTTGGTCATGCGCTATTATGACCTGCGCTATTATGGCCTGCACTATTATGACTTGCGCTATTATGGCCTGCGCTATTTTGTACGACTGCCATTTAAAACAGCTACATTTTTAAAACAGCTATCCTTTTTTTGTGAAAATCGAGTTTGGTGCTCTCTATCAGTGGTTCTCAAACTTTTGTAGAGTGGGGAACCCTAAACCTTCCTTTTTTTGCTAGGGAACTCCTACCCTGAGAACTTTGCACCCGGGATTTCTCGAGAACTGCTAAAAATTTTTAAAAATGCCGAGACACGTCGATTTTGTTTGCGAAGGGGACACTTTTTGGCTCTTGAAATTTTCGTAGCACGCACCACCTTCGAGGGGTATATATTTTGAATAGGGAAAGTGGATCTAGTGATACCTTATTTGAAAGCTCTCTTGAATATCTTTACAACCGTGTAAAAATTTCAAAAATCCATCGATTAGTTTTTGAGATATTTGCTTTCAAATTTAAGATGGAACGATAAAATAAAAATTAAATCCGAAAAATAATAAAATTCTAATTAAATTTTTATTTGATCAGTCCATGTTAAATTTAAAAATTTGAAAGCAAATATCTCAAAAACTTATCGATGGATTTTCGAAATTTTTACACGGTTGTAAATATATTCAAGAGAGCTTCAAAATAAGTTATTACTAGACCCACTTTCCCTATTCAAAATGTAGGGGTAAAGTGTATCCCTCGAAGGGGGTTCGAGCTACAAAAATATCAAGATAGCCAAAAAGTGTCCCCCTCATTAACCCTTTCAGCAGTTCTCGAGAAATTCCGGGTGGAAAGTTTAAAATTAGACACAGTGTATAAGACATAATTTTTAGTTTTGTGTAAAAAAATCGACATTAACACTATTTTTTAAGCTTCAAAACAAAGAGTAAATATAAAAATGTAAGAACTAAGTAGGTATACGTAATATATTAATAATTAGGAAACAATAAAAACACTAAATAAAGTATTAAAAATATTTGTTATTTTTTTTAAACTTAATGCGCTGGATGGGCCTGTTTGTTTGAGGCAAGTTTCTCAATATCGAGTTCAATGTTTGAAAGTTGCAAGCATATCTACTTCAGGATTTAGTTTATTTCTTAAGTCGATTTTTGTCAGAGCGTTAAAAGTGATAGGACCATTTGGAGAGGAAGTAACAAATGATAATGGCTTGAGGCTGATGTAATTGTGTGAAACCCACAATCTAAAAATAAATAATGGTTTTTTTAAACATAAGGAAATTTATCGATATACCTGGAATGAGCCAACAAGAAATCTTAGATCAATCACTGATTATGATATAGGTGGACAACACTCGGAACTAAAGTGGTATGATGTGCGAACACTTCGTGGTGTTACCTGTGGATCTGACCACCATCTGGTAAAAGCAAAAATATTATTCCCTGTAAGAAAAACAAATAGAGACGAAAGTATTGGAGAAAGTAAGAACATCGAGTGCATCGAAGAAAATCAAAAATACAACTTTAGAAGCCTAGCAATTAAAAGTACGCAAATATTGTATCAGAAACGATTAATTAACACACAGCATTCATTCGAAGAGATATATACATAGTAAAAAGCTTGAAGGAAGCAAGCAAAGAAACTGTTGGATACCAAGATAATAAAAATAATAATAAGATGTGGTGGACGGAGGAAATACAGGAAATGGTCAAGGAGAAAAAACGTACATATTTGTAATGGCTCAGTACTAAAGAGCAAAGAGACCTAGAAATCTACAGGGAAATCAGAAGCCAGCTAAGAAATCTGATACGCACGGAAAAAAATGAAATGTTTGAGCGAAAATGCCACGATATAAATACACACGCAGGAGGTAGGCAGAGTTCTGAAGTATGGAAATTTATTTCTACGTTAAAAAACCCAACAAAACAAAAAGTAAACATTCAGATCATCAAACCAGAACAATGGACAGAACACTACAAGAGACTGCTGCAGGAAACAAGACCCGAATATCTGTCAGCCTCTCCGATGAGAGACATAAGTACATGGAGAGGAAGTAATTATCGAAAAAGAAATGATAAAGAATAGTATTAAAACCGAACCGAACCAAGATATATGTTTGGTATACTCCTAAACTAACCAGTTTGACTTGAAAAAAAAAATTGATGCTGTTTTTAATGTCGCTGTTTTAACGTGTCGCTCATTTAAATCTAGCTGTTTTGATATTTCGCTATTTTTATTAGATGCCGCTTTTTAAATATCACTGTTCGTTTTAAATGCCGTCGTTTTAAAATGCCGCTCTGTTGAATATCTTCGTTGTGTTATGTCGCTGTTTTGAAGGTCGCTGTTTTAAATATCGCTATTTTAGAAATTGCTATTCTGAACCGCAGCCTTCGGTCCTAACCCGACATTCTTTTAAGGGCAAAAATTATAATTTACTATATACAGGGTGTTAATAAAGTATTTTGATTCTTTGACTGAGTCTAACATTGCGGGTCCAAAAATGCATGGTTTTCAAGGTACAGGAAGCCACACGTAAAAAATAAACGATTTTTTGTAAATACAGTGAAACGTCCTATAAGCGGACACTCGAGGCTTCGTCGATTTTGTTTGCTTATTGGAGGTGTCCGCTTATTAGAGAAAATTGCGAAAATTATAATATATATTTATTAACAATTTTTGTTGCTTAAGTATTTCCGATATGAAATTTTTCAGCGATCTTTCGTGCTGATAGATGTTCCTTCTCCGAAACGTTAACAACTTTCTTTTTTTCACGTAAACTAAGAAGTTTTTTACTAGGCGCCATTTCAAAGAGACCTATTACTATAACTAGCCAACTGAACAATAAAAATAAAACATAGCAGTCCCGCCGAATAAAATATGTTGTAAATACGACAGAAGTATTTAAGGCAAATACATATTACCGACGAACCGTTTGGTTATTCGTTCTCTTCGTTTAAATGTGAGAATCAAACAGAGAGCGTTTAACCAAGCAGCGTCAAAAAATCATGCATTTTCATTGTTTTATTAACCAATAATAGGGACCTATTGCAATAGTGCTAGGCACAAAACTGACAGTTGATCTTTCAAAATTGACATACCAAAGTCGAATTAATCAATCCCGTCGTTTATTTTCCATTAATAGTGGCGTCACTATTAAATCCGGCTTGTATAATACACAAAGGCCTAATTTTGAAAGGACACAGCTGTTCTTACAATGAGAAACTGTCAATATAGTGCCCGGCACAATTTGTGCCTGGCACTATTGCAATAGGTCCCTAATAACCCTCGCATTCATACTGGAGGCATGGTGTCTAGATTAGACCGGTTTTGGGATACATGTCGAATTTTGCCACGATGGATAGAATAGACCGGTGTTCGGATCTTATAAATATATGCCAAATTTTCACGACACTGGTGGTCCAGCTGATTTCTGTAAAGAAAAGTTAGATATGATATGAACAACTAATATTTTTTGAATTTTTTCAAAACTAAGGTAATTTTCCTACTATTTTTTAGTATATTCTTATAAAATAATATTTTTCAGAAATATCAGTCGTTATTTTTTTTAGCCCGCTTCATTTCTCTTTACACAAAAATTAAAATTCGAAGAAAATAATGTATTCGTTTCAGCTTCAAAAGTCCTCGGTTCACCTTTGATACTAAACGATCACATTCAGTTTGACTTGTAGTTTAAGTTTTGTGTAATAAAAAATAAAGCGGGCTAAAAAAAAATAACGACAATACGTCTAGAAAATTACATTTTATAAGGATGTACTAGAAAAGTGTAGGAAAATAGCCTTCGTTTTTAAAAAATTCAAAACATATTAGTTGTTCCGTTGTTCATATCATATGTAACTTTTTTGTTTACAAAAATCAGCTGGACCACCAGTGACGTGAAAATTCGACATATATATATAAGATCTGAACACAGGTCTATTCTATCCACCGTGGAATTTTTCACGTTACTGCTGGTCCAGCTGATTTTTGTAAACAAAAGTTAGATTATGATATGAACAACTAATATCTTTTGAATTTTTTGAAAAATAAGGCAATTTCCCTACTGTTTTTTAGTACATCTTTATAAAATATAATTTTCTAAACGTTTTGTCGTTATTTTTTTTTAGCCGCTAAATTTTTTATTACACAAAACTAAAAATACAAGTCAAACTGAACGTGATCGTTTAGTATCAAAGGTAAACCGAGGACTTGGGAAGTAAACAAAGGTGTAGGTTAGCGGATTACTTTTGAAGCTGAAACAAACACATTATTTTCCTAGAATTTTAATTTTTGTGTAAAGAAAAATGAAGCGAACTAAAAAAAATGATGACTCAAAAATATTATTTTATAACAATATACTAAAAAAATTCTAAAAATATTAGTTGTTCATATGATATCTAACTTTTGGTTACAAATATATATAAGATCCGAACACCGGTCTATTCTAGGCACCGTGCTCTGGAGAAAGTTTATCTTTGGTCAAGAGAACAATAAAAACACATGATATTTTGACGTTTCTTGGTTAAACGCTTCCTGTTTGATTCTCGCATTTAAACGAAGAGACCGAATAACCGAACGGTCCGTCGCTAATATTTGCCTTTAGTCTCCGTATTAAAACGGAAAGAGGTAATTCCCCGGCTGCAGAGTGCGTTGGTGCCAACATACTATATAATATTTATGCCCATGTCGTGTAGCGCTCCGTCCCGTTGTCAGAGGTTCGCGTCTGGTTAAGGGAGGTTTCAGAATTTTTTAAGCAAAAAAAATTGTCCCGTTATTAGAGTGTCCGGTTATAGGAGTGAATTTTACATGAAAAGAAATAGGGAAAAGCTTGGTTCCAACAAATTTGTCTGCCTAAAGGGAGTGTCCGCAAGGAGATGTTTCACTATATCTTAATACTCCTTTACTCGATTTTATTGAAATTTGGTAGTAGTGTTTGTAGTAATAAGAGGCTGATTTGGCTGTAATTATATTAAAATTGATTATATATTTATTGATAACCTTAAGTCCAGTGGCGTACCGGCACACACCCCAACCAATATGTGTGGCCATATTAAGGAACAACAAGAACAACTTTTTTGTCTTTTAGACTTTTTTCACCCTTTTTTTCAGAGATAAAAAATAAAAACCACTTCATTACATGTCCCTATTCCATATGAGAGAGATGACAATATACTTAAAAACTATTTAATAAGTAAGGCATTTTACAGTCTTGATGAATTTTATTTGACTTCATGTTTTTATCATTTATTTTTATAATTTTTTTACATTACATTTTGTGTAATGTATTTTATTTAATTTTATCATTTTATTTTATTTAGTCAAATAATTTTATTTTGTCAAATAATTATATTTTGTTTAATAATTTTATATTGTTTAAATAATTTTATTTTGTTACATAATTTTATTCTGTTAAATAATTTTATTTTGTTTGATTATTTTATTTTATTCAATGATTTTATTTTGTTTGATTATTTTATTTGATTTTCTGGTAGGTAGGTCTTTTGTCAGCAGATTTTTTTTTATTATTATAATATTTTTAGTTTAGAAAATGTCAAAATTTGACAGTTCGATGGTTTTTTTTAAAGGAACACCCTGTATATTATTTTAAAATTTTATAGATCTTTTCTTTTTCATTTCAAAAATATATATGTTGGGATTAATTTGTTTATTAGTTTTGGAGACATAAAAGTTTTAAAAACTTAATTTGGTACTCCTTAAAATATCAACACAGCCATGACAAAGAGAATCACACTGACACAAAAACTGATGCTATTGTTTTGTCAACTTGTCAGATTTGGTTTTAAGAGCAGTTAAAGATGATTTTCTACAAGGAAGAAAAACTGGATATGATTAAATTATTTTACTCAAATAATAAAAATGCATGTATAGCTCGCAACCAGCATAATATTATTCAGTTTCCTGGCAGAAAAGAACCAACCCAACCCATATTAAATTCAGTAAACACATTATTAGGGCCAGCAGATTGTCTCCCTTTGATTTTTTTTGTGGAGCTAACTAAAAAAAACTCTGCCAATCTATGGGCACCTAAGCTCACACTAGGTACTATAGTTATAGTGTATGTGAACCCAGCCTGGGTACCAAATTTTATTAAAATCGGGCAAGCGGTTTTTGAGTTATGCGCGTTGGTCATTACAGACATACAGACAGACAGACGGCGCAACAAAAAAGTTTCAAAATCATCTGAAACACAAAGATATATCAAAATTTTTGAAATTGGAGCAACTTTTTTTTTTCTCGAAAAAATTAGGATCACCATAGCTCACACTACTATAGTATAGTAGTATATGTCAGATGCTGCAGAAAACACTTTAAAATTTATAATGCATCACAGAAAATTTATAAGAATTATTAAAGATTATTTTAACAATCAAGGAGGCTATATAGAAAATTACCAATGAAGTATTGAATATTAATTTTTTTCTAAAAAAAAATTGTATTATGTTTTGTTTTTACTGGCTTGCGGCGCCACACATTACTGCAGAGAACCACCACAGATTGTAAATATTAATAAATTATATACCTCACAACACCAACAGCATCACTTTTTGTGTCAATGCGATTATCTTTTTCATGGCTGCCTTTGAGGTTTTAAAGAGTATCAATTTAAGCTTTTATGATATTTAAACGCATATATCTCCAAAATTAATAATCAAAATAATCATAAAAACCTACATATTTTTAAAATCAGGAAGAAAAGATCCCTTTAAAAAAACATCTACCTGTTAAATTTTGACATTTAGAATTTTTTTTTTGATATTTGGACCAAAAGGTTCGTAAATTTTGTAAAAAATTATGAAACTTGTATTTGTAATATTTTCATATCTCTTCAAATAAACATTTTAGATATGGTGTAAACATATATGGGAAAACCCTGTACATGTATTGTAATATAATGCTATAGGTTGTTTCTCCCTCAGGTAAACCCTCATGCTCTCTTGTGTGGTACATAATTTAAGAATAGTCACTAAGCATTCTTAAATTATGTAAGGCTCAAGGGGGAGGAGGGGTTTAGAATTGCATTACACTCAATGTCTTTTTTAAGGTATGCTTTTTGGAAAATGTGTTAAGTGAAGAGTGGGGCTAAAAAATCCAGAATTTCTGCATTATGTAATTTATGAATGTTTCCTAATTGAAAATGCTTTAAGATGTGATTGATTGATTGATTCTCAAAAATCCACAGTTCACTATAGCTGAAAAATTAAAAGTAAAGAGCAGTTTTCAATGATTAAGTAAAGAAATAAACTAAAGGTGTCAAAAAAACATTTACATATTTTCAACAGCAAAATTTTCAAAACTGATTGCAGGTGACAAATAAGTATCTACTTAGTCATTTACTCCCAACTATAATAGGCTTTATTCTTTGGCAAAAGCTAATTCAGAAAATATTAGATGCTTCATTTAACACAAAAAACTGTTAAAAAAAATTTGAGGCTATTATTACCAAACAGACAGTAGCCTATAAATGCTATAATGCCATCTACAAACTGTGAACCATCAAAGGCAAACATCACTTTTTAAATTGAGGGTTATTAGAGCTTTAATGCTCGGGCATTAACTAACAAACATCCTTAAATTAAGTAGGACTCAAAAATTTATGATTTTTGACCTCTCCCTTTTTTTTAAAAGTGTTCTTAAAACTATAAAATAAGATGTTTACAGAAAATACAAGTGAAAAACTTCAGAAAAACTGTAAAAATCAAGAAAATTTTCTCTCTTAAGTTAGTCTAATTTAGCTTAGGGTAAAGGTTGGTTCAGCCTCATAAATTACATTAGATTAAATTAAATTAACTTACATTAACTTACCCTAGCCAAATTAGACTAACTTAAGAGATTTTTTTGTGAAAAAAGTGTTGTTTTTTTACTTGGGAAGGTTTCTAAAGGCATAAAATAACATACGTGAAAAACTTCAGAAAAACAGTAAAAATCTACAAAATTTCCTCTTAAGTTAGTCTAATTTGGCTTAGGGTAAGTTAATGTAAGTTAATTTAATTTAATCTAATGTAATTTATGAGGCTGAACCAACCTTAAGTTGATTTAATTTAATCTAATGTAATTTATCAGGCAGAACCAACCGTAATACTTGAACATACAGATTGCAGGTGTATTAATGCATTTTTTATGAAAAGAGTGGATCCAAATCCAAAATGGGGATTATAAACACCTAACATAATAAGAAGTGAATAGTTATTAGTTTTATAAGTTTGGAATTGTTAAGGTCGGTTCAGTCCCTTAAATTACATTAGATTTCATTAAATTAACTTAGATTAACTTACCCTAAGCCAAATTAGACTAACTTAAGAGGAAATTTTCTTGATTTTTACAGTTCTTCTGAAGTTTTTCAATTGTATTTTTTGTAAACATCTTATATTATGCCTTTAGGAACCTTCCTAAGTAACAAACCAACACTTTTTTCACAAAAAAATCTCTTAAGTTAGTCTAATTTGGCTTAGGGTAAGTTAATGTAAGTTAATTTAATTTAATGTAATGTAATTTATGAGGCTGACCGACCTTTATGAAATAGAAATAGTGGTATATATATTAACATTAACATTTAAATGTATTTTTTATATTGATGTTTGTAATTTGAAATAGTATGATTTGCTAATAAAGATTTATTCAATTCAATTCAATTCAATAATTTTTTTTTGCCAACCAAAACAAAAATATTCTTAGTGTGTTGTGTAGCCTAACTAATAAACCACTTCATCATTAACTAATAATGCATTTTACCTTGTTTAATTATTAAAAATTATTTAAAAAAATTTGCACTAGAGAAAAATTACCTAACCCAAAAATTTTAAAATTTGACCTCTAAAATACCGAAAGGTCATTAGACCACGCCCTTTTTCGGCTGTAAAAAAGCAAGGATTCAGTTTACCTCAAGTTGAGCCGCGGAACAGTGACCTTAGAAAACCTAGACCGTCTGCACCATTGACTTCTATACCCTACGGGTAGACCCGGCATGGGCCTAAATTGCCATTATATCAAGCTTTTATCGCAATTGACCAAATACAAGTAAGAATTTAATGAGCAAGATAGGGATGAAAATAGAATTTCGGTTTGGTGAGTCCGGACACATGCAACATCGCAAAAATATTCTATTTGCTTGTCTTGGATAAAAAAGGGCAGTGGCGGCGCAAAATAGAAATTTTGAATTCCATTAGAATTTTTTTAATCAACAATTTTCTGTTTGATTAATAAATAATTCATGAATACTTACTTGTGTATACTGTGTTTCCAAAATTCTCTTCAGTAAAAAAAATACTCTGCCAATCTATGGGCACATAAGCTCACACTGGGTACTATAGTTTTAGTGTATCTACTTGAAAGCTAATATAACTCTAATTTTTCAAATCTAACCCCACCCTTTTTTTAAAAACTAAAATGTATTTTTTTTAACTCCAGACTCAATTACTTTTCGTTTGATATCACACACGCCATATTTTCACTTAAACTCCAATTTTTAAAATATACCCCCACCCTTTTTTTAAAATAAATTAAAATGTATTTTGTTTAACTCCAGACTCAATTACCTTTCGTTTGATATCACACACGCCACGCCCCATAAACTCTAATTTTTGAAATCTGCCCCCACCCTTTTATTTAGTTTGTGTTCGGTGGATTTTGTTCATTTTTAAATGGGACCATCTCGGCCCAAAACCCAGCCTAGGTACCAAATTTCATTAAAATCGGCCAAGCGGTTTTTGAGTTATGCGCGTTGGTCGTTACAGACAGACAGACAGACATACAGACAGACAGACAGACAGACAGACAGACGGCGCAACAAAAAAGTTTCAAAATCATCTGAAATGCAAAGATATATAAAAATTTTTGAAATCGGAGCAACTTTTTTTTTCTCGAAAAAATTAGGATCACCATAGCTCACACTACTATAGTATAGTATATGTGTGAGCTAAAAGAGTAAAAAGAGTTTCTAAGCATTCTAAGTGCAGTGGATGTATTAAAATTATTGTTTTCATCTTAGAACTTTACAAATGTTGTACCTTCAAGGTAAAATATTTTCTTTCTTTGAACAAGGGTCTTCTTCAACTCTTCTCTTCTTGGGTGGACTACAAGTTATGCTCGAGTCAGATAAAATTTCGGAACTAAAAATTTCAATTCGGAATGGGACAACTGGGCGCCGGGCCAACTCGGCGCCGCCAACAGGGCGCCACGCCGGGCCTAATGGGCACCGGGCCAACTCAGCGCCGGACTATTTTTTCTTTGATAAAATGTGCAGATAAAAAACAAAATAAATATGTTATTTATACAAAAATTTCAACATCTATTAAATCGAGTGTGATACATATCGATGCATAAATAAGAAAGTCAGCCATTTTGGAACCGCCATTTTAATTTTTTTAAGTTTGTTTTTCATCTGCACATTTTATCAAGAAAAAATATTTTAGTCCGGCGCCCAGTTGGCTCGGCGTCCAGTTGGCCCGGCGCCCAGTTAACCTGCCGCCCACTTGGTGGCGCCGAGTTGGCGGCGCCCAGTTGTCCTAGACTGCAACACATTTCAGGGGTCTGGTACGTTTTACCACCTTTCTTAAAACTACGAAGTTTTTTGAAAAATGATAATTTTAGACCATTTTATAGTGATTTCTAAAAAAAAAATTGCGGAAAATCGTTTATTTTGTTAAAAAAATTGAAATAGAAAAATTCTGAAAACCCCATTAAAACCCATACAAATTGCTACAAAAGAAGCATTTTCTCATTTCAAACTGAAACAAAACGGTCCCTGACTTCTATCAGCTGTTAACAAAAACTTGAAATAACTAAGGTCACTGATCGAAACCGGGTCGGTTTTTTTGGTCCTTTTATGAAAATGCACAATTATTAAAAAAGCATGAAATTCATAACAAAATCAAGAAAATTATGATTCCTACATTTTTACAATTAAAAATTAGTTTAATTGAACATTATATCAATTTTTATTCTTTAAAACACTAAAAATTAATAATTATTTACTTTTTTTAAATTTATCTATAAGGTCTAACCGAATAAAACCAAACTGAACCGATCCGTATCGAAATGAACCAAATCAAACCGAATCTAACGGTTCGGTTTGGTTCGGTTCGATTTGGTTAAACTAAACCGTACCTAACTGAATGTAGCTAAACCTAACCGAAACAAACTGAACCTAGCGGAACCTAACCGAACATAATCAAACTGAACCAAACCTAGCCGACGAAAACTGAACCTAACCGAACCGATTCGAAACGAACCGAACCAAACCAGACCGAATCTGGCTGAACCTAACCAAAACAAATTAAACCTAGCCGAACCTAACCAAACAAAATCAAACTGAACCAAACCCACCCGAACCAAACCGAACCGAACCGAGTGAAACCAACCAAACCAAACCAAACCGAACCGTTATATTCGGTTTGGTTCGGTTCGATTTGGTTAAACTAAACCGAACCTAACCGAATATAGCTAAACCTAACCTAAACAATCCTAGCGGAACCTAACCGAACATAATCAAACTGAACCAACCTAACCCACCTAACCCAGCCTAACCCAACCGAACCCAACCTAACCCAACCTAACCCAACCCAACCCAACCTAACCCAACCTAACGCAACCTAACCCAACCTAACCCAACCTAACCCAACCTAACCCAACCTAACCTAACCAAACCTAACCTACCTAGTTGTTAATAAATATAGTAAAATTTGTTAGGTTTATGTCCAGGGGGTAACCATTGTCCATAATCGTCGGAAATCGAGTTAGGATTAGTGTATGCGACCATAAACATTGAGCGGCGCGTGAGTGTTTGGTCTTCAATTTTTTTTTGGGAAATTTTTCAAAATCTTTTTTTCCGTACTCTGGGCACCCGAATAAACCGTAATCTAGTCACCCTAATCCATCGCAATCAAAGAAAATCGGTAATCGAAGTGTCACAAATTTTTTGTTGGTTTCTATTCTTCTTTTATATTATGTAGGACAAATTTATTAATTAAACAAAGTGACCTTATTAAGTAAGACAGCATGATTGTCAAATGACATTAGAAGGACATACACATATGATACCGGCCTGTAGACCGGTCGCGGTGGCCATATAATAATAAATATATACTTTCGCGATGAAAGACCAAAATTTAACTTAAAATTACTGTAAAGTCCGCAAAAAACATTAAATTTATCGAAATTTATAAAAACATAGATCAGTGTGTGTAACAATTCATCAAGATGTATGAAACTCGACCGTGACATGTCAAACGTTTGGTTCGAAAAAACAAAAACCACGATAAAAATCGGTATGTAAGCAAGCTTTTTGTTAATTTTCATGCAATGCAAAAAAAAGTGCGGGGAAGTGACACTTTCTGAATCAAAATGTGTGAGGGTAAAATCGCACGGTCGCAGAAAAAACTATCTATCGTGACGCTACTGAACTTTCTCGTGTTTTAGCAAAAACTATCCGTCAAGACGACTTACCCATGAAATGTTGTTTTTTTATGGATTTTTTTTTCTTCTTTTGCACAAAAAACAATTTTGGACCATGTTTGAACTCAAATAGTTACTTCTGAACTTGTTTTTAAACGTTTTAAGATTTCTTTTTGTAATATTCCGGCACAAAATTTAAAAAAAATCATTTCCGTACTTAGACAACATTGTCTATCAGTTTTCCCTGTATAAATTCACTAGCAGGTAGAATCATTTAAAATACGGCAGGTGGATTAAAGGTAGCCAGCTGCTTTTCTATCGCACTTATGCCGTCAGTGTGAAAGAGATAAACTTTTATCTCGCCTTCGGGTACTTACCCATATATTATCTAGGGTATTATTAGCATGCAAAATCAGCCTATCTTTGTCCGTTTCACATGTTCAATAATGTCTATCTCTGTTTTTATTGTAAAAGAAATACCCGCCGTTAGAAACCAAATTCGATAGGGTCAATAAAAAATGCCTTGTCTTTCCGTCTCTAAAGCCCTTTCAGGGCTTTATACAACTCAATGGTCTGCACCAAACAAAAATAATCCTAGTAAGGCTAATGTCATCCAACCTAATCTGTAAATAACAAACAATCGCTGTGTTACAGCTACGGTATGTTTCTATAATCTAAGACCATTAATTGCGGGGGTAATTGTAGTAGTTCATCAGTCAAAACTACCATGAAACGTGTACCTGTACATTTCGACGAACATTAAGCGGTGCAACGAGCAGAACGACGAGCAAAACCGCGAATGGGCTTTTTTGATGTCGACGAGCAGAACTACGAACGGAGCGCTTGTGCTGTTCCCAATAATGCTCTTAGCTTTTTTCCTTAAACATTCAAATGTCTGTTCGCCACTTTATTTTGTCCCGTCCAAACCAACGAACAAATTCGCGCGCATATTATCTTTTATATCTATAGGAAAAAACCGACAAGCGATGAAAATGGCTAGGATTTGCCGAGACGTTCGCGAGCAAGCTCAAATACTCCGTCCAAACTAGGCTTTAATGCTCCAAGATTGGTAAAATTTGAAAACAAACGATTGCAATTTGTAGAAAAACAAGCTAAGTGCAAAAACTACCTGGTTGATTTTGATATTTCCCCAATTATAACAGGAACAACAGCGAAATAATTTGGTAGTAATTATATATTAAATAGGGTAACCATATGGGTTTCGCACTTAGAGTAATAAAATATTTTTATTACTCTAAGGTTTCGCATAAAAGGAGGACGTCAGAGACAAAAAAGCCGGATTTTATATAAAAAAGCCGAACATTTGAAAAAACCGTCCTTAGAAGATTTGATGACCAAAAAAAAGTCTCTTAAAACCGAAAGGCCTGCAAAAATGGCTCAACACACAAGATAAACAAAAAGTTGCAATCTAGAAAAAATCTAGCTATGCAGGTATAGTTTTTGCAAAGTCACTTGAATAACTCCTAATACGAGGTTCTATCGATTTCATGAAATTTTGCTTCATTCTGCCCTTCAAAAGTTATCCAAATTCATATAAAATCTTCCTGGTATAATTTCAACCCTACCGACTCTTTGCGGTCCGATCACAAAGTATTTGTTTCACACAGGTGGATAGACGGCACCTGATTGGCAGATTTTTTTGAGATGCGCTTTTAATTGCGGTGTGCTTTTCGGGACCCCTTTAGTCGGCAGTATGCAGAGTTAGAAAATAAATCAGTGTCGTTGCTGTAGGTGTAGGAATAGAAAGTTTTATTATCTATTTTTATTTCTTTACTTTACGCCATAATTAAATGAAATAATTTTCATGAGTATATCTACCGCTATATAATATAACAATTTTCTTTCAATTAAACACATAGCTATAAGGCTTTCAATCTACTTTGATACATTCCACTTGCACTAATATTTTGGATAATTTTTAGGTCCGGTCTATGTGGCCTTAAAGATTTTATTTGTAATCAAAGTTCATATGTCAACGTATTTAAATTTGCACAGTTAATTATACAATTGACGGTATTTATTTCCATTTTGAAAACAAACGAAAACAAAAACACTGCCCTAACACAAATCCAAACAAACGTCACCTTGCAACAGCTGATTGCCTGCCGACCTTACTCTAGGATGTATAGTTTTTCAAAGCTATTGCGACCAGCAACAAAGGGTGGAAATTAAGTTATAAACAATATGTAAAAAATAGGTCTATAATATACAAATAAAAATAAATATTAAAATAAAAATAAAAGGCGACTCTGTGGGAAACTGTATAGAGGACGAACTTAAATTATGCAACGCAACGCAGGATTTTTGAACCCCCCCCCCCCTCCTTGTAACGCACTTTCAAGAAAAAACACAAAAAACATTAAGTGTAACGCCCCCCTCCCACTCTAGAGCGTTACATAATTTAAGGACAGGCCCATGGGTTCGGTTCGGTTAAATAAAAAGTTGGCCAACTTTTAACTTTCATTTTTATTTTACTTAACAGAAACAGTATTAAAAATTTATTTTAATCTTTATTTTTATATATTGGCTGAATAAACAGCAAAATATTTGTATTTTTATATTTATTTTTGTCTGTATAAGCCCAGCATTAAGATAATTTATTCCCAGGATTCTTGACTTTGGCCATCCTTGTCGTTACAAAAATATTACAACCACAGATCTATTGATGAAGTAATGATAAAAACGACAACGTCTAGGAATGGCACCGCTAGCATTAGCACAATGGAGATGGCCGACGCTACGAAAAAAAGGCATTTCTCCCGCATTAAGAGCCTGCCCGCCTCGGCGCCACAGAAGAGCCACACAGAAGCGACAAAGCGCCCTGCTTCCAAAATCGAGTGGTGGGGATGGACAACATATCACACTGAGAGAAAGTGCGTGCGAGGTGTTAAGTACACTAAAAAAACAGCGTAAATCTGCTTATGTGGGAAAAAGTGTTTTACATTTTTATTTAAATGATGAACATGGGTAAATAAATAGATGCACTAATGTAAACTTTGGACGCATATATAAAGAAAATAATATTCTTTTAAGGTGCAAAATTACCGTATGTAAGCAGCAAAACATTTTTATTGAATTTGACAGACTAAATCATAGAGAATATTATTAAATGCAACAATAAAAGTTTTCGGAGAGGGCGGGGCTGTACTTAAGCATTTTTATTGGAGACAAAATTGTTTTGAGCCAATAAAAACGCTCCATTTTGAAAAGTGCACCATGACCATCATATATTGACGTTATTAAAACTCCGCGACGTCCACGAGTTGTTCTAGTCGTTAACGTCTATTAAACGCATATTTTGGCAGTTTTAAGCTTGTGAGTTTTTGTTACCTTTGTGCTTGATTAGAGTGATAATGAAAGGATATCATTGTGCTTTTCGTGAGTGTCAATCCAAATATCTATTAATATAAAAATTAATGTCCACGGATTGAGTTCGGGTAAGGTATAAATGACCAAAAAATTTAGATTTAGATTCTGATTTTCTAGGAATCGCTCCTGCTTGGTCTTAAACTAACATGCTAAGAAAATGAGCCAAATCAATTAATATACAGGGTGGTTTAGTAGGTTGATTTGATAAAAGGAGATATCAGAAAAGCTTATTAAGAAAAGTTGTTTATAATTAAAATTTACGACAGATTCTTATTTTTCACACTTTTGGATCTAAACACCTATTCTTAATAACATTTTCCGATATCTTTTAAAACAAGGGTATTTTACTCTTAAGACTTTTTATCAAATCAGCCTACTAAACCACCCTGTAGATTAATTAATTTGATCCATTTTTTTTACATCTTAGTTTCAGACCAAGCAGGTGCAATTTCCAGAAAATCAGAATCTAAATCGAACAATTTTTGTCATTTATACCTTACATCATCAAATCAGCATACTAAACCACGCTGTATATTAATTGATTTGGCTCATGTTTTAACATCTTAGTTCGAGACCAAGCAGGCGCAATTCCCAGAAAATCAGAATCTGAATCGAAATTTTTTGGTCATTTATACCTTACCCGAACTCACTCTGTGGACATTAATTTTTATATTAATAGATATTAGTTTAAAAAGATGTAATTTTATATCTAATAAGTAAGTATTATTTTAAAAAAATGCTGTTTTTGTATTTATATATGCGTATACATAAGAATTTGGGAACGCCCTGTACATATTCTAATATTAATAACTGAAATAAATTAGTCGTGACAAATAATAACTTTATAATGCATTTTTTTAATCAACATAATTTTATAAGAGTTATTGTGTATGTTAGGACTTTTCGGACACTTTGTATGTAATTATTTAAGTATCAAATATAATAAAGCATACAAACTGTTAGTATAACGTAATGATTATAGCTTTTTAACTTTTAACGTTTTTTAAGCCAAATTTAATTTGTTTTTATGTATCAAAAATTTTAAAATCCTCTGTATATATTCTTAGATTAATATTATAATAAAGCATACATATCATATAACTAGTCGTTTTTTTTTTTTCAAATTAAATAATTTACGACTTTCTTGTCTTACAAGGTAAATATATTTTTTTTTCGTGTAAAGTTTTGTGCTTCTTCTCTCAGTGTAAAATGTTGGGTTAGTGTCAAGTGACGTCACGAATTCGATACCCATAAGAGCAATGCTTTATCTGTCATGTTGTCGCTTCTGGTGTAACTCTTCTGAGTCGGCGCTGCCGGCTTGTAATTATTTACGTTAAAAAAGTTGTTATTAAGCGCAGCTAATAAAAAGAGCATGTCGTAAGGAAAGATTTAATTTTTTTTAAATAAATCAATTCAAGATATTGTTTGTTGTCTAGTTTTGGGAGGGCACTGCCCCGTTGCCCTCCCTGTAGCAGCAGCCACTGATTAGATTAGATAATGGAATGGGAAATTTACAGTTAGTATTAATATATGACTTGTTTCGGCCAATCCCTTAAGCCAATATAATGAAATAAATGTATTTGAACCTTACACACATAAGTTAATCCTATTGTTTGAGTTATGGAAGTGCGCAAAAGCGACAAGTTACAGATTCATTGGTCGCATTGGCAAGTAAACAAAACCGGCCCAATCGTCTGTTTAAAGTACAACCATTGGCAAAATATGATTTGGACTGGCGCAGAAATGCTTTAAAAAGATTGCTATGGACTTATGGGAGCCTTACATTTTCTCATTGCGTTATGACATACCCGCTATACAGTCTTATAATATATTTTAATTTAAAAAACAAACAATTTAAAAAAGAGCCTGCTGTCAATTTAAAAAAAAATTATAACTAGGACTTTCCTTTCATTCTGGACCAATCGTTATAGTAAAATTAAAGCATTTTAAAACAATCAAAAATATAAATACACCTCTTCAGCTGTTGTTTTTCGAAAACGATCGCCCCTCATCCCTGATGTTTGACTAATACATGAGGGAAATATTCGGATTAAGAAAGTTATGCGTCAGCACCCAGTAGAGGGGGAATTATGTAGGTGCCCAAAGTCACATTTTTCGTGTTCTATTATAATCTAGTTGGTATCCCTACTGCACAGTCCGTGTATGAAAGCCAATCAATTTGCGACAGAAACCTTTGACCACAGCCCCCATTATATCAAGCCTGATTCTACTTTGAATAGCAAGAGTTTCGAAGGCTGACAGATCTAAAATTTCGACTATTTTGAAAACAAAAAATATAGGCTCACAAGAAAATAATAGAAATGTCAGCCTTCGACAGAGTTTTATTTCAAAGAAGGCTTGTTAATTTGCGAGGTTGTGAAAAATGCAACTAAGCGTTTTATGATTTTATTTTTATATTGACCACTTTTTTCGAGCACAAAGTTTGTATAGTTAGGCCCTTGACACGTTTGGAACAGCCCCCTTAAATTATCAAGCCTGATCCTACTTTGAATGGCAACAGTTTCGAAGGCTGATAGATCTAAAATTTTGACTATTTTGAAAACAAAAGAATATAGGCTGACAAGGAAATAATGGTCAGCCTTCGACAGTGTTGTATTTCAAAGAAGGATCGGGCTTATTAATTTGAGGAGGCTGTGGTTTTGGCAATTTGTTGGGCCCTCGATACATTTTGACAGTTATTTTACAACAGGGCAAACCTCTTTGAGAAATTTTGTTTTAAATGAAAAACAATTTGTATTGGCAAGTTGCTTCTTTACCGCAGCTTTTACAGTTAACCAATATTAGTAGCGAATAATTGTATCTTACATAAATAACTACATTTTTAAAAGAGTTTTATTATCATTATGTTTAAAAGTATGTAAATAAATAAATAATAAATGTGTACTAAATAACAAACAAACTAAGAGCATGAGAATATATAATGCTAAAAGCGCCAAATACGCGCTGGTTGAATCACGGATCATCAAACAAATTGGTGATCCGTGGTTAAATGTTATCAAAAGGATCACTGCATCCTGGAAGCCTGGCAAGGGTTCAAGGATGTTAGTTTTAAAATATATGTCCCATCTATTTCTGTGGTCATATCCCCCAAAAATTATTTGGTTGCTATACTAATTTGTTTTGTTACCTGTGTCAACATTTGAAGTATTTCCTAACATATAAAATTAAAAACTTCAAATCTGCTTTGTTTTTAATGTAACCTATAATATTAAAAACGTCAAAAATTTTTTTAGGAAAATAACACATTTTATTTTATTATTTATTTCCTAAAATCAGTTTTATTTTTGCGAGTCAAATGTATCAAGGGCCTCTAGTTATCACGTGCTTGAAGTTTATAGTGAATATTAAATTTGAGGCTGACATCCATTTTCCTTTACTTAAGTTTTTTACCGTTATTTGTAAAAAAGTATTAGGAAGATTTATTTATTTATTTTACAATACACTGATTAATTTAGAATAACATTTTATCATTAATTTTACTGTTGCTGTTACAATATTTTTAATTTTTTAAGTTTTAGGTCAAGGCCGAGGTTGTTACTTATTTTTTAATTTTTGTGTAGGGATAGGATAGGTTGGTTAAATCCAACCTTAATTAATTAATAAACTCAGTTAATTTTCTTTGAAATATTTGTTTTTTTCTTTAACGATTGAGATGTGCTTGATGCGTTTTTGGGTGTATTTACAAGTGTCTGTTTTAATTTTTTAGTTCTTTTCTTTTTTATTGGCAGAAGCGTTGATGTGGCAGCATCACTAGTTAAAATATCCAGAGAAGTGTTGGTTGATGTTTCAGCTTTTTGTTGTCCGATTTCGTCTTGCTCTTTTTTTATTTCATCACGAATTTTTTCAAATGTAGGGCGTCTGCTGCTTGGTGGTGTAGGGCTATGACTAGGGACGTAAGTTGTTGTATTAATTAAATTTAAATCTTCTTTTAATTCATTAATACGATCACTGCCAATCGAACCAGCTCGTGATCTGTTGCGTTCTGTTTGAATGGAGCTTTTTAAGAAAATATTTTGTAATCTCACAAAATCTTCCTGGTCTTCGTTAACTTCTCCAGAACTTTTCAATAAAGTTCTAGATCTGCAAGCGGTCGAATGTTCAAAATTTTTCAAATTTTCAACTTTTTCTTGAGCCTTATTTAAGTAGGTTGAATTAGGTAACATACCTGAAGCTAAATTTTGTGATTCACTACCAGCAGCACTTTTTTCTTTTAATCTTTGAATAAAACGTTCAAAACTTTGTTCTTCTTTGCGTTTCGCGATTTTCGCTTGCATTTCTTGCAGAATATTTTGTTGGCAATATTTTTTGCCACATATTTCTATTACCATATTTTAAGGTCAATAATTTTATGGAAATAATGGTTATACGATAAGGTTTACTTTTTTTGTAATTTTTACTTGAGAAACCTTTGATAATGATGACTCGATCGAGGTGACATTTAATTTGTTGTTGTTTAAAATATGTATACAGGGGCTTTGTTTTGAATTAGAATATATATACCTAGTCCCGTCAAGCACTCCGTAACCGAATGGCGTTTACTGAGATATAGTCTAAATCTACAGTATGTCCATCCGAAGAAAAGTCACCTCATAAAAAGTTCTGCTTCTTTTGAAAAATATATTGCTAGGGTCGCAAAAAACAAAACACGTTGTTTGAAATTCATTTATTCGAAAGCAGTAGTTAAAAACATTTTTTTCGAACGAACAATAATTATTCAAAAACATTTTCTTCAAACGGAAATTTGTTTGAATCGAAAGGAAATTTATTCGATAACAGTTCACGAAAGCATTTTTTTCGCAAATGGATACGTTGGCTTTTTGGTGAATTAGTTATTAATATTTTGACCGTGTAAGATTTTATTAATAAAATACTTCTGCGTGAAGCGTTACTATATTCTAATTAAATGACAACCTAACCTTGACACGTGGATTAACGTTTAGTGCATTTTTATAAGCTCTCCTCAATATTGTTAAAAAATAAGTGTCACTTTTACTTTTACTGCCGCAAATAAACTTTTAAAGTTTGACTCTTAGTCGATGCGTCGAGTAGCCTCTCACTATGGAGGAAACATGTCGATGATTGTGCGAATCAAAAGAAAATATGAAGAAGATGGAAATGTTCGACTAAAGAAAGGTACCGGCTTGACCAAAACCAGCACGCTCCAAGAAATCCAGCAACTATTAGAATTTTTAGAAGAACATCCTTTTTCCAACTCCTGTGAAGCAAGAAGTTCCTCTAATTTTCCTGGTTCACTTACAGCGAGTCGAAGGCGAATAAAGCGTTTTATATTAAGATGTCGTGTGGCAGCAACAAAAATATTATAAATGCAGAAAAAAAAGCAAGCTCGCCTAATTTTTGCTTTAACTTATTCCCTGGAAAACGAATATTTTTAGTAGATTTCATAGATGAAAAGATATTTCAATCACACAGTGATCGAAAACAAATTTTAGTTTATCTGCCAGCAAGAACGCGCTACCAAGAAAAATATATTTCTGGAAAAGAAGACAGCCGGAAGAATTTCTGTGAATGTTTGGGGGTGGATTTCGGCAAGAGGACGTGTGGCTCTTTTTAGAATCCTTGGTAAGTTTAATGCTCAGGCTTATGTTACTATCAAGAGAGACGTCATGCTTCCGGATTCTTTACCCAGATGATTTTGTATACCAGCAAGACAACTGTCCTGTCTACCTAGCCCAAATATCAAGATAGTCGTTTCAAGAGAACAATGTCGAGGTTTTGTCGTGGCCAGCCAAAACTCCTAATTGCGATCCAATCAAAAACGTGTGGGGACTTATTTCAAGAAAATTAAAAAAAAATGAATATTGGTCCTAGAATCTCCAACCACCTTGCTTATTATACAAGGATATAAAGACTTCATTCAGGCAAACCAAAATTTGTTTTAAAATTTAGCAAATTCAATGCCTAGAAGACTAGCAAGTATTATCAATCAATTTTTTTTATATTTCTTTAATTTGCTAATAATATGACCAATTTTTTTTATTTTGTTGAAAGAAAAAGAGAAATAATTTTTTCCCGGCTCTGTAACGAAATAGCGCGTTTCAAAACAACGCGCTCGTTTTTTTTTTTTTTTTTTTTTTTACGGGTATGCGCACTCGCAAGGAGATCCCTATCACGCTCGAGGAGCGGCAAGTGTGCGAAAATGTTGGTGTGTGTTGGTTTTGAAACGGTTCAGGTTGTAACCTGCAGGGAAAACTGTCGCAGGGAGTTTATTCCACAGCGATGCTGTTCTCCAGAGATATGAATTCTGATATAATGAGGTTCTTGGTGCCTCTATTTTGACAATAAATTGATGGTTACCGTCTGTTTGACGTGTTCGCCTAGTAGGTGCTACTCCCGGGGGGATCATACGTGCCAACTCTTCAGAGCATTTTCCGTGATAATACCTGTAGAAGAGAGATAGATCGCCCACAGTTCTTCGATGTTCGAGACTATCCAAGCTACGGGTAAGTGCGGGGTCATTGATCAGCTTGATAGCTCGTTTTTGCACGGTGTTCAAAAGCATTAAGGTATGTTTGGGTGCCGCACTCCATATATGTGAGCAGTACTCCATAGTCGGTCGAATCTGGGCTTTGTAGAGTGTCAGCAGTTGGCTTGGTGTATACAGATGTCTTGTACGAAATAGCACCCCAAGCTTTTGGGACGCCCTTTTAGCTATATCTGCCACGTGACTGTGCCAAGACATGTTGGTCTCTGCAGTGACTCCTAAGATGTTCAACTGGCTCTGCAATGCGACAGCACTTCCAGATAGCATGATGTTTGGCTCACCGGTGCTGGTCTTTTTTGAAAACAGGGCTGCTTGGGTTTTCTGCGCGTTGAACTGTACAAGGTTTTTGTTGCCCCAGTCCTCTATTATCTCCAAGTCGTTATTTATCTGTGATATTTCAGTTAGTCTAAGGTAATGGAATTCACGTGCGGAGAGACATGTGGGTGGTATGACTGAGGAGACTACATTGCCATCATCTGCAAAGCAATAAAGTGGATTTACTGTTTTATCTATGAGGTCATTTATGTAAATCAGAAAAAGTGTTGGCGAAAGGATTGCTCCCTGTGGCACACCAGCATTTATTTGGTAAGAGTTGGAGTTCCGGCCATCCAGTGCAACATAAATGGATCTATCCTTAAGGTAACTTTCAAACCAAGTGCAAAGTCTCGGCGACAATCCCGTTGCTTTGAGCTTGTTGAGCAGATTTTCATGCCAGACTTTATCGAATGCTTTAGATATATCTAAGGCAATTGTTCTTGTTTCACCTCGCAACTCAATCGCTTTTTGCCATAAGTGAGTGACGTATGTAAGTAAATCGCCAGTTGACCTATATTTTCGAAATCCGTATTGCTTGTCGTTGATAATTTTGTACTTTTCCAAGTACTTGGTTAGGTGATTGTTCACAACTCTTTCCATTACTTTTGATATCACCGGAAGTAGAGCAATTGGTCTATAGTTTAACGGATCTGTCTTTTTTCCTTTCTTTGGAATGGGTTGTACTGCGGCAGACTTCCATGATGATGGATATACTCCTTGCCTATAAGATAAATTGAATAATTTTGCGAAAGTTGGGGTGAGTTCGCTAGCACAATTTTTGAGTACTATCGCGGGAATGCCATCTGGACCCATTGCTTTGTTTGTATCCAACTTTTTAAGGGATTTTCGTATTTCTCTGTGACAAAAGGGTACCTCTGGCATACTGTGGGAAACCCTTTCAATGAACGGTGGAGTTTTTCCATTTGGCACTGTTAGGTTTGAGTTGGAGGAAAAGATTTTGGCCAGCATATTGGCTTTTTCCTCTGATGTTGTGGCTAAGTGAGTATTTTTATCTGTAAGTGGTGGTATGGATGACTTGGTGAAGTTTGATCCAACGGATTTTGCAAGAGACCAAAAGGACCTAGAACTACTTGGACAATTCAGCAACCTGTTTTTTATTCTTTGATTGTATGTTTCTTTGGCGGCGTCAATAGTAATTTTGCAACTATTTCTGGCTTCTATAAATTCTGTGTGATTTTGAGCGGTTTGTTGTCGTTTCCAAAGGTTATATGCTCTGTGTTTTTTCTGTACAGCCGTTTGACACTGGCTGTTGAACCAAGGTTTTGCATTAGCTCTGCGTTTTATTGTATGTGGGATATATGCATCCATTCCAGATAAGATTACTTTTGTTATTTCATTACAGCAAATACTGGGATCAGCTGTTTTAAAGCAAACCTCTTGCCATGGAAAATCCAGGTAAAACTGTTTAAGGTCATTCCATTTTGCCGATTTATAGTGCCACATTTTACGAGGAAGTGATTGTTGGCTTGGCGGTTTGAACATTTCGCATTTTGTTCTTATAAGTTTATGATCGGATGAACCAAGTGGGGGATCTACTTGAATTGTGTACAAGTCAGGATTTGTAGTTAGGAACAAGTCTAAAAGCGCTGCAAATTCACCCCTTTCTGAGATACGGGTAGGTTCATCGACAAGCTGCGTTAGACCACAACTTATGGCAAAAGCTTCTGCTTCCCTGCCTTCATTATCTGTTTTGTTGTGGTGTTTTAGCCAGGGTATATTGTGGACGTTGAAATCGCCTAAAAAAACAATTTCCGCATGTGGATAGTTAGACTGTATACTATCACAGTTTTCGGATAATGTCGCAAAAAAGTTTTGATACTCGGTGTTACTTGGCGGTCGGTAGAGGCAGCAAATGAACTTGGTCGATGACTTTGAGGTGAATTTCAGCCATATGATATCAAGGTTCGCTGGTTCTAGCTTCTCCTCTCGATGACATGAAAGGTCATTTTTAATGTACACACAGATCCCAAAATTATGTCGAAATCGGTGGTGTAGGTCATAGTCGGGATAAAGATAGTTCACAGTAGGTGTTGCAGAACTGATTTTAGTTTCAGTGAGAACAAGGATGTCAGGTCTTTGTTCTTCAAGATGTTGGTGAACTGAATTCATGTTGGTACTTAATCCTCTTATATTGCTAAAATCAATTCTGAGTTGAGTTTTTGGTCTTCTTTTAATATCTTTGCATGAAGGACCCCCAGGATCACCCGACGCCCGGAGATCCGAGTGGTCGGGTATTTTACCTCCGGAATATTTTGATCCTGGAGGCGCCATCATGCTATCTGTTACTCATTGTTGGAACCGGACTGCCAGCGCAGTAGCGGAACGTGGTGATACCACTTAGCGCTACTCACTTCTGGCATGGTGGTATCTCACCGGTCGACGCCCAATGAGTAAAAGCGTCTACCACCTTGGTTTGAGCGCGTGTTCAAAATAGCGCGTATCAAAACAGAGTTAATAGCGCGTATTATAATGGCGCGTGTTCATAATAGCGCGTATCAAAATAGCACGTATCAAAACTGCGCGTATCAAAATAGCGCGTGTTCAAAATAGCGCATATTAAAATACCGCGTGTTCCAAACAGCGCGTATTTAAAAGCGCGTATTAAAACAGCGCGTATTAAAATGGGGCCTTTCAAAAAATTATAAAACGTCGCTGTTACAAAATAGTTCTACTAAGGGGTCTCTTTCTAACATATTTAAAAAAAAACTTTCCCGGGATCCTAAAGGGTGTGAGACCAAACCGAACCGAACCAAACCGAACTGAACCGAATTGAACCAAATCGAAACATTTTTTTGAAAAATTATTTTCCTAAATTAGCTTTCTGGGCTTTATTTTGGAAGGTTGAAATTTGGTTCATTTCGGTTCGGTTCGGTTTCATTATATACCCTCTAGGATCACGGGAAAGAACTCAGGGAAGTTTTTTTTTTTAAATGTGTTCGAAAAAAAACCATTAGTCGAAATATGAGTTGTGTTAAGTATGGCAAGCCATCGCTTTATTAAACGGTTAAGTAATTATACCTTGCCTGACATTGCCTAAACAGTTTAGGTGAATATACCTAAGCAGACCTGATACGCGCCCTTTCGTACACACGCTATTTTGAACACGCGCTATTCTGATACGCGCTATTTTGATAGGCGTCATTTTAATACGCGCTATTTTGCTACGCGCTATTTTGATACGCGCTATTTTGAACTCGCGCTGTTTTCATACGCGCTATTTTAAACAAGCGCTATTATGAACACGCGCTGTTTTGAAAAGCGCTGTTTTGATGCTGAGTCATTTTTCCCTTTTTATTTCAACTTTTTGATTAGTACTTAACATTAATTAGTAGCCTTATAGAACTGTTAGACACACAGATAACTATGGGAGAAGTCTCCTTATTAGTTTATTTGTTTGTCAAAAAAAATTAAAATTTTTGCAAAAATCAGTCAGTTATAGTCCTGTCATTTCAAAACGCCACAAAAAAAATATCACAAAAAACACGCACGCGCCACCCAAATCATAATAACCATTTTGGGGTTCCCAGGAGTCTGTGCAAAAATTGAAAATTTATTTTCAAATTTTGGGAAGCATTTTTGTGTTTTAAGCACGGCTAGGTATACTTCGTTCTTTAAAGTTAAAGTTTTGAACGTACCTTATTCCATTCTATAAGTACCTAATCCCTTCTCGAAATATATCAAAAGCTTTTTTTACCTGCATTAATACAGGGTCAAACTCATTTTAAAATTGTTAGCGGTTACTGTTTATATATTATTAGGGATTTGAATTCATATTATTATTATTGAGACATTTTCATTATTATTGTGAATAATAACAATTATAAACCTGTACATTTTTGTGATTTTTTATAAGTGAGGACCTAATAAGTGATATTAATAATGGCGTTTTGGCGGCCATTTGAAACACCACAAAAAAATTTTTGGAGAACATTTGGAGACCAAGGAGGAGAAGAAGTGGTGGTACCATAAGAGTCTGCTTTCTATGTAAATTTTTTATATAGTGACTTTAAAAAAAAGTGACCACTACCAACTTTTTTATAAAGAACAAGTGAAGTTAAAGAACAAAACATTATAAAAGTTTTCTGTGCTTTGGCCAGGGATCAAACCTGGAACCTCTTGCTTTGTACGCAAACGCTCTCCCAATTAAGCCACCAAAACAACATATTGTTACAGGTTCACAACGACAAATTAAAACTCTCAATTGTTGAAAACGATACGTCAATTTATTTCGACCAATTATGTACAAAAACACGCACTTAAACTTACTAATAACTTGCTAATAATTCACCACTTTGATACGCCTATTAAGTTCGCGTTAACATCTAGCGATCACTACCATTGGTTATCTCTGACTGCCCGATGCACAACGTCCGGCCCTAAATATAAGGGTCTGCCTACTATTCGAGAATTTTCCATCCTTGTTCGATTCGGAATTATTCCACCCTTTTCTAGAACACGGACCGTTCGCATACCAGTTTATCACAGATAACGCAACTAAAACCTAGATTAAGAATACAACCATAAAATACGTCAACCTAATACTACACTAAAGATAAATAAATTCTAACTATAAAATTTAAATAACTTAAATTTGTAACAATATGTATAATTTGGTAAAACCTTAACTACATATATGTGTCGTTATTGTCACAGGATAGTATTTTTTTGAATAATTTTTCGTTCTTTATGATGGTATTTAAGAAAAAACTTTTGATCTAAAGTATGTCTTGCTAAGTTGGAACCATATGGAAAACTTGTTTACTTTTAACTTTAGGAAAAAAAGTTATTCTTCATAAAAAGTTCTGCATATTCTAAAACCTAAAATCCAATCATCAGATCTCAAATGTCTTTAGTCGTATACAAGGTTTATCAAAAAATATAAATTTTGCTTAAAAATAAAATACCTTTATTTTCATGAATATCGAAAATAGTTGTAAATAAACGTTAATCAGAACTAAAAATTATGTTTAAATATGCAATTACAGTCAATTAATAATGAAAAATTATGTTTAGTTAATTTTGACTAGTTTTTCTACATTATATATAAAAAGGTAATAATGCCACCATGCTTATGTGTTTTATATATTCTAACGCATTTTGACGGTTGCAATAATCCATTTGACTAAGTTACGTCTAACTACAGTTTTTACATTGTTATTTATGAAATACATATAATAAAAAAAACTTAAATATTTTGTTTTTAATGTAAATGGTTGTAATTGCATATTTAAACAAGGCTTTTAGTTTTGATTAACTTTTCTTTATAACAATTTTTGATATTGACAAAAATATACTCATGGTCAAAATTTATATTTTTTGACAAACCTAGTATGCGACTGAAAAAATTTGACATCTGATTATTGTATTTTAAATTCTAGAACATGAAGAACTTTTTATAAAGAATAACTTTTTTTCCTAAAATTAAAAATAAAAAAGTTTTCCATATGGTTCCAACTTAGCTAGACAACATGTGTATAACCTGTTATAAAAATTTATCCTGTACCTAATGTTACATTTAAATAAAATGTATAGTACCTATCTATTAATGATTATTATACGTATTAAGCAGCAACTTTTATTAAACGTTATATTTTACTTGACTATATACTATGAATAGTTCCCAGTCCGGCCTATATTCTCTTTTATTTGTTTAGGATTCCATAATGGGTTTCACACTTCAAATTTTATTATGGTTTTTTTGGTGGCTTTTTGAAATGAAAGAACTATACAATAAGCCCTGGACGTTTATTCTTGACTGTCCGTGACGTGAGATGAGGTGAGCGCTCACATCGGTGGATAAGTGAACGTTTCGCTCACCTCACCTCACAGGCAGTCAAGAATAAACGTCCTGCAAACAGCAAATTTTCAAAAATCCACATCTGCGGCTTACTTCTGCTGTATGCATTTTATGTGGCAGTTTGTGTACAAAAAAGTTGCATCCGAGGTTCTTCTCGGGTTGTATGCATAAAAATAATATCAATTTTCAAACAAATTTTGAGTTGCTCTACAAAAAGAAATTATAATTTATTTTGTAATGTTTTAACGATTCTTTTGTTGGTGCTACAATAATCTATTTAATCCTTTAGTCAAGTGGGAGGGATATGTAACTCATTTGATGAAAAAAAGCGCCCTCATCGTTTTTGCAGTAATTATGTACTTCTTTAGCGATTAGCACCTGTATTTTTTTTTGGTGCGGGCAAGCCAAATTTACAAAACTTTAGGTTCACTGGTCCGCTGTAATTTATGAACTCGCAAACTTCAAATTGTGTGACATTTAACATAACATAACCTAATTTTTTTTGTGTTGTGTTTGTCAACTTTCTTACAAAGTTTTATAATTTTTATAATTTATCGCGTTTTGTGAACGAGACCCTAAATTAATTAAATGGAGAACATTTGTAGGACATGTACGCGACCGCTGAAAGACAGAACATTTCCAGTTTTTGAAGAAAATGGCCAGCTAGTACAAAAAATTAAAACTATTGCTTCAGTGGAGGTAATTTTTATTTTGTAGATATATAGATGAAATAGGTCCTATTTTAATGTTTGGCACTAAATTATATAGGAAAATATTAATTTTTTATTAAATTAACTGCACTATTCTGCTGGACATAAATATACCAACAAACATTTTTTTTCAAAGCCTTTGACATTTTAGTTTAAGTTATTTATATTAAACTCAAAGGCGGTATAGGGCCTGTCCTTAAATTACATAACGCTCTAGGGGGGAGGGGGTTTTTGGCCTTGTGTTACACTCAATGTTCTTTTAATGTGTTTTTTATTGAAAATGTGTTATGAGGGCGGGTCAAAAATCCAAAATTACATAATTTAAGGATATTCCCATACCTAGTAATTAATAAAGATTTTAATTATGAGTAATGGATATATTTTTAGCTGTTTTGGTTTACTTGGCACCCTGATTGTACATTTTCATAAATTGATTTTTAATATCAATTGTAATAAATTTTCATTAGTTACTATACCACCTATCAGTTTAGCATAAATAACTCAAACTAAATATCTAAGGCTTGGGAAACATGAGGATATAAATGTTTGTTGCTATATTTTTGTCCAGCAGAAAAGTGTAGTCAGTTTAATAAAAAAATAATATTTTCGAAACTAGAGAAAATATAAATGAGTTCTTATCTAATAATACTTAGCAGACATGTGCTCTTATAAGTTGTCAAAAGCCAATCTGTAGTCTATGTGATGTACTTAAGTTGCTTTTTGATATAATTTTATAATTTGTTGCTATAATTTTGTCCAATATTGTATATCCAACTGAGGGTGTTCACAGACTTGAGTGTTTGATTATATATGGGCAGTTCTTCAGAAAACCTGTGAAACAGTGTCACAGGGGTGAATATCTCATTTTTTGAAGCAGAAACCTACTTTTTAATTTAAAATAGGATAAAATGCAATCTAATCTGCTACCTCACCAAAAAAATAAAAAAATATTTTAATTATTAAGGATTTTTGCTGTATTAACAGTAGCTGAGGTCTCAGGCTTTGTTAATGTCACAACCCCAAGGTGAGCACATTTCGACTTATTTTTTAAAGTTATGGTTAATGATTTACATTAATATAGTTAAGTTCTAACAAGATCAACTCAAAAAAAAACTATTTTGAGCCAAAATAATAATATTTAACAAAAGACACTCTGATTTTTTTAAAATAATATCGTTGTCACACCCTCTTTGCATCAGCTTTGTTACCAATTTTTAAATCGCACTAAAATCCATATATGGCAACACAAGGAGCAGCCATTGCATTGTTTCATTTACTTTAGTCACATTCTTCGCTGTCAAGAAGCAGGTGGACGCTGTGAAGTGTTGGTGTTTTTTTTTTTTAATTTTGAAGTAAGTGGTAAGTACACTTTCTCAACTTTGTTGTCAAGTTCCTGACAATACAAAAAATGTCTTAAATAATCTAAATGTGACTTAATAATGTGCAAAACGTAATAAAAAATCAGGCAAAAAAACAATCCCAACATTTTGTTTTCAAGGAGTTAGGCGGGAAATATTAATAGATTCCTCAGCTCCATTAATATCAGCTTTGTTAATACTGGTGGTAACAAAGCTGAGGATGTGTTAACAAAGTTGAATATTATAGTATAATTTACAGAAAAAGCTAAGGTAGCAAAAAAATAAAAAGTATTTTCAAATTATTGGGGTCAATTATTAGGCAGAAACGACAGTTGAAACGTTTCGGCCCTTTTCGTTTACACAAAAAGTCAATTAACGGTAGCTTGGTTCGGGTTGAGTTGGGTTTACTTACCATTGCATTTCCTTGCTAGTTATAGTGAATTAACATTTTTTAAAATAATGGTCAAAATTACAGTCGAACCTCTATAACTCGAACTTCAAGGGACAACCAAATCAGTTCAAGTTATGGAGAGTTCGACTTATAGAAATTCGAGTTAAAGAGGTTAAAATTCATATAAAAAGTGCAGGGACCACTTAAAAGGTTCGAGTTATAGAGGTTCGAGTTAGAGAGGTTCGAGTTAGAGAGGTTCATATTATTATTACACGGCAGTCATCGCTTTTTATATTATGATATCCGAATGCCAACAAATTATTTTCTACTTTTTAGTGTATTTTATAAAAGCTTAAAAAATAGGTAAATTTTTTTGAAATATAAACTTTTTTATTACTATTAATTTTTTGATTTCTAGAAAAATGGCAAAAAAAAAAGAAAGACCCAAAAAAAGGTGCAGATGAAAAAAAGCAAATTCTAGAGAATGTATGATGGGGATCATGGATCACTTGTTCCTTGTCAGAACGTGTTCCAGACGGGGATCATTCGTATCCTTGTGATCGTCCTTGGAGCGAGTGAAAACCAAACAGTTTTAACAAGTTCCCAACGAAAGCATCAAACCATCAGTATAATTTAATACTGGTAGGGGTATTTTCGCTCAGAGTAGCTGTTTCTGTTGCTTTCACACAACTTATGCTCTACACGGAGCTATCTCCTACATTCACCTGAGGATGTCCCAAAAGGCTGAAACCGGTCGTGGATTGGCATGGATCACTTGTTCCTGATTGTCAGGATGTGTTCCAGAAGAAGATCATTTATATTCTTGTGATCGACGTTGGAGAGAGTGAAAACCAAACGGTTTTAACAAGTTCCCAACGAAAGCATCAAACCATCAATATAATTCAATGCTGGTAGGAGTATTTTCCCTCAGAGTAGTTGTTTCTGTGGGTTTCACACAACTTATGCTCTACACAGAGCTATCGCCTACATTCACCTGAGGTTGGTCCAAAAGGCTGAAACCGGTCGTGGATTGGCATGGATCACTTGTTCCTGATTGTCAGAACATGTTCCAGACGGGGATCATTCGTATCCTTGTGATCGACGTTGGAGAGAGTGAAAACCAAATAGTTTTAACAAGTTCCCAACGAAAGCATCAAACCATCTATCTACCATTATCTGTAGATTAACTTTTTATATTGTTGCTCCTTTAAGATTTAAGTGGTTTAAGAATAGATTAAAAATTTGAAAACAATAGGTTTTAGGTTTTTTGTTCTTTATAATTATTTTTGTTTATTTGGTAGTAGTAGTTTTTGAAATTTAGTTATGAGAAATTTAAATACAATAAGCTTTGCAATATATATTTTCTAAGTGATTTATCAGCTTTGTTAACTTGACCTCAGTTTTGTTAATATACTTTGTTTTTAAATTTTTCTATTTTTGTTGTATTTTTTGATAAAAAGTAGTTTTTTTTTGTTTTGTTATGACTTTTTTATGTAAAATTTGTTCACTAAATATATTTTCTGAGTAATTTATCAGCTTTGTTAACATAACCTCAGCTTTGTTAAATCACTTTTTTTTATTTTTACTTTTTCTCCAAAAATATACATTTTTTTCCTGGGAAACATACTCTATGCAAAATATTAAAGCATTTTCTTTTTAACAGACAATAAAAAGCTTATTTTTTAATATTTTATTTTTCAAAAAAAATGAAAGCTCATTTCACAGATTTTCTGAAGAATTGCCCATATATGCTTCGGATATTAAAATAAATGTGAATAAATGGTGTACTATTTTTATGACAAATCAGTACTTGTCCAAGTTTATGCATAGTATGACATGTTATATACAAACCTCTTTATATTAGATTATTCTTTATTCACATGAAATTTTTACATATTTAACCAAGGGGCTATCAGGACCAGTGGGGACTGATCAGGACCAGTAAGGACTGATCAGGACCAGTAGTGGACTGATCAGGACCAGTAAGGACTGATCAGGACCAGTAAGGAATGATCAAGACCAGTAATGACTGATCACAACCAGCAAGGACTGATCATGACCAGTAAGGACTGATCAGGACCAGTAAGGACTGATCAGGACCAGTAAGGACTGATCAGGACCAGTAATGACTGATCAGGACCCGTAAGGACTGATCAGGACCAGTAAGGACTGATCAGGACCAGTAAGGACTGATCAGGACCAGTAAGGACTGATCAGGACCAGTAAGGACTGATCAGGACCAATAAGGACTGATCAGGACCAGTAAGGACTGATCAGGACCAGTAAGGACTGATCAGGACCAGTAAGGACTGATCAGGACCAGTAAGGACTAATCAGGACCTGTAAGGACTGATTAGCCTGGTGGATTACTGACCAACAGGACAATAAAAATCTTCTCCGACAGTCAAGCAGCCTTATAAGAGCGCTTGATTCCTATACGGTCTCATCGAGAACCGTGAGGAGCTGTAAAGATTTGCTGAATGCGCCTGGTAGCGCTAACAATATATCATTAGTATGGATACCAGGGCATTCTGGGCACGAGGGAAATGAGGCCGCAGACCTAGCAGCGAGGGAAGCGGCATCTGCAGAATTTTTCGGCCCCGAGCCAGCCCTGGGGATATCATACAATGCTGCTAAATCAACCATATTAAAATGGATGAAGAATAGCTTCCAACAATACTGGATAAATATGCCAGAACTGGCTCACTCTAAAGAGTTCATTAAAGGACCTTGTAGAAACAGAGCCAGGAACATTATTGGACTTATTACCAGACAGGAGATAAGTATAGTGACTGGTCTTTATACGGGTCACTGTCGACTGAGAGTACCCATGCACAGAATGGGACTAACAGAAGAGACCGAATGTAGACTCTGTATGGAGGATGACGAAACAGGCAGACATGTACTGTGCGAATGTCCGGCTATTGCACGTTTACGTCAGAGTACTTTCGGTAAACCTCAGATCGACTCTGAAGATCTGAACAGTGTCTCACCCAAACTGATAGCCGGCCTTTTTGGAGGATTAGGCATACAGTGGTGAGAAACCACTTAAAAGTGAGCCACAATAGACCCACTGGTGGTCGCAGTGGAAGGGCTGCAAGGCCCACTCACATATGAATCATCATTATCATCATCATCAAATTTATTTAAGTCAAAATTAAAGGATGAAAATATCGGTCCTCTATACTCTAACGATGTTTAGAGAGAGACGAACTTTCTGTCCTTGTCAATTCATAAGCCTCGGAAAATAAAAATAACCGATTTTTAACAAAACTCATACAGGGGGTGCAGACAAATGTGTTTGTTTATATCTTGCATGATGATTGATGCCACTCACAGCTGACAATTTAAATTATTTTAGTGAAACGCCAATGAACTTTGCAAGAAGATAACATAACCAAAAAATGTTAATTTCAGTGACTTTGATGGGTTTGTCGCGTTTCTCTTTTGTAAAAATATGTCATGCATATAGGGTCTCTAATCGGGACCAGTAATGACTGATCAGGGCCAGTAAGGACTGATCAGGACCAGTAAGGACTGATCAGGACCAGTAAGGACTGATCAGGACCAGTAAAGACTCATCAGGGCCAGTAAGGACTGATCAGGCCCAGTAAGGACTGATCAGGATCAGTAAGGACTGATCAGGCCCAGTAAGGACTGATCAGGATCAGTAACTGATCAGGCCCAGTAAGGACTGATCAGGATCAGTAACTGATCAGGACCAGTAAGGACTGATCAGGACCAGTAAGGACTGATCAGGACCAGTAAGGACTGATCAGGACCAGTAAGGACTGATCAGGACCAGTAAGGACTGATCAGGACCAGTAAGGACTGATCAGGACCAGTAAGGACTGATCAGGACCAGTAAGGACTGATCAGGACCAGTAAGGACTGATCAGGACCAGTAAGGACTGATCAGGACTAGTAAGGACTGATCAGGACCAGTAAGGACTGATCAGGACCAGTAAGGACTGATCAGGACCAGTAAGGACTGATCAGGACCAGTAAGGACTGATCAGGACCAGTAAGGACTGATCAGGACCAGTAAGGACTGATCAGGATCAGTAAGGACTGATCAGGACCAGTAAGGACCCAGTTTGGGGTCGGGTTAGAATAGCCCCAAGGTAACTCCTGCCTGTCGTAGAAGGCGACTAAAAGGAGACCGAGCAGAGGCGGTTAAACCTCTATAACAGCAATGAAGGAAATGTCGTTGCTCAAAGGAGAAAACCTTACTCAGACTAAAAAACCCCTGACAGTAGGGTGAAAATGTAGAGGAAGAGATGAAATGAGTACAAGTAAAGATGAAACGTTTACGGAGCAGGTGGACGGATCCCCAGTTCCGGTCGGTGTCAGTGGTGAGCGAACAGGCCCTGTCCGACCGTCAACAAATGACTGTTCAGGTTGTCCAGTGGGAACCCAGGCTGGAAACCAAGTAAATGGGACTGGAAAAAGTAATGACAATGTGTTTGAAGTAAGCATTGACCCTTTCAAAAGAAGAGATTCCTTGGCTCGTTCACCCCCACGAAGCAGGACAACTTCGACCACAATGGAAGCTACAAAGGGAAATGAAGAAGAAACCAAGAAACGAAAAGAAAGAGGGAGCCCAGAAAATACAGAGGCATTCTCCAAAAAAGCAAGAAGCATAGAGAAAAGCTTGGAAAAAGCAAACATGGTGGAACAAACAATAGATTTTGTACACAAATGCTTTAAAGAACTAGAGGTATTTGTATCATTTAATGCAAACACCAAGAAAGAAATTAAAGATACAACTGCAAAACTAGGAAGATATGTTAAGATCTTGCATGGAAAAGATACAAAAGAGTGGATACAAGAAAGAAGAGATGCATATGAAAACATTTTGAAAAACAGAAACAAAAGATGCTAGTGTGCAGACAGAAGTGCAAACAATAGATTATGGGCAGCAGTTTAATGGAGAAGACCAGGAAATGGAAGAGGAGAAACTAAAACTACGAGAAAAAATAAGAAATGCCAAAATAGTGAAAGAATTAGAGAACTGCTTGATATACAGTGGCCAAAGGATCTCTATACTAAAACAAAAGTCGAGGAGGGCAACCCAATAAACAACAAGGAACACATAGTATATGTAGAAAATGAAGATCCAGATAAAGGTATATGTAAGCAATTTAAGGAGCGCTCTTTGATAGCGGGGAAAATGAAAATCAAGAAGAAATAAGATATGTAAAACAAATTACAGAATCAAAGACAAACACCCATACCAAGTACATTTTCCGAATTCTGCCGAAAGAGAAACCCGATGAAATAAATAGAGAAGATTTATCCTGGGAGATGACAACAAAACTAAAAGCGGAAATGATAAAAGGTATAGAAAAAGTCTCAGTTGTAGCTCCAAATGACATTGAACAAGAAGCAACACGAAAGATAGTAGAATGTGTCTTTGTAGATACAAACCAAGAGGATAAAATATATGTACCTAGGGGAACACAAAATATGAAACCCCAAAATATCCATGGAAGACCAACAAATCTCCCAGCCCAAAGAAGCAGACAAATTAAAATAGAAAGACCCAAGAGTATTGTGCAAATTAAGCCAGGAAATAGATCATATGCTGAACTGCTAAGAGACGTAAAAGAAGAAGTCACTAAGGCAGATAAAAACATAGAGATCAGAACTATAAAGAAGACTAGAGATGGAAACCTACATCTAGAAATAGAGGGAAATCTCGAAAACGCGGAAAATGTTAAAGAAATAGCGGAAGGTAAAGACATGGAAGTCAAGGTGCTTAAAAAAGGCAGAGAAGGCAAAACATTACATGTTAAAGGATTAGATGCTGTCACAAAAATTAATGAAATTAAAGACGCTCTAAAACAAATTCTACAAGAGGCAGATAAGACAACGTTTACTGTAAAATCCATAAGAGCGGCACATGGAGAAACACAAAATGCCACAATAACAGCCACAGACAACACAGCAAAAAGACTAATCGAAATGGGCAGAATAAAAATAGGGTGGTTAAATTGTAGAAAGATGCTATAGATGTCTGCATATTAGCAAAGAATGCAAAGGTGCGGAACAAAAGAGTCAGTGTATGCGATGCGGTCAAAACGGGCATAAGGCAAAAGATTGCCAACACCGCATAAACATATAGTCTTTGAAATAATAGATGCTACTCCGAAAAACACCGAGATGAAGGGAAAAGTATTTATAAACAATGATAAATTTCAAAGAGAAATCAAAGAGGAAATAAAAAGAACAAGAGAAAACGAAATGACGGCAGAGATTCTAACTAGTATTTCTAAAAAGTGCTATAATGCAGCAAAAGGTTGTAAACCCAAGAAAAACAGTGCTTCCTACTGGTGGAATAACGAGATAAGTAAACAAAGAGAGAAATGTATCAAAAGCCGAAGAACATATACACGGAACACAAGAACAGAGGCTGGCAATGAGACCCTAGGAAGGTTATGGGAAGAATATAAAAAAGAAAAGAAAGAATTAGGAAGAATGATAATAAAGGAGAAAAGCCTACACTGGGAAAAACTTTTAGACGATCTAAAGATGTTTGGGTGAAGGTTACCAAATTATTAAAAGAAAATTCAAAGACGTGGGCCCACCTTTTAAACTAACAGACCAAAAGATTAAAGAAGTCACTAACGTATTATTTCCAAGGCGCAAAGAAAATCTCATGACCCCAATATACACACAAGAAGTCCCGCCCTTTGAAATGGAAGAAATTAGGAAAGCATGTGATAAACTCAAACCAGGAAAAGCACCAGGCCCTGATGGAATTCCGCCCGAGGCAATCAAAGAAACAGTAGATATAGCACCCGAAATAATTCAAAAAGTTATGAATGAACTGCTGATGCAACAGACCTTCCCAGAAGCATGGAAAATTTCCAAACTCGTTCTTATACATAAGGCGGGAAAATCATATGATGCTCCAAATGGATATAGGCCTCTTTGTCTTACAGACACTCTTGCAAAACTGTACGAACATCTTATCAAGGAGAGACTCGAAAGAGAAATCATTAAAAGAGAAGGCATATCACCTAACCAATACGGTTTCCGCCAAGGGAAGTCTACTTATAGATGCGGTAAAAACGGTAATAGACATAGCAAAAGAAACAAAAAGAGGCAAAAAATGGTGTGCATTTATAACACTAGATGTTAAAAATGCATTTAACTCAGCCTCTTGGCAAATTATATTGGAAAGGCTTGGCGAACTGAGAGTACCCCAATACCTGAGAAACGTTGTTAGAGACTATCTAAACGATAGAGCGATACTATGTGGCAAAGAAACACTAAATGTCTCGGCTGGAATACCACAAGGGTCAATCCTTGGGCCATTGCTATGGAATATGTGTTATGATTCAGTTCTAAAACTTAGACTAGAAGAAGGAGTTACAGCCATGGGTTACGCAGATGATCTGGGTCTTACAATTACCGCAAGGAATAAAATCAACTTAACAGAAAAAGCAAACGACGCACTCAAAAAAATAGATAGATGGATGAAACATAATAAATTATAATTGGCTCCAGAAAAAACTGAATCAGGCATACTCTGTGGAAAAAGAGACCGAAAAGATGTAAAATTCAATTTAAATGGAACTGAAATTGTTCCTAAAAAGGCAATTAGATATTTAGGAATAATGATTGGAGAGAATATGTCATTTGGAGAGCATGTTAAAAGAATAATACAAAAAGCATCAGAAAAAACCACCAATATCAATATATTAATGACAAATAAGAAGGGACCATCAACTGCAAAAAGAAAGCTGCTCTATGGTGTAATACAATCCACTTTGCTATATGGTACACCCATTTGGGGAGAAGTGGTAAAAAGAGACAAATACAAAAACATCCTAATTAAAGTGCAAAGGAAAGCGATACTAAGAGTAGCAAATGCCTACCGCACTGTATCAAATGAAGCCCTACAGATCATAGCAGGAACACCGCCTATTGACCTTGTAATAGAAGAAAGATTATTTTTAGAAAGAAACGGCAACACAGAAGAACAGAAAGAGAGAGCTAAAAAGGTTACACTTGAAAAATGGCAAGAAAGGTGGGAAAAAGATACCGGAAAAGCTGTTTGGACAAAGAGACTAATACCAAATATAAAACGATGGATGGAATGTAAACATAGATATGTCAATTATCAAATGACGCAGATTTTAACAAATCATGGGTGCTTTAAAGTATACACAAAACGCATAGGAAAACCAATAAGCGATAGATGTATGTACTGTATGGGCATAGACGACGCAAATCATACACTGATTCATTGCCCAAAGTTTAGAGAAAAACGAAACATTATGCTAGAAGCCTTACATATAGACCAAGGAAACGTACTAAAGATAATTGGAAGGTAGGTAACCAATTTATCAAAGAAATAATGGATAATAAAAGTAAGGATGAACACTCAGAACAAACAATAATACTAGAGTAAAATAGAAATTGTTTGATACCAAACGGCTTGATAGTATTGAAGTATTGCTAGAAGTCTCCAAAATAAGTTTTAGTCAGTAATGAGAGTAAAGGAGCACGACAAAATAAAGTAACAAAGAGAAATTAGAGGATATGCACGAACTCCTAATCGCCAGAGCGGAAAGGAGATGTAGTGACTACACAGAAAGACTGCTGTGCCACCTGATGTAATGTTTAGAAAACGGTTCCGGGGGCACATGCATTTCAAAGGGACCACTTGTTTTCAGTGCTTGCACTGACTATGCCCTTAACAAAAAAAAAGTAAGGACTGATCAGGACCAGTAAGGATTGATAAGGACCAGTAAGGATTGTTAAGGACCAGTAAGGACTGGATCAGGTACCTTAAAAACTTAAGGACTAAGCAGAACCAACAAAAATGGATGGATTTGGTCCTAATTGACGGATCTGTACAAAGTTTTTGTTATTGATCAGCCCCTTGTAAAATACCTCATTGAAAGAAACAAGAATCATATCGATAATGTAGCACAATAGGTAGTTTTGAGAAAAATTTAAATAAAAGTTCATGGACATGAAACAGTTTAGTTTGTGACACATTCGATGGTGCTACCGATATTAAAATCATCAATTTCACTTAACTCATTTGTGGATAATGAAAGAATAGACCTTAAATAATTGTGTATTGCAGTTAACTCATTTTTGCGAAGTGCACTTAGCAAATTTGAGCGCTAAATCATCGATATGAACTGTACATAAACATTTTTGCCATTTTAGGGAATAAAAACGTATTGTATTGCCTCACTTCGAGGTAAAAATGATACTTTTATCCCGGGGCAAGGGCGTATCCAGGGAGGGATACTCTTACAAGATTTTTTAAAATCAAACAATGAAATTCAAATACCTTATAAAGTTGGCCCCCTTGAGTTAAGAGGGCCATAGAATTTAGAAACATGCCCCCTTTTGTTTTGGACTGGGTACGCCCTTGTCCCGGGGACTGCTGAAATAAGTATTTAAAAGCTCTTGCATTTGGTATTTTGGAAATTTTATGTTTATTTGCAGTTTCTAAAAAACAATCATAAACAAAGAAAATTTCATGAAAAAAAGTTTTACTTAAACCTATTAATTCTTAAAGTATTTAATATTAGGTACTATGTGAATGAGGGTTTGGTTGTAAAATTTTTTTAGGTCAGTATAATTAAGTTTTTTTCAAACAATTTTAATAAATATTGGGCCCAAAGGTGCAAAAAAAACTGTTTATATACCACAGGGCTAAAGTCTCTTTTTTATCCATCCGCGAAGTGTAAATTTTTCGCCTCTGGATAAAATGTGCCACTATAGTTCCTTTCAGCTTTCTTTAAAAAGTACCAAAGTTACCTTCCTAACCCGCGCAGCAATGGCTAGGTATTGTTTTCGATGAATTTTTTTTTCAGGTAACGCCGAAAATGTGTTATTTCGGTGTATTTTGACCTATCTTAGCAATATCGTCGTGACGTCTGTCCGTGTGTGTGTGTGTGTGTGTGTGTATAGTCCTTGCCATAGGCTGTAACAAGATAGCTCCTAAACCGCGAAACCGATTTTCATGAAATTTTCGGGTAAAATAGTCTTTGAGACTGTACCGAGCTGATTAGATCCATTAATCTAATGACAGTTTAAAAATTGCAAAAGAAGTTAGCATTTCTTAATGAAGCATCGCATTATTATGCGGTTTTCGAAATTACAGTAGAAAACATTTTTTTCAAAAATTTGTTTTATACCCAAAAACTTCGTAGGTGCTTTCGTTTCTGAGATATTTACAAAAAACTGTTTTTAAGGCTGATATAACGTGAATTTCACTTGGAGTGTGTCAATGGGCTAGGAGGGTATCAGATCTGTCATGAATCCATTAATTTTTACCTTCCTAGCCCGCGTAGCAATGGCTAGAAAAGGTATTATTTTCGAGGAATTTTTTATTTTTGAGATAACGCCGAAAATGTGTTATATCGTCGTGATGTCTGTGTGTGTGTGTGTGATATTTCTTTTCGTAACACGATAGCTCCTAAACCGCTAAACCGATTCTCATAAAAGTTTTAGGTAAAATAGTGTTTGACACTCTAATGCCAACTTTTTAACAGAGCATGGTATCAATATACGGTTTTCGGAATATACGAGACTACATTTTGCTTAATAATTTGTGTTATAAGCAAAAACTTCGTAGCAGCTTTAGTTTCTGAGATATTTACAAAAAACTGTTTTCAAGTGTGCTAATAGGCTAGCTAGGAAGGTATCTGATCCATCATGGATCCATGTATTATGGTATGTTTTCCAAAGTTGCTGAGTGCCAATTTTGGATTTTTTTTAGCTTTTGCAGCAGGATTACCTGCCATCCAGAATTTGCTCAGAATGTCACTCCAACATCAACACTTTTTTTAACTTCCGAAAAGTTATAATAACCACTCAAAGTGACCTATATGACCGCCTGCGCATTGTAGTGACATCTGGCTCATATTATCCAAAAGTGAAACACAAACCAGAGAAGTATGACATTTTTGAAGATGTTGATGATAATATTCCTCTAAGTGAATATTTAAACACTAAGTTCGAGGTGCAGAGTGACAAAGAATGCGTCAAGGATGAGGATTTCAGTGATTTTGTTGATAACTTTGAAAGGCAGGATGATAGTGACAATTATTTTAATGAAAATGAACAAGATATTAATAAAATTTTGGTCCCGACAGGTAATAATTCTACCGAGTTCCCAAAGTGAGATTTAGGCAAAAAGGGTTGTGTTAGAGTGTCGAAAGACAGAAAACGACCTGAGATTAAACGAGATGTGCATAGCCTAGAGTTGTCATTATCTACAACTTAAAAGTAGAGGGTGTTGGTAACACAATAAAAAAAAAATTATGATTTTGTATTTTTACTTGTAGTTGAGTAACTTATAGTCAAAAATCGTGTCCCGTGGGATAGTTGTGGAAGATTTTTTAAAACTGCCCTAGATGAATTGGTAATAGATCACACTATTTTAGGTCACCGGGTGTTTGCCTCCAATTTGAGTGGAAGGGCCTGTGTGACGTCAGAAATCCAAGATGGCGGCTTTTAGATGTTTTTGCACAAACTATGGCTTATACTACTACTACTATGTCGGTTCATTAAACGTTTTTCTACGTTGTCCGACGCCTATTCTCCACCTCCTTTGATCCTGACAATCATAGTGTGTCAGATTTTTTTGACTCATTGATCTTTGGATTGACTGTTGCCATTCTAGTTTAGGACGCCCTCTTTTTCTGCGCCCTATTAATTGCCATTCTAGGATCTGCTTTGGTTGTACATGACCGTACCATATCAGTTGCCTTTTAGTGATGTCATCCGTTATGCTTCCCTCGATTCACATTCTTTCTTTTATTATCTCATTTTTTATGTGATCTATTCTAGATATCCTCATTGATCTTCTTATTGCATCCATTTCGACACTTTCCATTTTTGTTTTGTATTTTTCTGTTACGCGACCTATTCCATACAACAGCGTGCTTTTCACCATTGTTTCATGTATGTAAAATTTTACATTATTTTTTATCTCTCTGCTCCATAAAATAATTTTAAGACATCCAATAACCTTTTTTGCTTTTACTATTCTTTTTTCCAGTTCTTTACAGTCTGTTCCTGTCTTATCAAATGTTACACCCAAGTATACATACTCATTGCATGGAGATATTGTTTGTCCATTGTCTAGTTCTATAATTAATCCCCACTTTTGGTATTCTTCCGTTAACTTTCTCATCATATACTCCATGTCTTCTTTATCATTACCTACAATTACTTGGTCGTCAGCAAACTGTAGTGTGTATATGGTAAATCGGTCCTGAAGTTGTATTCCCATGCCGTGCACTTTACGTTTCTAGTTTTTTAGAGCTACTGCGATATATATTTTAGAAAGAGTTGGAGAGTTACAACATCCCTGTCTTAAGCCTTTTGTTACCAGGAATTTTTTTGAAAGTCGATTTCCAATTTTAGTTTTAAATTTTGACCCTTTGTATGGTTCTTTTATCGCTTTTATGTATGTATGATTGATATTGCTCTAACACAGTCCATAATTTTTCTACTGGAACGGTATCATGCTTTTTGTAGGTCCACAAAGGTAACATGAGTCTCTATATTTCTGGCGCTCCTTTTCTCAATTACTTGTTTGACAAAAAACATTATCACTACAAGATCTGCCTGCACGAAACCCACTTTGCTCTTCTTCTTGTTCATGAAAATCATTCTGTATTAGTTCTCTAAGAATCCTACCGTACTTACTTAGAGTACTGGTTACTGAAATTCCTCTGTATTGTTGCAATCTAGGTTGTTTCCTTTTTTATGTATTGAGGATATGAATGCAATTTTCCAATCATTAGGTACTGGATGTCCGTTTATGCATTGATTGATAATATATGTGAGATTTTCGAGTAGTTTCTCTGATCCATATTTGAAAATTTCAACATATATTCCCCCAGGTCCGCTAGCTTTTCTGGATTTAAGCCTTTTAATACTATTCTTTATCATTTATTTTTCGATGATTACTTCCTGTCCATGTACTTCTATGTCTCCTCGGAGAGGCTGCCAGATATTCGGGTCTCGTCTCCTGCAGCAGTCTCTTGTAGTGTTCTGTCCATTGTTCTGGTTTGATGATCTGGATGTTTACTTTTTCTTTTGTTGGGTTTTTACTGTAGAAATGAATTTCCATACTTCAGAACTCTGCCTAACTCCTACGTGTGTATTTATATCGTAACATTTGCGCTCGAACATTTAATTTTTTTCTGTGCGTATCAAATTTCTTAGCTAGTTTCCCTGTAGATTTCAAGGTCTCTTTGCTCTTTAGTACTGAGCCATTTCAAGTATGTGCGTTTTTTTTCTTTGACCATTTCCTGTATTTTCTCCGTCCACTTCTTCCTGTTATTTCTATTATCTTGGTATCCAACAGCTTCGTTGGTTGCTTCCTTCAAGCTTTTTATTATGTTTGCATATATCTGGTCAAATGAGTGTTTTGTGTTTATTCATTTTTCATCTAATCGGTTCTGATAGAATCTTTGAGTACTTTCGATTTCTAGACTTCTAAATTTGTATTTTTGATTGTCTTCGATGCATTCTAGGTTTTCATTTGCTCTAATACTTTCGTCCTTATTTGTTTTTCTTAAAGGGAATAATAGTTTTGCTTTTACCAGATGGTCAGATCCACAGGTAACACCACGAAGTGCTCGCACATCATACTACATTAATTGCGAGTGTTGTCCACCTATAGCATAATCAATGATTGATTTAAGATTTCTTGTTGGCTGAATCCAGGTATATCGATAAATATTTTTATGTTTAAAAAAACCATTATTTATTTTTAGGTTGTGGGTTTCACACAATTACATCAGTCTACTATGGCTTATAACTTTCGCTAAATTACTTTTACAGAAAAACTATTCATAGGTTTTTTGTTTGCCGGGCTTTATTCCTAATATGTTTGATGACGGACGTTAAATGGCCTTTTTAGCGTTTAAAAAGTAGAAATTTTACTTCTTAAGAGAAGTTGATTCAACTTAATAAAAAACAAGTAGCTATTTTTTGTTATATAAATTAGTTATAGTTGAATTTAAAAATTTTAGTCTGTATTTAAAAAGTGAGTTAGCTGTTTGGTTTCAAATTCCGTGGAATGGCTGAGATGCGGAATTTAGTATTGTACTAAGAATTTCAAGATCAAAGATAGTGACTATGGATTTTTCTTTTGGAAGATCGCAAATTTTCAAACACACTACTTGTATGTACTAGAGTACCCGGTAAGTTTTATTTGTAACAAGCTTTTGTTACTTTGTAGTTCCACAAGTTTCAAAGACCTTAAAAAGAACTAGCAAACTGGATAAAAATATACAAAGGGCACTTTATACCAAACAGCTGTACAAATGTAAAGACTGCGAAGAAATGTTTAGTGCTAAAAGAAAAATGTTTAACCATAGAAGGACTGCACATACAGCGCCTGCGGTTTGTAATATCTGTGGTAAGTTTAGAATGTAGTGGTGTGTTTATGCTTATATTTATGGAGATTTTTGGGTGTCCACTAACAAGCTTTTAACTCCACAAAAAACGGAAAAACTAATTGCTTTCAGTGGACATCTAAATTATTTTAATCTCACTTCGCAAAAAAATAACCATAAATACATCTTTAAGAATTATTTATACTAAGTATAATAAATAAATATACTCGTATTATAAGTAATAAAAAAAAGTCAACTTAAATTTTTAAAAAAACACATTTATAAATCAAATAAATTATATTGGAGCAAGATAATCAACTGGAAAAATGAAGCCACAAACCAAGAAAAAAAAAGAAAAAAATAAAAATTTTAAGACCAACTACATTTACAGTCAAAATTCAATTCGACACAAAATTTGACAAATTTAAAACAATACGAATCTGATGATGAAGATTTTCCAAACTTACCAAATAGATTTCCTACGGATACAAATTATGAAGAATATGAAACCAATTTTTCAATTTGTACACAGGACTATAGAGCAATTCCACGCCAAGTCATCCAATTTACAAAAAAAGTGTTGCCCTGACATTTAATTTTTTTCTTTAATCATGCTTACTAAATGAAACAGCTCATGCTTAGCCACTTTTGCACAATTTTAGATTTTTTAATCCAATTAGTATGTTGTACACGCATTTGAAAAGTCTAAAAACTGGCAAAATGGGACTTTAAAGAAAAAAATTATGCTCATAGTAAACAGCACCTAAAAAAAATTAACCTATAATTTTGAAAACATGCATAAAAGTAGTTTTCAAAAAATGTGATGTTTAGCAAAATCTTTTATACTGGCTTAATTAGAGCAATTTAGAGAATATCCAAAAAACGCAGAAATTTTCGAAGTTTTCATATTTTTTTGGGGTATAAATGTAATGTTTTCTTAAATTTTTGATACAGTGTTGGAAAGCTATACTCAAGGACTATATCTTCCTTGTATAAAACATATTTAAAAAGTAGACGTTACCTTGGAGTTCTACGAAGAAGTTAAGAATGTCTGGGAAATTCCTCAACTTCAGCATCAAAAATGACCCTGTCTATCGGGGTGCTGGTGGTAATCAAGTAGGGTAAATTTTTCACTGTATCATATACTTTTAAAAACAAGAATAAAAAATCTGGGTCTGTAATCCTTAAGGTCACTACACATTTTTTTGTTATTTTAATATTTTTAGTGATGTTAAATTGCATCACAAATTACAGGCGTGGATCTACGGGGGAGGGGGGATGCCCCCCCCAAATCTGAAACTTTACTCAGTTTTGACACACAGAATACACCTCCTGGTCACTATGCAAAATAGTTTTGTCAAATATTTATTATGATATTTTCCCCCAAAATAAAGTTTCTAGATCCGCCCCTGCAAATTAAGGTTTATCAGAAGGTAAAGTTTATTTATATGAGCACTGTTCAATAAATTATGTTCTAAACTCTCTTCATAAGGTCACTACACAAATTTTTTAAAAGTTTATTTACTTTTTTAGTAGTTACCTACTGTCATATTTAAAAAATCGGAAAAGAAGTTAAGTTCTATAATTTCAGAAACCGAAAAAAAAAATTTCTGAGCTTGAAGTAAATTAAGCATCTATAGTTAAATCATCCAGAGGAGTGAAAAAATGGTGTCCAGTTGTTGTTTGTTTGAGATTTTAATGTAAAACAAATCGTTTCACAGTACCTCCAAACGCATCACATGGGCTTTTACCATGCGTTAGTTTTGTAGTTTTTTTAATGCCTAGTGACGTATGCAGAAATTTTCCAAGGGGGTTGGGAGAGGGGGCTTGAGTAAAAGCAAAGTCCTGGAAAACCATTTATTTCTTCTTTCAGAAAAATTCATTCTTTAGGAGAAGTTATTTAATGGCTTTGGCAAGATTAGGCCTCCAACCCCCCTCCCTTCTGCGTACGCCACTGTTAAACCTGAACCATTTCATTTACCAAAGAAACAAACTAATTAATGTCCGTGTCTCACCAAAAATGTATTCTTAAGACTAAAAAAAAATTTCCGACAGTGTACGAAGATGGGACTTAAACCCACAAACTAGGATGTCACGCAAAACAGTATGTGGCTATAAATAAGATCCCCTGACGATGATTTTTATACATAATTTTTTTCCTTTTGCGACTCAATAAAAAAATTTGATTTTTTACATGCTTTAACCAAATAGCTTAAAAGTTGATGTTAAAATGACAGACCCAGATTTTTTATTTTACTTTTATTTAGACGATACATTGTCAAGTAAAACAAGGCACAAGCGAAGTTTTAATAGACAGATAGACATGACAATTTTTTTAGTCAAAAGTTGCCAATTCTGAGGTTTTTGCGGTTTTTCCAATTTTAAAAAATTTAGTTTGCTGAAAGCAATAGACCTAGACATTTTTCTTTTGCCTTATATGATAGTCAAGCCACTAAGCTTTAATGTGCGCATAGACTTTTTTTTGATGGACCATATTCAGCACCGGTGTAAATAATTAAAAATCGAAAAAATCATAAAATTTACTATTTTTTTAAAACTATTTTTGCCATGTCAAAAAAGTGAGGTAAATTTTTTTTTCACTATAGGATTATCCAACCTATATTAAAGATTTCTTCCGTCAAGTTTCTTTTTACATAAGATTTAATACAATAGAAATAAAAAAAAAATAAGGCCACAACTGATTTTCTTCTTTTTTTTTTTACTTTTAAAGTGGCCTGTAAAATACGGGAGGCGACATTAACAATTAAAATTTGTTAATTTGGTATTCCTAAGGACACTAATACATTTTATCAAAATTTGGATTTTTTTCGTGACATGGCAGCTACCCCCATTGGATGATTTGGCGTGGAATTACTCTATATTAAAGCAGGTACATCTACGGATAAAGAAAGTCAAGAACAAATTATTTCAGCAAAAAACAACTGCTCAAGATGTAATTTCAAGTTTCGTCAAAATTCATCTTATTTGGATGCAGATAATGGTTTTGCTTTACATGCATACAATTAAGAAAAAAAGACTTAAATGAAATATAAAGGATGAAGATAAACTGAGTATGTTTCAAATGTATAAAAAAGAGACAAAATAACATAAATAATGATAAATCAAAAATAATGGAAAAATAGGTGAAACCCATTCAACGAGCGAAACGACAACAAACCAAGGAAACGAAGTCTATGGTGGGTCAAAAACGTCTACCGGTCTCTAAGTTTTTTGACAGTTAAAACATTACAAAAATGCTATCTTTTTAACGGAGCATCGCATCAATATGCGGTTTTTGGAAGATAGTAGATTATATTTTGCTCAATAATTTGTATTATAACCAACAACTTCGTAGGAGCTTTAGTTTGAGATATTTACAAAAAAAAACTGTTTTCAAGGCTGATATATCATGGCTTCACATGAAGTGTGCTAATAGGCTAGCTAGGAAGGTATCAGATACTATACTACTTTTTAGATGTTCAAAAAGTACCCAATTAGGGGATATTAAAAAATTTGGTTTAGCGGATCATGTATGGTCAAATGATCAGAGGATTCAGTGGTCAGAAGTTAAAGTTTTGCCCAAGGAGTCGCATTGGCGAAAACGAAAGTTTATTGAAGCTGCGTTTATAATGCAGAATAAAGAAGTTTTCAGTCCACCAAGCATGGACATACCAAACATATGGAAACCACTCCTTAAGGAAGACAAGCGTCTTGGGATTAAAAAGGGGGCGGGCCGTCACACCTAACTGCACACCTAGTAGTATAAGTAGTAGCCTAGAGACTAGATTGTGTAGTTTACACTTGAAAACGGTTAGAAATAATTAGTAACCGAAACTCCTAGTTTAAAATAAATAAAGACAATGGAAGTCCGAAAATTTTCAATCATTGTCTACGAGTTTCAAACACCTATTTATTTACTTAATAGGAACTACCGTAAGAGCAGACAATCTAAAAAAGCACATAAAAATTCACACAGAAGGCACCAAAGAATGCGATGTCTGCGGGAAAGTATTCAAAAACACTGAGTCGCTCAGAGGCCATAAACTAATACATGGTAACACTTTCTACACGTGTGAGGTGTGTGGGAAGCAGTCAAAGTTAAAGTCTGAGCACACTAGACATCTGAAGGTACATTATGGTAAGATTTTTGCTAACATTTCAGATGCTTTTTTTCTGTTTTTATAACCGATACAGGATATGATGTATTTTGGGAGAAGATAGTACTCCTTAAATTAATAAAAACAAGTTTAGTTGGACTAGGTTACATTTGGTGCTTTTAACTTTTTAGCTCACACATATACTATACTATAGTAGTGTGAGCTATGGTGATCCTAATTTTTTCGAGAAAAAAAAAGTTGCTCCGATTTCAAAAATTTTTATATATCTTTGCGTTTCAGATGATTTTGAAACTTTTTTGTTGCGCCGTCTGTCTGTCTGTCTGTCTGTCTGTCTGTATGTCTGTATGTCTGTCTGTCTGTCTGTATGTCTGTAACGACCAACGCGCATAACTCAAAAACCGCTTGGCCGATTTTAATGAAATTTGGTACCTAGGCTGGGTCTTGGGTCGAGATGGTCCCATTTAAAAATGAACAAAATCCAACGAACAGAAACCAAATAAAAGGGTGGGGGTAGATTTCAAAAATTAGAGTTTATGTGAAAATATGGCGTGTGTGATATGAAACGAAAGGTAATTGAGTCTGCAGTTAAACAAAATATATTTTAATTTATTTAAAAAAAAGGGTGGGGGTATATTTTAAAAATTAGAATTTAAGTGAAAATATGGCGTGTGTGATATCAAACGAAAGGTAATTGAGTCCGGAGTTTAACAAAATACATTTTAGTTTTTTGTTTTTTTTAAGGGTGGGGGTAGATTTCAAAAATTTGAGTTTAAGTCAAAACATGGCTTGTGTGGTATCAAACAAAAGGTAATTTAGTCTGGAGTGAAATAAAATATATTTCAGTTTTTAGTTATATTAGCTCACACGTACACTATAACTATAGTACCTAGTGTGAGCTTAGGGGCCCATATATTGGCAGAGTATTTTATCAATTTTATGACTACTGTTTATGACATTACCCATATAAATTAGTAAGGTATTCCCAAATCCCTGTCACTCGTAACTGTAACGTAGAAAAACTGTAAAATATTTACAATCTTTCTGAGTAGAAAGCTCAAATAGAAACTGGGCGATTTGGTAAATTATATCCAGTTTTTTTTGCTATCTTACTATAACTCATTTAGTAGGTGTTTAGATAAAAATAGAAACATAAGGGTATACCCCGATCTCAGAAAACGCGACGGTCTGTAAACTAAAAGTTAAAGAAGAGGGGGAAAACCAAAGGAGAAATTTTAGGCAGGTAGACAAGAGCTGACTAGGGATATCCGGGAAGATCCAACGACGTCGCGTTACAGGATCGAGATTGTCTTTTCTTTTAAATCTGCGAAGCGAGAAGGAGGTAAGAATTGCGTTTTTATAAACCTTGCTAATTTCTTTCTCGGGCACTATGCCCGCGTTAAAATTTACTATCGAAGAAAAGGTTCAAATATTAAAATGGTATTTTGCAGGAAACTCCGCTCGGGATGTAATAAATTTGTTTATTGCTATGTATGAGGAACGTGATATTCCTTTTTTGAGGAGAAATTATACACCAGAGTTGGCGGGAGAACAAACAATCTCTCGATACGGCATCGACAGTATATTTTTTATTAAATCTGCGTAGTAAACAATGCCTTAAAATTCATTCGACTTGAAATGACAGGCGGAGTAAGAACTGGGAGGGGATAAAGAGAAGAAGTTTCTTCTATTAAATAATATCTAAATACCTGCTAAATTAGTTTTTTTCTTTCTAAGCAGGCTGGCCCCATGGCCAGTATAGCTTTTTCCTATGTGGTATAGTAGTTATGTGTTTTCTATCTGTAAATTTAAGTTTTGTATACCATGGTTTGGTAGGGAACTCTGTTTGTATAGGTCCATACTAAGACTCTTTTCTTTTTCCGTATTTGTTCTAATGTCTTCCTTAGTATAATCTAGTTCTTTTGGTATTTAAACATTCTTCTTATTTTGGTCAATTTGTCCGCATCCTCATTCCCCCATGTTCCACAGGGTCCTGGAATCCAGACTAGTTTGACCTGAGTGTTTTGTCCCAATGGGGCCACAATCGTTCTCGCCAACCAATTGCGCGCAGACAAATGCGCGCAACCATTAGCACGCAACAACCGCGCATATATTTGTATCAAAATCCTAACCAACCTATAACCAAGTCGAATTGTCCTGGCCAGGATCAGGGGTCGAAGATAGTTGATAAGTTGACCAGGTTAGGTTAGTATTCTAACCTTTCCCGGTTAGGTTATTATACAAAAAAAACTATCCTGATCTGATTAGGATTTTTTTTATATATAATAACCTAACCGGGTCCAGTTAGAATACGAACCTAACTGGGTCCACTTACCAACAATCCTCGGCCCCTGGTCCACCTCGGCTAGACAGGGCAATTCGACTTGTTAGCGCATTTGCAGGAGCGTTTATATTCGAACCTGTTATAAAAATAGGTTTTTAATTTTGGGTTATTAGTTGCGCGCAATTGTCCGCGCAATTGGTTGGGTAAACAGCATGATGTTTATGTTTACCACTCTTAAATATCTCTGTAACCTGATCGCTGTAAATTTACTACTAAATTTATTAATTTAGTAAAAACTTTGGTATAATAGGCTATAAAATTGCTTACTTTTAGACCCTGATTCTCGAAAACACGACTGTTCGGTTTGTGGCAAAAAGGTGGCAGAGTTGCGAAAACACATGCTTACGCATACGGGCGAAAAACCGTATATTTGTGCCTTTTGTAACAAGGGATTTAGCAGTGGTTACGCTCTTAAGGTACGTATTATTTATTAAGGACATTTTGGACCAGTTACCGCCTCTAAAAAAATGTAAGAACACGTCTGCGGTCAACATAAGGCCCCATTTTCAATAATGTATCAAGTGATTTCTTCAAAACTAGTTATTCGATTGAAACCAAATTTTGAAAAGTTGTAGGCCAAATCTTTTACTCGGTAACGGTTCAATCAGTCTAAAACAAGCAATATGTTTGCCTTTTTACTTTTTTAAAATTGAAAATGATATGTTATGTTAAAAAGTCTAAAATATTAGAAAAAAAATTACTTTAGGGTTAACCCTTTTTAAGTTTTAGGGCAATATTCGAAAAGTTGGAGAGAATGCTGATTAAAAAAGTTTCAGCTCAAAAACTAATTTTAAGAACTAAGCAATAGCTTTTATGGCCTACAGTTTTTCAAAATTTGGTTGAAATGGATTGGCGAGTTTTTAAGAAATGACTTGAAAATAGGCCTTGTGTGGGTTTAAAAAAGCTCTAAAATTGGGCACCTTTCCATTTCCATCTGGCGTACTTTTACTAGGCTTCGTAAACATACTTGAACGTACATTTCTGCAAAATTTGAAGTTGATATTGTATTGTGCACTTATAATAACAATAATATAACAAAAATACTTTGTTTAAAACTCGTAGACAAAGATTAAGTAGAAACAAAATTTCGGACTTCCATTGTCTTTATTTACTTTAAACAACCATTTAACCATTACAGGGTAAGTCTGAATCTTTTGTCAAAAACTCGCGCTCGAGGTTTTAAAAAAAGGGTCGAATTAGATCCCGACGATAGATTTGTACGTTTTGATGTAGAACGTCTTTACACCAACGTGCCAGTAAATGACTCATAATAAGTCACTCAGTATCATTAATAACAAATTACAAACTGATGATACACTTCACGAGAGAAAAACGCTATCGGTGGAGATGGTGATGGATCTGTTGCAGCTCTGTCTCCGTAACTCTTACTTTCAAGTGAAAGATAAGTTTTACGCGCAAAATGATGGACTTCCAATGCTCGTCTCTTTTGCCAGTGGTAGCAAACATCTACATGTAGTGGTTCGAGGACCATGCGATCAAAACAGCAGTCAAGCCAAAACTATGGCTACGATACATGAATGACACATTTATTATATGACTGGAAAATGATGGAATTTTCTACACCATCTGAACGGTATTCGACCAACAATCAAATGCACAATGGAAATTAAAAAAGATTCGCCCTTACCTTTCTTGGATGTTCTTGTCAAACGAATAGATAGAGATATTCAAACCACTGTATATAGGAAACCTTCACATACGGGACAGTACCTAAATTTTAAGTCTAATCATTCTGTTGCTACAAAACAAGGAATTATAAGAAGTTTGTACTTAAGAATTGTAAATATTTGTCGTAATAATGAAGAATTAACCACCGAAATTAACAACATTAAAAATGACTTACAGCAGAATGGTTATTCCAAGAAATTAATAAGCTCAACAATCTCTAAAATTAAAAACAAACCAAATGTAGCAAATTCTAAAGGGATTTTAGAAAACATAAGACGAATAGACAAACACTATAATATAATAAGTATTTTCATCGGGAAATACAACAAGGAGTTTTGTAACTAAAACAAAACCATAAAATCCCTCAAATAATAAGGAATGTATTTACCATATCCCCTGTGAGTGTGGTAAATCATATGTAGGTAAAACAAAATGCCCTTTTCAGTTTAGAGTAAATGAACATCTAAAAACTACCCAATTAGGGGAAATTGAAAAATCCGGTTTAGCGGATCATGCATGGTCAAATGATCACAGGATTCATTGGTCAGAAGCTAAAGTTTTGCATAAGGAGTCGCATTGGCGAAAACTAAATTTTATTAAAGCTACGTTTATAATGAAGAATAAAGAAGTTTTCAGTCAACCAAGCACATACCAACATATTGAAACCACTCCTTAAGGAAAACAAGCGTCTTAGGATTAAAAAGGGAACGGGCCGTCACACCTGACTGCACATCAAGTAGTATAAATAACAGCCTGTAGACTGGATTGTTTAGTTTACACTTGAAAACGGTTAGAGATACTTACTAACCGAAACGCCGTGTTTAAAATAAATAAAGACAATGGAAATCCGAAATTTTGTTTCTATAACAAAAATAGCTTCAAAATTTCCCAGTTTTGGGAGAGAAATAAATAGCCTTGTAAGTTATTTTGCTAATTTTTCTGTTTAAAACATTTGCAGGTCCATACCAGGCAGCACACAAACGAAAAACCTTACATCTGTCAAATTTGTTCAATGGCGTTCCCGCAAAAGGTATCGCTTATGACGCACTTAAAGTCGAGACATGGGCAAGTTCTGTGCATTAGGAACCAGTGATGTCGATACTTCTGTGATAGAAAAAGTTGGTATATTATTTATTATTTATCTGTTTGGTGTATCCTAGTCCGGTGATTTACTGTAAAAATATTTCACTTCCCGTTACCAGTTTGAAATTTTCCATCATGCTTATCCACATACACAATACGCCTCTCCTCCTTAAAATGGAAATATCCCATATATATATATATATATATATATATATATATATATATATATATATATATATATATATATATATATATTGTTACGGGTTCTCCACAACAATTAAAACTTGCAAATGTCAAAACGATATGTCAATTTATTTCGACAAATTATGTACAAAAAAACACGCACTTAAACTTACTAATAACCAATTTGACAGTGATCGATAACATTAAAAGACCTGTTTTATGGAGGGGCGGCACACTCACCACTTCATAAAACAGGTCTCTTGATACTATCGATCACTGCCAATTATGGAATTATCTTTAATAGTTCAGAAGATTTTTGGGTGGACTCGGACTTTTGGGACACCTTGTATATATATATATATATATATATTGTAACAGGCGGCTGTGTATGTCAGTGGTACTATCACCTCAAGTGGCCAAGGCTTAAAAGTTGCGAGCTACCAATTTATGCAACTATAAGAAAATTGATAAAATTATTAAAAGTTACTATATGTTATTAAATTTACGATCTCGAAAGGGAATTTGATGGTTCTTGGAGGAAGTTTTATGCTATAAACGTTTTTCTCAAATGTATATACAATATAGGAAAATCATACATACCTTTTCAATTTTCTTCCCGAAACTTCACATTATCACTTCTTATATTTATTAATTGAATATCAAATTTTTTTGTACTATTAAACTTTTGTATTCAAATATTTACACTTTTTAAATTTTTAGGTTTTATAAACCTTTTGTATATTTGTTGTAAATATAATTATTTATCAACATTTTAAACGTTGATTGAATAGGTGAAACTATTCAATCAACTGTTTAATTTACTTAATATTACTGTTTAGGTTTGGGATATATCATTGATTAAAAATGCCGATTTTAGGGCAACGAATTAATTAATTATGAATATTTATACAAAGTTAAAATAATTGATAAATTTCCCCTGTTGAAATAAAACCCCCCTTAAGAAGTGTGAACGAAAGCAAAGGAACCAAGCCAAGCGCAACTAAAGAGTGTTTGCTCCCACGACTTTCGAAAGTTTCCTGTCTCAGTTAAAGCGACTCTACGCTTGCAAGCACAAAAAGCGTGTCGTTGATTGGCTAGAATTCTTTAAACGCTCCACTAAGAGACAAAATACCAACGCAAGCCAAGATGCGTGGACTTAAGACTGGAGAAAATCGACAGTAGTTAAAATTACACAGTGTTTTTTAAAAGTTGAAAATAGTTTAGCTAATTTGTTTCCAGTTACAAAATATGAATTATTTTGATGTTAGTGGCTCAAAGGACATATTAGCCGAATACAACTTTTATTAAAATACAGCGAACCTGAAAATATGCCAAACAACAAGTCGCCGGAGTTGCCATAAATTTTACTTAATCTTAACCTAGTCTTGCATATAATTAATGCTTGATGTCAAAAATAATATTTAATTAAAAATATTTAAAAACTTATAAATGGCAAAAATACCATTTATATTCAAATCCCGTTTTGTTACAATATATATATACATATATATACAGGCTGTCCCATAACGTAGGGGCCATAGGACATCAGGTGATAGAGGTCAAGTCTGATAAAAAAGTTCCTATAATGCATGGGTCAAAACTATTCCTTTGTAGAGATACAGGGCTTCAAAGTTGGCAATTTTTTAAACATTTTTGATAATAACTTTTTAAAAAAACGCAGTAAAAATATGAAATTGGGTAGGGTCGTGGATTAGAACAAGGGCAATAAATTGAAATAAAAATTATTTTGAAAAAAATTAGTCAGTCAATTTTTTTAGAAAAAACAATTTTTTTAATATTTTTTGATAATAAAAACAACTCTCCAGCAAGACATAATAAGAAAACATTGTTGATATTTTTTAAAAGAATCAGTCAGCAAAAATTAATTTGTTTTAAAAAATTATTATTTTTTGTACGTTTTTGGAGGTTAGTTATTTGACACCCTCCTCAACTTAATTTTATCAAAAAAAGGAATATTACATTTTTGAATCACCATTAGCTGAGTATTAGGCTGGCTGTGACAGATTTTCTTTTTTTTGTAAAATCCTTTTTCCCCTACTCCTCTACCTTTAAACATCCTATATCTTAAAAACAGATGTGTGATTTTTTTCTCGGAATAACCTCTTCTATCACCTACTGCACTATGGCTCCTAAGTTATAGGACACCCTGTATATATATATATATATTATACAGTGTGTCCACGGATTGAGTGCTGGTGAGGTATAAATGAAAAATTTCTGGGAATTGCTGCTGCTTGGTCTTAAACTAAGATGTTAAAAAATTAATCAAATCAATTAATCTACAAGGTGGTTTAGTAGGCTGATTTGATTTAAAAGATATCGAAAAATATTATTAAGAAGAGTTGTTTAGATTCAAAAGTTACGGCAAATGTTGATAGACAGACAGACAGACAGACAGACATAGACAGACAGACAGACGGCGCAACAAAAAAGTTTCAAAATCATCTGAAACGCAAAGATATATAAAATTTTAGCTCACACATATACTATACTATAGTAGTGTGAGCTATGGTGATCCTAATTTTTTCGAGAAAAAAAAAGTTGCTCCGATTTCAAATTTTTTTATATATCTTTGCGTTTCAGATGATTTTGAAACTTTTTTGTTGCGCCGTCTGTCTGTCTGTATGTCTGTCTGCAACGACCAACGCGCATAACTCAAAAACCGCTTGGCCGATTTTAATGAAATTTGGTACCTAGGCTGGGTCTTGGCTCGAGATGGTCCCATTTAAAAATGAACAAAATCCACCGAACACAAACCAAATAAAAGGGTGGGGGTAGATTTCAAAAATTAGAGTTTATGTGAAAATATGGCGTGTGTGATATCAAACGAAAGGTAATTGAGTCTGCTGTTAAACAAAATACATTTTAATTTATTTAAAAAAAAGGTGGGGATATATACAAACGAAAGGTAATTGAGTCCGGAGTTTAACAAAATACATTTTATTTTTTGTTTTTTTAAGGGTGGGGGTAGATTTCAAAAATTTGAGTTTAAGTCAAAACATGGCTTGTGTGGTATCAAACAAAAGGTAATTTAGTCCGGAGTTGAATAAAATATATTTCAGTTTTTAGTTATATTATCTCACATGTACACTATAACTATAGTACCTAGTGTGAGCTTAGGATCAACATAGCTCACACTACTATAGTATAGTGTTAGTGTGAGCTAAAACTACAATAAATGTTCAAAATGGCCACCGTTAACCTGAATACATTTGTTTATTCGCTTTTTATATGAACGTCTGATTTTAAGATAAAGATTTGCATTTCTGAACGCCTCTCCAGCATTTTGAATTTTTTGAAATAGTTCTTCTCGGGTATTTATCTAGCCTACAATTATAAACAGTTTTAAGTTTGATTTACTATTTGTCAATTTTAAAATTTTAACTTAGTTGCTGAGAGCGCCATGCTTAAGAAATTTTATATTTTTTTAAATAAATAATAAAATATTAATTTTATTGAAATATTTTATTGATAATTCTTTCAAAACACAAAAAAAATACTTGCATTAATAAAGTTTACGTACTTCCCTTTTCAAAAAAACTAATACAAAGAGGTTTTTGTTCCTCAAGCCCTACACAGTTGCAATAACGAAAGATGATAACTTATGATAATTCAAGAACCACCCTGTATATTTTTTAACTTAATATTTCTTAAGAAAACATCCAATCTCAGAATGCTATAAAAAAGTATTGATTATAGCTAATATGTTTGAAGTAGGTAAGAATTTAATCAAAAATCTTTTACGCATACAATAAAAACTTCTAATTTAAATATCTTGAAAACCGTTGCTGAAGCGACATAACTTTTTTACTTAAATAAAATTAAAAAATTAATGTTTTTAATAGAATCATGTATACACCGAGGAACAAATAAGTTAGACCTATTTTAATGTAACGGTACCGACCCAGAGAACACCCTGTATTATATTTATTTTTTTTACCCAAATTAAGTTGCTTGTGCCCAAAAACCACCAAACCGAATTTTTTGTGCAAAATTATTAATTAGTAGAAAGAATTGAAGAAAGTATCATAGATAAATTAGGCACATCACTCACATGCAATAAAAACTTTAAATGAAAAAATCTCAAAAACCGCTGCTCTGAGCGACTTTAAAACAGTATAACTTTTTTACATAAAAAGGATGGAAAAACCATTATTTTACATAAAAACTGGTATACACCGAGGCACAACAAAAATACACTGAGTTTTATGCAATGATAGTGGTCTAAGGAACACCCTGTACATTGTACATCGAATTTTTCAACGGAATCGTCTTGCCAAGTTTAAAGAAACTTACACGCTGGTTAGTTTTTGCAAAAATATTAATTATTAAAAAAGTTATTAAAGAAAACCGAATTGAAAAAATAAAGTTTAACACCCTGTATCTCGGTTAGTACGAACTTTTCGACTAAGGTAAGTATGACTAAATCGTAATATTTTGACCGAGGGAATCTACAGTTTAAGTATGTACCATTAGTTCTGGGACACCCTGTATATATATATATATATATATATATATATATATATATATATATATATATATATATATATATATATATATATATATATATATAAATTATATAAAAAAAACTTTTTGGTACTTTTTTAAAATCTTAACTAAACAGCGCACAAAAATAATTATATTTAAAATTCAGGCTTTAAAAAATTCGACTGCAATAATGTTTAAGATGTTTATATAATTTATTTTTATGAATGTAAAATGCTTACTTATATTTTTCTCTCCTCCATAATGGTTAGAACACTTATTTTTGAACGTTTGCTTAAAAAATTCCTTGGTTTTATACTTAATGAAAATCGCTGAGAAACGCAATTGTTATACTAAATAGAGGTAAAAAACAAATTGCCTCGCAAAAATTGCGATACAATAGTTATTTACCTAACAAGTGCGGAAAGTGATACTTTACCGCACGCCGCACGGTCAAGCTTTCAAGAGCGGTAAAGACACTTTCCGCATGTGTTAGGTACAATATTTTACCTATGAGTAACTTTTTTTCTTAAATTGAATGCAGTTTATAAATAAACATGTCAAATTAGATGGAATTGTAATGTAAACAAATATTGAAGTTGTCTTATTGACGCGTTGCTAAGGTTATTTAGTGGTGCGCGTGCGGTAAAGTAATTACTTTACCGCACGCGAGTAGGTAAAATAAATTCAAATCAAAACTTTTAAAGATTTTTATGGTTTACATTTCTTATCACATTGCCGTTTGAGCGTGACGGGGGTTTCCTACTCTTTTCACGCGCTTCAAGCTGCTCAGTTTAGTTTGCGCAAACTGTGCATCTGTGGTATGGTGTCCACACGATTAAAGTAAGATTGCACACATAAACTTCATTATTCACACTTCAGATCATTAAGAAAGATGTGCTTTGTGCCAAATTATTATTTTTTATTGTTTATTATCGGAAAAAAACTTAGCGGGGTAAGGTCTACTAAGCAGTAATAATTTTATTTGTAGAGGGTTTAGCACAAAGTGTTGGCACAACAAATTTATATTTTATTAAAGGGCCCTGTCATAGAAAATATACCATCTATATTTTCTCTGGCCCTGTATATTATTTGATATTTTAATTATTCATTTAATATAAAGAGAAGTTTGTTAAAACATAGTGTACATAAATTTAACAATTCCGAGTGAAATGAAATGTCAAATAATATACAGGATGATTTATCTAAGCAAAACAATTTTGTTGTGTAATGACTCGGCAATGACTTTTTGAACAACCATGGAAAAAAAAATGATTACTTCTTAGTTCAAACTGTGCAAATTTTGTAAACTTTTTTTATCTTAAATAGTTTTTGAATTAATTGACTGTTTCCGTACTTATAGCCATGCAACCCAGAAAAAAATCCTGCCGCTTTTTTACGGGGTGTTAGGTTAGGTGTATGTCACTGATTAGCATTTCTGTGTTTTATAGGTATATGTAAATAAATTAATTTTGTAAGTAAATATAATATATTATAGTATAACATTAATTCCGTTTGATTTACATTTAAAATACAGAAACTTAGAAACTAGAAAAACCACAAAAAGTAAATAAATTAACCTGATAAATACCATCATTTATAATTGTTACCTAAATAAGCCGCATATAACTATTAATCATTGACAACATAATCAGCCCTTGTATGTACACGGTATTCCAAATTCGATTCTGGGGAAAGAAAACTGACCCTACGTGCGATTTCAGTTTGCTCTAAAGTGCAGTTTTATAAATAATTCGACGGTAAAACTGAATTTTATCTATCGGTTTGAGTTTTTAAGATATTGCATAAAGTTGGTATTTGTAATGAAATGACCATCTTTTTATTCGATTTTTGATAATCAGCAAAATTTAATTCTTCAACACTTAATATTTAATTTTTTAAATTGAAAAAATAGTCCATTTCTCAAAGTGGAGTTTGCAAAGAAAAACTGAATGTCTTCTCCACTAAAGTCTTTATTGTTTCGGGTTTATTTAGGACATGTTTCGAGTCTAAAGAGACCCATCCTCAGCTGAAACAAGGTAAACAAAGAAGTGTAACATCCGAAGCAATTTTCAGTGCCTATTAAATAGATTAAACTGGGATAATAAAATTATATTGAAAGGGGTGACAATCACTTTCAGGTTCACTAATGTACTTCGAAAGTGACCATTCCACCTCCATCATTTTTCTATATCAGCTAAAACAAGTTAAACAAAGAAGTGTAACTACATCCGAAGCAACTTTAGTGCATATTAAATAGATTAAACCGATACCCCCTTAAAATGTAACATACTTTTCACCATACCAACCGAACCGAACCGAACCGAAACATGTCCTAAATAAAACCCGAAACAATAAAGACTTCAGTTTTTCTTTGTAATTTAATTTTTTCTTATTTAAATATTTGTATTTTTTTGTTTTATTTTAGATTTAAATTTATTTAATTAGTGAAAAATATTTTTAAAACAGCAAATTAATAAAAAAAAAAGTCATAAAAACATATATGAAATAAAATATTAAGTGTGAGACGTCATCTTAAAGGATATTTTATGCTGATTTTTTTAAAAAAGTGGAGTTTCTACGATGTCAATTCTTCTCCCCTACTTGCTTTTTCGCATGGTTAGCTGGTATGAGGTCATAACAAGTGTATAATTTTTACTTTACCATGTTGAATCCTTTATTTAAAAAAAACAAAATAAGTTTAATAAAATCGATACAGGAAGATATTTTTTCAGGCGCCTTGCCCCCCTTTCTCCCTCAACCTTTTTGTGGTGCGAGGGTAAATTTTTATATAACACGTTAATTCTTTGTTTCGTCTAAAAACTTTTTCACTTAACCACAGCTTCAGTGTTTACTAAAGGGTCTAAAATGCAAAAGTACTAAAGTCCTTAAAACTCGGTCTAGGGTTTGGTTAAAGGTTTAACTAATTTTTTTGCCTTGAGAGTTTATTATTTGTATAATTGTTCATAAATACTTATACTAAAAAGAATGTAATATTTTGGTTTAAAAATGGTAGCCATATTTACCGATGTTCAATTGTTTTGGTGAAAGTGTAATTAAAAACGGATTCTAATATATCTTGTGCTTTTTACAATATTTAAATATTGAAGTTTTTAATTATTTATGAATTATTTAGCTTTGAAAATTTTTGTATATAATTTTTTTTATCGATCATTTCTATTTTTTTTCGAACTTTAAACAACCCTTCAGGGGTGGTACTACAATTTGAGACTATTTTTAACGAGAATCCTACAACTGCACGGACTAAATTTCCGAAAAATGACATTTTATTACAAAGTTTTTTTGTGGTTTTTCTTTATTTTTAAAGTTAATTTGAATTTTTGTAAGGTAAAACTCACCAAGAAATGCCTATTATGCTATTGCACGTTAGCGTAAACCAAATCTTTGCAGTAATTTGTCCTGTAAGTATTAAAAAAATACACTTAAACCAGTCGGTATCAAGTTCATAGACTTTAGCACTGGACCTTGGTTTAGGTGCTAAGTTTAAAGATCCTAGTAAATACTGGTGTAAGTGATCAATAAAAGTGACACCGCGTTATAGCTAGCTATGTTTTCTGGGTAGGGGACAATTCACCGCAAGCCAATACGCCCCGAGGACAACTAACCGCGAGAATTGTTTAATGTTAATTTAACTAAACTTATTTTTTCTTAAATCAAATCTCTATACTTATTATTCACTTGCAATATCCCAAAGCCAGAAAATTGTCACTTAGCAACATTTGCCGATGATACTGGTTTATTGACGGTAGAAAAATCTATTCAAAAATGCATAGAAAAACTTCAGGATGCAGCCACCGAAGTTCACAGTTGGACCACTATCTGGCGAATAAAATTAAATGAAACCAAATCAATTCATGTTGATTTTACAAACAAAAATATAAATCACTTACAAATAACAATTAACAACATTCCCGTGCCATATTTAAATTAGGCAAAATATCTAGGTATGACACTTGATGCCAAATTGCGCTGGAAAGCACATGTTAAGAAAAAAAAAGAAGAACTTGAGATAAGGTATAGAAAAATGAACTGGCTAATTGGAAGGAAGTCCAATTTAACAATTCATAATAAGTTACTGCTTTACAGACAAATACACAACTATGGGGTTGCGCTAAAGAGAGTAACATTCTAGTTTTACAGAGATTTCAAAATAAAGTATTAAGAAACATTGTGAATGCACCTTGGTACGATCGAAATAGTGACCTTCATCGAGATCTAAAAATCGAAACTGTAGCAGAGACTATAAAAAGTACGCAAAAAGCCATAAAGATAGACTCCATCGGCATGTGAACGTGGAAGCAATTCAGCTTCTAGAAAATACTATGCTAGTTCGAAGACTAAAAAGAGTGAAGCCGTTTGAGCTAGTAAACTAAGTGAATTACATAAAACAAAATAATGCTATAAACACAACACAATTGTGAGTTACACACCAACCAAAGCGGGGAGAACTGTTGAGTGAATCCTAAGTTTAAATCTGACTTTTCTAGTAAATTAAGTTAAAACAAAATTGCTAATTAGTCTTACTGACTAGATTGTAATACAATAAACACAGTGTGTTTGACAAATAAAAAAAAATCAAATCTCCCCTGTCCTCTTGTTATTAGATCATTAAACCTAACCGTGGTCAACTAATCGCAAACATATCCTAACCGGTGTTTGGTTCTTTTACAAAAAATAATATTTAAAAATAATACATTTTCCAAAAACTAATTTATAAAAAAAATCTTAGTTTCAAATATTTTTTCATAGTCCTACACAAAATAAACAAAATTACAATTTTAAACCTCGTCGCCGGCGAATTGTCCCCGCAGCAAATCGGACCACGGCGAATCGGCCGCGGCAAATTGTCCCATCTCCATATTTTCTTATTAAAATTAATGTACTGATTAATTCTATATTACATATCTGGAATTTTTAAATAAATAGGAATCATTTTTACTTGGTGGTAATTTCAGTTCAATAAAAGACAACTTCCCCGTTATATTAAAGACTCACAGCATAAAAAAATATCCAAGATTAGACTATTGGCCGCAAATAACTATTTATAATTATAAAAACGACAATTCTTTTGCAAACAGATCGTTCTTAGCTGTAAAGTTTTAGCTAGCCACAAAACAATCAAAACAAATAACGTCAAATATTTCAATCGATTTGCCGTATAAACACCAATAAAACCATTTAGGGCACTGAAATCGATTTTGTTTTAAACTACTTATAGGCGCGTGTAAACGTAGTAAATAAAAACAAAATTTCGGACTTCCATTGTCTTTATTTATTTTAAACGAGACGTTTCGGTTAGTAAGTATCTCTTATCGTTTTCAAGTGTAAACTAAACAATCCAGTCTACGGGCTACTACTTATACTACTTGCTGTGCAGTAAGGTGTGGGATGTGATGGCCCGCCCCATTTTTTTTAATCCTAAGAGTTTGTTTTCCATAAGGAATGGTTTCTGGAGGGATTTGTTTCTCCGCTCCACTCTGGTGAACATAGGTGCGCTGGTTCGGGGTGAAATAATTAAGATAACTTGTGGATATTTGGTGTATATTAATGCACTGTAAATTTTACATTAAACACATTTAAAACCACTAAAAGTAACATCTTCTGAATACTTAAACTTAATTAAAAAAGAGAGCGGGTTGAAAAAACAATATTTTTCAAACCGATAGAGCGAACAAAAGCGAAAGTAAAATGCGGAGCCGAGAGACGCACGGACGCATTGAGAGTTCTCTTACAACTACCCTGGTCGATGGCAACGACCTATCTTTTTCGCATTTCTACCCTTCGAACAGGCTACGACCTGAATTACGTAGGTACCCTTTTTTCTAATTATATTATTTGAAAGTTTTAAGCTATAGATTTCGTAAAATGTGAAGAGAAATCTGAACAGTTTCCATATGTTTGGTGTGTCTGTGCTTGGTTGACTGAAAACTTCTTTGTTCTGCATAATAAATGCAGCTTCGCAGCTTCAATAAACTTTCGTTTTCGCCAATGCGACTCCTTATGCATTCGCTAAACAGGATTTTTCAATCTCCCCTAATTGGTTATTTTTTTTTATGTTGTTTTACTTAACCTTATCATTTCAGGGATTTTTTGGTTTTATTTTAGTTACAAAACTCGTTATCGTATTTCCCAATGAAAATATAGTTTTAAAATTATAGTCTTTGGCTATTTGTCCTATGTTTTCTGAAATGCCTTGAACATATGGAATATTAATATTAAAACACCCAACCAATTATTATTTTGAGAATTTGCTACATTTGGTTTGTTTGTAATTTTAGAAATCTTTGAGTTTATTAATTTCTCGGAATAACCATTCTGTTGTAAGTCCTTTTTACTGTTCTAGATTTCTGTGGGTAATTCTTCATTATTACTACAAATATTTACGGCTCTTAAACACAAACTTCTTATAACTCCTTCTTTTGTAGCAACAGAATGATTAGACTTAAAATGTAGGTAATCCCGTTTGTGTCGGTTTTCTATATACAGTGGTTTGAATATGTCTGTCTATTCGTTTGACAAGAACATGCAAAAAAGGTAAGACCGAATCTATTTTAAAAACGGTTATAGATACTTACTAACCGAAACTTCGCGTTTAAAATAAATAAAGAGAATGGAAATCCGAAATTTTGTTTCTACTCAATCATTGTTTACGAGTTTTAAACAAAAACAGTAGTAAATGTTGGGAGTATATGTTTTTTTTAAATGAAATCGTATAGGAGACACAAATAAAAACTGAAGTAAAACTTTAAACCAAATAATTTTTCTACGAATCAACGAAAGTTTTCTGTAGTGTCGCGTGTTTGTTTGGGATAACTATCATATCATCAGGCTTTAGATGTTGAAATTAAATAAATAAATAATTTATAGTGCAAGCCACTGTCTTCGCCCCTCTAATCCCTTCCGGCCAACCTGAACCAGGGCATTAATGATGTGGTGTCACTTTCACTGAAACTGGGGTTACTATACCAATCAAAAATCCAACCTAAACATTTGCATTACCCTATAAATAATAATACTTCCATTAAAAAAATATTCACTTAAATAGGCTTATATAACAAGGTAGTAACATACTTTTTCCGATACCTATGTGTGGCGCTGAGTACCATTACTCCATCTTTGATTGACAATGCATATAAGTGGTTCAACATCACGTGGTTTGGTTCCGGCAGGAGCGTGGGTTCACACTAAAATCGATTCGAAATTTTATTAGTATGGAGAGTATCGACTTTCTGGCAGTCAGAATTTATTGAAGCATTATAGGAAGGTAATTTGCAATTTGCGCAAATTTTATTGCTGATTTTAGTAGTCAAAGGGGTCTATAATTTAAGAATGCGGTTGATGCGACTCTGGCACCCTTGGGCATTTTGAAATATTTGAGATGGCGGCTGATTAAAGATAAAAAAATTAAAATAAAAAAGTTTTTAAAACATAAAACCAAGACTAAGCGCAATCAATAGCTATTATGGTTCCATTAAACATAGTAAAAGCTCCGACCTCTCTCCCTTCAGGAATATTGCCAAAAAGGCGCCGCCATCTTGGATTTTCGATTATTTTTTTATTTTATCAGTCTTTTACTTAAAAACTACTGACGTTTGGATAACATAATATGTTGAAAAGGAAATTGAAAGCCCATGAACTTAGTTATTTCCAAGCTACCTAAGTAATACCCTTCCAGACATACGTACCCTTGGGCACCCCCAATATGCACATTTCAATAAAAATAAATACATAACATTTTTTAATTTAACCAATTTTCTCAGAAACAAAGACTCTATTATTAATTATAAAATACTTTTTTGTAGACAATGGAATTTCCATTTAAAATGTGTATTACTCAGTGCAGTTTAGATTGTGGGTAACGCTCCAATGGCGCCCGTAAATTAATATCATATTGTTAACGAGTTTAAAGTTTATTCAGACTACTATAAAAACGTAGCAATTACCAATATTGCTGCGCTTGCACTAATTTTATCTATAAAAGTCGATACTGGACAATGGACCGGCATCACTGATCAACCCAGTACACCACTGAAATAAGGTGGTCCCTACTAAACACACCTAAGTAAAACCCCACTATGGTGGTTACGCTTTATAACCCATAAGGCCGACTCTCTACGGCCTATAAGATCTATTCCTTATGGCCCCTAGGTGAACTCTCTCCAGCCAGCATCCTCATTACATTATTTATGGCAATAATCTCTATTCCTGTTAATCTGTTTTTCGTATATAAAATACATGTATAAATGTGAACTTATACTTAATTTTCATAGTTCCCTAAATCCCTCAGACACAAAGGCACTAAATAAAAAACCTTGTGACAATATTAAAAAATATACCGAGTGGGCCAAAAAAAAACAGGACAATTTTTTTTTTCATTTGGAATTATACCATCGATTTTAATGGGACAAACTGCGCTTGGCAGATAATTAATCAATTTTTATCACAGATATTAATCAGGGTTTTGACTAAATATATTTTTTTGCCCGCCATCTTAAAATCCAAAGATGCTTGTTTATTCTTATGTTGCGAACATGTTTTAATTATTTTTTTAAATTAATAAAAAAGCTGCACTCTTGCCACGCACAACGAGGTATAAATCAGTAAAATCGGTTCGGTGGTTCTAAAAAAAAATTTGTTTCAACCAATGTTTTGAATATTATACATTTGCATGACCCTTTTGAGAAGGTGGTGCTCGGATAATAGGTTCAAGAGTGAATGGGATTCGAACCTATTCATTTTATGGTATCAAATTTGTCATTTTTTGAATTGACAAAGAAACTTTAAGGTTACTTACAGATAAAGGTGTGTCCTTGTTCAAAATAACTTGAAGCAAATGCGGGGGCAAAATGGGCGGTCCACTGTTCTTCTCCCACGGTTTGTAAGCCGGGATCTCCTGCGAGAACTCCTTAGCCGCACCGTCGTTGTCGTTCTCACTGTCTTTGTCCAAGGCTTGGAATACTTCAAAGTCGGATCGTTTTACAGCGATGACGTTGTTCCTTTCTCCTGGGTTGTCCTCGACTAGTTTGTTGTGCGGGTCGTTCTTCCATTCGCCGTCGACGAAATATTTGTACTAAAAAAAGTTACAAGGTTGGCAAAACAAAACAAAAAATTACTCAATTTCAATACACATGGATTAGAGGGCCAACTTCGCCCGAGAACTTTTTTCTAATTGAAATAGAAAACAAGAAAGCGGAATGCGTCAAAATTTTGCGGAGTGGTTTTTTAAAGCATTTTTAACCAACGTATCTTAGCAGTTTGTCGCTAATTCATCTTATTTAAAAATTAAAAAAATGTTATGGCTAAAACACAACAAATATTTCAAAACAATGCTTGGCATTTCAGTAGCCTAGTTGTGTTATAGAAAACTGCGAAATGGTTTCGTTTTTGTATTTTTTGGAAATATACAAATGGAAATCAAAAATCTTAACAAGATACGTTTGAAAATTAAAAAAAACTCTTATATGAACAGAAAAAATGTTTCAATTATTTTTTTATATACGGGGTCTATTAGGATTTATAAAAGCGTGGTCAATTGTATATTTGCTGCAGGACACCAACTCAGAAAAGAGCCAGCTCCTGACTGAAGCGACACCACCATACCGGGGGCGAGTCAATTCAATTGAGAAAATTTAATTAAGATCAAGTGACCCGCATTTTCAGATTATTTGCAGTTATTTTGAAGAAATACAATGTTGTTTAATATAAGCTAAAGGCTTATAAGTAGGTATTTAAAGACATACAATTTTTTCTAATTACAAAAAATTTTTTGAGGGTGAAAATCAAGGGATTACAAATCGATTCATAAGATAGTTTGTGACAATAGTAATTTACCTAACAAGTGCGAAAGAGGCACTAAACACACGCGTTAGGTATGTAGGTACAATATTTTTTCTATGAGGTGGAATCAAAAAACAACAATAACAGAAAATAAGTATGCTAAAATATCGAATAATAAACTTAAAATTAAAAATACAACTTAAAATTTCCATTAAACCTATAATATGCATACATTTTTGAAAAGAGAATTTTCATATCAAGAAAAAGATATTAGGGTTACCATTGAAATAAATGGATCCATGGCGGATCTGGCACCTTCCTAGCTAGCCTATTATCACCCTTCATGTGAAGTCATGATAATATATTAGCCTTGAAAAAAGGTTTTTGTAAATATCTCAGAAAGTAAAGCTGAATGATGAATTATTGAGCAAAATATAGTCTACTGTTAGTCCACGGTTAGAAAAACGTTAAATGCAATGGACTGTAAATATTTTAATTAATGAAAGCGCGAACCAACATAAATATATTGATATGAATTACGAAATAATCAAACGTCCATAGGTAAAATATTTGTGCCACACAACGGTAATCAGAGACAAATGCACTCACCTCTTTGCATCCACTTTCTCCACGTTCCAAGGGGCCCCTGATTGGATCTAATGATGTCACCACGTAGCTGAAGGGTTGAAGTTTCTAGTTCTATGCTTCAGTACACAAAAATCGAGCACTTTCAGGTGTAGATATTTGAAATAGTTGGAGAACGAAATTAACACGCCATTTTCTCTAGGCGATTGACAAGGATCTCCCTGGTTGTTGGTGCGCATGTCCAAATACGCGGAATGCGCTTTGTCCTTCATACAGTTGTGTGTTTTTAAAAATATATATAAACAACCGCGAAATTTAGCGGGAGCTAACATAACTGCCCTCCAAAACACACAATTTTAGAATCTCAACCGGACAGATATAGATATAAGAAAAAGAATCGACCGATAAATATAAATGAATGAAATTAGATAAGTACCGTAAGTTTATTTAGAGATAACGAAATCCCGAAAAAAGCCAAAACAAACAAACAAAAAATTCAAAAAAAAATTAAAAATAAAAAAAAACCTATTGTAATACCCGGTAAAAGGTAGAAAATTAAAATTACTTTTAATTTGGCAATAGGCACAGTTTTACAACTGGCCGCTTATAAACACCGGTAACCGTTTGTACCGTCGCAACACGCACCTGACCGTCCCCGCCGGGATGCAGTTCGATGACCCGACCGACCGGCCATTTCAAAGGCGATTGAATGTGATCACTTGTTATGATAACCAAATCATTTAATTTGATATTTGGGGACGAATCAGCCCACTTGTGTCGCTGTTGTAGCGTATGCAAATACTCTATAGAATACCGTTTCCAAAAATCATTATGTAGTTTTTGGATTAGTTGCCATCTCGAGAGCCGATTTAGGGGAACCTCGGACAAATCTGACTCCGGAATTTCTGAATTAAGGGGTTCAAGTGTCAAAAAATGCCCAGGGGTAAGAGGTTGAAGATCGTGTGGGTCTGAAGAGGCAGGAGATAAAGGGCGACTATTAAGTATGGCTTCTATGCGACAGGTAAGGGTGGACATCTCCATGATAGACAACTTCTGGTCGCCGACAACTCGCACAAAGTGAGTTTTAAAACTTTTGACGCCAGCTTCTGCCAGGCCATTGAAATGTGGACTGAGAGGAGGTCCCAGATGCCAACGAATAGAAAGTCTGGTGGCAGCACTTCTTGCGTAATCCAGTAATTGGTTACGAAACCCTATAAAATTACTGCCTTGATCTGACCAGCATTGCGTCACGCTTCCGCGTCTGGAAATGAATCGATGGAATGCACCTACGAACCCTTCGGTGGACAGTTCCATGGTTAATTCCAAATGCACGCAATGTGTGGCCGTACAGACAAACACACAGACATACGATTTGAAAGCTTTACAACCACGGTAACGATGAGGAATCATAAAGAAAGGTCCACAAAAGTCGATAGCTACACTCGAAAAAGGTTTTAGTTGATTGATTCGATAAGCGGGAAGTGAATTCATTATGGGCAGTCTATAGGGTTTAGGGTTGATTCTAAAACATTGCAAGCACTTGGATATGGTTCTTTGAATTGCCCGTCTGGCAGATAATATCCAAAATTGCTGTAAAAGCAGATTATGTAATGTTTTAAACCCAGGATGAAGATATTGTCGATGAGCGGACTCGATAAGAAGAGTAGTTAAACGATGGTCACTCGAAAGTAAGACGGGGTGTTTTGCAGAATAAGACAAAAGGTCAGATTTTTGTAATCTGCCACCGACTCTAATGATATTATTCTCATCAAGAAAAGGTGAAAGTTTTCGCAAAGGTTTTGGTATTGGTTTATCCTTAGATAACGCGGAAAAAAGCTCAGAAAAACAAGAACCTTGAACGCGTTTGATAAGAAGGCGTAACGCACTTTGCATCTCACCGGTGGTAGGAAAAACAATATTCTCAAAAATAACTTTTTGGTCCGGCGGCTTAGTGGGTTTTTGATAGGAATGGTTTTGAAAAAGGTTAACTATTCGAAGGACATAACAAATGATACGTTGAATTTTTGATATAGATGAATATTTGATAAGAAGCTGATCTAAGAAGTTGACATCAATTATCGCATTGCAACAGACTTTTGGCTTTTCCTCCAGATTAATATCTCCGAAATCAATCGGCATTTTTGGTTTATGAAAATCGGGCCATTCGTTTTCGGGAGACCACAAAAACGACGGTGCGTTCCACCACATGTCATGTGACATGAGCTGTGAAGGGGTGGCCCCTCGTGACGCAATATCGGCTGCATTCAAAGCAGAAGGAATGTAGCGCCACGAGTTTGAGGGAATGATTTCTTGGATTCTACTGACTCGATTTCCAACAAAGGTTTGCCAGCGATTAGGAGGGGATGAAAGCCAGTGCAATACGACTTGCGAATCGCAGAAAGTAACGATATTTGTAAAAGTTATTTTTCCTTCATAGCTAGATAAAACGAAGTCAATTAATTCGCTTAAAAGAAATGCGCCTAGGAGTTCTAGCCTAGCCAAAGTTTGTGACTTTATAGGCGCGACCCTAGATTTTGCAGATATGAGAGAAACAGATATATTGTTTTCCTCTTCTACACGAAAATATACGACGCCTGCGTAGCCTCGAATTGAAGCGTCACAGAAGCCGATGATTTGACAGGTATTGGTTTTTGACAGTTTGATTTGTCGGGGTAATTGAAAATTGGAAAGAAGCGGAAATTCAGAACGAAGTTTGTTCCAAGAGTCGATGATAGAAGAATCTGGTTCTTCGTCCCAGCCTATTTTCGATATCCACAACTGTTGCAAAATAAATTTTGCTTGTAGCAACAAGGGACAAAGAAAACCTAAGGGATCGAAGATTGTTCCTATGATAGATAAAATAGAACGTTTGGTTGGGGGTTTGTCCTTCATTCGGCATTGATAAGAAAAAATGTCGTTTTTTGGATGCCATTGAAGTCCTAAAACTTTGATAAAGTGGGGTTCCTCCTTGTCGAAAGAGAGAGGCATTTGACGATCGAACTCTGGCAATGTTGCCAATAACTCAGGACAATTGCTTGCCCATTTTTTAAGTTCAAATCCTCCCGACTTCAACAAATCATTGAGTTCTGTTTGAAGGGAGAGAGCTTCAGAAAGCGAAGGGCTAGTTCCCAAGATATCGTCGATATAGATTGACGTTTTTAGAACAGTACTAGCCATAGGAAAACGTTCCTTTTCTCTCTCTGCCAGCTCATTTAAGGTACGCATGGCTAGAAAAGGTAGCAGTAAAAATTGATTCTGCCTGTTTTTCTTCCTTTGATAAGATTTGGTTTTTAGGCAAATGTTCGATTTCCCAAAACCTAGGGAGAATGACCTCTAAAGGAGGTGAATGACTCGTTAAAAAACAACTGGTTCGTTCCGTAAGACTACCTACTTCGTCAACCTTTCCCATGACGACCCAGCCAAAGATAGTTTCAAGGGCTGAAGGCTGCCCTACCTGTCCAAGAACCCTGCCCTCCTTGAATATCTGCGCGAATAGCTCGCAACCAATAACCAGGTCCACAGGTCTAGATTTGAAATAAGATGGGTCGGCAAGTTTAAGGTCTTCCAAGTGTTTCCACTGATTATCGTTCAAAGAGAATGTAGGCATATTGGAACATAGTTGTGGAACAACAATTGCTTCGAAATTAAGTAAAGGAGTGACTTGTCCTTGTGGCTTAATGTGACATTGAACGAGCCCTTTGGAAGTGAAGGAAGACATCTGATTTAATCCGAATATTTCAGTGGTGTAACTTCGCCTAGGAAGATTAAGACGCTGAATACACTTTTCACTGATGAATCCTGTCTGTGATCCAGAATCAAGCAGTGCCCTTACAGGTTGAAAATTTCCGCAACCGTCCATAACATCTATTATGGCGGTGCATAAAAGAAAGGTACCTGAAGGTCCTGAGGCATTTAATGACACATGAAGATTATTGACAGGTGGTGTGTGAATGACAGGACTAGTATCTTGGCTTCCAGACTCTTGATTAGTTTCTAAGATATGAGTTAAAGTGTGGTGCCTTTTACTATTGCAAGTCCTGCATGAATATTTTGATTTGCACGTATCTACATGAAGATTATTGACAGGTGGTGTGTGAATGACAGGACTAGTATCTTGGCTTCCAGACTCTTGATTAGTTTCTAAGATATGAGTTAAAGTGTGGTGCCTTTTACTATTGCAAGTCCTGCATGAATATTTTGATTTGCACGTATCTACATCATGCAAGGGATGAAAACACGCTAGACATAATTTTTTCTGTTTGACGAAAGATAGGCGATCGATAGGTGAGAGATCAAGAAATGTTTGACATTTCGAAAGCACGTGACCTTGATTACACCGGAAACATTTTATTCCCGTACTTGAATTAGTTGAGGTGCCAGCCAGTCATATAAAAGGCGAATTGGATGATTTATAGGTAGGCTTTTGCCCAAACTGACTTCGCATAGAATTTGAATTTTGATAGATAGGCACCTTTTTGGGTGCTGTTGATTGAGGAAGTGATTCCAAAACTTTACATCTTTTTTCTAGAAATTGAAAAAGTGACTGAAAAGTGGGAATTTCGGTATTAGTATTGGCGTGACTCATTTCGAAATTTGAACGCGTTGGAATATCCAATTTTTCTAATAAAATGAAAAAAATAATAAAGTCCCAACTGTCAACGTCAAAGCTAAGTGATTTTAAAATTTCTAGGGATTCAGAAAAGGTGTCAATTAAATTACGTAATTCTTTAGCTGACTCGTTTTTTAAGGTGGAGTTCATAATTGAGCTTAAAGCATCATTTGCGAGGTCTCGCTTGTTTTGATATCTATTGACTAATTTGTCGTAAGCAATTTTATAATTTTGATCAGATAAGCTAATCCCTGATATCAATTTTAAAGGCTCATCCTCGAGATATGAAAATAAATATTGAAGTTTTCGAACGTTACTTAGACTTTGATTTTGATCTATAATGTTATTAAAAAGATCGAAAAAGCTTGGCCATAATTTTTTATCACCTCGGAATATGGGAATACCTAACTCTTTGAGTTTTGGAGTTTCAGATTCGTTTTGCCGAACATATGATCCCGAAAAGGATGGGGCCTCAACCGGAAATATTTTAGAGTAAACCCCCTTACACGCATAAAAATATTTACGAGCTTCTGAAAGGATCGCATCCTGTGTTTTAAACTCGCCTATCAACATAATGACGTCATTATGTGCCAGCATGCATTTATCGAAGGTTTCATCCAAATCGGCATACCTCACTTGAAACTCGTTTCTCGCTCTTTCATCCTTTTCCGCGGTCTGTGACAACACATAACACTCGGTGATCGCAGATAAAAAACCCTTGCGTTTTTGCGCGGCTTTTTTGACAGACATGATTTTACCTTTGAAATGACGAAATTGTCGGTAAATATACAATTAACGCTAAATTAATGCTTCTGAAATAGAAAAATGACGAATTGTCGAAAATATGCACTAATTTATCGCAATTGATGAAAATTGTTTTAAATATCGAAATGATATGGTACACACCTATCACACTGAACGTTTGTTTTGTTTGTTTTGATTCCTACTCGCTTTTGTTTATACCACGCGGAGTAGACCCGTTACCATAGCAGCGGACCAAAACCAGGTACTGCGCCGACTTTCTCTCTCGACGTTTCAAATACGATGCGAAAAAATTCAAGACCGCCTCGGCTTGCAAATAATTATTAATACCGTCGTATGGATTTATTATTTAAAAATAATTCGGCTCGAAAAGGACCACTTATGTTAGTCCACGGTTAGAAAAACGTTAAATGCAATGGACTGTAAATATTTTAATTAATGAAAGCGCGAACCAACATAAATATATTGATATGAATTACGAAATAATCAAACGTCCATAGGTAAAATATTTGTGCCACACAACGGTAATCAGAGACAAATGCACTCACCTCTTTGCATCCACTTTCTCCACGTTCCAAGGGGCCCCTGATTGGATCTAATGATGTCACCACGTAGCTGAAGGGTTGAAGTTTCTAGTTCTATGCTTCAGTACACAAAAATCGAGCACTTTCAGGTGTAGATATTTGAAATAGTTGGAGAACGAAATTAACACGCCATTTTCTCTAGGCGATTGACAAGGATCTCCCTGGTTGTTGGTGCGCATGTCCAAATACGCGGAATGCGCTTTGTCCTTCATACAGTTGTGTGTTTTTAAAAATATATATAAACAACCGCGAAATTTAGCGGGAGCTAACAGTCTACTATATTCCGAACACAGTGTATTGATACGATGCTCCGTTAAAAAGTTCGCATTTTTTAAAGTTTTTAATTGTCAAAAAACTGGTGTCATTAGCATTAATGGATTTTGACCAAAATCTAATCAGCTCGTAAGAGTATCGAACACTATTTTACCTGAAAATTTTATGAAAATCGGTTCAGCGGTTTAGGAGCTATCGTGTTACGGACAGAAATACTATACAGACACACACACACACAGACAGACATCACGACGATATTGCTAGGATAGGTCAAAATACATCCAAATAAGAAATTTTTGGCGTTATCTCAAAAAAAAATTTTTCGTTGAAAATAATACCTTCTCTAGCCATTGTAAGTAAGTGGACCTAAAAATAACCTTTAAATAATGCCCTAAAAACTTTGGTCCCGGTACTTACGAGAACCCTTTTATAATTATTACCTGATGTTCCCCTTCAGGCAAATCAATAATAGTGACAAAATCTCCATGGCTTTTCACCATAGGAATGGTCTTCCAATTGCTGAAAGTGCCACTAACATAGACATCTCTACCTCCACCCTCCCAGCGGAACACTGTTGGAGTTTTTGTTGAAACTGTTGTTGTGCTAACTACTGGAGTTGTGCCTTCGGAGACTGAAATAATTTTAGACGTTGCTACATTGCTCGGTAAAAATAATCTTCTAATTTATGGGCACTTAAGCTCACTCGATTAATGTATATTGTAATTTTAACCCATTTTGGACCGCGAAAATAACCCTTCGCCACCCGGGTCGCATTTGATTAGAGATCCCCCCCCCCCCCCCCAGTGTAGTACCACTGAACAAAACAAACTATATGTTTATTGTCTTCATGCACAGTTGCCTTTAATATAATAACACACAAGTAATATTTTTCCAAAAACTCTAATTTTTGAAATCTACCCCCATTTTTTCGGCATATGTTCGGTGGATTTTATTCATTTTTAAATGGGACGATCTAGGGCCAAAACCCAACCTACAAAGGTACCAAATTTTATTAAAATCGGGCGACTAGTTTTTGAGTTATGCGCGTTGGTCGTTACAGACAGACAGACGGCGCGGCGCGTAAAAAAGGTTCAAAATCATCTGAAACGCAAAGTTACTTTTTTTTTCTTCTTTTTGGCACGATTACCATAGCTCACACTACACTACTGTCAAATTTGACATATGAAATCTCATATGTTAACTGTCACATACTTGGATTCCTGCATAAAATATTATAATTTTTGAGATAACTTTTTGACAGTTATCAGCTGTTTACCATAACAAATAGCATAGGCTAACGAAAAAAAGTTGTAAAAAGTTGTCTCAAAAATAATGATATGAACTGTATATTACACTATGTAGCTGTCTTCCGAGTGTCGGCTGTTATTGATAATATAATTAGTACATGTCACGTGTGCAGGAAAAAATTATTGGTCACGTGGTCCAAGTTATGGTCTTTTGGCCGCCAGATTTAAAACAAACAAACAAAAACTCTAGCAATTTGATGGGCATTTTTAAAGATAGCGGCCAAACGACCATGTCTTGGACCACGTGACCAATTATTTGGCTAAGCAAGAAGGTCGTATCTACATATTTTGTTTTTCTGATAAAAACAGGTTTTTATAAAAAATAGAGTTTTTTCTGTAAAACTGCAGTTAGCACCATGTGTGTATAACATGACGAAAATAGTTTGAAATTCTTTTTTTTTTAGGTGTTTGAGTAGTTTCAAGGTCACAGAGCTAGCCGAATGCAGATACATTTCACTTTAGTTTTATTTATTCTTATGCTAATAAAAATCGTCATATCTGTCAAAGTAATGTATTAAACTCTCAAAATATAATGCAAATCAAACATGGTTAGTGAGGTTAAAATAAAATTAACTTGAAATTTTGTTATTCTCTTAATTTTAATTATTCTAAATCAACTGCATGCTCGGTTTCTTTAAGATTTTGCCAAAAGTAAATTTGTAACATACGACAATTCTTCTTAGCACAAGTGAGATACGACAAATTGTATTTAAATCAGACATAACTTTTTCAGTGATCACATTAAAAGAATTAGTCGTATCTGTCATATACGACCCTTTTTTCTTAGCATATGCTACATACCCAAGTAACATTTCTTTATTTATAGCAGAAGCTAAAAGGTTGCCAGCGCCTTTCCTTAAAACCATTAGTTTCAATGGTCGCTAGCACGTTCCCATTACCCTTATATACCCCTTAGACCTCCTAAATGGGACTCCCCAATTGGTGGTGGCAACCTATGTTTTAAACTCACTATAAAACCATAAGAAATAAACTCCAGCTTCGCCCTCTAACGGTTCCACCAGTATAGAACCTTTTAGAGCCTAAAGCTATTATGCCAGGCTCTAAAAGCAACTCAGAAACGTCCTCTATCCTATTATAAAACTAAATTTGGTATCCTGGCGATTCTGTTGAATACCATAATACCTTTAGTAAAGAAGTTTTCCTATAAAAGCTATGGCGATATTTTAGATTCACAATGGCTATATAAGATAATTTAGGTCACAAAATTGCCAAAAATGTCAGAGTCCCAAAATTATTTTATCACATAAAAATATACCGAGTTTGTCGTTTTGTTGATAATCAAATTGCCTGCCAGATTTATTTTTCTGATAAAATCGTATCTGAAAAGTTCTCAAAACAAGCGCGCTAGCTCAAGAATGCTTTTTAATAGTTTTTTGATAACAAAATAACACATATTTAAAATTAAAAAAAATCATTTACACTATTCACCATTAAAAAAGTATGTTTGGTTTATATAAATCAAAATTAAAGTAAAATTATTGTTAAAAAACACTGCTAAAACGACTAGATAAATATTTTCTCTTTACAATATTTATTAAATAAATTTATATACGCCATTATGGTTTTATAGTGGTCACTTGGTTTTATTTCTTACTGTATCGCAACAAGGATTGAGTGCCCTTATGAAACCAACAAAAAAGAACAATGTAAACATAGTCAACATAACCTCACTTAAATTTTTAGTATTTGTTTTTAAAGTGTTTAAAAGCGTATAATTCAACACTTAAATGTTTTTTATCGTGCAATTTCGACACAATCGAGAGGGCCAGTGCAATGATATTCGTTGTGCCTGCAGGTTGGAGGGCAACCTCTTATATTGGCCGTCTAAACGGACCTTATCTAGGCCTGGGTGTCCTACCCAACAACTCAACAATTATTAATTATTGGGCTTTAAATAATCAAATAGGTAGGTACAGTCGGGGACTTTTTAAATGGCCGTTGTATTTTTTTTCTTACAAAATTATTCATTTAAAGAAGTAGAAAAAAATATTTTTAAATATGTATGTATGTGTAGACAGAGGTAAGGTTTACAATTTTTTTGTTTGTGTTCAAAATACTTTTCCGAATTTCAAATAGGAATATATTTTATATTCGAGGGTGGCAATTTAAAAAGTCCCCGACTGTACCAATCTGTACCTAGGTAAATCTATTATTTTTACAAGAAATACCGAAAAAAAATTAAACACGAAAGTATTTACTTACTTCTGTTAGAACCCTTAAGGAAACAAGGTTTTATATGGCCGCCTATTTAAATAATATTCAATATACAGCTATGGGTAACTATAAATACAAAAGAATTAAGTTTACCTTTAAGCTTTCCTATAAAACCTTTTTAAAATGCTTAAAAGTAATGGCAAAAACCAAAAGTCTAAAGTTTATATTTACCACTCTTAAAAACCTTAAGGAAACTGGGTTATATTATATGGCCGCACATCTAATCATATTTACTTTTAAACTACTGGTAACTATAAAAACAAAAGGATATAAGATAACCTTTTAGCTCTATTATAAAACACTTTTGTGATGACCTAAAGTAATGAAAAAAACTAAATGACCAAAGTTTATATTTATTTCTTTTTAAAAACTTTAGGTAAAATGGTTTTATAAGACCATCTTTATAAATCAGAAATCAATAAAACCAAAAGTATCTAAAAGGAACAGAAGGAATATCAGTTTTATTATACTCCCTTTATAAATCACTTTTTGGTTGTATAACACCCCTTTAGGTAATTGGCAATATAAATTACCTTTATGTAGCCAAATTGATCCTAAAACCCATAACAGCACCCTCTAAATAACCTAGGAACCAAATTAATAAAACCTTGAGTGGTAATAATGTTACTTGGGTACGACATATTTCATTGGGACCAGTGGCAATTTTTCAGATATGACATATTTTATAAGCTCATGTATACACCTAATTTTCATCTTATGACATTTATTTCTAGTACGATAGGTATAAAATGACGCAGAAATACTTAAACTGGAAAAAATAATTTTCGGCAAAATTATCAGATACGACCTTCTTGCTTAGCAGGGCAGTATAGGTGTTTAATAAAGCCCCCATCAAAACTGAGAGCACAAGTTACATACATAACCAGCTACATTCTGATATATGCAGGAATCCAAGTATGTGACAGTTGACATATGACATGCCAAATTTGACAGTTTTGACATACAACAGGTGACGGTTCTTTAAAATATAGTTAACAACAAACAGGTATACCACAGAATAGCATAAAATATTATGTGTAAATTAATCGACGACTGACTTAATACAAAATTTATTAGCTCCCATACTATGGTAGCTGGGTAGCTACCAGGGGCTGCTAGTGCATAAGGGCTGCAGAGCTGCAGAACCCCCAAAATTTTCAGATTATTTGACTATTTTTCAGCCGCTGCTATTTTTCTAATATAATATTTCTAAAATTATTAGAATAGCAGTATATTTTCGGTCCGGTGTTGATTAGTAGGCCTTCAAATCGCGTACGTGTGTTGAGTATGACATCGCGCGCCGTCGCCGAAGGCCGCATTTCACAGTCGGTCAAATGAAGTTATTGGCATTGTTGCGTTGCTAAATTGCAACACAAGGGTGTTTGCGGGCGCATTTATTTATTTAGAAGACGCCAAACGCATGAGCGGGAGGTTATGGTCGTGTTTGTTGTTTGTTTTCGTATAATTGTGTCACAATGAATGTGGTGGATTTTATAATAGACACGTGATCTGGAGATTGTAAAAAATAGCATTTTTTATACTCTATCGGCAGAACTCACAAACTTTACTGTCACGAGCCGCCACTGGTAGCTACAAGGCACATTTTTCAAAAGCAGATTACCTGTGCTATGTAACGCTTCTATTAATTTTTTTCCAGTCTTTGGTTTTAAGCAGAAACCACCGCTAAACATTTTTTGTAATGAATCTTAAATAGTTTTTTTAAATTCAATCGTTGCTGAGAGCTATACTACGATAGCTATAAAGCTATTTAACAGTTTTGAACTAAGCATTTTATTGCCTATAAAAAATGTTATTACAAGAATTGTGAAAAAAATCGAGTTTGGAGTGAAAACATGGAATTTTTACAAAATTGTATATTTTAGCTGGCTTGTACAGCTAACTATCAAAGCTGAAATGCTAAGTGATACATTAAAAGAACCGGCATTAAAAGTACTATCAAAAATTATTCTTAACTTTTTTTAGCTAGGATGCAACGATTCGCTGTAAATTCACTTTTTCTATAATCTTGTAAACAGTTTTAGAAACCACCCTCTTTAAGGCAGGCTTTAGGGGTACCATCCATCGAACTTTAAAAACATAAAGTCAATATCCTCTTCTCTGAAAGGTTTAAAGCCTTCTATGTAACAAAAAAAAAACAAATGTCAATAATATTGTAGCTACAATAAAATGAGCATAGGTATTATTTTAATTCTTTTGCGAGCGAAGATACTAATAATCTTGGTATATCTCAAAAACGACTTGATTTATCAAAAACTGTGTAATGACAAAATTTGTTTGCCTTTAGAAAAGGAGTAAAACAAGCTTTAAAAAATTAAAATCGGACCATTGGATAGGGAGATACACTTAAACAAAAAAATCTATCAATTTGGCGGCCATTTTCAAAGATGACGACCAAACGACCATGAGTTCGACCACGTGACCAAACTTTTTTTTATACTCCTATGGGTGGTTAATAAAGCCCCGCAGTCAAACTGAGCGCACATATTAGGTCCCATGTGACAGGAGCCAGCGCCTAGACTAACTAGGAAAATGACAAAAAATTGATAAAATTTCCAGAAGAGGATTAGCTAGGATTTATATAAATATGGCTCTGAAATCAGGAAAGAGTCCATAAATGTGCAATTATTTTTTGGAACCATTTTTATGTAACCTTTAATTCATTCAGGCACACTGTGTACAGTAATGTATGGATAGTCCAAACCTTCCTTAATCTGAATTACTCTAAATTCTGCAATCTGCACTATATAGGCGCGCACTTCGCCACACTGTTTATTTAGTTGTTTTGTGAGTTTTGCACTGTGTATATGTATGTACATGAAAAATATTTTCTCTGGTATGAACGACATAAATAAAAGTTTTTATAGACTTTACCTTTATATTATATTTCATATTTTTACTGCGTTTTTTTGAAAAGGAAAAAAATACATTCAGGCATACAGTTTAACAATTATTTACCATAACAACAAATATTAAAAGCTGTCGAATGGAAGACTTGGAGGTTAGCTTAGGTCAACGTCGCTGTAACAGAAGCCATATATGAGAAACAAAAAAATACTAATAACAAAAACACTATTTTTAATATAGAAAAGGAAAGTCAGAGTGAAAAACAATAACGAAAGAATAAACAAAAAAGAGAAGAAAAAGAAAGAGTTTAGTTGGCAGAACCAGTTTCCACCTAGTAGTACTAGTAGTATATTTCTATTTGCATAAAGAATTATGCTATACTGTGCTTATACTAATTGGATAAAAGTTTTGATTTTGTCTTATATAACGATGAAGTCTTTGGATTTCTCCGAGGTGAAGGTCAATCATATTACAATTAAAAAGAAAACCTTTTCCTTTACAAATAAATTTTATTGTCAAAAAAGCTTCAGACAAAAGTCCATTTTCAAGAGATAATAATTCACAAGTAGATGCCCAAAATGGCTCAGGCAATGTCAATCTCTCCATAATCTTTTTCTTACAATCACAAAATTAATTTCTTCAAATTTAATGATTTATTACTTGAAATTTCCCATTCTAAATTAAAATCTGTTTATATTAAAATTACGAAGACAAAACACAACAGTTTAAGAGCTTTTAGCAAGTATATTGAGAAGGCTTAACTATATAAAATCAAAAATCAAATAATAAGCCGAAAGAAAGTTGGAGAATTATAAATGAGTTTCGCAATAAGTCACTAATCTTGAAATTGACGTCAATAATCTAAATGAATTTTACTGCAGTATTGCTAGCACTCTGACTGAAAACATATCTTCAGACTATGATCCCCTCAACTACTTATCGGATGTTTCTGTGGAACCATCAGAGCTTATTGAAGCGTTGAATGATATCAAAAACAAAAAATCGTGCGGCGATGATGAAATGTCGGCAGAAATTCTTTTGAAATTACCCCAAGAGGCTTTGGTAGCGTTATGTCCTGCAATCGATGATTCTTTCAGAAAGGGATGTTTTCCTTCATATCTTAAGACGGCCATCGTAATTCCCTTACATAAAGGTGGCGCCACTAATATTCCCGCAAACTTTCGTCCTATCTCGCCCCAGCAACACTATCCAAACTGATAGAGAAAGTCGTAAAAAAACGAATATGGAAATACCTTATCAGACATAACATTATTACTCCCAAACAATTTGGATTTCAGGCATCCAAGGGCACCCATGATGCAATATTTGAATATTGAACAAGAATAGATAATTTTAACGAGCTTCCAAGCAGTTCAGAAAAGCATACATCATCCTCAGATAGAAACCAAGTAAGCAAAATTCTGGTGTTTACAGATAACTTTGGCTATCATCTATATGACAATCTGATAGAAAACATAAATAACAAAATGAGACAAACATTTCAAGTCACTGTTATAAGTAAAATGAATGCCACTTTTGAACAAGTCATTGAAAGCATTAAAACTGAAGCATCTGTTTTGGGTAGAGATGACTATGTTGTGGTACTGGCAGGATCAAATGGTGGCCTATCCTATGGAAAAGTCTATGACTTAATAAATAGCTGCGAAAACACAAACCTTTTATTATGCTCTTCACCATATGAATTTTGGAACAAGGCTACTGAAATGGAGATGAATATTAATACAAACAATGCAATATTATGCAACATTGGATATTTTATAAAAAACAAGCTTGACAATGTGTACTTTTTGGATGTTCCTATTTTTCTTCAGCGCAAGCACTATGGTAAATATTACAGCAGGATTAACATCCATGGAAGGAAGTGTATTGCGGCAATGATCACCAACAGTATCTGTAGATTTAGAGCTTATCAGATAGAATCAGATGAACTTTACGAATTATTGATAAGCGTTCCGACCCCTAAAAAATTTAGCAACAGTATAGAAAAGCTGAACCTAGAATTGAATTCACCAAGAGGACTAATAATGGATACTACTGAAGATCCCACTTTTTCTCATCAATACGCCTCTTCACCAAAAAAGCCTTTGGAGACAAGAAACTTTCAAAAAAAACATCCAAAAAACTGAATCTAATTAAAGATGTGGTGATAGACAAGAGACAAACAAAAATTAAGGAAAAGAAATTGAAAAATGGGGAAATCAGATTAAAAATAATTCATGTCAATTTACAATCAATAATTAGTAAAACCAATGATTTTGAGTGCTTCTTGGTAGATAGGAAATTGGATGCAATATCATTACAAGAACACAGGATGAAAGATGAAGAAATAAAAATTTACTACTTACAAGGTTACAAAGTAGTTGCTAGTTCCTGTAGGACTACACATAAAAGCGGTGGTGCGGCTATATTTGTAAATTCTTTGGTTGAGTATAGGGTATTGGACTTTATGGAGCAATATAATATTGAGAGACACTTTGAGATATGCAGTACCTACCTAAAAACTCACAGAGTTTGCTTTATTTCACTATATAGGCCCCCCAAGGGAAACTTTGCTATTTTTATAACTCAAATTGAAAAAGTCTTAGTAAAAGTTTTAGAAAAAGTTGGTACAACAACTAAAATATGTATGTGTGGGGATTTCAATGTCTACTTTGGTACAGACGATATACGGGTCTCTAAACTATGCGATGTAATGGGTTCTTTTGGTCTTAAATATTATTTTACTGAGTATACAAGGAAGTTAAAGTGTCTAGATAACATATTTTTGAATTTTGAATTACAAACATATAATACTGAAACAATAGAAACGTGTATGTCTGATCATAGAGGGCACTACTTGGAGATCTTTTATGCTCTGCAATGTATTGAAAAACCTAAATCAAAAATATGCAGACCTATAACAGAAAAGGGTAAAAACCTATTTTTTGAATCTGTTCAACAAATCGACTTTGAATTTATCAATAATAAACATCTTGACTCAGATAAAAAATTCAGAAGTTTATTCGATAAATTAATATTGGCATATGAAAATGCATTTCCATTAAAACATATCAAAATAAAACATGTTATGAACACACAGTGAATTGGTTTAATGAGGAACTTAGAAATCTACGCAGAGTTCTTCATTTTCTTGTTGATTTCAACAAAATTTACCAATCCATCAATCTGCAAGACAAAATCAAAACTTTTAAGCAAAAATATCGGCAAAAAATAAAAAAAGCTAAAATACAAGCAAATGATCAACTCATAAATTCTTCAAATAACCCCATAAAAACTATGTGGGAAATTGTAAATCGGTATAGAGGCCAGAAGAATAATGAAAATTGCAAATCAAATATAACCCCTGATGAGTACAACCATCATTTTATAAACACAGCTAAAATTACTACAAATGGCAATAAACCCAATGAAAATACCGCGATTTTGTATGCACTAAAAGTAAAAAATATACCAAAAAATTTGTTTAAATTCAGAACGGTAACACAAAAAGAAATCAGAGGTGTTATTAACGGACTTAAAAATAAAAAATCAAAAGATATCTATGGTTTTACTACAGAACTTTTAAAAGTAATTAAGGATGTGATAGTTTGTCCACTAACTGATCTTGTAAATCAATGTATAACAGAAAGCATTTTTCCAAACATCTTACGTCGAGTGGTTGTAATTCCTGTGTTTAAAAAAGGGGACATAAATGAACTAACAAACTACCAACCCATTTCCTTATTGCCTGTTCTTTCGAAAGTTTTGGAGAAAGTTTTAGCCCTTCAAATAACAGAATTTGTTGAAGCAAATAAAACAAAAACACAACCATGGCTATCCTAGATCTAGTTGAGGTTTTGATGGCCTCTTTCCAGGAGGGGAAATATGCTGCTTCAACTTTCTGCGATCTTACAAAGGCTTTCGACTGTGTGCCACATGACATCTTTCTAAAAAAACTTGCAGTATATAACTTTGATTCAAATAGTATAGCCCTTATAAAATCATACTTAGATGGGGGTATGCAAATAGTGAAGATGGGGTCAGAATCGTCAGCAGAAGCAAGTACAAGCTCTTTTGGGGTTCCTCAGGGATCCATATTGGGCACACTATTTTTCCTAATATACATTGCTGATCTACCAGTTAACCTTGACTTGATTCATGCAGCACTTTTTGCTGACGATGTAGTTACTACTGTAAAGGATTCTTCACTAGAGAATGCCATGATGATGTCGTGTGACACACAGAAGAGGGCGGAAGATTGGTTTGCGGCAAATGGCTTGGTGTTAAATACAACAAAAACACAAAATGTTACTTTTTCATTAAAAAACATGCCAAAAGATGATAATGAACCAGTAAAATATTTAGGAGTTCTTCTTGACCGCAAGCTGCTGTGGAGGAGCCACATTCAATCTATTTGCAAAAAACTAAATATTAATGAGTTTGTTTTGAGAAACTTGGCTAATTGTGTCACAGAAAGGGTACTTAGACAAGCCTATTTTGCTCTGTGCAAGAGTAGAATTGAATATGATCTAACAGTTTGGGGTCATGCAGCTGGGGCTACCGAGGTGTTCAGGGTTCAAAGAAGGGCGGTAAGGGTGATGGGTGGTCTAAAGTATAAAGAGGATTGTAGAGATGCATTCAGAAATCAAAAAATTTTAATGTTTCCCTCACTCTATATTTTTCACTGCCTTTGCTATATGAAGTCTAATTTGAACTTATATGAAACACACATCAATATTCATAATTATAATACACAGTAAAAATAATGTAAGATCAATCTATAATAGATTAAAAAGATGCCAAAATTCAACAAAGTACTGGTGTGTCCGTTTTCTGAATGTGCTTCCTCAAACAATAAGAAATTTACAACTAAAATCGTTTAAAGTCAAAGTAAAACAAATATTGCTCCAGAATGCCTTCTACTCGTTTGAAGAATTTTTAAATCATAAATTTGAAACTTGAATGTTAAGTGTACTGTTAGGATTTTAATTTAAACAAATTTTACCACTATTTTATTACTTACTATTTAGAGAGATAAAGAAAAAAAAACTGACTTGTGTAAACATTGTTATATGTAAAACACCAATAAATTTTTACTATTTACTATTTTTGGAGAAAGTTTACACCAATCTGAACAACGGGGAGGCGGTCACAGCAGTGTTCTGTGATTTGTCCAAGGCATTGATTGTGTGGATCACAGAATACTGCTGCGAAAGCTGGAGCATTATGGCTTCAGAGGGATAATTTTATCATGGTTGAAATCATACCTTGCTTTTCCAAGCAATCGGTTACTGGTGTCGAATTATGATCTTCTTTTTTGAGTATTAACTGTATCTCAACATAACCTCAAAATTTTATTTGTTTTTATTTTCTTTTTCACTTTTGTTCTTTCGTGTCTGTGTTTCAAGATTAGGTTAAATAAGATTGTTTTGTGTAGAAAATGACTTTTGAAAAGGGGCCTTTTTATTGAAATTAATTTTTTTTTTCAGTGGGTTATGACTAAGACTAATCAAAAACAAAAGACGAGTATGAACAGCCGATTTTGTTTAAGACAGCTAAGACTAATCAAAGGACAAAGACTAATCAAAAACAAAAGACTAAGACGAGTATGAACAATACTTTAATCTTTTAATTGCTAAAGTTAACTAAAGTAGGTTGTAATGAAATATTTTTTCTTAAAAAGCTTTAGTTTACAAAACGGAACAAAAACTATATCCTAAAAACCAACAAAAATGTAATATGTAAAATAGGATATATATAATATAATCAAGTCATGTATCTCTCAGATAGGGAGTGAGCAGTGCAGTGTTAACTAAAACCTAGTTCCTAAATATACCTGTATTCGCTCTCTGTCTTTGATAGGTGACTGCAGGCTTGGTGAAATAGGGCTCCTCATCTTCCTGCGACGTTTGGTAAGGGATCTTGTCAGGAATCTTGTCAAAAATAAAGGCTTGTCCCTCCTTCATAGGCGATGACGGCGCAATTTCCCCCGACTTCTGCCTTTCGCGGGGGGCCCCGCTGCTACCTGCATTGCCCATTTCAAAATATTATTAGAAAATATGTGAAAATTTTTAAAAACTGCGAAAATTTTTGGAAACTCATGGGCAGTCTGTCACCAAACCAAAACAAAAGTCCAGAGAATAAAACGACGTTTGCTGTTAATGACTGAAGCAAAGCAAAAAAAAATCGTCGGAGTTACTAGTTATAGGCACTGCACTGCCGACTAAAATTATACGTAAGCATTATAAGGTGCAACCGTGGTTATTCTTTTAAAATCACCATTTTTGTATTTTTACCAACCCACTCTAATATTTTGAGAATATGATCAAAAAATAAAATATCTAGTACACAATACACCGGTCTAGTTTTTAAGTGACCAGCAATTTTTGCCTGCTAATTGTTGTGCGCCTTTGTCCGCACGCTTGAGTCCAATTAAGGCCGCTTGACATGGTGCATGATGCACTGCAAATATTTGCAAGCAAAAAATTTCGGTCAAATTGTTGCCTGCAAAAAATCTTCTTTTCATTTGACATTGTGCATGGCCATGCATTGATTCCCCAGAATCTAGGTAAAAATTCCCCAGTTTGCATGCAAGTACAGTTTGCTTGCAAAATAATGGCACCGGACCGATAAAAATAGATTGCCGGCCTTTAGCTGCAGGGTAATGATTGCGCGCAATTGTTTCCGCTTGACATGGTGCATGACAATAAAATTTGCAGACAAATGCATGAAATTTTGCCCAGGTGCATGCGCAGTACAAATCCAGCTGATTGTTGCAGGCAATCCATTTTTATCGGACCGGTGCCATTTCGCTTGACATGGTGCATGATGCACTGCAAATATTTGCAAGCAAAAAATTTCGGTCAAATTGTTGCCTGCAAAAAATCTTCTTTTCATTTGACATTGTGCATGGCCATGCATTGATTCCCCAGAATCTAGGTAAAAATTCCCCAGTTTGCATGCAAGTACAGTTTGCTTGCAAAATAATGGCACCGGACCGATAAAAACAGATTGCCGGCCTTTAGCTGCAGGGTAATGATTGCGCGCAATTGTTTCCGCTTGACATGGTGCATGACAATAAAATTTGCAGACAAATGCATGAAATTTTGCCCAGGTGCATGCGCAGTACAAATCCAGCTGATTGTTGCAGGCAATCCATTTTTATCGGACCGGTGCCATTTTTTTGCATGCAAACTGTACTTGCATGCAAACTGGGGAATTTTTACCTAGATTCTGGGGAATCAATGCATGGCCATACACAATGTCAAACTAAAAGAAGATTTTTTGCAGGCAACAATTTGACCGAAATTTTTTGCTTGCAAATATTTGCAGCGCGTCATGCACCATGTCAAGCGGCCTATAGTGCATGACGCGCTGCAAATATTTGCAAGCAAAAAATTTCGGTCAAATTATTGCCTGCAAAAAATCTTCTTTTCGTTTGACATTTTGCATGGCCATGCATGGATTCCCCACAATCAGCTGGATTTGTACTGCGCATGCACCTGGGCAAAATTTCATGCATTTGCCTGCAAATTTTATTGTCATGCACCATGTCAAGCGGCCTTGCGCAATTGGTTGCGTGCAGTGGCGTTCGCAAGAGGGAATGTTTGGTGGCTTAAGCTCCTCCCCCAGAAACACTGAATATTGACCGCCCTGAAACATTCCCCAAAAGTCAAGATTAAAAAGAATCAATCTGCGCTCAAGCCCCTCCAGAATTTATCTCTTCGTATCGATCCACGCTGAGACCCCCCAGGAATAATTTCTGTGTGCGCTACTTGCTGCGCGCATTTGTATGCAAGCAATTGTCGCGCGCGGGAATGTTTTGCGCGCTTTTGACCCAGCGTCGCAAAATGCTTATTTATAATTTTAGTAGGCAGCTTCTGTCATAAACTTGGCTTTTTCATTAGCCGCGTCGACGTGGCATCGCTAATGACAGATCAATAAACGCGACATTTTTTATGGAAAATCGGCGTGGATTCTGAGTTTTTCACTTTTCCGAGCAGTTTTTTTCTGTTTTTTCACTGTGATTTGTTTCCTTTATCAAATTAAACTTAATTAATTATAAGGGAAGTCTTAGGTGGTAAGTTTCCGGCTTTAAAATGTGCAAAATTATTTATGCAGTTTTAGTTTTTATAGACAAGATTATGAACTCCATTTAAGTACATAATTATAATAATTTTTTTCGAAATTTATTATTGGGGTCATTGGTTTTTTTTTGTATTAAATTTTGCAATAAAAACAACTTCTTTATTCTGAAAGCTGATTAACATGGTTGTTTTCTGGACTGTTTTGAAATAAATGAATTCTTAATTACATGTTTTCTTAGATAATTATAATGAGTAGAAGTAGAAGCCGCTCTGCTGCCAGCAGTGCAAGCAAAAGGAGTGGTAGCATGAGCTCATCTCTGTCTCGCTCAAGATCAAGAAGTGGAAGTCGATCTAGTGAGACCTATGGTTACAGGTCAGTAGTCAATAGACCTTAATTCTCACCTTAATTAGAGTTTTGCTTAATTAAAGTGATTTATGGATCGTTCATACTCGTCTTTTGTCTAGTCTTTTGTCTTGGTTTAGTCATATGTCTTGTCATAAGAAAGTTAAAACCACTGTTTCTTATAGGAGTGTTCATACAATGCTTTTGCTTTTGTTTTTGATTAGTCATTGTCTTAAGAGTTGCCAACTTTCAATCCTTAGGACAACGACTAAGACGAGTGACAGACATCAGCTGATATTTGTTGATTTTTTTACAGGGCGTCCGAAGAGTGCAAGCACGCTGACAAAATTTTGAATTTACCGCCATTAATCATGTTTTTAACAGAAAATCTCAACATAACCTCAAAATTTTATTTGTTTTTTTTTCTTTTTCGCTTTTGTTCTTTCGTGTCTGTGTTTTGTGCACAGATTAGGTTAAATAAGATTGATTTGTGTAGAAAATGACTTTTGAAAATGGGCCTTTTTATTGAAATTGATTTTTTTTTCAGTGGGTTATGACTAAGACTAATCAAAAACAAAAGACAAGTATGAACAGCCAATTTTCTTTAAGACAGCTAAGACTAATCAAAGGACAAAGACTAATCAAAAACAAAAGACTAAGACGAGTATGAACAATACTTAAGATGTGAACTTGGATTTTAATAAAGATATTACTAAAAATTTTAAAAATCAAGGACAGGTGAAAAATTAAATTATAAAACTAAAAGAAAACAAAACCTAGGTAAAACCAAAATCTAGTTTTTTTTCACCAAGTTTTTTTAATTTAAAAAAAAAGTATTTTATTGCTAACAATAAAAACCAAAGCATGTGCTTTTAAACAGTAGGTAAATAAAACATTTTTTTTTTTTGTAGATTGCACATTGCAGATATTGGAGATGATTGTAGAAAAATTGATCTTGAGAGGTGCTTTGCACCTTATGGGGAGCTCAAAGAAGTATGGATGACTAACAGCCGACCCTGTTTTGGATTTGCAGTTTATAAGAACAAGAGTGATGCAGCAGTTGCAGTTAAAGAGTGTGATGGAATGTAAGTATTCTGAAATCTTCTTATTACATTGCCAAAGATTTTTGTCAAAAAAGTTTCCCACAGTAAATTTTGAGATTGTAATAGCTTATCTCTTACAACAAAAATGTTCATGGATAGCAAATTAAAAGCTCCCTAATTGTTAGACTGAGGATTGAAAAAAGCTAGTGTTAAAAAAAGCTTTAAATATTAAGCAAAAACAAATTTTAAAGGTATGTAGGACAGTTTTAGGAAAGTACCTACTGTGTAAAGTAAAACTTTCTTTTTTTTATCTGAAAACACAGCTAAGTAATGTGTTAATAGGTTTAAATAAAGTTTTTTATAAGTGGTTATTATGACATCAATACAAGCAACACAAGTTAATCTAAATGACTGTTTACAACCTGGGCACAGAATTTTAAATAAAAAATTTTAAATTAAAATTTAAATGAAACTTATTAATTTTAACATTACAAACTTTTTCCTTTTGTAAATCAGTCTTTGTCAGGATTATAAACCTGATTTTGTGCCATATTTCTTAGTGTTTAAAAATATGAGTAACAATAACCTTTTACTTCATATTGCCCCCTTAGTGCAACAACTTGATAACTTGAAATTTATGCATTTTGAATTATCCAGTTAAAGCTGACCTATTTTTCATCTTTTCTCTTTTTAATGCAATATCTAGATATACTGTATGAGCAACCAAACTTGTTTAAAAGACTTAATCCAAAAATACAAATTTGATTAAAAGATATCTTGAAATTTTCTCAAAACTACCAATTTCAAGTTATATAGTTGCACTATATTATGATTAACTGGACATAATCTTTTAATGTATTTTTATCAAAATTAAAATAATGTGAGTAAAGAATACATTGTAATGCATAGTAATGTAAATTTACCCAGACCCTACACCATCATAAGAAAATTTTAAAAAGAAGGTAATGCATAATAATGTCAAACCCAAATATTGATGAATTTCAAATAATTGATACTAATATGACCAAAATTTGTACATGTCTTGCCAAATTAAATTCTCCCTTAAAAATCCTAAATAAAAACAAATTGGTCTTGGCTACACAAACCAAATTGTGACAACTTCCTAACTAAAAAACCAAATAAAGCTGTTATTTCAGTGGAAATAGGGCAGGTTAGGTCAGAAATCCAAGGAAATTTAATTAAATTAAATATTAGTTTATATAGGACTGTAAATAAAGCGGGAGGTGAAAATTTTTGATCTGCAAAGGAGGAGGCATTAAATACATTGTTTACCAGGATGCATCAGATGAGCTGAATTTGAGATATGTTAAAGGCCAAACCTTTCTCATATTTTTAACAAATAAAATTGGCGGGGTTATAGGATTCAGTTTTGAGCTATACTTATTTAAATGTGTGCCACTGAAATATGTAAAAATATTACTTTTAGTAGTTCTTTTGTAATAACTTATTGCCAAATAAAAATAAAAAACTAATATTAGTCTTATTTTATTGACAAAAGAGTTCTTTTATGAATTTTATCAATTTTTGACATATAATTTACTTCACATACCTACTGAGTGGCTCAAAATAATTTTTAAAAAAATACAGGAAAAATACCTAAGATTTGTTAAATATTAAGAAAGGAACCTAAAAATGCATAGCCAAAATTAACTTTACTTGCTTTTATGTGAGTCGTTTTAACTATTCTAAAATTATGTTTGCATAATAGGTTATACAACTGATTTAAGTCACCTAGACTAATCCAGGATAAAGGCCACCCAAATATAAGCAATGACTTTTTAGCTCACACTACTACTATACTATAGTAGTGTGAGTTATAGTGATCCTAATTTTTTCGAGAAAAAAAAGTTGCTCCGATTTCAAATTTTTTTATATATCTTTGCGTTTCAGATGATTTTGAAACTTTTTTGTTGCGCCGTCTGTCTGTCTGTCTGTCTGTCTGTCTGTATGTCTGTCTGTCTGTATGTCTGTAACGACCAACGCGCATAACTCAAAAACCACTTGCCCGATTTTAATGAAATTTGGTACCTGCGCTGGGTTTTGCGTCGAGATGGTCCCATTTAAAAATGAACAAAATCCACCAAACACAAGCCAAATAAAAGGGTGGGGGTATATTTCAAAAATTAGAGTTTATGTAAAAATATGGCGTGTGTGATATCAAACGAAAGGTAATTGCGTCTGGAGTTAAATAAACCACATTTTACTTTAAAAAAAAAGGTGGGGGTAAATTAAAAAAATTAGTGTTTATGTGGAAATATGGCGTGTGTGATATCAAACGAAAGGTAATTGAGTCTGGAGTTAAACAAAATACATTTTAGTTAAAAAAAAGGTGGGGGGTAGATTTGAAAAATTAAAGTTTAAGTCAAAACATGGCTTGTGTGGTATCAAACAAAAGGTAATTTAGTCTGGAGTTGAATAAAATATATTTCAGTTTTTAGTTATATTAGCTCACACGTAAACTATAACTATAGTACCTAGTGTGAGCTTAGGGGCCCATATAAGTTATAGTGTATGTGCGAGCTAATAAAACTAAAAACTGAAATATATCTTAATCAACTCCAGACTAAATTACCTTTTGTTTGATACCACACAAGCCATGTAGTGACTTAAACTCAGATTTTTGAAATCTACCCCCACCTTTAAAAAAACAAAAACTAAAATGTTTTTTGTTTAACTCCGGACTCAATTACCTTTTGTTTGATATCACACACGCCATATTTTTACGTAAACTCTAATTTTTTAAATCAACCCTCACCCTTTTTGAAAAAAAAACTAAAATGTATTTTTTTTAACTCCATAGTCAATTACCTTTCGTTTGATATCACACACGCGATATTTTCACATAAACTCTAATTTTTGAAATCTTCCCTCACCCTTTTATTTGGCTTGTGTTTGGTGGATTTTGTTCATTTTTAAATGGGACCATCTCGACCCAAGACCCAGCCTAGGTACCAAATTTCATTAAAATCGGCCAAGCGGTTTTTGACTTATGCGCGTTGGTCGTTACAGACAGACAGACAGACAGACAGACAGACATACAGACAGACAGACAGACAGACGGCGCGACAAAAAAGTTTCAAAATCATCTGAAACGCAAGGATATATAAAAATTTTTGAAATAGGAGCAACTTTTTTTTTCTCAGAAAAATTAGCTCACCATGTGTGAGCTAATACATGGAAACAAATAGGAAAAGATTAATTTATAAAATACATAAAACAGACATTTTAGAGAAAAAATAACAGTACTAAGGTTACCAATGTTACCTATTACCTACTTAAATAAATGTTTTATGTTTTTATGCCTTTATTTAGGCTATTATGCCACATTGATTCACTTATTTTTTTGCTAAAATGTCTATTTAGTTTATCAAGAAAATGATCCTTTTCTAGTATTTTTCCTAGCCTGCACAGCAATGGCAAAGAAACTTTTTAGCTCACACTACTACTATACTACAGTAGTGTGAGCTATGGTGATCCTAATTTTTTCTCGAAAAAAAAAGTTGCTCCGATTTCCAAAATTTTTATATATCTTTGCGTTTCAGATGATTTTGAAACTTTTTTGTCGCGCCGTCTGTCTGTTTGTCTGTAACGACCAACGCGCATAACTCAAAAACCGCTTGCCCGATTTGAATGAAATTTGGTACCTGGGCTGTGTCTTGGGTCGAGATGGTCCCATTTAAAAATGAACAAAATCCACTGAACGCAAGCCAAATAAAAGGGTTCATTTTAAAAATTGGAGTTTATGTGAAAATATGGCGTGTGTGATATCAAACGAAAGGTAATTAAGTCTGCAGTTAAACAAAATACATTTTAGTTTATTTTAAAAAAAGGGTGGGGGTAAATGTCAAAAATTAGAATTTAAATGAAAATATGGCTTGTGTGGTATCAAACAAAAGGTAATTGAGTCTGGAGTTAAATAAAATACATTTTAGTTTTAAAAAAAAGGGTGGGGGTAAAATAAAAAAATTAGAGTATAGGTCAAAACATGGCTTGTGTGGTATCAAACGAAAGTGATTTGAGTCTGAAGTTGAATAAAATATATTACAGTTTTTAGTTATATTAGCTTACATGTACACTATTATTATAGTACCTAGTGTGAGCTTAGGTGCCCATATATTAGCAGAGTATTTTTTGAGATAAGCTGAAAATGTGTTATTTGGATGTATTTGACCTATCCTAGCAATATCGTTATGATCTCTGTCTGTGTGTGTGTATGTCTGTCCGGAACACGATAGCTTCTAAACCGCTGAAGCGATTTACATGAAATTTTTATATAAAATAGTATACACAGTACACAGATACAGTGACGAGCTGATGATTTTGGTCAAAATTCATTAACGCTAAAGATAGTTAAACATTCTTAAATTAGCTAACATCTTAACGGAGCGTCGCAGGAGTATAGTAGAGCACATTTTTCTCAAAAATTTGTTTGATAACCAAAAACTTCATATGAGAGTTTCAGAGATATTTACAAAGAACTCTTTTTAAGGTTGATATAGCATGGAGTTTACTTGGAGTGTGCTAATGGGCTAGGAAGGTATCAGATCCGTCATGGATCCATTTTTATTTAAACATAAACCCACCAATTCTCTGTCCTGAAATTTCTTGAGAAACTTAATTAATATAAAAATATGAAAAAACATTAGCCAAATAGGTAATTTTTTAAATGAAAATGCAGCTTAAAAATCAAAAACTATGGTATAATGCCCAGTGCTTGATTGATACCCTAGAATATTTGTCCACAAAAAATACTCCTATTAGTCTTAAATTGTCTTTACAGCTGTCAACTAGTCGATTTAGAGATATTTAATTTCTCTTTAAATGTTGCCACCATTTTTCTGATGGTTACTTAAGAAAAAAATAACAGTATGTTTTTAAATCATATAACTCTTTTTGTTTTTGAAGATATTTAGATTTTTACAGAGGGAAATACAGAAAGGACTAAAAAATATTGTTTTTGCATTTCTATCTTTATTTTATTTTGCATTACCTAAAAAAAAAATGTGCATATCAATTACTGGATAAATTAAAAATACATTTTCCAATTATTGATACCCCTATAACCATCCCTTATAACAGCAGGGTACTGATTTAATTTCAACTGGTCGACATTTTTTAAATATACAGGGTGTCCCAAATTGGGCACTTTTGGGGGGTTTAAGGTACTTCTAGGGAAGACAGAGAAAAACTGACCACGCATTACGAGGCTTAAATTTCAAGAGAAGACTTATAGTGAAAACCGCATTTTGAAATACCGTCTCGTCTTTGAGCTACAGGGGCTTTTTGAAAAGTCTGCATTTTGGAGGGGGGTCTATAACTTCGTTATTATTGGAAATATTGATTTAGAGTAAATTGCAATTTTATAGACTTCGTCACGAGGAATTCAACCGCTAAATTAAATTTTAACTGTCACTTTTAGTTTTTGAGATATGACATAAAGTTGTATTTTTTCTTATGGAATGGCCTATATTTTAATTAATTTTCGAATTCGTGATTGAATTCTTTTCAAAATGATGTATCATATGTCGTAGTTTGATTGAGCGGTTTCGGAGATAATTAAAGTTTTTTATTTGTGTCTAGTGTGCGTTGAATGACGTCATGCGCCATTGACGTGAAAGCCTTGCAGTCAAATCCTACTTCAATGCTCCTATAGTTTTGTTGTCTTATACTATGCAAATCAAGTTGGTCTTGCATCTTGGCGTTTTGTCATTGTTTTCAATTGTTTAACCAATTCGACATTATGCTTTGATATGAAATTATTTTGCACAAAAGCGTTTTAATTTTATTTTGAAATATGTTTTTAAAACTTTTTATAACTAGGCTTTGAGGGCCGTCAGCTGAATTATAATTTTTCCAAACCAGCTTTACTATATTTGTGACTGTGTAAAATAATAAAAATACTGGAGTGCCTTTACCTGCCTCAGCAGGAAATCATAGCGCACTAGAAATAAATGAAAAAGCTGAACCGCTCAATCAAACTATGACATATGATACATCATTTTGAAAAGAATTTAATGACGAATTCGAAAATTAATTAAAATATAGGCCATTCCATAAGAAAAAATGCAACTTTATGTCATATCTCAAAAACTAAAAGTGACAGTTAAAATATAATTTATCTGGTGAATTCCTCGTGACAAAGTCTATAAAGCTGCAATTTACTTTAAATCAAAATTTCCACTAATAACGAAGTTATAGACCCCCTTCAAAAATGCAGACTTTTCAAAAAGCCCCCGTAGCTCAAAAACGAGACGATATTTCAAAATGCGGTTTTCACTATAAGTCTTCTCTTGAAATTTGAGCCTCGCAATGCGTAGTCAGTTTTTCTCTGTCTCCCCTAGAAGTACCTTAAACCCCCTAAAAGTGCCCAATTTGGGACACCCTGTACAGTGTGTCCACGGATTGAGTGCTGGTAAGGTATAAATGACAGAAATTTCAATTTAGATTCTAATTTTCTAAAATCGCTCCTGCTTGGTCTTAAACTAAGATGTTAAAAAAATGAGCCAAATCAATTAATATACAGGGTGGTTTAGTAGGCTGATTTGGTGAGGTATAAATGACAAAAAATGTTGGATTTAGATTCTGATTTTCTGGGAATTGCTCCTGCTTGGTCTAAATCTAAGATGTTAAAAAAATTAATCAAATCAATTAATCTACAAGGTGGTTTAGTAGGCCGATTTGATAAAAAGTGATAAGAGTAAAATACCTTTGTTATATATATAACATATCTGAAAATATTATTAAGAAGAAATTTTTAGATTCAAAAGTTACAGCATATTCTCAATTTTCAGATAAATCAGCCAAGTCGATTATGAAAATTTTGTTTATACGATTTTACACTGATTTTTATGAATATTGAGAATCAGTCATAACTTTTAATGATGATGAAGATGTTTATTAAACCAAAGAAGAAATTACAACAAATCTTATATTAGGCCTATCCACTAAATACTTTACTTAAATATTGGATCCAAATTAAATCTATTTTTATAGCTTTTTATTTATCACATAATGTAAATCACAGATTTTTATATAAATAATTACAACACAAACAGAAAAGAAAAAAAAAACCAGAGAAAAATGATTAATTTTAAACAAATTTTTACAATAACCTTTTCTGATATCTCTTAAAACAAAGGCAGTTTACTCTTAACACTTTTTATAAAATCAACCTACTAAACCACCCTGTATATAAATTTATTTGGATCATTTTCTTAACTTTTTAGTTTAAGACCAAGCAGAAGCGATTCCCAGAAAATCAGATCTAAATCGAATTTTTTTGTCATTAATACCTTACCACAACTGAATCTGTGGACACACTGTATACAGACAGGATCATTCTACTAGGTACATAGAAAGTTAATCTCCCAATTTTTTCCGCCCCAAATAGTTAGCTGCTAGTGCTGTGTTGTCGAGCGCGTTGCTTCTCAGATGCGTGTTGGATGTACGCCTATTCGCAAAAGTTATTTTAAAAACACGCAATGTACCCTTTCAGTTGATAAATGTGAGCGTTTTTGTAGAACCGCTCAGATTTATCACCGACAAAATAATGAAAAAATTACAGGGAGAAACAAATAAAAGTGGTGTTTTAAAACAAAACAATACATTTTAAAAACCAAAAAGTCTCTTCCAATCAAAAAAAATTATAGCAGATCAGTGCAGCAGATGCTCGAAAAGTTTGACCACTCGGGGCCACACAACCATGTTCTTCAAAATTCTGCACAAGTCTGCGGATTTTAGTGAGACCTGGTTCTGGACGATTTACAAACGTTGCCGAAAAAAGTTGTTCGATACGCCTTAATGATGTGCCTTGATAATTCCATTAAACAACCTGAACTTTTTCGCCAATTTAATAAACATCCATTTTTAGCTAAAAATGTATTATTTTGATTCAAAACTCACCTATCTGTTTCTTGGACAAGGCACAAACCAAAAATGAATGCATCTGGGATGGCGGTGCCGCGCGGCTTATACGTGACAAGTTGGGAGTTGGGCGGAAGAAAATTGCAAGATTAATTTTATATGTACCTGGTAGAGTCTATATATTTTACATAAAGTACTGCCTGAACGCAACTGTTCACTAAACACATTTATTGAACACACATTCTTAAAATTAAGATCCAACACTGCCCAAATACCAAAGTTCTGTTTTTAATAACTTATGATAGTTAAGTAATTTAAGCAAAAAAAGTATCAATTACTGGGATATAAAAAACAACTTAAAAGTTTGAATAATTTTTTTTTATGTTCATAATATTTACTTCTTACAATTTTGATAGTGCTATTAGGAAATGCTGAACGTAAATTTAAAAAAGTAATATTTCTTCAAAACTAACAATTTTATGATTTTTTTTTCCAATTTTTGGGCTTAAGTTATCAATAACTGGGGCATTTTACTTTACTCATAAGAAAAATATTAAATTTAGGATATTCCTTCATTTACAGATAGAATGAAATTATTAAAATCACTCGGATGGGCTGTGAGACCTCCATTTTTAGGTTAAATTCATATGAAATGACCTCATTTATTTTTAGTGAAGTGGCGGGATCCCGTATAAGGGTCTCTTACGCCCGCCCTAGGACTCGCGGTCTGGGCAGGAGATCCTACAGCAACAACATGCGTTGCTACCAGTGCGGAGCGAATGGCCACTTTTACCGCGACTGCCCCGAAGTGGGAAGTAGAGGGGGCGGCGGACGCTACAGGGGAGGTGGCGGATTCGGTGGAGGTGGAGGAGGAGGAGGAGGAGGATTCGACAGAGAAACTGATCGGTAAGTTTCAATATTATATTTACCTTCCTTGCCTTGAAGGCAATGGCTGCTATAGGTATTGGTTTTGTCAGATTTTTTCTAGAGACATTTTTTGGCCAAAAGTAAAGTGACTTCCTAAAATTGTATATAAATCTGATCCTGCACCAACTATCAAGGAAAAAGTGGTGCATTCGAAAACATTAAGTCTCAGTTCTTGTGTTTCTGCAATTTTCTCCACAAAATCATGTAATGCCTTTTTGTCATGTTTAAAATACTCTGCCAATGTATGGACACTTAAGCTCACACGATTAATGTAAAATGTAATTTTTAACCATTTTGGTCTGCGAAAATAACCCCTATTCACCACCTAGGGATGCGTCCAATTGATGAAGATACCCCCACCCTCAGTGTAATACCACTGAAGAAAACAAAATATATTGTATTTTTTTATCTTCATGCACAGTTAACTTATGTATTGGTCATTTTTACCTAAAGTTATCAAAACATTTTTTAAAAAGTTTTTACCTTCCTTGCCCGGGCAGCAATGGTTAGAGAAGGTATTGTTTTCGAGAAAAAAATGCACTGAAAATTTGTTATTTGGGTATATTTTTGACCTATCTTAGCAATATCGTGACGTCTGTCCGTGTGTGTATGTCTGTCCGTAACACCGTAGCTCCTAAATTGCTAAACCGATGCGTTAGTTTTGATGGTTTTTGAATATACTTCGATACGTCACTACATTATGGGCGAGTTTGTAAAGTAATTTAATTTTGCTCACCGATGACATCGGTTTTTTGACATATGACGTATGACGTTCATCTGACATTTTTGATTGGTGAGTCCGATGACCATCGAAAAATAAAAAACAACGCGATGAAATCAGATTTCTTAACCATGCTTTTTTAGATTTTTATTTTTTTCTAAAAGAGTCTGCACAAGCACTTGGAAACAATATTTTCAACGCAACCTTCAATTCTTTAATGCCGCGGTCTGGTGATACCAACTCCAGATCTTTATCATCCTAGTTTTGAGTCACTATCTATATCTTCCAAGATGTCCATCGCAACTTTGCTTACTCACACCATGGGGCATTTAACAAAAAAAAAAATTTAAAAAAAAAAAAAATCAATCAGCCGAATAAAAAAAGAAAAAGCAGCTGATTTTGACGTAAGTGACATTCATCGAAGATTTCATTGATGCCATCGATTGGTGACTTGGTGGAATTCATCAGATTATTTTCAAACCCGATGGATTTTATCGAATTGCACTGATTAATTTAAGAACTTGAGTGTTGTCATTGATGAGCTCATCGAATACTTTACGAACTCGCCCTATTTGACAATTGTTAAAAGTTTAGGGTTATGTCTATTATTTTTTTCTAAAAACTAGTTGTTTGGGTGATTTATCAAATTGTGGATTAAAATTGTAGTTTTTCTAAAACGAATTGTGTAGATTTATTGTGGACACCATGATCAGTGTTATTATCAATAAAATACAAGTAGTTACCTATGGACTGGCACTCCTTTACTTCTCCCGGACATTCTTCCACAAACCCCACATGTTTTACGTGAATTATTTTCCATTTTTTACAGAAAAAAACATAATTTTAACAACAAACGCAAAACACCGCAAAATGTAAATAAGGAACAAAGATGGCCTCCATCACACGGCAGCTGTGTGTCTACGTGACAAGCCATACGCTTGCGCACTTGAAAATTCGCGTCCGCGAATTTAAATTTGCCATTGTTTCCAGAGCCATCTATGAGGGCTTCACTTTTCGACAGTAGAACACGTTTTTCTCAATATTTTGTTATTACTAAATATAATAATGATCTTCCGTTTCTGAGATATTTATAAAAACTCTTTTTAAAGCTGATATAGCGGAGACTGCACTTGGAGTGTGCTAATGGGCTGACTGACACGCACATTCTGTAGGGAAAACCCACAAACCATGTGAACTGAAAACCGAATTGTTGTTTTTAAATGCACTATTTGTTCAATTATATACAATTTTTAGAGTTTCTCTACGTTTGGCCGATATTGTAGATTAAAAAATTCGTAATTTTGGTGTTTTTAACCAAAATTATCCAGCTCATGGTGACGTTTGTCTGTCTTTTTTGTCTTTCTAAAAGGAGTTTTTTAAAAATTGACAATTTTTTAGAAAAAAAAATTAAAATCAGTTTCTATAAAGAGATTTTTTTTTAGATTATAATAATACTTTTTTTAAATATTTTAAGTTATAACAAAAAATTTGATCACACCCTTAGTTTCTGCACATGCATACATCGTGTGTAGGTAATAACCTAGAAAAGCGTTAGATCTGTCATTGATTAATTTTTTTAGTTTTATGCTTTTAAACGAGGTATTTTTTAAAAGCTGTATGCTAATGTGAAATTTTTTAGTTTTTAAAATTCATGTTAAGTGCAAAGATTTGTTTTTTTATTTCCAGTATAATGCGTTTTTCTAGCAGTTTATTTCAGTCTAAAATTTTGTGGGTTCTAATTTCTTTTTATATTATATTTCTCACGAACAGGAGTGATTCTTTGACTTACTTAATCACTAAAAGTTCATTAATTAATACTGTACCAATACTATTTATATAGCTACTGCAATTTTTTAGATGTTTACCTCAATTTTGGAACCTAGGTTTTAAGCCATAAAGGGTACATTGGGTCTTATCCGTTGTTTAACTTTCTTGCCTTGCTGACAGATTCCAAATTATAAAATACATTTGTTGTTTTGTCTAGAAACTTTTTGGTCTCTTAGTTTTTATGTATCTTCTGCGACCGTTATCACGCAAATTTTTTAATTTTTTTTATAATTTGCTCCTACTACTGTTTTATAATTTTATCTTGCAAATTACGAAAAAAATGTTTATTTCCGTGACGGTAGCGGATACAAAAAAACCAAGAGACCAAAAAGTTTCTAAATAAAACAGGATAACTATTTTATTTTTCATATCTGCCAGCGGCGCACCCAAAAATAGTTTAAGGGGAGAAAGGGCGGCACGGCCCCTAAAAAATAATATGTACCGGGTGGGCCAAAAAAAATCGGACAATTTTTTTTTCATTATAACTTTTGATCTATATCATCGGTTGTAATAGGACAAACTGCACTTGTCAAATAATTAATCAGAGTTTTGACTGAATATATTTTGTCCGCCATCTCAAAATCCAAGATGCCGAAAGAAATAAAAATGTACCCTTCAGAGATGCTGGTTTATTCTTGAATTGCGAACATGTTTTAATAATTTTTAAAAATCAAAAAAAAGCTGCATTCTTGCCACATACAACAAGGTACGAATGAGCAAAATCGGTTATGTGGTTCTAAAAATGTTTTTTTTGTTTCAACCATTGTTTTGTATATTATACGATTGCGTTGCCAATCATGTCTGCATTTATTTCCTTATAAACTCTGATTCTTTATAATACTGAACCGATTTTAATCAAATAAAAAATATCTTGGTGAGAATTAATTCTTTTTTAAACACCATGATCAAAGTTTATCACCGTCTTAACATTTAATCTTTAATTAATGATAAGATGGCGATTAATTTTGATCATGATCTTTAAAAAGCAATCAAATCAAACTAGGATGTTTTTTATTTCATTAAAATCGGTTCAATAGTAATGAATTTAAAAGGAAATAAATGCAGACATGATTGGCAAGGCAATCGTATAATATTCAAAACAATGGTTGAGACATAAATATGTGAACCACACAACCGATTTTGCTGATTTGTACCTTGTTGTCTGTGGCAAAAATGCATCTTTTTTACTGATTTTAAAAAGTTAATAAAACATGTTCGCAACACAAGAATAAACGAGCATCTTTAAAGGGTACAATTTAATTTCATCCGTCATATTGGATTTTGAGATGATGGACAAAAAAAATTATTTGGCCAAAACTGATTATTTCTCTGCCAAGTTCAGTTTGTCGCATTAAAATCGATGGTATAGTTCAAAAGTTCGAATAAAAAAAAATTGACCGGTTTTTTTGGCCCACGTGGTAGATCGGTAAGCAACCGTGTCAATAAAGAATCACCCCTTTGTTTTGTACATGCCATTTAGGCTAGTGTCTGTGGATATTACTAAAATAGAAATTAACTGTATAACTTTGCCTTGAACATTCAAAGAAAACAAGGATTTAGTTGGCATTCTAAATTAGTTTAATAAAGTAGAATTCTACATTAGTTCTTACAATTTTTAAAAAACACATCTATGATAAAATAGTTTTCCAGTAGCAAATAAATATTTCATTGTTATCAAGGTAATTTGAACAAGGTTTTTATCACTACTTAATAATAGATACTCTCACATGTCTCTGTAAAGTCTGGAATCACTGATTTCTTAAGATTTCTTTTTTAAATCTCTGACATTTTTTATTTTAACAGGCGTGTCAGAAAAAATTATAAGCATTTATACATGGCATTAACTTTTTTTGAAATGGAATGGCCTCTATAATTTTAGATATTTTGTTATTTCAAATCTTTTTGTCGATATGTAACCCCTCACCTAACCCTATAGATAAAATCCTATTTTAAAAAATCTTTTTGAGCTACCCTGTACTTGGTAATTGACCATATTTTACGGAATAGCTATGTCCGTTAATATTGATCTGATACTATCGTTGGAATAAGTAAAGTTAAAAAAGTTTTTCTGATCAATAGATTCTGATGTGAAAAATGACCGTCAAAACCCATGTCAAAATTTTGACGTATGGTTATTTTTTTTAAAATAAAACCCTGTTTTTTATTTTTTTGGTCGATAGGGCTCCTTTTTCTGATTTCAAAAATACACCGAGTGGGCCAAAAAAAACCGGACAATGTTTTTTTCCTTATAACTTTTGAACTATACAATCGATTTTAATGGGACAAACTGCACTTTTTGTCCACTATCTCAAAATCCAAGATGGCGGACGAAATTAAATTGTACCCTTCAAAGATGCTTTACGTTTACTCTCGTGTTGCGAACATGTCTTAATTATTTTTTTACATTGGTAAAAAAGCTGCATTCTTGCCACGCACAACAAGGTACGAATTAGCAAAATCAGTTCAGTGGATCTAAAAAACAATATTTTTATTTCAACCATTGTTTTGCATATTATACGATTGCCTTGCCAATCATGTCTGCATTTATTTCCTTATTAATTCATTACTACTGAACCGATTTTAATGAAAAAAAAACATCCTACTGAGAATTGATTGCTTTTTAAAGATTATGATCAGAGTTTATCGCCATCCGGACAGAATCATACTTGATTCTTAAAAATGGCGTGTTTATTCTTAGTTTCCGCAAATGTTTAATTAGTGAAAAGCATTACTTTTCCCTCACACAACGAGGTGCAATTGATTGCTCTGTAAAGATAATAATCGAAATTTTCCGCCATCTTAGAATTTAAGATGTCAGACAAAATCTTCAAAATGGCGTGCTTATTCTTATTTTCCGAAAATGTTTTAGTTTTTTTTATAATTTATAGAAAAACATTACTTTTCTCCTGCATAAAGGGATAAAAATTAATTAAGTGCTTTTCTATAAATGAAAAAAAAAACTAAAACATTTTTTAAAAATAAGAATAAACGTGCCTCTTTGATGGGTCAAGTATGATTATTTCCGACATCTTAACTTCTAAGATGGCGGCCAATTTCGATTATAAACTTTAAAGAACAATCAATTCTCACCATGATTTTTTTTATTTCACTAAGATCGGTTCAGTAATAATGAGTTTATAAAGAAATGAATGCAAACAGCTTTGGCAATGCAATCGAATAATCTATAAAACAATGGCTGAAAGAAAAATAGATTTTCTGAGAACCACCAAACCGATTTTATAACTTGTTGTGTGGGGGAAAAGTAGTGCTTTTCTATAAATTTAAAAAAAAACTAAAACATTTTTAGAAAATAAGACTAAACACGCCATTTTGAAGAAACAATTATGATTCTGTCCACCATCTTAAATTTTAAGATGTTAATAAATTTTGATCATGGTCTTTAAAAGGCAATCAATTCTCACCAGGAAATTTTTTAATACATGATTGGCAAGGAAATCGTATATTATTCAAAACAATGGTTAAAACAACAATATTTTTTTTTAGAACCACCAAACCGATTTTGCTGATTCGTACCTTGTTGTGCGTGGCAAGAATGCTGTTTTCTAGTGATTTAAAAAAATTATTAAAACATGTTCGCAACACAAGAATACACGAGCATCTATGAAGGGTACAATTTTATTTCGTCCGCCATCTTTGATTTTGAAATGGCGGTCAAAAAAATGTATTTATTTAAAACTCTGATTAATTCTCTGCCAAGTGCAGTTTGTCCCATTATTAAATCGATGGTATAGTTCAAAAGTTATAATGAAAAAAAAATGTCCGGTTTTTTTGGCCCACCCGGTATAATATGTCGACAAAAATATCAATGGCGCACCCAGGAATATGTCTTGGGGGGGAGGACTCATGATGGCGTATTTTATGCTATTTTATTTTTTTATTCATGAAATATGTGGGAAATATCTAAAAACATCTTAAGGGTCCGGGCTCCGGGGCCCGCTCCCTGGGTGCGCCCATGAAAATATTTGTATTTTAGAAACCTAATTATATTATATCCTTATTGCTTATTCAGGTTTTTAAAATTCAAATATTTAAAAAGCGGCTGGGCAAATGTCACCATATTATATATTTTTAAAATCGGGAAAAGGAGCCCTATCGATTTAAAAAATAAAATATAGAGTGTTTCTTTAACAAAAATTTGGCAAGTGTTTGAAATATGTAATTTTTGACATCAGAGTCTGATGGCTCAATCACCCGGTACAAATGCTCATATTTTTTTTCTGACTCGCCTTTTAAAATAAAAATCGTGTGTCTGACCTTTGTTCTTAAAAACGTGTAGTTTTCTAAAAAAAATTGACTTTATGGATACTCTAATGTATACTAGTTTAATACTTCTATCCTATTTTTATTTCCAAAAAACATTGATATTTTTCTTTGGTGTATCAATAACACGATTATAAATAACATCTTGCATTTAGAAAATTCCAAAGTTTCAAAAACATCTTTCCAAAATAATATTCATTAATAATAATACTAATTATCGTATTTTGTTTGTTGGTGTACAGTTTGATGGTAATAATTTAAAAAAGAAAGTAACAGTATGTTATCATTTAAATCACTGTTTTTAGAAACAAGATGTTTTTTTACATTTTTGATTCATTGTCTTTCCATCTGTTTCATAAGGTATTGCGAAAAAATTAAGGGATTATTCTTGAATTTTAAACAAAGCCTTAATTTATATTTAATATTTCTTGTGTTTGTATCTGACTTTTTTTTTACCTTGACTTCCCATTTCAAATTAATATACCTAGGTATAATAAATTATATCAATAACAGTATGTATTTCGGACCTACTCAACTAAAAAAACTTACTTGAGCTTTCCACAATGTCAAAACTATCCCCGCCACTTTCTTGATTTATCATTTTTGTTTTACAAAAGTATTTACTTTCAAATTATATCAATACCTATTTTCTGATAAGATCTTTCCAATCGATACAGCAAAAAAACAGTGGTTATTGTTTTTCTTGTTTGCACTACATTTAAAGTGTTGATATAAATACGTAAACTACATATTTAATTGGCAAAAACACAGGCGCTCGGCCATGTTTGTGTAAAAATACAATTAACCAGATTAAAGGTCATATCATAATTTCAGAGATTATTGAAAATTTTGTCAAGTGCCTTCCAGCAGTGTTGCCAGCCTTTTCTGACGACTTTTCTTCAACTAAGGGTCAAAAACCCTTCATATCCTTTAAATCAGTAAGGGGTGGGTGGCCGACATCAAACCAAAGAAAAACTTTATACTATGAACAACTTTTTTAATAAAATTGGAAGAAAAAACCAAACAAATAAGATTTATAACTTAAACCATAAATTTTAAAAAAAAAACAAAATTTAAAATAAAGTCTTTAAATTTGGTAAAATTATTGGAATATTTGGAAAATATATAACTTTGCCTCAAAATAGTCAAAATCCTTGAAATTTGGATAAAAACCTTCAATAGTCAAAATTCTTGTTCAAAAACCTTCATGTTAAAGAGAAGCCTTCAAATCTGGCAACACTGCTTCCAAGGTAGTCCAGTGCATTTAGCAAATTTTTTGTAGAAATAACCCAAATACGTTAGAGATAAATATCGGGCGTACATTCTCACACGCGATGCTTGAAGCCAGGACCCCCATTTAATTCTTAATGTTCCTTTTTCGGGTAGACAGGATTTAGGTTACTGCGCATGCGTCATTTTTGGTTTTGGAACAAACTCCGTTACGCTACTACATGATTTGACAATTGTAAAAAATTTTGGGTTATGTCTATTATTTTTTTTCTAAAAACTAGTTGATTGGCTGAAAATGTATCAAATTCTGGATTAAAATTTTAGTTTTTCTAACATTAATTGAGCAGATTTATTGTGGACACCATGAAGAGTAATGGCATCTATAAACCACTCTTCACTTTATTAACAAATTATAAAGAAAAATACAAGTACTTACCTATGGAATGGCACTCCCTTGCTTCTCCCGGACATTTTCCCACAAACCGCAAATGTTTTACGTGAATTATTTCCCATTTTTGACAGAAAAAAACAATTTTATACGACAAACGCAAAACACAACAAATATGGCGTCTATCCACACAGCATCTGTGCGCCTACCTGATAAAACACATGCAAGCGCACTTGAAAATTCGCGTCTGCGACTTTCAAGGATCCCGCCCGGAGCTTATGGGCGGTGGCTTTCGGTTGGATTTCGTTCAAATGGTAGTATGTTGTAGATTTTGCTGCCCTGATGAAAAGTTATCATTGCCCCATCGTCGTCCGACCTATGGTTTCAAAGATACAGGGGTTCAAAGTTTCAGTTTTTAGCTTTTGTGCATTTTACACAAAAAAATGTTTCAAGTAATTTCTACCTATTCTGAAAAATGATATTATTGCCTGTTGTATATCAAACGTTAGGCCACAAGTAGAGCTAAATACACAAACAAAAAACTTTGACCTATTAACAGTGCTACATTCAGTGGCGTTCCAAACATAAAAATTATTAAAAAATATTTACTACTGTTTTACATGATAAATTAACTATAAAAAAAGAACAAACGGTGGAATTTTTTTTGATTTCTCCTGTCTTTTAGAAATCTCCCAAAGAAACCAGAATATGTAAAAATGGTAAAAATCGGTTTGTAAAGTTTTTCACAAAACGCTGTAAAACTAATTTTTTAGGATTTTAATGTTTTTTTTTAGAAATGCAAAATACTTTCGCTTTTTTTTAACGATAATATTTCAACAAATATAATTATGAGGTTAATGGAATAATTTTTGGTTACTTACAGTACTTTTTTAATCATTTATTCATTCAGTGGCGTGCAATTTACCAAGATAAATGTTCGAAATCCTAACTTCTTTTAACATTGATTGTTTTGCGACATTAAAAGTCAAATAAAAAAGATTAACAATATGATCTGTCAATTAGACATTGGTAGGTTAGTAAAACGAGCTAAAGGTGAGGTTTTCACGAAAAAAAGTTATACCGGGTGGTACAAAAAAAACAGGACAAATTTTTTTCATTATAACTTTTGAATTATATGATCAATTTTAATATGATTAACCGCACTTGGCAGAGAATTAATCAGAGTTTTGACTAAATATATTTTTTTGTCCGATATCTCAAAATCGAAGATGGCGGACGAAAATAAAACATGTTCGCAACATAAGAATAAACGAGCATCCTTGAAGGATACAAATTAATTTCGTCCGCCATCTTGGATTTTGAGATATTGGATAAAAAAATATATTTAGTCAGATCTCTAATTAATTCTCTGCCAAGCGCAGTTTGTCCCATTAAAATCGATTGTATAGTTCAAAAGTTATAATGAAAATAAATTTTCCTGTTTTTTTTGGCTTACCCGGTATAACTTTTTTTTGTGTAGAGCTCACCTTTAGCTCATTTTACTAACTTGCCATTGTCAAATTAATAGATCATATTATTAAACTTTCTTATTTTACTTTTAATGTCGCCAAAAAATCAATGTCAAAAGAAGTTACGATTTCGAACATTTATCTTGGTAAATTGCACGCCACTGAATAAATAAATGATTAGAAAAGTACTGTGAGCAACAAAAATTATTTCATTAACCTGATAATTATATTTGTTTAAATATTATCGTTAAAAAAAGTGAAAGTATTTTGCATTTCCAAAAAAAAATATTAAAATCCTAAAAAGCTTAGAGTTTTACAGCGTTTTGTGAAAAACTTTACAAACCGATTTTTACCATTTATACATATTCTGGTTTCTTTGGGAGACTCCTAAAAGACAAGAGAAATAAAAAAAAAAACACCGTTTGTTCTTATTTTATAGTTAATTCTGTAAAGCATCGTTTTTTGAGTAAATATTTTTTAATAATATTTATGTTTGGAACGCCACTGAATGTAGCAAACTGTTAATAGGTCTAATTTTTTTGTTTGTATATTAAGCTCTACTTGTGACCTAACGTTTGATACATAACAAACAATAATGTAATTTTTCAGAATAGGTATAAATGACCTAAAATAATTTTTTCTAAAAAATGCACAAAAGCTAAAGACGGAAACTTCGAACCGTAGGTCGGACGACGATGGGGCAATGATAACTTTTCATCAGGGCATCAAGATCTACAACATACTGAAGTTTAAAAGAAATCCAACCGAAAGCCACCGCCCATAAGCTCCGGGCGGCATCCTTTGCCATTGCTTCGAAAGCAAGCTATGAGTGCTTCTCGAATTTTCGAACATGTAGTTATGCTGTAACGTATTTGGGTTTAAAAATTAATATTTTAAAAACTATAGAGTTGATCAACAAAAGCACCGAGGTACAATATGGTGGGGCCATAGGCCACAAAAAATTAAAATCCTGAGTTAAGATTCGGAAAAACATCATGTAACGAATTTTAGGGTAGGGAATCCTATAAAACCAAAATGGCCAAACTTTGAAAATTCATATTTCAAAAACTATATAGTATACGGAAACGGTAAGAGATACGACTTTTAAATGAACAAAAAGTTGCGCTATTCTAAACCCAATCAGATGCCGCATCAACATTAAAAATATATACAGGGGTTTTTAAAATATCGAGCAAAAACTAAAAATTGTGTTTTTTGAGAAATTTAAATATCTCCGTCATCTTGCAAATAAATTTGATTTATATGCAAATCTTTAAAGCCCTTATTTTTTAATTTTTCTCTGGCTAAGAAGTAATACAATTTCTTAAAATCTATCTTTTATTTCTGAAACAAAAGTTTGCATTTATTATTTAATTTAAAATAAAACTAAAAACCGATAACAAAGCATTGAATTAAATAAGCAAATGATCGATTTGTTGAGGAATTTCTTCTATGGCTTGAACAGCGGCTGCCTCAAGTTCTTCCATCGTATTATAAGTAGTAGAATAAAGGTGTGGTGATCCATCTTGCTGGAACCATGTTTGCTACATCTTGAAAGGCAAATTTTCTAAAATTTGGTCAACATAATTTTGTAGAATTTCTAGAAATCGAGGTGCCGTCAAATTATTATGAAAAATGTTACATAGTACGACTCCTAGCCATAAATTCAAACCCCAACTAACTTGATGGTGCACCTCACGATTTAAGAACGGATTTTCATCGGCCCAGTACACGTAGTTATGTCTGTTAAACACCCCGCAGTTTGTAATCCTGCTTTCATCGAACCACAGAACCTTAAGCGGAAATTGAGGGTTTTCTTACGATTTTTGTATGAACCAATTGCAAAACAAGGTTTTTTTTTAAGTCACCATCTCGGAGTGCTTGACTAATATGTGTATTACATAATTATGGATGATACTTAAATTTTTTAAGAATTTTTTGTGCAGTTGATTGTGGTCAGCTTCAATATTTTTATCAGGTTGTCGATTACGATTTTGTTTTTTAAAGGAATCATATTCAATTAAATTATTTCTAAGTATTCTGAAGATGGACAAACCTGGTTGTCGTCTTTCTGGATATCTCTGAAAGTACATATCTCGAGCTGTTCCAGCATTCTTATTACACAAAATATAACATTCATACATATCTACTTTCTCCCAATTTGGAAACCTTTCCATGTTAAATTTGATTATCAATTAATCAATCAAAAAAAATCTTAAGTAATTTAGAAACTTTAAAACTCCAACAGATAAATCAAATAAATGACAAAGTTTTGACAGATAGTTACGTAGGTATGACAACAAACGCAACTACGGCGTTTGTTTCACAGCCAACCAAGTGAAAAACAGTTTTTTAAATAGATTCACATTTTCCGTCATTTAAAGATAGGCTTATTATACATGGTTGAAAAGCTCTTTTAATGCTCTATTTATTGACGTATAAATTCAATATGGCGGTCATAAGAAATAACAAAGTTGGCTATGGTTTCAAAAGAACTAGAATTTTTTTTTAACGTCATTCGATTGGCCGTAGTTAAACTACCAAATTTCATTAAATTTGTTTGCAAGATGGCGGCGATATTTCAATTTTTCAAAAAACACAATTTTTAGTTTTTGATCGATATTTTAGTAACCCCTGTAGATATCTTTAATATTGATACAGCACCTGATTGTGCTTAGAATAGCGCAACTTTTTTCTTATTTAAACAAACTCGTATCTCTTACCGTTTCCGAAATGCCCATGTAGTTGCTTTTATCTGGGACACCCTGTATACATATATATAAAAACTCGGAATTTTTTCTTTATTAGGAAATGCACCGCACTTAAAATATATTTTAATTAAAATTCACATTACAATGTTTGATTAATATCATTTTTTAAAATTTATCTAGTAAATGTTTATCATTTTTATAAGGGTTATGATTTGCAAACAATTAACAAATTTAAATGCTGTAAAATCTAAATCTCGTGAGATAAAACCCCCGGAAGTTGCCTTAATAAATTCCTTAAAGTTTATTTTCGGTACTCACAGCCACTTGAACCAAAGTTGTTTAATCTAATTTCCCAGTTAACTCTTTTTTTTTAATATAAAAAATCGTGTTTATAAAACTCTGCAACACATTTTATGGTTAAAACATTTTGGTCTTATAATATAAAACAATATATGATTTTAACAGATCATACATGATGACAGATTTGTGCAGGACGTTAGAGATTTGAAATTAATCACAAAATTCCATAAAAATAAAATTTTACCTTGTTCATAAAATTTTAAGGTAGGGCCTCAAAAATCCAGCTGGGAATATCAGCCAGGTTAATATTTGCTTCAAGACTTGAAACAAAAGAAAACTGCTTTGACAAGTAAGAAGAAATACCTATTCATTAAATTTCAAAAGGTCATAAAAAAAATCAGCAAAAAGTCAAGCATTGGAAAAATTGGTCATAAAATAATTTTTAAAAATGCAATTACTACTTTTGGATTGTTAGTGCTAAAGATTTCAAAAGATTATGCTGAAAGGTTGGTGCAACTGATTGTAAATCTGAGCAACTGCTTTAACTTAACATAGTAAACTGGTTATTAAGAAATAGCTAGCTGTTCAAAATTATTATTATTAAGATGTATTATTGAAGATTCCCCTGGTACTAATGATGGCAGTGGTCTTGTAAATAATTAATTTAGATTTTTCAAACGCGAATATCTCAAAAACAACTTGATGAATTTTCAAAATAACATCTTCACAGTAAACATCAACCTTCCTTACTAGGTGCCACTTAACCCCTCCTCCTTTCCATTTAAAGCCTAGTTTCCTCCTATGCTTAAAAAATGCATCATATGACGACATGGATTGGCACCGGTTTTAAATGCAGCGTCACCTGTTGCGTTTTTTGAATCAGGCACGCATAGGTGGAAACCGGGTATAAGATTTTATGGGTACCTGCACATATTAGCTCACACTACTATACCATAGTGTGAGCTATGGTGATCCTAATTTTTTCGAGAAAAAAAAAGTTGCTCCGATTTCAAAAATTTTTATATATCTTTCCGTTTCAGATGATTTTGAAACATTTTTGTCGCGCCATCTGTCTGTCTGTCTGTATGTCTGTCTGTCTGTCTGTAACGACCAACGCGCATAACTCAAAAACCACTTACCCGATTTTAATGAAATTTGGTACCTAGGCTGGGTCTTGGGTCGAGATGGTCCCATTTAAAAATGAACAAAATCCACCGAGCAGAAGCCAAATAAAAGGATGGGGGTAGATTAAAAAAATTAGATTTTAAGTGAAAATATGGCGTGTGTGATATCAAACGAAAGGTAATTGAGTCTGGAGTTAAACAAAACAAATTTTAGTTAAAAAAATAAAGGGTGGGGGTATATGTCAAAAATTAGAGTTATAATTGAAAATATGGCGTGTGTAATATCAAACGAAAGGTAATTGAGTATGGAGTTAAACAAAACACATTTTAGTTTTTTTTTAAGGGTGGGGGTAGATTTCAAAAATTAGAGTTTAAGTCAAAACATGGCTTGTGTTGAAAAAAAAAATTAGTTATATTAGCTCACACGTACACTACCACTATAGTACCTAGTGTGAGCTTAGGTGCCCATATATTGGCAGAGTATTCTTTATATGTTTGGAAAGCTACTGGAAAACTGTTTTATACTAAGGAAATATTTTTTAACAATATTTTTAATGAAGGTAGGTTGTTTTTATTAACCAATAGGAGTCGTTCGCACCCGTACATATTTAATTGGTTAGACAAAATTGATTTTAATTTACCGTCTAAAAATTAAACTCGTATCTTAAATGATTTTTTTATTGGTTTAAAAACCCTTATTATATGGTGACTATTTTAAGAACTCATTATTGTATTGTACTGTATTTTTTCGAGGAATTTAAAATCAATTTTGCATTACCCATAAAATAGAGCTTGTTTTTTTGCTTCATGTGTTTTTAACAAATTTTGCTCTGTACTTAAAACAATTTGCTAGAATTCGAAAGAAATTTTTTCTATTAGAAATAGAGAGCTTTAATCAGTCTTTATTATTAATGGAAACCAGAATAACCCATATCCAACAAGGCCTAATCTGCAAACAAATTCTTCTGGTTTTAGCAAAAGTTTTTAATATTAGGGACTTATTGGAATAAAACAATGCAATAATAGTGTCAGGTAGTATTTTGACAGATTTACATTGCAGGCTGACAGTTGATCTTTCAAAATTGACATAACAAAGTCGAATTTAAAACTAAGTCGTTTATTTATCTATAATTAAAGTCGACAGTATTTATTTTGGTTTGTACAGTAAACAAAATCCTTATGTTGAAAGATTAGCTGTCATATTCCAATGCAAAATTGTCAAAATACGGCTCGACACTATTATTGCATGGCTTTATTCCAATAAGTCCCTAATATCTTTAATCGAATACAGTTAGGACCAAAAGTCGAGCAACTCCCTAAATCTGTATATAAATCTAGTCCGGTACCAACTATCAAAAAACAAGTGGTAAATTTGAAAACTTCAATTTTCCATCTTAAAAATGGCGTGTTCTTCTTATTTTCTGAAAATGTTTAAGGTTTTTTCCAACGAGGTACAAATTAGTAAAATCGGTGTGTCGGTTCTCAAAAAATCTATTTTTGTTTCGGCCATCATTTTACAGATTAAACGATTGCATTGCCAATCCTCTCTGCATTAATTTCCTTATAAACTGATTATTACTTAGCCGATCTTGGTGAAATAAAAAAAATCATTTTGTTTTAACCATTGTTTCACAAATTATACGATTGCATTGCCAATCCTGTCTGCATTCAGTTCTTTATGCATTCTTTATTTCTGAACCAATTTTAGTGAAATAAAAAGCATCATGGTGCAAACTGATTGTTCTTTAAAGAGCGAGAGAAATGTAGGGTTTAAAAAACAAAACTAAAACGTTTTCGTAAAATAAGAATAAACACGCCATTTTGAAGAATCAAGTATGATTCTGTCCAACATCTTAAATTCTAAGATTGCGGCAAATTTTGATTATAATCTTTAAAGAGCAATCAATTCTTACCATGATTTTTTTTATTTCACTAAAATTGGTTTAGTAATAACGAATTTATAAGGAAATTAATGCAGACAGAATAGATAGCAAAAATAGATTTTTTTGAGAACCACCACACCGATTTTCCTAATTGGTACCTCGTTGTGTGGGGGTAAAGTACTGCTTTTCTATAAATTAAAAAAAACTAAAGCATTGTCGGAAAATAAGAATAAACACGCCATTTTAAAGAATCAAGTATGTTTCTGTCCGCCATCTTAAACTTTAAGATGGCGATAAACTTTAATCATGATCTTTAAAAAGCAATCAATTCTAACCAGGATGTTTTTATTTCATTAAAATCGGTTCAGTAGTAATGAATTTATAAGGAAATAAATGCAGACATGATTGGCAAGGCAATCGTTTAGTATGCAAAGCAATGGTTGAATTAAAAATATTTTTTGTAGAACCACTAAACCGACTTTGCTGATTCGTACCTTGTTGTACGTGGCAAGAATGCAGCTTTTTTACTAATTTAAAAAAATAATTAAAACATGTTCGCAACACAAGAATAAACGAGCATCTTTGAAGGGTACATTTTAATTTCGTCTTCCATTTTAAATTTTGAGACGGGGAAAAATATATATTAAGTCAAACTTTGATTAATTTTCTGTCAATGGCAGTTTGTCCCGTTAAAATTGATTGCATAGTTCAAAAGTTATAATGAAAAAAAAATTATCCTGTTGGTTTTGGCCCACCCGGTAATTGAGATACTGTAAAAAAACACTTATGACTACTTTTGCTGGTCAAAGAGTATTGTGTGCAACATTAGGTCTTCCGCAGGAAAAAGCGACCCTCTCTATTTTAAGTATTTGACTAATACATTTTCACGTTGTGTCGAGCAAAAAATTGTGTTTTTATTTTGATTTAGCTCACCAAATAATTTTTAAATCACTTTCTAAAAACTCGCATTCTAATTGTTGTTTTGTGATTTGTCAGGCACATGGTATTAGTTTGTATGGTTTGGTTGGTAAACTGTCTTTTGATGGATCATGGGTTAAAAAAATGGTTAAAATGGGCCACCTGGGTGACTTAAACACGCGAGAGAATGAGATGATGTTGAAAATGGTACAGTCGAGTCCCAGAAAGAAACTAGAAATGTCATGTGATATGGGCTATGGCTAGAAAAGAAAACTTCACACGTTTAAGCAAAGTTTGTTGTCACGAAAGATAGATGGCCATAGTCAAGATTACGGCGAGTTGCATATGTTCTGTTGCTGCTTTTTAGTTTCGGAAGAGAACGTCGTCGTTCTGATCGTGACAGAGACCGTGACTCACGCCGAAAAAGGTCACGCCGTGACAGCGGAGACTACGGACGCAGCCGCAGACGTGAGGACAGCGGCCGACGCAGTAGTCGTTATTAAACGATTCAAGGTAACAATTTTTATGATTATAGATTTTAGTAAGTTTTTGTAAGGCCAATCAGGTCCACGATTAATAATTACCCTGTTTAAAAAAGCAGGAATTTATTTTTACTATTAAGTTTGGAAAAATTATTTCTTGCCAAATTATTCCAGAACCCATTTGACACCAAAAGTTTGTATTATTAATCGTGGACCCAGATGATCTCGACCGACTTATTTTCTGATGCTTTTGAGAAACAGAAAGACAAATAAAGAGAGTTCCAGAGAGCACACTAATTTGATCTATTCAAAAAAATTGCCGGATTTCAGACCCTTTTTTGTTAAATTTGAGATGAGAAATCAAATTATCTGAAGGAACTCCCCCGATTTTGAGAAAGTACTCGTTACACACACATCTGACAGTAAGCTCATGTTCTCTACTTTACTTAGCTTAAGCCCGCAGGGTGTCCCATTAAGGATGGCTGCCGGATTTATCTCCGAAAACACTATCGTTACGACTTCGGGGAAAAATTGTTATAACAAAATCGTCTCTTGCAAACTCACCTAAAATATTTTTGTTTCTGTACCTCTCCACTAGGGGGCTGTGCGTACTACTCCGCATATGTTAAGCATCGTGTACACTTTCAAGTAAATTTGCTTAGGCTACTCTCATAAGTTAGAGTTACAAAATGCTCCCCTGGGGTGAATGCTCTCTTAAATTCAGGGTTACCATTGGTCAGGATCGAGATATCTGACATAAATTTGATAATGACATTGTGAGTGTTTTCAATAAGGGATCTCACTCCCAAGTTCTTCTATTGCAAAGCATTAGAGCAGTAGCAGTTAAGTCAGATGTTCCCTAAAAAATAATGCATCAGTTTAAAGTCAGACACTATAAACTGACCAATGGTAACGGTGGATTGAAGAGAAAATTCACTCCCAGAAGAGTATTTATGGAATAAGCACTTAGGTGTTACGTGTTGCTAGTGACTTGTGAGACTAGTCTAACTTGCAAGTGAAGACGAGGCTTTAAGGTAACTTTAATTTTATGATCTACGGCATCAGTCGAAATAGGTCGGCGAAAAAATACACGTGTAAAATGATTTTGGTGGTGTTTGTGCAGTTTTAAAACTGCGATTTTTATAATGTGCTCTTGCACTACTAATAATGTGCTCTTGCACTACTAAAAAGGGCAATTGTTTAGGTTGAATGTATTACCTTTTTCTTAAATAGAATTTATACAGGGTTCAAACTTTTATTTTTTTGCCAGTATACGATATATTTCAAAGGTAAGAAAATTCGGTTTTTGTGTCGTTTCTCAGATCAAGTGTTATCATTCATATTTTAAATTTCTTAAAAAAGAGGTTAAACTGCAGTGGCGTACATGCAAATTTCTATTTTGACAAAGTAATCAACGGATTTCTTTATAAATTTATTGTGCATGTTCCCCATTATTTTAACTAGTTTTTTATTTTTATGTGAGATACGTATGTGTATATAACTTAAATTTAAAGTCTTACTTTTTAAAATACTAGACGCAGGATTATATTAGACACTAAAATTGATACGCATTTTATACTGCATAGATAGAACACGTTGGCGGTAGTCAGATTCGCGCTTGAATGCATACCGGTATCTTTGCTTTACGTAAACCAAGCTGTGCATAAGTAAAGCACCTACTAAACTGTCAAACCTGAACTATGAAAGTTACGAAATGCGTGTCAACTCTGAGTGTCCAGTTAGATATAATGTTTACTCTTTAATGTATTTGACATTTAACGAGAATATATGATTGAGTCAAGCGAGAAAATGCCAGTTCTTTCTCCTGGCCCTAAACAATTGTCCTAGTCATCACTTGTTATATTGTCTAAGTGAATTTATATTGAACCGTATATTTTAGCAATGATTACACAACCCCTAGATGTGCAACCCAACAAACTCAATAACAGCAGCGGACAGATGGCTCTGCCGTATATTTATGTAGTTCCAGGGATGACTGCCATCTGTCCGCTGCTCTTATTAAGTTTGTTTGGTTGCATATCTAGGGGTTGTGTAATCATTGATTTTAGTGTTTTTAATTAATTACACATAAAAAATAAAGCATACATTCTATAACAAGAAAATAAATGGAAGTTTTTTATTTTGACAACTTTTTTAGTTGTAAGATTTTAGGGATGGGATAATCACGGTTGAAAAATGACCGATGATGGATTAAAGTTTCTTTTATGCCTAAAATCGATGTTAACACTAGACCTGTAAAGAAAATGTCAAAACTGTTTTATTTATTTTTTGTTATAGTAGTGTGTGTATCACCTATTTGGAAGTAGATTTGGCTAGGTACCTCATTATTCAATATAAGATTAGGTATAGATTGGTTTGACACAGTTATATTAACCATGTTCTTTGTGTCGAGTAAGAATATATAAAGCAATTTAAAAATTAAAATTTTTGTTTATTAATTTACACATTTCGGAAACTTATCACATTTATTTTAAATTTATCTTACTATGACTTGACCTGAGTTAGACACCCTGTATGTATGACATATTTAAAAACAATGAAGACGCGACAAACTCATCAGTCACTCAAACTCACATTTTTCGGTTATATTATTTTCTTGCCAAGTTCATTGGCGTTTCACTGACATAATTTATGTTGTCAGCGGTAAGTGACATCAATCATTATGCAACATATAAACAAAGACGTTTGTCCGTCACCCCCTGTAAATGTTTGTCAAAAATCGTTTATTTTTATTTTCCGACGCTTATGAATTCTCAAGGAGGGAAGGCGCGTCTCTCTAAACAAGCCTAGAGAATAGAGGACCGATATTTTCCTCCTTTGATTTTGAATTAATAAATTTTAATTTGATAAGTTTGTCGGCTCTCTATTTCTTTAAAATATGTCATACATACAAGGTCTCTAACCTGAGTAAACCTGATTTGTCAGCCACTCGGCCAGATTAGGTTCATTCATGTCAAACATGTAAACAGTTTTAGTTTGGTTTTCAAAAATCAACGATCCCTTACCAATTTCGGAGTAATAATTTTCGTAACCCGATTATACGAATATTCAGATTAACACAGAACAAACTACATACCTGGTTCTTCCATTTTAATTGTAAATTCCACTGTTGTCACTTGTTCACAGTTTAAATGTCACTAAAACCGTAAATTCAAAGATTATCGTAAATTCAGGCTTGTTTTTGTTGTAAACATAAATAAACTACTACATTTTTTCTTCTTATTCATTTGACCTTGAGATTTGTTGATGATATTTTATAATAATAACAGTGAATGACCCTAAAAAGAATAAGTATCTGGTTGTTTTCTTTTTAAGTGGCTAGATTAAATAATTAGATTTAAATGGTTTTAGTGGTTAACTAAAATTACAGGCAGGTTTTTCGGCTGCAGCCTAATATTTCAACAATATCTGAAATAAAACGTTTCAAAAAACTCGATAGAAATTTAGTAAATTTTTTCTTATACAGGGTATGTAAGTAAGTGAAACTGCAGATTCCAAGGGTGAAGGTGTGGGTCATACTTAACTTAGTTCAACAGTTGATAATAACCGATAACCAAATACGTTAAAGCATAAATATGGGGCATACCCATGCATTGACACACGCGATGCTGGAAGCCAGGACCCCCATTTAATTCATAATAATTATTTTTTCGGGTAGACAGGATTTCGGTTACTGCGCATGTGTCAGTTTTGGTGGTTTTGGAACATAGTTCGTGACGTAACGACATTATTTGACAATTGTCTAAAATTTAGCGTTATGTCTATTATTATTTTTTTCTAAATACTAGTTGATTGGCTGAACATGTATCAAATTGTCGATTAAAATTGTAGTTTTTCTAAAATTAATTGTGCAGATTTATTGTGGACACCATAAAGAGTGTTTAATGACATCTATAAACCACTTCATTAACAAATTATAAAGAAAAATACAATTACTTACCTATGGAATGGCACTCCCTTGCTTCTCCCGGACAAGATTGTGAAGTATTTTGGACTTTCCCTTCAATCCTTTTCATTATAATTTTACACGACAAACGCAAAATACCGCAGAATGTAAATAAACAACAAATATGGCGTCTATCCACACATCAGCTGGGTGCCTACGTGACAAAGACATGCATGCGCAGTTGACTCGCGTCTTCGAATTTAAATTTGCCATTGTTTTCAAAGCAAGCTATGAGTGCTTCAATTTTCGATTTTTTGATCATGTATTTATGCTCTAACGTGTTTGCCGTCAACGTATTCTAACCATAGAAATAGAAAAATAAATAGAATTTTTGTCAAAACCGCGTAACTTTAACAGGCACTATTTCATCTCAATTAAAGATGTTTGACAGAGCGTCACTGCTTATTTTCACGGCGACATCTAGGGGTGGTGGCTTGTTCTATGCCTGTAAGTTTACCGCGTTCTTGTAAAGGGTGATCACTTATAAACGCAACCCCCCTTAACTTTGTTAATATTTAACATAAAAAGATGAAACAAAAAGTGGATGACTAATGAAATTATTTTCGTTTTAACCACAGTTTCAGTTTTTTTTCGGATATTTAAGGGGAAATTTTTTTAAAGGGGAACGCCCTGTATATTTTTACATTTTTGAATTTCTCAAAAAATTACCTTTCCAAAAATGTTACATAGTGTGGGTATGCTTCTAATAGTTTTTGAGATATAAGCATTTAAACTTTTGATGTAAATGTTAAATAATTAACATATACATACATATGTAGTGGGTAACAAACATATTGGGTAAGAGGGAATATTACCTAATAAAATAATTGTTTCTTTCTTAAATTTAGTAAATGCCATCTTCAGAGCCGTACCAAGAAAAATATTTCAGGAACACAATAAAAATTTGTGCCTTCTGCATTTTTTTCTTATTTGTGTTGCTGAGAAACCTCTTTTAGTACACTTTGTCGACTATTCCGTAAAGATTGGGGGGACTTGATCCCCCCCTAGATATGACCTAGGCCACCTCTAACTTAAATATTTTTGTTTATATTAAAGATATAATAAAATAGTTTTTTTTTATATATAACGACTTTTATTTAAACTTAAAAAATATCCACTAAGAAGTAAAATCTACAAAAGATGTTCAAATCTGCTTCTGTTTACTTGAATACATTTTTCGAATCCATTCCTTAAACTATCAATAGTGTTTAATAAATATTGTGGAAAATTTTGAGCTAAGCGGTTTATTTCTAATTCTACTAATTTCCGCATTTGTTGTCTGTTTTGAATGTCTATTAAATATACTTATCTTATCTTTTATATAGGCCCGTAAGAATATATCAAGCGGAGTTAAATCATAACTAAATAACATTTTTTCCTATCCACTCCCTAAAATTATTATTTAAGAACTCCTGAACACCTCTGGTGTTGTGAAGGGTGGCTCCATCTTTCAGAGGCAAATTGTGTTTCCAAAAAATATAAATAAGTTTCTCCGGTTAAGGTGCCGTCCAAAATATATGGTCCTAATATGCGGTCCGCTAAAATTCCACACCATACGTTGAGCGTCTGTATTCCTTGTTGTCGCACTTCCTTAACAAAGTTGGGATTTTCAGTTACCCAGTGCCTATGATTTTGGTGATTTGGTACTCCACTAGTTGAAAATGATGACTCATCTGACCATAGAATTGTATACAAAAACTGTGGATCTTCGTTCATCCTTTGAAGCATTAGATGGCAAAATTCCACCCGCTTTCGCATCTGCTCAGCTGATAAGGGTTGCGACGTTCGCGCTTTATATGGAATATAAGAATGTTTTCTGAGTTCTTTTCTTACCTGTCCAAAAGAGTTTCCCCTTTGAACCTTCTTGTTGTAAAATTTGACAAACTTTACGAATAGACACTCGTGGATTTTCTTCAAAGTGCAGTAAAATATTCAGATTCATCTCATCGTTTGCAGTACCTGTTATTTTTTTTCTATTTACACTTGAGGTTTCTCTAAATTTTCTGTAGAGACGAATAATTGTTGTTTTAGACGGACACTGTCTTTCTGGGTATTGTTCTCTATACTCCCGTACGGTAGAAGACGCGTTATAATTATTTTTTGCATATTAACAACATATTTTGTCGTTCTTCATCTGAAAAAATCATTATAAAATAAATATTATTTACCTACAAAGGCACTACGGCATATTACCATTTAAATTTTATGAAATGACAATTGTTGCATTTATAAGTGATCACCCTTTTCTTCAAATGCGTGAAAAAATGGCGGCCAACGTTCACTCGCTCTTACTGAAAGTTGCGCAGTGGTCGAAGCGCTATCTAATTATTTTTCTATGGACCACTTTCTTACTCGGTCCTACTTAGTTTCAGATAAGCACTGGCTGGTTCTTCTAAGTTCCACTTAAGTATCAAATTTTGGACCTTAGCGTAAGTGGTAAAAGTTTAGGACTTAAGTTAAACTTCTAACCTCAAAGATTGTTTTTTACGATATTTACCTCTATTTATATTATTTGCAATTTTTTTAACATGATATCTATATAAAACAATAAGTTGTTTTTGTTGTATGGTAAAATACAGATACTGAATACCCCCGAGGGGTAAACCGATATTAAAAGTCCTTTTTGAGCCCCACAGTCAGGACCTGCCAAGCGCAGATCTGGATCAAAATCTAGGGGGGGGGGAGCTAATTACCACGTTGAATGAACCCCCTGAAATCCACGCTTGCGACCTGCCTAGAAGACCAAGGATTGGTTCACCCTTTAGGAATACCCATTGAAATTTTTTGTAGAAAATATGGAGCTTGTCGGGGAGGAGGAAGAGCTTGATGAGTTGGAGTTTATAATCAATGGCATACCTCGGCAAACATTTGTTCATTTGGATTACCTTAATTATTTATTAACACACTTTAAACATTGTATTTAATAATATAATATCTTCAGTCAAGCATTTTATAAGTACCTATTCTCTTCTCTTTTGTATCTTTATCAGGGGGTTATTATGGGGATCTAGGGTGGTCATAGGCCCCAAGCCCAAAATTAGGTCGCTACCTTAGACGAAAGGAGCATAATTTATCAAGGGCGAACTGACTAAAAATCGATAAATATTTCGGTTATTTGTACTTTTAAAGAACTCATCAAAACTTTTGAATTTGGTACCATGTTACTCAGAGCACTCTTACATACATTTATAAAACATCTATATCCCTCTAATGTAGACTAGACCTTTAAAAAAATTATGATAACATTTTGTTTTCATAATACCTAAAAATGTGCCGAATTTGAAACAGATGTCCTGAACATTTGTTTCTATTCTCTAGAAAAACAAATTCTTAAACCGGGCTACCCTATACTCACCCCCCCCTCATATAGTAGTTTCTTTTTGGCATTATACAGGTATTAAGAAGCCTGAGGCTTAATACCCCCAAAAAATAGACTGGCTAGATGCATCCCGGATCTCTATTATCTATACATAGTTTATAAAACAATCTTTTTATCCCACTGGCTGTGTATTTAATTCGAAATTGAGTTCTTCGAGACAGATTTCGAAGCGAATTTTCACTCAAGAGCAACCAGTTTTCTAAGCCCGGCGACCCTGCTTTTTCAGTAACAGTGTAGCCCTCATTACTCAACTTGTTCTTGCGGATGCTTGCCACAGGAAGTCACTTTTATGCTTGGTTGGACACTTTGTGGTGTTTATGAGTCCATGGTCTCAAGAATTATGAAAAGAGTATCTCAAAGTTCCTCGACTTAGTCTCCGATTTGTTTATGTTCATGAAACCGTTCAAGAAATACAAATCCGAATTAGGCTTTTGTACAAAGGCTTTCCCAGGGTAAATGAGACTGCACCCATATCAAAATACAAGTGTTTTTAATTTTTTTTTAATTTAATAAATAATAAACAAAACAAATTTCAGAAGAAATATCAGCTGTTTTCTGTCATGTCAGAAACATCATTGATTGACGTTTTAAATGTGATTGTTGCAGCGTTGCCAGAGAATTTGCAACTTAAGTTATAAGTTATATAATAAGGTAAGTGGAACATTTGTAACTTAAGTCGAGTTACCACTTAAGTTAAAACTTAAGATAAGCAGGCGCCCTATATTCGTGATCCTAACCTGTCTAGACCAATGAAATTGAAGGGTGGGTTCGGACCGAACCCACCCTTCAATAATACTTTTTTTCGAAAAACTTTTATTATTTAGTTGTACTAAATTTTTTAACGTTTTTAGACATTTTAAATGAGTTATATTTAAACAAATAAATTTGTTTTTTAAGTATTTTGTAAATCTGCGCCATTTTGTGTTACGTAAGGTATTTGATTTCTTTAAAATTTACATTAAATACAGGGTGTCTCTAAAAGGTCTGTACAAAATCTTAGCACATATTCCTGAGGTCAAAATAAGTCGATTTAATGTAAATAACCTTGGTCCAAAATTGCTCCGTTTCCGAGATACAGGGTGGTGAATTTAAAAATTAAATTTTTAAATTAAAAAATTTCATGAACAAAATTGCCGAAAAGCAACAAACTTGAATAAAGCTTTGGGAACAATAGTCAGTAGAAAACTGGCCGTTGCTATGACATTTTGCCAGTGTAAAACACTCCAGCAAAATAGTCATTCAAAATAATTTCAGTAGTCCGTTGCGGCATCGAACACTAAAAACGGAAATATCTCGAAAACGACTTACTTTAGCGCATGTTAACAAGAGTACCTTTTTGGCTTAAAAAGATTCATGAAAATATTTTCTTAACAAAAAAAGTTAAAAGTTACACTGAGAAAAAGGTTATAGTCATTTTAAACTATAAAAAGAGCATTGTGAAGCGCCCTCTAACGGCCGCAGTGAAAAGGTATCCATATTTAGGTTTCGCATGCCAAAAAACCCCCGAGTACCAATTTTTAAAGTAATGCGTTGAGAAATGTTCATAAATTTTAAGACAATCGATTTTTAATTTTTAAATTTACCACCCTGTATCTCTGAAACGGAGCAATTTCGGACTAAGGTAAGTTGCTTTAAATCGACTTATTTTGACCTCAGGAATATGTGCTTAGATTTTGTACAGACCTTTTAGAGACACCCTGTATATACTTTTCATAAAAATTAGGTAAGATAAGAGGAATCATAACCGATTTAAAATTACTACCATTGTATGAATTCTTGATTGGGCGAGAAGGAGTACTCCCTCAAAATCGGGTGAAAGTCAAACTGCGCATGCGATCACACTTGTTTTCCGCATCTCTTTTGGTCCGGACGTGGGGAGATGCTCATTCTCGCTCTCACCCGTTTCAAGAATCCATACACATTTGTAAATCTGAGCCATTTTGTGTTACGTAAGGTATTTGATTTCTTTAAAATTATTATAAATCAATCATAACCGTTTTAAAATTACCGCCATTTATTTGTTTTTAATTTTTTAACAGTCTCATTCAGGCGCGTAACGCTGGGGGATTTAGGGGTAAACTCCCCATGACTTATTCAAAAATCTTTGTATAAGACTTGATATATACATATATTTACATTATTTATACGTTTATGTAGGATTAGGATGAATTCGAGTTAAACAACATTATACGAAACTTTTCATATAATTCAGAAACACTATATTATAAACTTGAGTATTATTAGAGAGAAATAGAATATATAGTTTGATCTCTATAACGAAAACAGTTTTATACTTAATCTTAGCACCTAATATAAAATTTAACAGTACTTAATAAAGTGTTTATGTGCGTTAGTAAAAAAATAATGCACCCTTTAACAGTTAAAATATGGCAAACAATTCAGAAAAGTGTATCATAATAGATTTTTTTAAGGTTTATGTATATTTTTCAAGAGGTTTTGCTAATGTGGGCAGTTAAAAATACTTTTTGTTCATGTATATATTGACCAAAAGTAATGCATCAAATATGTCAAATCGTATGTAAAACGTAGATTTTCTTAAAATACGAGTATAGTCCCAGAATTACCTGATCTAACATACAGATGGCGCTCAAAGCAATGTAGGTAGAAACCTACAATGAAACTTAAGTTTAAAGGCCTTCACACACACCTCCGTAGCATGGTGCATAACGCGTGGCATGGGGCTTTCAACCAATTAACGATCGAATAGCAGCGGCCAACTTCTATGCGCCATGCTAGGCGCTATGCATTTTTGTGTGTGATCGGCTTAACAAGTTAAATAGGAGAATATCGGGTCTGATTGGAACTACCTTTGAGAGGTTGACATATCGTTTGATTAATTCTGCTCCAAATTATTTTAAAATCATAAAAATATCTACACATAAAATTACAAACAAACAGAAATTTACGCTGCTTCTTTCAAAGCCAACTCTCTGGGAACAGAGGGATCAGGTAGCTTGTTGTAGCTAGGTTCAACGCCCCAGATGTCAGCACCGTATTCGATAATGGTCCTGTCACTGCTAAATTTACCGGACGTGGCGATGTTCATGATGGCCATCTCGAGCCATTTTGATTGGTTCTAAAACAAAAATCAAGATACTCAAGATGTTTTTTCTTACTACATATTATTACGGGGTTCAAGTAACGGTAAGTCATTAAAATACCGCTTACTAAATTAAAGGCAAGTATTTTTTTTTGTTTTTTAAAAGAGCATTTTTTGCTATTTTAGTAGATTTTAACAAATAAGATACATTTACATTATTTCATTCCAATAAAGATTTACTATATGATTTAAGGCTTGTATTGTACAGTTTGTATCTTTTGAAGTTTTTTGAGTTGAGTGTTATCGAATGCTTCTACTAATATGTAAGTTTGGAATTGGGGAAAGATATTTTCCAAAAAAATATTTTTGTATTATTTTTTTAAATATTTTATTTGATTATTTTTCTTTTTACAATTTTTGGTAAAATTAAAAAAAAATCAACATTTTAGTTTTTTGTTCAATTTAAAAATTTGAATTGCGCGCGCAAAATGGCAGTCAAAGTTTTGATGACACCTGCGCGCCACCCCCGCCATGAGGCGACGATTAACGGCACTATGGCCGTTCTGTTTGAATCCAACAAGAGAGGTGTACACACGAGGTGAAGAGAATAGTCAGTTTTGAGGCCATACTATCTTTTTTATTTAGCTTCAGATGTTCTGTCTAACTATCTATCAAATCTTGTGAAGCGTTTTTGACACACTTCCCATTATCCGATTTGGATGAAATTTGGTACACACATAGTGGTCCCATGACAAAACAACATTAAGAAAAAAATATCCTCCCACCCCTACCCCCACCCCTTCTATAGAAAAATGTGTTTTTGACACACTTCCCGTTATCCGATTTGGATAAAATTTGGTATACACATAGTGGTCCGATGATAATACAACAATAAGAAAAAATATCCTCCCACCCCTACCCTCACCCCCTTTCATAGAAAAATGAGTTTTTGACACACTTCCCATTATCCGATTTTGAATGAAATTTGGTATTCACATAGTGGTCCGATGACAATACAACATTAAAAAAAAATATCCTCCCACCCCTACCCCCACTCCCTTCCATAGAAAATGCGTTTTTGACACCCTTCCCATAATCCGATTTGGATGAAATTTGGTATACATATAGTGGTCCGATGACAATACAACAATAATGAAAAAAATGTCCTCGCACCTCTACCCCCCACCCCCTTCCATAAAAAATGCGTTTTCGACACACTTCACTTTAAATGACTTTTATAAAATTTGGTATATGCATAAAGTCCGATGGCAATACAGCCCAAACAAAAAATATATTTCTACCTCTACCCCCACCCTCTCCTTCTCCCAATAGAAAAATGAGTATCCAAACAACTCACGATCAGCGATTTCATTATAATCTAGAATAAACACTTCTGTTCTGTTATTGAACAAATATTTTCATTTAATAGAGTAGATAGCTGAGACTAAAAAGTAGAAAATAAATTGGTAAAAAAAAATTTTTAAGTCACAAGCTTTTATAAAATGCACTAAAAATTAAAAAATAATTTTCTAAAATTCTAATATTATCATAATAATAAAAGCGATGGCCGCAAATCAAAGCATAAGTTAATCTAAATTTGTGATCTAAACACTTAAGGAATATTCAACATAGCAGGTCATCAAAGATATGTTTACCTACCATACCTATCTCAGAGAAATGCTGGGGTATCTTGGGTCGGGTTGGGTGGGTTTGGTATCTCTGCATTTTTCTGCTAGATTAATTCTTGCAAATAGTGATATTTAATTGATACGGATATCTTATCGTGATAACATCGTCAAAATTTCCATCAGTCGGCCATCGCTTTTATTATTATGATAATATTAGAATTTTAGAAAATTATTTTTTAATTTTTAGTGCATTTTATAAAAGCTTGTGACTTAAAAAAACATTTTTACCAATTTATTTTTTAATAATTAATGCATTTATTAATTAGTGTTTTGGTCTCCCTACTGACAGAATAATAGGGTGGTTCTTCATTTCTTTTAACCTATATTTTACCATCATTCCAAACAGACATCACAAAGTGTTATTTAGACATTTACCTACCTGATATGTAGCACTGACTTCATCCTGTTTCTTGATGTATGCATCGTAATCGGCCAATAGGTAGAACCTGTCATATTTAAGCAGGATGTCAGCAATATCCTTAAATTCGTTAGGATTGCCAGGGCTGAAGAAACCGTTTTGAATTTGATCAACCACCTAAATCAGACGGAAAATCAGCTGTTGCAATATATAGTCTTGTCAGTAGACGTGAATCCACCTGTTAAGTTTAGGTCAGTGTTAAGCCGCGTCCACACTTGAACAATTCGACGAACAACGAGCCGAGCGGCCAACAAAACACTAGTTTGGACGGGCTTTTGAGCGTGCTCGCGAACGATTCAGCGAATCTTAGCCATTCCCATCGCTTGTATGTTTTTCCCAAATATCAAAGATAATGCAAATGGATTCGGTTCGGTTTGGACGGGACAAAATAAAACGGCGAACAGACATTTGAATCTTAAAGGAAAAAAAAATTAAGAGCATTTGGGAACAGCACAATTGCTCCGTTTGTTGTTTTGCTCGTCAAAATCCAAAAAGCCCATTCGCGGTTTTGCTTCCCACTAAGCACAAAATCGTAAAAAACGTTAAATAAATGTTGAAAAAAAATGTTTTTTTTCTAACACAAATTTGTGCAAGGCCAACACAAAAATAGAGGCCACGACCCTGAAAAAATCAGCTGTTCTCCCGGGGCTGAATTTCACATTGGGTCTTATGGGAGCTCAGACGTTTTTTTATGATATTTTCAAAATGGCACTACAGATTTCCGCAAAATTTCAGTGAAATATTCTCAGACACCATCCCGATATTCCACCAAAGGTTTGTAAGGAAGCAACACTGACTGTCACATTCGCTACTGCTTTAAACTTAATTTTTGTGTGAGCTAATGAAGCGGCTCTGCAAAATTAAGGATTACTATAGATTTTAAAAAAATTGTTCTGAAAGAATATAGTAAAAACAATTTCAAAACCGGCTTTATTAAAAAAACTTGAATATTTTAAAGACAATCAGCTGTGTCGTAACGTGACCATCAAAAAAAAATCAGCCCCGGATGTGACGTCAACAAAGTGGAGGATCGTGGCCCGTCCATTTTGATAGCCCTGATTTGTGTTAAAATCAAGTCAACTTTTGACATTAAAAAAACATGTAGAAAATCCTAACAAAAATTTCATGTAAAAGCATTACCAAAAATATATTTCTTAATAATGTTAAGAAACTAGCATTAAAAAAACCATAATTTCACTAACATTAAAAATAATACCATCAATATATGGTTATTTTTATAATGTTTTTCCTAGATCTCACTTCTAACGTTGAGTTTAAGATACATGAAGCTAATAAATGTTTTGTTTTTTAAACATTAAAAAAATATATACTATAGAGGGCGCGATGGCAGCGCCTTCTATAGTATAGCAGTCCCACTACCTGAACATGTTTCGCTTCGAGTTGATACGAGTCGGTAGCAAAGACGCTTTTTGTAATTTTGGTTAAAATATTTGCATTTTGCAGAAACAAACATGGTAAATTTAAAGCACAATTATTATTATTGATAGTGAATATATATATGGATCGGAATATTACTCAAGTTGTGTGGGAAAGATGGTATAGTTAAAGAACAACAAATGTGTGTGCTGTGATCTAAATGAAGCACCACAAAATCAGGTAAGAAAAAGTAAACAAAAGAAAAAAAATGGTTTTGTATGAAATATCGCATACCTATAGGTATCAGACAGGGAATGCGACAATTTACCGCGGACGATAGCCGCCGGACCTTAAGCCGCGTATTAATTTGAGGAAGAATTATATAATAATAATAAATCGTCTTTATTGATAAATAAATGTTACATAGGCGAGGTTTAGCAAACTGCTACTTCGCAAAACTCGCAGTGAGACCAAACGAATGCTTCGTTTGCAATCATGCTAAAGTGAATACGCGCCTTGAAATTGTTTGCCTTGTATTCACTTGAGCATGAATTGTTTGGCCTCATAGCGAGGCACTTACTACAAAATTATTGTTTACATAGAATTCTAAATTTTATTTTCAGAAGCTACGAGCCGAATTGCCTTTACTGAGTGTCGAAAATTTCAACGGACTGTTGCTGCCCTGCGTTTCCAAAATAGAAGAATTTTATTTACATTAATTATGTTACCTTATCTTTAGAGATATTTGAAAAAAATATATTTTTTCATTGTTAAAAAACATTTATTTTTCACTGTTAAAAATCAATATTTTTTTAATGTTCGAAAAACACTTTAAAAAAGCGTTATAAAAACATAAGATTATTTTTCTAACGTCAGAAAACGGGTTATTAAGCTTCTTTTTCACTATGAATATGAAGTTCGAACTAACATCCAACCTCACGTTATGTTTTTAAACCTTACATTATTTTGACGTTATTAAAATATTTTTGTGTTTAGTGGGTTGTTGCGCGGCTCAATGTGATTGTTATGATAACCAGCTGTTAACTGTCAAAAAGTTATCAAAAATTATGAAATGATCTGTAGTTGGACTACAAATGGATATTAACACTAAAAAAACTATTTACGTTTTAGTAAATAATATTTCCTATGATTCGCCGCAAATTTTACCTGTTTAAGTTCAGCATTTTGGCTGTAATAATCATAAGCGTTGTACCCCGTCTTCTTGAGTTCTTCAACTTCGTCCACATTCATGCCAAAAATAAAGATGTTTTCCAGTCCCATTTCTTCTGCCATTTCCACGTTCGCACCGTCCATGGTACCAATTGTTAGAGCGCCTGTGATTAAAATAAAATTCTATAACATAAAATCACTCATTTATCTTATGATTAGTTATTTGAATTATGTAAATTTTATTAAATAACGCTGCTTCTGTTATTAAGGCCGTGATAAGAAAGAAGAACTGATAAAAATGCTGGAAGAACTGGATAGAGCAGCTAAAAATATAGGGTTGAGTATGAACTACACTAAAACTAAAATCATAACAAACACAGATGAAGTTATCACAATCAGAATAAACCAAGAAAAAATAGAACAAGTAAAGGAATATATATTATATCTGGGACAAATTATTAAACAAAAAAAAATTATTTAACAAAAAAAAACAAACAGCTGAAATCAAGAGACGAGTAAGATTGGCCTGGGCATCATTCGGTAAATTAAGCTACATATTAAAAAATATATATATCCTTAGTACATCAAAGCGAAAGTGTATAACCACTGTATCCTTCCTGTACTCACCTATGGATTTCAGACCTGGACACTTCCAAATCAAACATGGATAAGGTAACAAATGCTTAAAGATCAATGGAAAGACAAATGTTACATGTAAAGCTAACGGATAGAAAAAGGAATGAATGGATAACAAATAAAACAAAAGTAAGGGATGTCATATGAGAAGTAGCAAAATTAAACTGGAAATTTCCGTCATAATATCAGACAGAAAGACGATCGATGAACATGTATTGTGAATTGAAGACCTTGGGAAAATAAAAGAAGTAGGGGAAGACCCCAAACGAGATGGGCGGAGGATTTCAAGAAACATGCGTGGACTAGATGGATGAACAAGGCGAGAGAGACAGAGACGAGTGGAATTATTGGGGGAAGCCATGTCCAAAGATGGATCGAAGACTTGAGAAGAGAAGTGAACAATCCAAACTAAAATTGTTTATTATTTTTGAGCTTAGACTCTTAGGAAGCCAGTAAAGCCACTGAAATATCCAAGAAAAGAAAATCTTTTTAATGAAAAATTTTAATGGTTTTTTTTTAATTCTCAAGAAGTGGTTCTAAGCATATGTGTTTCTCCTTAGGACAGTCGTGCTTTTTTGTATACTGCCGTCCTAAGCGTAACCCCCGTATTTGAATTTTATATGAAATGGAGTAAATCGCGTTTGAATGTTTGAAAATACATAGTGCCTTATGGAAAAAAGAAAATTTTAAGTGACTTTTTAAATACTTTTTGTAGTTTTTCGATTGGTTACATTAGTATAAACAATAGAGTATATTATTATAATTTGTCTTAACCAACAATCGCATTTTTGGATTTTTTTCAAATACGGGGGTTAGGCTTAGGACGGCAGTATACTAACCCCGATAGATGCATCTTATGGCTTAGCTAATCCATTCCCTTTCTTTGTTGTTTTGTATGTGAGCAACAAGGACTTAATCGCGATTTCCATGGAATGTTCTTACCAGGGTTAATGCCAATTTGTCTTTTTTACATGTCAAGTTAGTTTGAGGTCAAGGTCTTTATACTTTTACACAGGTTACCTACAGAATTTAAAAGGTTATTAAACCTGACTACGTCACCGTGTTGCCTTAATAGTCTATGGACAAATCAAGATTCGGGTGCAAGTCGTGCCAACTTTTTGCCGATAAGCTTATTTTGTTAAGGGCATCCCCTACATCAGGTTTTGACTTGTTGTCATTCTGGTAAATGCGTTTTGAAAGATATGGCGGATTCAAAATGGCGGAAAGGCGTATCTTTTAAAAAATTGTAACTTCTTTATTTCTTATCCGATTTTTATAGAACAAAGTTTAGAATACTTGCTTTATAATGTATTTAAAAATGTATAGGTCAAAAACTATTCTTTTTTTTGTATTTGTTAAAAAAAATTAAAATTAAAAAAAAAAGTTAAAAAAAAATGTTTTATTTTATTTTATTTTTACATCGTTGAAAAGGAAGTTTCATCACGGATCACCTTTTGTTAGGTGATCCGTGGTTTCATTGTCTGCAATCGAGTATAGAGCACAATTTTTGATATACGGCTTGGTTTTTAAGATAATTGGGTAAAATATGTGTTTTTTTTATTTTTTTTTATAATTTCTCATTCAACGGGCGCCGCTGGTGAGTTTGTCATTAGTCTGACCCCGCTGACTTATACATTGTAAAAAAGGGAATTTTATTTTCTAGAATAAAGTGTCGACTAAATTTTTTTCAAGAAACTTAGTTTTTGAGAAAATTGGATAAAACTTGTAAAAAAATTGATAAATTTAGTGATTTTTAAAAATTGATTTGATTTACAGAGGCCCCTAAATTGATATAGATAAAAGTACCCTTGCCTTATTATACACCATTTAAAAGGCAATTTTATTGTCTAAAACAAAGTGTGTTTCACATTTTTTGATATAGAGCTTTGTTTTTAAGGAAAACGGGTAAAACCTGTAAGAACGGTTTCTTTTTTAATTTTTTTTACACTACCTCAGACAGACGCTGCTGGAGAGTTTGTCATTAGCCGTACCCCACTGACTTATACATTATTGAAAAGGAAATTAAAATTTTATTGTCTACAATAAAGATTATTAAATTTTTTCCCTAAGAAGCTTAGTTTTCGAGAAGATTTTAAAAAAATCAAAAAATTTCAGAATTTGGGGATCTGGGGGGTTTTTAGAAGGTTTTGCAGCTAAAATTTAAAAAACTAATATACTTATTTAACCCTTTCAGGACGGGTCCCTGCCGTACGTGTCGTGCACCGTGGACGGGGACAAAATGCGTTACCGCATGACCGGATGACGCATATAGGCGTCGCTATTCTTATATGCAATTTTCAATGAAAAATTAATATTTCTTTTATTTTATCCTTAAAATTATAATCTAAATTAATTATTGCAGATTTTAAAAAAAAACTAGAAAGAGCGAATAACAAACGAAAAATAATGTTTTACGACGTGTTTCCGAAAAAAGCATTCTGTACGGCCGGCTAACGCAAATATGCGTCGATACGTCGCGCCGCGCCCGCTCAAAAAACCTTCACGCACTGATGTGTCAGCCGGCCGTCGACCGTATCCTTTTTTAAAGGATATGTCAACTGAGACATATGCGTCAGCAGGCTGTGCGGCAAGTTTTGTTCTATCGCAAATGTGCGTTCTCCATTAAACAACGATAACAACAATAATAATAGAAATCACCTGTTTTACTAGACGCCTCAGCTGCGTAACGCCGCGCGCCGCCCTATTTTGTTATAGGCTTCCGCGTACGGCAATACACCTTCGGTAGGGCGTTTTGGTGACAAGAAATTGTTTTTTTATTGAAACAAATATAACTATACCTCTATATAAGACCTATATACATCAAATTAAAGAAAAATGTTCATTCTGTATTTTTTATATAAACTTTTTTTTTCGAATTTGGCTTTGGTGTTATTAAAAATGTGGGTTAAACATTACTGACTATACAATAAAAAAGTTAAAATTCAGTTATTTTAATTTTTCTGAAAAAAAGAAGCAAAACTTTTAAAAATATAATGAAAAGTTATTTTTTGCGGGTGTTTTGTGATTCATTTGCCGTTTTTTGCAACTCTCTACGATAAATTTTCAGAAAGTTACATCGTTTTAAAAAAGTATCGTGCAAAAAAAAGTGGTGGGGGCCATATCTTAAAAAAACGCATTTATTCTGGTAATTACCAGAATGACAACAAGTGGAAACCTAATCTATGGAGTGCCCTTAACAAACCTAGCTTATCGGCAAAAAGTTGGCACGACTTGCACACGAAACCCCCTTTTAGGCCGATTTGTCCATATACTATAATGTCGGGTGTCCATTAAGCGTATTATCTGCGCGAATTTTTATTTGCTTGGACTCTGATTGGTTGATTTAAAAATTTGAGCCAATAAAAGCCTGAGAAAAAAAATCCGCGCGGGTAGTACGCTCAATGGACAGCCGGCTTAAACCTTTTTTTTGTGGAAACCCGATGACGCAGCTACAGTTGTCCAGTTAAGTCCACATGACGTCAAATTCTGTAGGCAACCTGTGTAAAAGTATAAAGACCTTGGTTTGAGGCAACGATGTTGAATTAGAAGGATGCGCTGCATCAATTCGATCTGCCTAGCAAAAGTGGTTGCACTAGGCGGAGCCTATCCTAGCACCTACATCGCGCTGAGCCCAGGGCCGGACTACAGTAATTTCCTGTTTAATAGGGCATCGCTATTAAGAAATTGGGCATTGAAATGTGTATGAGAGAGATTCCTACATATAAAATAAGCTTTATTAAATGGAGGGATGGACAAGAGTGCCAAAATATCTAGATATAAATTACTAAATATAAAACATTCTCAGTTCCTGGAAGCTTTGCAATATAACAAGAATAATAAGCTTAATTATGAATAACAAATATAAAAAAGCTACCAAAAAAAGAATCACTTGCAGCGGTGAGTCCAGGGTGGGGGACTAGGAGCAAATGCCTCCCGCCAAGAATTTTTTCTATATACGCTAAATAGGTACAACATGAAAGCGTCTTTTTTAGTATTATTATTATTATTATTATTATTAAAATTGTACCACTTAGTCATACTGGAATATATTTACCCTGAACAACGAACCTGCAGAATTTTTTGCCTGCGGTGCCAATGGTGCCATAAGTACCTACTTACCTTGAAGTATGATAAAAGTATGAAAAAAATTAAAAATCAGGAATGAACAGTGACAGATCAGAGAAAGAAAGAAAAAAAAACAGAAATTAAAAGGGACCGTTTTGGAAATAAAAAGTAAAAATTAAAGATGAAAAGTGACAGATCAAAGATAAAAAGTATAAAGCCCTGAGAAAAACTACGAAGACCTAAAAACTTCAAAAAAAATTAAAAAAAGTCCAAAAAATGTGTTAATTGCGAGGGGTCATCAGCTTTCAACAGTACTGTACAAATTTCACAACAGTACCCGACAGTACCACGACAGGATCCAACAGTACTCGACAGTACACGACAGTACCCAACAGTACTCGACAGTACCACGACAGGACCCAACAGTACTCGACAGTACCCAACAGTACTCGACAGTACACGACAGGACCCAACAGTACCCGACAGTACACGACAGTACCCAACAGTACTCGACAGTACACGACAGGACCCAACAGTACACGACAGTACCCAACAGTACACGACAGTACGTAACAGTACTCAACAGTACACGATAGAATCCAACAGTACTCGACACAACCCTCTTACCCGAAACAGGGGCGTCGATGCGAAAAGACAGGATGACCTTTTTTTTTTTTTTTTATTTGGTCGCAAGTTTTTTGAGTTTGCGCTAAGGCCTTGTCGGCGTTCCCCAAACAGGATGACCTTTTTTGTTTTTGTGGGCGCACGATTTGTGAGCGCGGCGCGGGTCCCCAAAGATGATGACTTTTTTTTTTTTTTTTTTTGGTCGCCAGTGTTTTGAGGACGCGCTAAGGCCCTGTCGGCCTTCCCCAGGATGACCTTTTTTTTGTTGGTCGCAAGATTTGTGAGCGCGGCGCGGTTCCCCAAAGATGATGACCTTTTTTTTTTTTTTTTTGCTCGCATGTTTTTTGATTGAGGGCGCGCTTTGTCCTTGTCGGACCCCTCCAAGGCACGACGACAGTACTCAACAGGACCCAACAGTACTCGACAGTACACGACAGTACCCAACCGTACACCGACAGGACCCAACAGTACTCGACAATACACGACAGTACCCAACAGTACTCGACAGTACACGACAGTACCCAACAGTACTCAACAGGACCCAACAGTACACGTCAGGACCCAAGTCCTGTTGGACGCTGTACAAAATTTTAGGGTGCCGATGACCCCTCGGTTAATTGCCTTTTTAACCCTTGACAATTGTTGCCCTCGCAACACTCGTAGTACAAACTTTTCGCCTTGAAATAAAAAGTCCCCAGCTAACATAACATAACAAACACAAAAAAGCACTTCTGATTCCGCCACTGATTCTAGGTAGCACAAATGCAAAATCTGGGGGTAGCTCTACAAGGTAAAGCTGTAGATTACTTGGTTCAAAATTTTAAGATTTAGCTACACTTACGTTAGCCCAAAAGTTGCTATTAGCTGAAATACACAGTGTTAAACTTTATTTTTTCATTTCAATTTTTTCAGTAAATTTTGTACTAATCAATAATTTTACAAAAAAATTGGTTTTTTGAATAGAGCGATTTGATTTTGATAAAAAATTTGGTGTATATTGTACAGTGTGTTCTCTGGATTACTACCATTACATTAAAATCGGTGTAACTTTTTGTGCCTTGGTATTATGTAAAAAAGTTATACTATTTTTATGCGGCTCAGGGCAACAGTTTTTGAGATTTTTGCATTTTAAGTTTTTATTGCATGGGTCAAAAGTTATTAAAGAAAATAATAGGTGAAATAACAAAATTTGCAAAAATGCAATACAAACTTTAAATGCAAATATCTTGAGAACCGTTGCTCGGGGCGACGAATTTATTTATCTTTTTTACATACAAATAATGGGGAAAATAATATTTAAAAAAAACTAGTATACGCCGAGGCACAAAGAAGTTACACTTATTTAAATGTAAGGCTAGGAACCCAGAGAACACCTTGTACAAGTTACACCAACATTTCTACCGAAATCGAATCGCTTGTTACAAAAAAATTACTACCCAATTTTCAATGTTAATTGTAAAAAAGTTATTAAGGAAGGAAGACGTTAATTAAACATGTCACAAAATTTTTACCCATGCAATAAATACTTTGAAATGCAAAAAGTATAATTTTTTGATATAAAAATGAAGGCAAAAATCATATTATAAATAAAAACTGGTATACACCTAGACACAAAAAAATTACACCGATTTTAATGTGACCCAGAGAACACCCTGTATTATGTACCATAATTTTTTTGCCGAAAACGAATTGCTCATCCCAAAAAAATTCCAATTTTTTTGCAAATATATTGATTTGTAAAAAAGATATTAAAGAAAAATAAAGTTTAACGCCGTGTATCTTAATTAATATCAACTCACTTGTACTAAGGCAAGTGCACCCAATTCGTAATATTTTGATCCAAGGAATCTACAGTTTTATTATATACCATTAGTTCCGGGACACCTTGTATATATGATATTCTTATTTTTTATAATTTATACGTACCTGCAATACTAATTGTACCATTATAAAAATATATGAAATTATATAGTACGGGCCAGTATTATGTTTACAATTTCATATGAAATGGTATTCCACTAATTATTTATTTATCGACGCCTTGCCAACTTCTACAGCCAAGCACTGCATATCAAGCCATTCTTAAACTTCACAATTTTCGTCAAAAATATCCAAAATAGTTCAACTAAATTACTAAAAACCAACAAAAACCGCACACGAAACTCGAACAGCTGACTTCACGTAAACCTAGCACATACAAGTGAAAAGTGAAACCGTTTTGAAAACAGGCATGACGCCTCCCTTCTATTCAATCTCGTTGGTTTGAGGCAACGATTAGTCCTTGGGTTTGAGGTGGTGTAATTTGACAGTTTTTTTTTACATGGAAACACTGTCAAATTATTTAGGGACACTAGTTTGATGTAGTGTACTTGTAGTAGATTTTTTATTATTTACTTATTTTCTGGATAGTTTTAGAACTAAAATGCTTACCGTTGAGTTGGAACTTCATATTTCCTGTTCCAGATGCCTCAGTACCGGCAGTTGAAATTTGTTCACTTAGATCCGCTGCTGGCATTATTTTTTCTGCCAATGTCACTCTGCAAAAAAGAGAAGAAGACAAATTCATTATTTATTAACACGTTTCTTTCCATTTTTTTTACTAACAAATTGACACAAAAGCACCTGAGTGGCTGGTGTAAATGTTGTTAGTTACTTTGTTTTTGTTGAATACATTTACACCAGTCTCTGTGATTGTGTGTCCGAAAAGTTCCAGGACACCAAGATAATCTAACTCGTAGTCACTTGGTACCCGCGACGTACGGGTCGGCCCGCCAAGCATCCCCACGATAGGCAATTTTTTTTTCTCTTGGAGGATTTGGGGGTTTTTATCGTGCTAGCGCCATCTATGCTTTTAACGCGGGAGCACCGGCTTAACGTGACTTCCGAACCACTGCCTAGAAACCTAAAAAAATACCAATTTACTTGACTTGCAAAAATCCAAAACCATAAACCCAGCGATAACAATAAAAGCCCAATAAAAGGGTTTGAATTGTGAATGGGCCGGTTTCGAGTTGAACTAGCGGTAACAATAGAAACCCAATAAAAAGGTGTGAATTATGAACGGGCTGGAGTCAATTTGGTTAAACGTACCAGACCAGTACCGTTTTTTCTTTTAATATTAAAATTTTGTTCATGGTAAATTTGCTAAAAATGAAGACCACCCAGTAAGACCAAGGTGCTGTAAACAGAGGGAGATAGATTAAGTTGAGCCATCTCTTTTGCACATCATTTTATTCTGACCGGACAGTATAATTATACCATGAAATTTTATCCGTATAAAAAGCATATTCCAATAAAACTGTTTAAATTGGGACTTGCAAAAGGTCCCTAGTGACATCTGCATTACTAACCTGTAATTTTCTAAAAAGATAACTTTTAGTTTGTCTCCTACGATAGGGTCATTGTTGATTAGGTTGCCAACGCGGTTGATGAGTTTAATGATCTGTTTGGCTGTGTAATAACCTGGAGCGGCTTTGCCACCAATCATAACCTAAAATAAACATTGAAACATTTTATGGCTGTGTTTATGCAGATAAAAACAAAAATAAGTTGTGTACAGAACCAGATAAAAATAAAAAGTTGAGCGACTTTAATATTTTTTTTACTCTGAAAACGGATGTGCGACATCTCGTCACATGACCTTTGTGGTTGTTTTAATGAATAATTTTTGTTTTTTTATTGTTTTTAGTACCATTTTTAAGCAATCCGCCTGTAAAAAGCAAATATTTTATTCCAAAAATACTTTTACAGCATTTTTTTTTACAAAAACAGAGTTAAACAATTTTCGTATTATATATATGCATAAGCCCAGCAATATGTTAGGTATTTCCTTGGACAGAAACCATGCGGAAAACTGTTAAAATTATCCTACGAAACATTGTTTATTCCTTGTTATGCATGTAAAAAGTTTTGCATGTCCTGAAAGGTAATAATGGTCAAACATCAATATTTTTCAGTGGTGGGTATACGAGGTGTGTCAAAAAGTATAAAATTTTGCTCAAGGGTAAAGTGGCCTTATTTTTGACAATATCAAATATTTAAAAGTTATAAAAGTTAATTCGAATTAAAAACTATGTTTCCATTTATTTGCGCAGAAAAACGTTTTCTTTTTCGAAAATTATTTAAAAAGCTGTAAACTCCTATAATAAAATATTTAATAAAGAATTTGCATACCTAAACGAAGTTTTTAGTTCTGATTTACTTTTAATACTAATGATAGTCGGAATTTCCAGAAATAAAGCTACTTTACGCTTAAATAAGCAAAATTCATAATTTTTGACACTATGTACTTTCATGTTTATAATTACATATATTTCGTATAATTAAAAGATAAGAAAAAAAGTCGATAATGTGCCAATTCAAGGAGACCTGGCTACTACGACGGATTACCTAACAAAAATGTTATCGCTATAAACCAAAAAAAAAGCAATCAATTTTTTTTGTTTTGTGTTTGGCTGTATGCTGGAAACGATAACAGGTTAAAGTATTCTGGGCGAAGAAGAAGAGGACAGACATAGGACAACATACCTATAATTATTTTACGCGGCCGAGACTCTAACATTCATTTTAGCTTCCATTTTTATCAGGACAAAACCATTTTAAGGTTTGTATTGTTTCTGGCATTAAAAATATGTTTTTGGGGAAAAGTCCGGAGATTGATTCCCAATTTCCAGCCATCGTTGATTTCACCGAGATCAAAGACCGCCAGCCGGCCTATATATCTGTTTGTTAGGTGATCCGTGCCACTAACATTGAATAAAAATATAAGGTAAGCAATCCAACGTACAAAGAATGAGCCCCTGCCAAAACATCAGCGGATAGATGGGTCTGCCATAAATTCCGGCTAGTACGCAACAACGCGGTAAGAGGGTGCTGTTATTAAAGGTTTATAGGGTCACTGCATCTCGGAAGCCTGGCGTCTCCATAGACACTACGTCTTCGTGATGCAGTGAGCCTAAAGGCTTAGACGACCTCTCCGGGAAATCTCGGTACTAATTTTAGCAGTTTCTCCTGATCACTGGGGTCTTTGCATAAAACATATTTTTTCATGCATTTATATGTAGGTATTTATCATTGTTTAACTCAAAGAAGTCTTAGATTTTGTGACATCTTTGGCTTAAACCGTATTTGCACATCGTCGTTGGTTTGATAAAAGCTCCGTGTTAAAAATGTAATTTGACAGAAGGCCTAAAATACATTTTTAATAATATTAATTTGTACCAATTCTGGTTTAGGTTAATATTTTTTAGTGTTGTAAATAAATAAATAATGTAACAGCTCTCAAAGAAGAAAGGTATGACTAAAGCTGAACGGTAAAACCAAAATTCTAACATCAAGAAAAACGTTTCACATACCTAAGACGTTTCCTAATTGATTCATGATTTAATTTTTATATCGAAGCATATGTTGTAGCTTGTTTTACATGGGAACGGTTATTTACCGTTTATTTAACGCCACTAATTGGATGTTTGTTTTTTAATTCCACTACTACAAATTTTTTTGTTAAATAAAAAGTATTCTACAAATTGTGAAAGGCTTTCGCGGCAATCGTCCAATGGTGGGTGTGCTTTCGGGCTGTTCGGCCGTCGTCGTTGGAAAAGACTTCGAAGACTTCGAGAAGCCGACAAACAGTCAACATCTCCTGAAGATGTCATCCACTCGAGATGGCGAAACGTCGAGAACGCATTTCCAACGACGACGGCTCGAAGTCTTCGAGAAGCCGACAAACAGTCAACATTTCCTGATGATGCCATTCACTCGAGATGGCAAAACGTCGAGAACGAATTTACAACGACGACGGCCGAACAGCCCGAAAGCACACCCACCAAAAAGTATTCTAGTTTGAGGGTTTTAATATTGTGTTGAGAAAGTCCAACTTACTGTTCTTGGCACAAATTTGGCGGACGGATTTTTCTTGATTCTGTTGTACATTGTGATAATGTGGAGACAGTTCAAAAGTTGCCTTTTGTATTCGTGAATTCTCTTTACTTGAATGTCAAACATGGAAGCAGGGTTGATCTGGAAAAAAAATATTTATATCCTAATTTTATGCAAAAATCTACTTTTTAAAGTAAAATCTTGATATGTTTCAAAATTTTATTTTTATTGTTTTTTTCTATATTTATTACTTTACTTATATTTTTAATGAATGATCCTAGATTTTACACATACCTTGACACCATAGTCTCTTTCTAGAATTTGGGACAATTTTAGTTTGTTTTCTTGCTTCACTTTCATCACAGCCCTTTGGAAGTTAGCATCTTTGGCATATCTAAGTAATATAATTTATTATTAGATAAGTAATCAAATTTATAATTAAATAAGATAATGTTATTAATATATTGCGTGTATTTTGGCTTACCTTTTCAGATTTTGAAGCTGGTCCAAATGTACAATCCAGTCTTCGCCAATCTTTTCGCTGATGAGATCACTTAATGAGGGGTTGCACAGTAACAGCCACCTCCTAGGGGTAATACCATTTGTTTTGTTTTGAAACTTTTCGGGTGTCAATTCATAAAAGTCTCTAAACCTAAAAAAAAAATAGTTTTTGTATAAAATGCGAATTCACTGCACAAAATATGCACATCAAATCTCATTTAAAAACGAACTTTCGGTTTGAACAGATTTGTAGAGGTCAGTTCGACGTCAATAATACAATATAAGAAGAAAATATCTAAATATGATTAAACGGAATTATTCGGTATGCCTAAATAGGTTTTTACAATATAGAAAAGTGTTAAAAGAAGTATAGATATACTTACAAATCATTCTTGATAATCTCAGAATGAATTCTGGCCACTCCGTTTACAGCATGCGACCCTACAATGGACAAATTCGCCATGTTTATCCTTTTTTCTCCATCTTCTTCCACCAGAGACATGCTTTTCATTTTATCCCAATCACCTGGCCATTTCTTTTCGACGTTTTGCAAGTGGGAGTGATTTATTTGGTAGATGATTTGCAAATGTCGTGGAAGAATGTTTTCGAGTAAACTTACTGGCCACCTATAAAACATTTAATGTTTGCACTTTTTTTCTTATGAGTACATTTTAGGCAAGTATGTATCCTATGTATTTCCAAACAGACTGGGAGTTGAGATGAAATAAATTAAAAAATATTTTGTAAATGGCAGGTTTTACTTAAAACAATCCCATTATCATTAATAACGTTAAACGATAACAGTTTTAAAAGAAAAACTTGCATCAAAGCACATACCTTTCAAGAGCTTCTGGCAGCACTGTGTGATTTGTGTAAGCACATGTTTTGACACAAATCCCCCAGGCTTTTTCCCATGGCAGGCCTTCTACGTCAACTAAAAGCCTCATGAGTTCTGGAATAGCCAAGGAGGGGTGGGTGTCATTCAATTGAATTGCCACCTGGTAAAATCAGAATATTATTTTTTTTTATCTCACTCTCTTTCTTACATTCTTTGTCTCTATGTTACTTTCTCTCGCTCCCACAGCCCAGTTGATTTTACCTTTTCTGACAACAGATCAAAATTATTTCTGGTGTTCTGCTTAACCCCAAATTTGGCAGCCTTGAATCTCCTGATAATATCCTGCAACGTAGCGGCCACCATAAAGTACTCCTGCTTTAAACGTAGTTCTTTACCTTCGAAAAAGTTGTCGTTGGGGTAGAGGACTCTGGAGATGTTTTCAGCTACATTACGGTCAATGACGGCTTGGATGTAGTCGCCATCGTTGACTAAAAAAATATAATAGGCCATTGAAAGACTCTGGTGCTAGAAGGGGATAAGTGCGTCATAAAGTGAGATAGCTGCATATTTAGGTTTAAAAAGTTGCTCTTCTTGACTGGTGCAATTATGGGATACGTACATGTAATAGATACTGAATTATGGTAGCAAACTACATATCCCCTGGTATGGTCTGGCTCAATAACGGGATAAGATTTGTGTAACTTATCTCATTCTTGCACCAAATTTTGTATTATTTTTATATATATAATTACCTATTTTTATAAGAAATATTTGATTTTTTGTTAAAAATTAGCATTGCTTTAGTTTATGTTCATTTTTATTGTTGGCTCACATTTAATAATAAAGTTTATCTGCTAAAAATAGTTTTAATGTAACTTATGCTTTTTTGCATCTGCTGTAAATTACATTATAACATAACATACAACATAATTTTATTTCCCAAAAATCCTTAAAAAATTTACATATCATTTCATTTCAGTTTACATAGATGGCGGGAAATAAAAAATTCCCCACTGAAACCACTGTTGCAGCTTGTGCGTGGGGTCTTTAGTTTCTCCTTAATTATAAAATTTTGTATTTTATAAGAAAGTCTTAAACTTATACCAGAAACGAGTAATTAGATTAGTTTATGCTTATACCATTATTACACCAATTTTTTTTTTACTTAATAGCATTGTTGTTTGGCTGTAGAATGCTGCTACAATCACTTATAGATATTGTACTAGTTTGGTTATACTTCATAAACATACATTTTAAGTAAAAAATAAAATTTGTTGCTTCTTCTGAGCAATTTACGTATTGTTACTTATCCCCTTCTTGCATCAGGGTTTTCAATTATAGCATGGAAAATGAGAAATTGAATAATGTGGTTAGCGGGTTAGTTGCTGCTTATTTCAATCTATTATTTCGAAAAACATTAGTTCTCATGGGAGTCGGTTCGAAAGCAGGTCTTCCGGTTTTCCATTGTTTCGAAACGTATTTAGTTTAAAAACAATTACTCAAATGGTTCGAACCAATGCAATGCTTTTCGAACTAATTATTTGGAATCAATGATTTTCCAACAAAAATCTGCGACCCTTAATACACAATCTTAAACTTGACAATTTTTTTTTGATTGACTCCTAAGAGTTTATTTTTAAATCAGGGACGGATATTGTGTACAATATGTACACAGAAGAGTTCGGTTCGGTCCGCTTGATATGTTATGAATATGTAGCGATAGCACCAGCGATCCATTTGGTTCATTGGGGGGGCTTCTGTTTGAATATATAAATGTATATATCAAAAATTTTACACAGATTTTCGAACAAGTTTATTAATAATGTACACAACTATTTGTCATGCTATGCCATGGGCGTACCGAGGGGGGCCTAGATATTTTTTACATTCTTCTTGAATTAAGATAAAATAGCATAAAAACTACATCATGAAGCCTCTCCCTCTCTCAAGACATATTCCTGGGTGCGCCACTGTGCTACGTGCCTGTGTACAATGTCTGTACATGTAACAATAGTTGTATTCCATAGGGACATTGGACAGTTGGACAGTCTTAAAATCGTACGAAAAATCTAATTTGCGTTCCAGGTCGAGGTTGCTTTATTATCGGACAGTAAGTTTTCCGTTTGAACAGGCCACTTTAAACCGGTTTTAAACACCTCCGAAATAATAGGATGGAAGAGAGGCGCATTAGAAATGTTTGCATTTCACTCTTTTCTTTGTCTGTGTTTATCATATGTTGCACTGGAAAAAATGTATGTAAATTCTTATCCACTTTGTGACAACATATTTCTAGTTTACCTACATCACCTGAGATCAAAATATATCATAAATTTACATTTGTCTGAGAAAAAATAACCATAAAAATTAAAATTTAGGCATTAAAAGAAAAATAAATTAAATTTCACAACCAATTTAACACGTGACCAAATGTCGAGAAAGCCACGTAAATATACTAATATTTTTTAAATTTCCAAAAAGAATTAGTGCAACATCTATAGAACTTGTTGATTTTTTCGCAAGAGCCTTTTAATTTTTATTTCTCTACGGGACTGCGGCATGTTGCATCAATGATTACACAAAATATCAAATGCACATTTTTAACTTTTAATCACTTTATGTTCCATTTCCTTGAATTAAAGTGACTATCACGGCCGTACCTAGGGAGAGGGATCAAGGGTAATTAAAGTTACACAATATATATGCATTTTTTTAAAAATTTCTTTCTTTCCCCAAAATTTTTTCTTGCCCTGGCGATTCTTAAATAACAAAATCATAAGCTATATATCCCTGCCAAAGTAAAAGCTAGAAAATGTGATTTTCTTAACTTCTTAGAATTATCACGATCTATATTTGCTAAAAATGAATAAAATCACAAAAACCTTGTGAATATTGAGACTAATATGTAGGTAATTTCACAAAAATTTTGTACAAATCAAATTACTAGATACAAATAAATATATTAATAAACATTTTGTCACAATTTTCTCCAAAAATAAGTGCTAATGCAAGTTGGTTTCAATTTTTGGTATATTTAGTTTATTAGCCAGTCTGTAGTGGTTTATAGTTTATGAAGATAAATTAAATTACTGTTATTTTCTCTGCATTTTAAAGAACTAAAATTAAAAAGTATTCTAATAATCCTATGTAATTTTATAAAAAAATGTGTAGAAAATAAAACTTGTTTAGCTCCAACTTTTTTTTCATAAAATTTACATGCAATAAGCAATTACGCAAAGCAATTCACAAATGTCTTTTTTCTGTGTGCAACTTTAATTTAAAGTTCTCGAGTTCATGCTTTGCCTTCGATCTACCTTCTCGCGATACGACGAAACCCACCCTTTCTTTTAGTCACGTGACTTTCAATTTAACTTTGTTGCATGAGATCACATGACTGAAGTAAATCGATCACTACGCCAAAAGCATTCGTGTATTTGATCGTTCGATCTAACCAAAACAGTTTTTGTGTTGTATTGCCCGTGCATTTGGACGTTTCGTACGGTTTTATGATTTTTCAATGTGACAATGGCACGAACTCATTGCGTATTAAATGTACGGTCGTATTTCATTTTCAATAAGATTATGCTGCTTACTTGAAGGAATCATTTACATTCATAAAGAGACTGATGAAAAGGTCTTCTGCATGGAAAATTCGGCAGACGTAATTGCTAGATATATCGTCGTTGATGTTACAAACTGACGTATCTCAAAAAAATTCAGTTTTGAGATGAAACCATAATACAACCTTATTTGTGTCGTTCTGTCATCTCACAAAGTGTCGTAACTTAAATGCTATAGGTTTTAAAGCAGTACGATGTTATCCCTTTGTCATATCCCAAAACATTAATATTTTCGCTCTCACAAATAGACGTTATTCGAGATACTGTTGTAAAATTAATAAATGAGTTACGTCAGTTTGTAAGATTAACGACGATATAGGTAGATACTTACAGAATTTAAGGTTGAAGTCGACCGGTGCTTTTGCTGACCACAATCTCAGAGTGTTCACAACATTGTTGTTAAATCCTGGAATGGGGTTGTCATATGGAAGAGCGAAAATTACCTATAAAATATTAAAATAAATAGGTTTATGATGGATCTGCTACTTTCCTATCTTGTTACGTACATACATGCATTAAAAATATATATTTTTTAATATTTCGGGAAATAAAGCTGTGTCCAAGTTTTCGGTTTTGTCATAAATAATTTCAGTTATTTAAATTTTATAGTTAGAATTTATTTAGGTTTAGTGTAGTATTAGGTTAGTTTCTCTTATGGTTGTATTATTAGTCTAGGTTTTAGCTGCGTTATCTGTGACTTACGCTCGCATGTATATGCGACTGTTCTAGACGCCGAAAAATTATAGATAGTTCGCAAAAGATCGCAGAGGGTATATAAGCGAGTGGACATCGCCTAACCGGCCAGTCAGAGATAACGAGCTGTAGTAATAGCGAGATATATCATTACGAAGTTATTAAGCCGATTTCAGTAGTGAGTTATTAGTGAGTTAAGTGCGTTTTTGTACATTTAGTTGTCGAAATAAATTGACATATCGTGACATTTGCTCGTTTTATTTGTTTTTGTGAACCCGTAACATTATCATAGCATCCGAAAACCGCATATTAATACAACACTCAATGCAGGGAAGTTTTGTTAATTTTCTACCTTTAAAAATCTACCATTAGCAACAGCGAAATTTAAAAAAACTCATCCTTAGTTTGCAGAAAAAATAATGAAATAAATTTTTTGTTCCTTTTTATAATTTGTTTAAGGTACCTATAATCAAATCAATATAAAATTTATTATTTCTGTTGGAAAACAAAAAAGTTATGTTTTTAATTATTGTGCAAAAGGCTTGACCGCCATCTTTGATTGGCCATTTTTCCTTTACAGAGAAAACTTTTTCTTTATTGTGCGTTTGTCAAAGTCCATTGAGCAGATACTTTGTCCCAAGGACTTTGGGATTTCAAGTCAAACCATAATTTCGCAATTCAAGTAAAACGAGAATTAATAAAAATCCTGACTATTGCCTATAACCACATATTGCTTTGCGGGCTAAGAAGGTGAAAAACTTAAAATATATTAGCTACCACAGGAGGTTATCTTAATATTTGACAAAAATACCCAAAACTTTGTATCTTAGACAGCGTTGTTTTGCTGTCCTTATTTTAGGCACTGTCGGTATTATCGACACTGTTCCTATTATCCCCGGTGGATAGAATAGACCGGTGTTCGGATCTTATATATATATATATATATATATATATATATATATATATCGAACTTTTCACGTCACTGGTGGTCCAGCTGATTTTTCTAAACAAAAGTTAGATATGATATGAACAATAAATATTTTTTGAATTTTTTAAAAACTAAGGCAATTTTCCTACTGTTTTCTAGTACATCCTTATAAAATATAATTTTCTAGATGTATTGTCATTATTGTTTTTTAGCCCGCTTTATATTTTATTACACAAAGCTTGAACTACAAGTCAAACTGAATGTGATCTTTTAGTATCAAAGGTGAACCGAGGACTTGGCAAGTAAACAAAGATGTAAGTCAGCGGATTATTTTTGAAGCTGAAACGAACACATTATTTTCTTTGAATTTTAATTTTTGTGTAAAGAGAAATGAAGCGGGTTAAAAAAATAACGACTGGTATGTCTGAAAAATATTATTTTATAAGAATATACTAAAAATATTAGGAAAATTGCCTTAGTTTTCAAAAAATTCAAAAAATATGAGTTGTTCATATCATATCTACCTTTTTTTTACAAAAATCAGCTGGACCACCAGTGACGTAAAAATTCGACATATATATATATATATATATATATATATATATATATATATATAAAATCCGAACACCGGTCTAGTCTATCCACCGTGCGTATTATCCACATTACTGTAGTATTCTCGACACCCGATATTACCAAACACTGCCGATATTATCGACAATTATTGCAATAGTGCCAGGCACAAATTGTGCCGGGCACTATATTGACAGTTTCGTATTACAAACTGACAGTTGATATTTCAAAATTGACATACCAAAGTCGAATTTATAAATCCCGTCGCTTAGTTTCCGTTAATAGTGGCGTCACTATTAAATCCGGCTCCTATAATACACAAAGGCCTAATTTTGAAAGGACACAGCTGTTCTTATAATGAGTAACTATCAATATAGTGCCCGGCACAATTTGTGCCTGGCACTATTGCAATAGGTCCCTACTGTCTGTATTGTCAACATTATCTTTATTATCGAAACTGCCACTATTAACGACACAATCACTTTAAGTAGTATTATTACACCAATAATTTATTTTACCTGAGTATTAACCCACTGCTTTTTCCCATCTGGTAGGTCGATAACATTTCCATAAAAGTTGACAGGAACCATATATTCTGGACGTGCCTT